>OX411555.1:652506-1852506 GCA_948146395.1 Fragum whitleyi | reverse complement strand
ACATCATATAGATCAGCCTGCGCATCTGCAGTAGTAGGAGATCAGTGAAAATTGATCATGTCCCGTCTTGATAATATTTGCGAAGTTTCCAGTTTAGTGGCGTGAAGGTGACAGCCTAGTGGCTTTACGTTGGCAGACTAGCAGGCATGTGTGGTAGTAATATGTACTGTTTTTGAATCAAAATTGACCTGTGACATATGTGATTTCATATCACATCAAAAACCGGCATCGATCATATTCGTCACAAAATATGATTTTCGAGTCATATATGTAACACATGTTACATATGTGTTCATATATGTAACAGGTGTTACATATATGATTTGTTACAAATATGATCCAACAATGCTCTAAAACATACACCTGTTTCGCGGATATCTTGAAATCCCCCGAAACTGTAACGGCCCTCCTTAAGTGTTTATCTCACTGTTTAGAAAGGAAATCGCCCACAGACAAGCGATTTGAAAAATCAAATTTTGTTGACATATGCATTGAAATCGCAACAAGTGTACTGGTAACCTTGAAGTTAGCTTAAAAAGCCTCGACGATGGAAGAGGTCTACTGATTAACCATGATGAAACGTGATTTTTTTTTTTTTTTTTTTTTTTTTGAAAGAAGGTAATGTCGGAGCACTTGAAATAATATGGGTTCTGTTTAAATAGAACGCGGTTTATTGCACTTGCATTAAGATTCAAATGAAAAAAATAAAGAACAGAATTGAGTTCCTCAACATTTATTCTTGGTTTGTTTTATTCAAAAAAATTTGAAGATTGATAACTGTGTTTTCTCCCGTTTGAAATATTTAACGCGTTTAGGATGTACAAAAAGCGATATGTATTACCTCCCTTTGCACACAAGTTCTATAAATAGCTTCATATTTCTTACAATTTGAATTTTGTCAGTAAAATCGCGATTTTTATCTAGCTTTATCTATTTTAATGAAGTTGTTGATTCTATCATTTTCAGTGTTTGGAGCGTTTTGAATGGTTTGGGTGAGTGTTTGGAATGAACGAATGGAGCGCTGAGCGATTGATTAGGAATGGTTTTGGTCGAGATAAATATCATTTTATACGATATTATTAACTGTAGACGGCTTATGCCGAAAAAAATAGTCTCAGTAAAAGCTGTCCACGTTCCTTGGGTCGTGAGCTTGGTTGAATAAAGGGCGCGGGTTTAATAACAGTGGTTGTCCCATGGTATCGTGATATGTTTAATGTTAAATTTACAATACTGATCTTAAAATCATGGGAAATTCATTACGGTAGTCTCAAAATGATTGTTATGTAATATACTTAAGTATCTGTTCTTTTTATCAATTCAAAAATCACGGTACCTCCCTTAACTTAACATTAGAATTGACGTCCTCCCATTTTCCTTTTGATGTTTAATTAATTATTTAAGACAATTTAGAGACATTTGAAATTTATCGTAAAAGCAGGCCGTTAAATCAAGTTTTTTCATCATAATTATTATTTTTTTTTCTTTTGAATGTGTTTGATTCTACTTGTTTTAAGTACACAATTGTATATCGAACAGTTAGTTACACCGTGTAATTGCCATTTATGTCAATCCAAACCATTCTTAATTGCTCACATCGCTTCATTCATTCCAAACTTTCACTCAAATCAATCAAAAACGCCCAAAACAACTAAAAAAGATATGATTAACAACAGCTTTTAAAATGAATAGAACTATAAGTAAATCGCGATTTCACTGACAAATTGTATACGTCTTATTGGTTCTTGAAGAATTAGGAAGCTATTTGTAAAGCTTGTATGCTTAAAATACTAAATGCAGGTAATAAATATATCCAATTTTGTTCATCCTGAACAAAATAAGCGATGTTGGATTACCTCCCTTTATTTTAACTTAAAACTCGTTCCTCCCACTCATTCAAATGATTATGAAATCATTCCAGAATCATTCATCTTGTCAATTTCAGAATGTCATTAGCTGTAAAATACTTTAATTTCCGATCTCCTCAAGGAAAACAGCCCTGCGTTCAGGATGAAAACGTTAGCGAAGCGTTTCCGAAATGATACCTCTCTTTGCACGCATGTGCACGTGCAAAGAGGGGTATCATCTTAAATCGCTCGCGAAACGCTTTTACATCCTGAACACAGGGCTGATTTCCTTTTGGTGCATTTGACCATTCTAATACATTTTATTTAAAGCCTCGTCGATAAATGGAAAGGTAATATGCACTTTTGAAAAGTGAGAGGAGAATAAGGTTTCATTTTTTAACAATGTTATCATTAAAAAGGTTCTTAGAATTGCTTCGATGCTATTCGAAGAATAAATAGTATTTGTCTGAAAAATGACAGACAGAGAGGGGGGGGGGGCTTGTTGCGCCCATAGATGCAATACATTATATAAACTATCAAATGGAGCTTTTCAAAAGAGTACAAAAGATCCAAAAGATTCTATAAAACAATCTATCGTCTAAATCTTACTGCAAAAAATCCCTTGAGCATCTGAGGTTAGCCTGGCTCCAAGGATGTCAGTAAGTGTTCAGTTTAAAGTAAATAAGGAACACAACTCATGTTTTACTATTTCATCCTATTCAAATTACCTTCCATATTATCAAAAATCGACCTTGTTGCCTGCTATATCTGGGTATCTCTCAGACAGCGGGCTACTAACTCTAGACTGGTCTAACTATCGACTATTAGAATAGACTAGAATAGGCTATTCTGATAGTTGAAAGTGGGACCAGTCTACGACCGACTAGGATTCGGGTCAGAAATAAGTTGGCCAAGGGTTATGCTCCGGACAAAAAAGTGGACGACACCCGGACGCCGGACGCCAACAATGGTCACATAAAACGTCCTTCTCAAACGGGCGTATGAAAAAAGAGATTAAATCCAACGAAAAGGAAAGCAGCCCGATCAGAGGCGAAATCCTTACTCGTCATGTGAGGTTTATTTTCACTGGTTAGCTTCGAACGTTATTCTTCTGAGTACCAGTCATACATTCAGGTTGACAAAACGGTGCAAACTGTTTGCAAATTATACCCCGCTTTGCAAACAAGTGCACGTGCAAAGCGGGGTCAAAATTGCAAACAGTTTGCACCATTTTCTTATCTGAACTAAGGGCTGTTCTAAAATTGACGTGCTACGAATCATATAATTTTAAGTCTTGGTCAAAGAGAGTTAACTCTGACAGGCATTGTCTCTTTTTCATAGCTTTTAGTAGATGACAGATTCTGAGGTTATCATTTCTTTGTTAATCGATGCGCCAAGCACATGATTGCCTTCAATATATACATGTATTAGCGAAAACGTCATTGAAATCATACACAAAAAAATGCAATTAATTATAGAAAAATGCAACAAAAATATTTAACGCTATTTTTTTCTTTTTATACACAGAATGGAGAAAATAGAGGGTGTTCTATGTCTTTTAACACATTAGTTATGCGTTAGATAGAATTATTTATTGGATCTGTATTGTTTTAAGAAAATACTATAAATACACAATCTTTCATAAAATATTTGCTTGCAAAGCATTCAAAGTAAAAGAAATTATTCTTTGTTATTTTCATATTAATTTACTGTTTCTTGCCGTATCCATTCGCATGTTGTTTTCAGTTTAATACTACTGTACTCATAACCTTGACAAACAGTTAAGACTAAAATCAGCTTGCAAAAACGTGTATTCTGAATAAGATGTCATTTCGCCGATGATGTTAAAAATGGATGTGTGAGTTTTAGGATTAGAAACGAAGTATAGAATACGTAAAAAGTGAAATTGTCACCTATCACACTTAATATGGTCGTAAATATATAATACGTACTTAGTCTTTTGTATGAAAAAATATCTAACGAGGTTGGGAGAATTGATTAAGCCTCGACAATTATCAATTCTCACAACCGAGTTAGATATTTTTTTCATACAATACACTTAGTGCGTATTATATTTATCTTATAACCTCTTTTTGTCTTGTTTTTGTCGATGTTTCTAACAGAAATACAACTCTCTAAAAATAACCGCATGATATTATTGTTCTAAAAATAACTATGTGATATCGTAAAAATATCATACGGGGTGTTATCACACGGATAATTGTATAGGTATAAGATAATATTTTTTTAAGACAGATGACATACGGACACACAAACAAAGAATCGGCTATATATCTGCCATAACTGCCCGGAAGATGAAGAGAGGGGTTATGATATTATTTAGATGTTTTTCGTCAGTTCTTGTAATTGGTATTTAATCAAAGACACGTGGCGAAGGATGTGGGGAATAATTTATCTGACATAAGACAAACGAGTTAGATCCAAACATAAACATCCACCGTCAAAATATCCTAAAACATGTATCAAAGGGTAGAAAAATATTGTTGATTATTAGCAACAACGTTAATGTTTTCTGAAAAAATCTATTGATTGTTGTAAGGGCAAGAACCTTTTGATCCTGTACAAGTAGGAAATCATCTATTTCCATACCCCTGTACAATTTTTATGAATAGCACAGTTGCTATCGCGTCAGACTGTAAATCGATTTCGATCCTCGATGGCGGTACTCGTTCTCTCCGACTATTTGTTCCCCACCAATGGGTTGCTAATTGTAGACTTATATACGTTGGATAGCAGCTAAAATCTAGGGCCGGATAAAATGGTATTACTAGTTAGAGAAATTCCAGGAATCAATTGTTAGGTGCTTCATCCATGGTAAGACTGAAAGATTTTAAAAAACGGTATGAAACACATTCAAACAAACAGCTTTTTCACGAATAAAATGTTCCACAATTACTTCTCTGTATTCTGTTACCGCAGATGTCAGTTTTTCTTCTAAGCCGTGTAACAAGATACGGAAATTTAAAAGAGTTGGCGCCTCGTGGTTTGATTTTTATGTCTCGGGCTGACAGAAAGAATCAGCCCTGCTGCGTTGAAGATAGCGTACGTGTTTAACAAATAAGCCTAGCTATAGAGCTGTAAACTTTGGTCTAATTTAACTAACAGTATGGAACCGGAAAAACCTGTCCAAAGTTTTATTTGGGAGTCCACCTTGTACACTTAAGCATCGTGCTCTACTTAATTGAGATATTAAAGAATGATTTTCAACATTTTGAAGATAAAAGAGTAAGGTTATCACGTAGGTTACACAAGAAAAAATCATCCAGAGAAAAAAAGCGTTTTCATGATTTTATTTAAATTATTCGCTGATAGGCATGACATATTTCGGCATAAAAATATCAATGTTCAAAAGTAATTTGAGCTGGCATGTGATATGAAATACCATTAAAATTAAGTGGCAATGATTTAGGCTAATTGTTAAAAAAAAGTCTGATATTTACAGTTTTTGTGTTTACAAGATTTTTGTTTCTGAGTAATATCTTGCTTTGTCATTTAAATTTCACGGGGATTGTTGATTACAAAAACGTTTTAAGATCACTCATTTTAACATTAAAGGTTACTGGGTATGTATAGAATTTTTTAGAATAGTTTTATTAAGGGGAAATGTAAAGTTTTTTGCAACGAACTGACTATGTTGATACTTCCAAGTATATGTAAGAAATAGTATTTTGTCGTTTTTAAATCTTATTCTTTAAAACCAGAAGGCAGTAAGCTGTCAGTTTCTGTATGTATCATTATCTAGTGGGCCTCTCCTTAGTTGGCATCATGCTCCTGGTCTCTTTAGCCCAGAAGACAGACAGGTTTGGTATATTGTATCTAGGATCTACGAAGTGTTGACACTTTCTTTGTTTACATTCTAGGGGCCATGCATTTAGCACATTTATGATGAAAGTTGTTCAGTTTGTTAGTCAAAATGATCAAACCTTCTGAAAGAGCTAAGTTCATATGAAAATACAAACATGAACAGGGACATGAAAATTTATTTATGAGAAATATTCACACTCACGGTTGAACAGCGTATTGGAATGTGGATTTCCAAGAATGTTACATGTGTGCAAAGTAATGACTTAGCTTGACCAGAATTTTTACTGTGCACACTATATTGTACGGTCACTTGGATGAATTATATTTCAATATGAACCCATTCAAAAGTATGCTTTTTAACTCCTCGCTTTATTTTTACCCTGATGTTGTATTATAATAATTTTTGAAAAGGAAGATTACTAAAATATCAATGCTTTGCTAGCTTTCAGTACTTTCAGTACTTTGATTTTCTAAGGGTTTGTGAAATTATTCTAGAATCTTCATGTTAGAATAGTACATTTTCAAAACGTCTGAATGAATTTGATTAAACCTGAATACTTTTGTAGCAAGAAAGGACTTGTTCAACTCTTTTAGCCAACTGGAATCGTCTTCTTTAAATACTCATCATTCGAACTGTCTTTGTGAGATTGTACTAACTAGAGTTGTTTAATTGAAATATTACATATTCAGTTCAACATCGTGAAATTGACAAGTAGAATGATTTTGGAATAATTTAGGAATAAAATTGAATGAGTGTGTGGAGCGAATTTTGAGTGAATTTAATGGGAAGTGATCCAATGTCATCCTGGACAAAATTTGCGACATTGGATTACATCTCTTTAATAAAATAAGCATATAAATTCTTTATATAGCTTCATATTTGTTCAAGAACCTAATAGACACTTACAATTTGAAATATGTCAGTGAAATCGCGATTTTTCTCTATCCAAATTTATTTTGAATGACGTTTTTGATTCTATATTTTTCAATTGGTTTGGGCGTTTTTGAATGGTTTGAGTGAGTGTTTGTTTGGAATGAATGAATGGAGCGCTGAGTGAGCAATTTAGAATGGTTTTGATTGAGGTGAATGTCAATTTCACGATGTAACTAACTATATTCAATTCGTCTTGAGATTGTGCTTATTAGAATCTTCTTTCTGAAAAAGTCTTAATCAAGCGCGTCCTTGAGCTATCTTGAATCGACTGTTTGACAAAGTAATTATTCAAAGTATGTTAATTAAATTTTTCTAATTGAGATCGTCTTGTAAAAACGCTTTATCAAAAGTATAGTTTTTACATTGTGGTTATTGGAATAATTTTGTTGAAATAGTGTGAATTCAAAGCACATAGTGCGTGGTTGTTCGAACTTAAATGGTCCCCATAAATCAGTACCACTGTCCTATTCAAAGCACATAGTGCGTATAGTGGCTCTATCTAGAATCGTCTTGATGAAAAAAGTACTTACAGGTAAAGTCTTGGTGATATTTATTAAAGTGAACTATTTTGTTGCAAAAGTGCTTATTAATTTCTTCTTCGTGAGCTTGTACCAATTTAAATCGTCTTATATGTATTGTAAAGGTACGGCTAGCAACATAATAAAACTTACAATCGACCCATTCTATGACATTCTAAGTCTCATTAATTACTAACGCTCGATTCTTTTACTCCAAACACTCACTCCTATCATTTAAGATATCTCTGAAATCATAATTCGCACCACACACTCATTCATTACCATTCAAAATTCATTGCAAAATAATAAAACTTGTCAATTTCACGATGTTTCTAACTGTGCAGTTAAGAACATCGTGAAATTGACATGGTGAATGATTTTGAAATTATTTTGGAATGAAATTGAATAAGTGTGTGGAGCGAGTTTTGAGTGAAATTTAAGGGAGGTAATTCAATATTACTAATTTTGTTCAAGATGAACAAAATTAGCGATATTCATTACCTCCCTTTAATGAAATATACATAGCTCTTTGTTGGTATGTCTTCGTGGACCAATCAGACACTTGAAAGTTCATACAAGCTAATAAAATCGTAGAATAAATAGATCGGTTTGAATTTATTGCTGAAAGTCCTGAACAATTTTTAAATGTTTTCTAGTGATTTCGGAGCGTTTTTGATCGATTTGAATGAATGAAAGGAGCGCTGAGTGAATGATTTAGAATGATTTTGATCGGAATGAGTGTCAATTTCACGATGTTCTTAACTGTGTACCCTGTTTTAGATTATACTTAATCATAATCAGGTATATGATGGTATGTAGACATAGAAGTAAATGTTCACATAAAATATAAAACGACAAAGAGCTGTGAAATGTATGAAAGAGATAATTACTTTAATGATTTTATGGTACAAAAAGTCATCCTCTATGATATTGGAACATGACGAGTGCAATTACTTAACTAATTAACTGTCTAATAAGATTCATAAAATCAAAGCGTTCGTAATTCTTTGTAAACAAAATCTGTCATGTAAAAAGATTGCATTATCAAACGAGCGCCGTAACATCATAGATCAGCGTGTACAATGAACAACATCGGGAAATTGACATTCATCTCGATCAAAACCATTTCAAATCACTCGCGCAGCGCTCCATTCATTCATTCGTAACACTCACTCAAATCATTCAAAAACGCTCCACATCAAGGGAAAAGATAGAATAAACAACGTCATTTAACATAATAAAAGCAAGAAATAATCGCCATTTCAATGACATTATTCATATTGTAATCGTCTGTTTGGTTCTTGAAGAAAATGGAAGCTATTTATAGAACCTGTATGCATATTTTATTAAAGGAAGGTAATAAATATCGATAATTTTGTTCAGCCTGAACAAAATTTGCGATATAGGATTACCTCCCATTAAATTCACCCAAAACTCGCTCCGCACACTCATTCAATTTCATTCCAAAATCATTCACCTTGTTATTTTCACGATGTTGCTGACTGTATGTACGCACGGAATGAAAAACATAAGATTCGTCACATGCAGATTGATTGATTGAATGGAGTTTTACGCCACTTTCAACATTTTTGTCAGTTATATCGCGGCGCCTAGAGGACCTAACAATGATTTCCTGGTATTTCTCCCACCATAACAGCCACCAGCTTCTATCTCACATAGGTCTGTTGTCTCTTAAAATATAGACTGGTTCTACAGGGTACTCATCCAATAGAATTCAGTTTTACAAAATTAATTTACAAGTTATAATTAATTGACAAATTACAAGGCCACTGGCCCAACATTTATCAAATTCTATAATATTCCTATAATTACTAATAACTATATTGTGTTGATAGTGTAAAATGACCTCTTGTTGTTGATTTATATTTGGACATGGGACTTGAAATAGCTTCTCACTTCTTTGATATCAAAGAGAGTCAAAAAGTTATGTTAACAAGTCCCTATACACGTAATCCATGTCATATATAGAAAATAATTGGCGTTACATTTACGCCCGGTCCTGTTTTTCCTGCCTTTCCATTAACAACATCATGAATTTGACAAGATGTTGATATTGGAATGATTTTGGAATGCAATTGAATGAGAAGATGGAACGAGTTTTGAGTGAAATTAAAGAGAGGTAATCCAATATCTCTAATTTTGTTCAAGATGAATGAAATAAGTGTTATGTATTACCTCCCTTAAATAAAATATACGTACTTTGCTCTTTGTGTGTCTTCGTGGACCATTCAGACACTTTAATATAGACACCAGCAAAAACATTGTTGAATAATTTGATCGATTTGAATTAATTGTTGATCGTCTTGAACGATTCTGAATCTTTTCCTAATGATTTCTGAGCGTTTTCTGATCGATTTGAGTGAGTGTTTGGAATGATTGAATGGAGTGATGAGTGTGTTTGGAATGAATTTTGTTGGGAAAAAAACACATTCTAAGAGTGATCAATTAGACTGGTTACCTTTACCTTTTTTTAGCCTTCCTGATTCAATTGGTAAATCTAATTCTTAAACATTTAACTTCATACCAATAGTATAGTTCGCTACTTATTTCGGATTTCAAGTCCGTGTACAAGATGCTTAAATTTTGAAAGCGTATCCAAACATTATCTAAATAGCTTTTCTCGCAAATAGACAAATCTGAGCAAAAATGAAAACTTGACACTTCAAAAATCTCCAACAAAATAATTTATTCCGTTTCTACAGAATTATTTTCTTAATTGATTAAAGGCCACAGACCACTTTGGCATAGGTTGAAACTAGAAAATTCCACACTGGTTATCGTCTTTGACAAATAACTTCGATAGAGTCGAGGTACCATCAAAAACTGTTTTCGCAAAATTCACAAAAGGATGCACTTTATGTACTCAGTTGTGAATTGGCGGCCCGAATAAGCAATTTTCAAAACTGAAACAGTTTCAGTCTAACAAGACCTCTCTCTACTTTTAAATGATGATGTATATGGAGGATATTGAATGAGTGGTCATGGAATACTGAATTTATTAAACGAGTCATCTATAAACAGATAAAAACGAGGCTGTATTTTATGAGCACAAATTTTATATTCTATTTATTACATGACCCGAATTTTTGCTAAAAATCGTCAAAATTCTTGAAATTCAACATTTCAATTTTCCGCCAAACTTATAGCGCCGCTTGAAACTGACGTCACAATATATACATTATGACGTCATTTTCGCGGTTACAAAATAGCGATGCTATTCTCTCTGAGCTCATAAATTGTCTAATTGTCTTTCGGATGAGACGTTAAACCGAGGCCCCGTGAGACGATGCTTTACACCGAGCACGTTAAAGAACCATGGCGGATCTCAGCAGTAGTTTCGTCATGTATCCTTGCACTATCCCCCGTAACAACTAACCGTCTTCTGGGGGCGTCGCTTATATGGGCATGTGCTACGGTAGCGACGATAAATAAACGGAAATACACACACACTCTGAGCTCATTTGCATAGTTATTCCACTAGTGTAATAACACCCATGTAATATCAAAAATATTCAACGGGATTATTTCACTCTCGCGACGTAAGTCATATTATAAAAATCTTTCTCAAAAGTTGCCGTAATCTTATTACAAAACCGTTTCAACGTGACGTCAATGGCGTCGCGCCAAAGCTCATTTTGCGAAAACCTCTCCAATTTCTGCTATGAATCGCTGCACAAGGTGCAATTGAATTCATTCAAAACATCATGTCATCGAAAAACCGTTTAAAGACAAAAAAATAAAATAAACATGTTTTCATTACATATTTATTTGCCGAAAGGGTAAAATAGGCAATTCAAAAGTGTCAAGTTTTCATTTTTGCTCAGTATATGTAATTGTGACTACAATTGTCTTTTTGAAGCGACTTTGAATTCTGAAATTCGCAACTACAAATAAACACGCAGCAATGCATTATATAATACCTTGAGTATAACAAAACGCGAATTCATATCTTCTTTCCTTTTGGTGTAGGGTCTAGGAAGTAGGCTTCCGAATATCCTAGACTGCATAACAAACTAAGACTGGTATGAAAGAAAAACGATCTTTGAAAGGAGATTAATAAAATAGTAATGGGAAATGGGAGGGAATGTTAATTAATTTCGCTAATTAGCAAGACTTAGTGTTAATAAGATAGAAGATTAGTCCCGGGTTGAAGTGGGTCTTTTAGCTTCTATTTATCATTAATTGTTGAAAGTAAACATGACTTGTTTGTACCCTTTCATTTTCTTTAAGTCCGATAGAAGAAAAAGATGGCACTTTTATTTGATACTGATGTCCTTTAATTATTTTACCCTTTTCAGATGAAGTTGTAACATAAGCGGCACATATATAGAGTTTTTTCTGTTTAAAATCTAGTTATCTTTCATAAAGGAACAACATTAGTTATATTTTCAGCTGTGGCAATGCCTCACAGAAACCGATTAATAGAACGATTATGTATACTTCTTTAAAAAAGGGTAATAAATATCGCAAATTGCGTTCATCATGAATGAAATTTTCGATATTGAGTTATCTCCCTTTAAATTCATTCAGAACTAGTTCCTTTTATTCATTCAATATTATTCCGAAATCATTCCAAAACCACTCACGATGTTAATAATTGTATTTCCATTCGCTTCTGAAATAATGCAAATGAATGTTGAATAAACTGTATTTACGAAGTTTTGGTCATCTAAAAGCGAGGAAAGTGGAATCTTGGTAACCCGGTATTCTTTGTTTCGATCAACATGTTTATTTATATCATCATTTATTCATATTCGTTCAACATAGTAATACAGTAATTAAACGAAAGAGTTATAAATGCGGGGTGCCACCACAAATAGCCTCCTTAAAATAAGGAAGCCATTTGAGTCGTCATTATAGTGCTATTAATCATTCGCTATGTGAGACAGATGCTGACGTCGGGCCGCTCTAATTGAGTTCAAATTCATTTTGATAATTCCCAAAATTATTACCGGTGCTGGCGCAGCGTGAAGCCGATCTATCTAATAACAAGTAAAGTACATAAAAATCCACATAACCTTGTCAAAATATACTGTAATGGAACTGTTCTATGAAATCGGGAATCTCAACAAAGTAAGTATAGACCGGCGTTGCGTTATATCATGACAAAACATTACAAACTGCTGTTTCCAAATTTAAAGTACACGTGCAAAGCGGAGTACAATTGGCAAACTAGTTCTCAAATATTTTATTAATGAACGCAAGACAAGAATAACTGTGTTTAAAAAAACAAAAAAAAAACAAAACAAAACAACAACAACAAAAAACAATTCTGTTCCGAATGTGTTTCCAAAATGTGTCTTTATCCCTGGAATCCTAATTCTCCTTCTGATGGACCTGTATTACTTCAAGAACTATTGTGGCTATAATATAAGATTTGTTCTCTTGAGGTTTACCAATTGAATACAATAGAAATAAAAATCTGCTAGTCCGTGCAGCTCAATGGACGACTCGGACACTTCGGGCAGCTTATTTCAATCTGTGGTTGAGGATATCATCGAACAAGAGTGCGCAAGAACCGAGCTAAGAAGTGGGTGTCTCACTCCCGTGAATATTTTGGAGAAAGTCCATTTTCTAAGAATTTTGAACTTAGATTTTGTGTCGTTGTTTTTTTTCCAAGATGTGTCTCACTCCCGTGAACTTTTTACACTGACATTGATGATTGGTGGATTAATGAATGAAACAAGCAGTTAAGCAGTTAAAGAATGCTTTCACAAAGTAGGTCATCGCATGTGCAAATATCCTGGCTTAGGTTCGGTGGACTATACAGTGTTTGGAACAAAGAATGATAAATTAAAGTCAAACAATCATTCAAATTTTTAGTCATTTCAGTTGCAAACACTTCAACCAATTTCGGTATTTTTATAGTGCATATTTACTCAGATCTATGTGTGATATGCCCTTAAGTATCAGTGCTTTTACTCTTTTTCCTTGCCAAATGTCAGAGACTTGCCATATTAGATGCAGAAATTTGGCAAAAGTAAACGCCAATTACAAGCTTTTTTGTATTAACTCCTAAAGCATTTTCCAAGGCTTTAGGAGTTAAAATGTTTTTTAACTCCTAAAGCCTTGCAAAATGCTTTCACACATTACAAGCACTTAAATAAACAGTGTTGAGCTTGTCGAAGCGTATGCAACGATTACTGGACTTGTAAATCAATTCTAATAATCTTGTAAAGTGCATGCTTTAATTCCGAGACTTTCAGCAGAATTCAGATCTAACAAAACAACATGCTAAAATACGGTACGATCTGAAAGTGAACTCTATCAAACTAGCCTAACTGTTTGTCAAAATCAAAATAAGCGGCTAACTGGACTAACTCGTTTGTTTGTGCCAAAATATTTTGCAAAATTACTAGCTTTGTGAGTGGAATTCTATTGATATTGCCAACATATAAACCAAAATCACAAGCCTTGTTTCCTGAACTAGGCGATCTTGCCGTTGTATTTTAAATGCGTGCAAAACAACCTTTGTTGGCTCTTTTTATATTGGGACAGTACATGCCAAACTTTCATCGATGACAAATAAATAAGATGACAGAACAGCAAGTCGTGAAAACGAAATATGCATTCTTTCCAAAATATTTGCCAAAACAACTGCATGTAAAACATAGTGCTCGATATTAATACCGTCAAAAGATACCTTCAAATGGCTACTCTGGTAGACGGTTGTCGATTTTGCGATTCTCAAATAACCTGGGACCAGTTTCATCAATATTTTTAAGAAGCATTTTCGTCTCATTGATGACTTACCACATATTTAGGGCAAAAATCACGTATCACCAAACTATCAATACCTATGTAAAGTGATTGTTGTTGTAACTGTTTCGAAAGTCATCAGTAACACAAACATACGTCTTAAATGTTATGATGAAACTGGCCCCTGAAGGTCTCTCGCCTTTATTCAAACCAATCGACAAAACAAATTGTATTTCTCCGAGAATTTTTGTATATAACATGAATACCGATGGTTAGAGCACTAGTTAAACTTCGAAAGTAATTTTATTGCGCTTGTGAATTTTTAAAGATGCAGTACGGTACTTCGTTCGGGTTGAAATCTACGCGGGGAGTAAGGCTTAGTTCTAATAAAGCAATTATGAGTTTATTATGAAAGTATGTGTGTATAATTGAAGAAGTAATGATGTTCGCCTAATTGCACCATTTAAAATACATAATGGTTGATGCCGTAATAATTTACTTATGATATGGGTGATTTGAGATATGAACGTAGCGTGTCTTAGAATTTTCGACATCATTATCACGCTTTACAACTTTTTGGTAAAACTTCTGCATTTTAACACTTAATATCCTAATTCTATGGGAGTTAAGTAATTCGAATCAAACAAATTTAGGAAAATATGTAGCATGAAATGAGAGCCATACATATGAAGCCATTTCTCTACCATGAGTTTTTTGCCTTGCCACCAATTGCTGCTCTTAGGGTGGACCAAAAACCCGCCGTTCCAGCGATGTGTTGATCATAAGCTTAGCTAATATAGATCATAAGAGATTAGGTCTCATTTACGATTCTGTAACCTCTTATACCCTATTAGTGTCATGGTATAGAAATAAAACGCCTCTTTTTAGGAATTACTGCAAACTAACACAATTCTGCAAAGATGCAGTCTTTTAAAATATACTTGGGTTATATCTAATTTCACAAGCGCAATCATGAAATACATTTATTTACCCAAGCAACTTTTATATGGTGTAGGCCAATAAGTAATACTATAACACTCCAAAAATAAATGGTTAACATTATCCAATATTATATAGATCAGTTAAGATTAGTCTTCACAAGTTTGGGGTTTTATAAATGGCGATTTCGTGACGTTATAACAATCTGGGCAACATTAATAAGAATATAAAACTAGACATATAGATTTGTAATCGGTGGAAATGTGCTGGAATAATGAGAATTACTTTAGTTAATATCTAGACTATTGATAGAAAGTGATATTTGAAGGTTGAAAAGATCTTTTGCAGACCAATCAACCCATGTGCGTTTTTTTTTATAAACGAACATGCGAATATCATGCGACCATTCGAGATATCCCTAGAAATTGTTTGCAAAAGAGATGGATCGTTTACTAACGTTTAGAGTCCAATATAAGGTCATTATGTCCTATTTTACTTTAAGTAAAATAAGTAAATTGATATTAACATTATTTTTTTCTAATCTGGATCTCTTTTGCCTTCCGTCTAGGTCAACAATGAAATAAGAAAACCGTTTCATGAAAGCCGTCTGCAAAAATTAGAGGACAAAAATGAACAGTTTTGAGATTTTCTTAAAACAAGTTAAACTCAAACGTTTTAAGCCAACCTTGGCGACCCGAATAACTTTAATCTAGACGAGTTTACTATCGACTCTTCTCAAAGTAAATTGATACTGAATCGTTTTCTCTTTTTAAGAACTGTTTTGAATTTTTAAGGAAATATTTTCTTAATCTCTGAAGCATACAACGTCGCCTTTACGTTAATTTCGATGACATCTATAAGGCGTCATTTAGAGTGATACTACACTCGCACAAGCCAGAATATCTCTGATGAGTTTTGCTATAGAAAACAAGGGTACTTTGTGAGAAAAGAATGTTGTATATTCTCCTAAATTATTCGTGTAAAACTCTTCATTTCAGAATCTATAGGGTGCAAAAAAGCAGCGTCAACGTCCAATATATTTCAAAACTGCACAAGATTTGTAGATTAGAAACCCATTTGTCTATTTCAGTCGATACGGATCAGTATTTCTCGCATGATTTATGTGAACCATTATCATCAAACAATCAAGAACCACTTTAATTTTTCACAGTACCCAATCTGTAGAGTTCTATCAATTTTCAAGATAGCTGGCATGCTCGCATAGACAAACTACCCATTAAATAATGGATTTTACGGTCTTGTCTTAACATATTATCGGAAATATAATCAAATACTGAAAAACGGCATTAAAAGAAAATTTTGGAAGCATATAACAGATAAGCCCCGCGATATATCGTATCTTTATTACATTATGTAGAGAGAATATTTATTTTGAATTGAGGAGCGTGGTTCCCTATCAGTTTATTACCACCTCCGATGTTTTTTTACTAGGAGAGGTTTTCGAGAGGACTTGTGCATTCTGGATATAGTTATTTCAAGGAGTTACAGTTAACAACATCATGAAATTGACAAGGGAAATGATTTTGAAATGAGTGTGTGGAACGAGTATTGGGTGAATTTAATGAAAGGTAATCCAAAATTGCAAATTTTGTTCAGGATGAACAAAATAAGCGATATTTTTACCTCCCTTAAAAAATATGCATACAAGTTCTATAAATAGCTTCCATTTCTTCAAGATCCAACCAGGGTTTTACAATTTCAATTGTGTCACAGAAATCGTGATTTTTTTTTATTTAAATTTATTTCAAATGAAGTTCTTGATTGTATCTTTTTAAGTTATTTTGGAGTGGTTTTGAGTGAGTGTTTTTAATTAATGAATGGAGCGCTGATTGAGTGATTTAGAATAGTTTTGATCGAGACGAATGTCAATTTCTCGACGTGACTCGCTGTACAATGTGTCAAACATGACATGAAAAAGAAGCCAGCGTGAAGGAATTAAACTTTTAAAACCAGAAAAGGGGATATGAATAAAAAATAATTATGTGAATTGAATAACTCCAATCAAAGTAAAATAACAATATTTTCACTTTGAATAAAAGTATTCCTTATTAGTCCCCCACCGGTTACCGGTTGGGGGACTATAGGTTTGCTCGATTCCGTCTGTCCGTCCGTCCGTCCGTCCGTCTGTTTGTCCGTCCGTCTGTCCGTCACGCTTTTGTCCGGACTATATCTTCTAAACCATATGTGCTAGCAACTTCAAACTTGGTACACTTATAGATCTCATTGAAGAGAAGTGTCATGTTCAAGAACCGTTACTCTGCCACGCCCACTTTTTGAGTTATTGCCCTTTGTTGTTTTTACCCTTACATTCTTGTCCGGAACATATCTCCTAAACTATGTGTGCTAGCAACTTCAAACTTTGTACACTTATAGATCTCATTGAGGAGAAGTGTCATGTTCAAAATCCATAACTCTGCCACACCCACTTTTTGAGTTATTGCCCTTTGTTGTTTTTAGCCTTACATTCTTGTCCGGATCATATCTCCTCAAGTATTAGTGCTAGCAACTTCAAACTTGGTACACTTATAGATCTTATTGAGGAAAAGTGTCATGTTCAAGAACTGTTATTCTGCCACGCCCACTTTTTGAGTTATTGCCCTTTGTTGTTTTTACCGTTACATTTTTGTCCGGATCTTATCTCCTAAACCATAAGTGCTATCTACTTCAAACCTTGTACACTGATAGATCTTATCAAGGACAAGTGTCATGTACAAGAACTGTTACTCTGCCATGTCCACCTTTTGAGTTATTGCCCTTTGTTGTTTTTAGCCTTACATTCTTGTCCGAATCATATCTCCTAAACTATAAGTGCTCGCAACTTCAAACTTTGTACACGTATAGATCTCATTGAGGACAAGTGTCATGTACAAGAACTGTTACTCTGCCACACCCACTTTTTGAGTTATTGCCCTTTGTTGTATTTACCTTTACATTTTTGTCTGGAACATATCTTCATAACCATAAGTGCTAGAAACTTCAAACTTGCTACACTTATAGATATCATTGAGGACAAGTGTCATGTACAAGAACTGTCACTCTGCCATATCCTTTTTTGAGTTATTGCCCTTTGTTGTTTCTATCCTTACATTTTTGTACCGTACTTATCTCCTTAACCATAAGCCATAGCAACTTCAAACTTTGTACACTGGTAGATCTCATTGAGAAGAAGTTTAATGCACAAGAACTGTTACTCTGCCACATCCACTTTTTTAGTTATTGTCCGTTGTTGTTTTTTATCCTGACATTTTTGTCCGGACCATATCTCCTGAGCCATCAGTGCTAGCAACTTCAAACTTGGTACACTTATAGATCTCATTGAGGACAAGTGGCATGTACAAAAATCGTTCTTCTCCGCCCACTTTTCGAGTTTTTGCCATTGGTTGTTTTTACACTTATATTTTTGTTTGGGACATTTTGTTCAAAACCTAATGTGCTAGCAACTTCAAATTTTGTATACAGTTTTAGATCTAGTAAGTAGGAGATATATTATAAGAAAGGATTTTTTTGTTATCCGGTGGGGGACTCCTGTATTGCATCGCAATACGACATGCACTTGTTTTTAATGTGATCAATTTATGAATCAATTTGGACTCTAGAAAAGGATCTTTAAAAAGACAATGAATCATATGACAGAAAAATATACTTAGTTGCTCTACCCCCCAAGTGAGGACATAAACTGGTCTCCAAAGACGTATTGAACTGAACAAGTTGTCAAAATTACGATGACATTCGATAAAGATATCGACATGTTGACCAAATTTGTGTCTTTCTGATATTCTACATATAGAATTCTTGCCCAAATGGACTCATGCATCTTTTTCTAAAAAAACATGGATGTCGCCTGAATTTTAACGACAAGTGACAAGACGTCAAAAAGATGTCGACATCCATGTTCTTGGAAATGGATGTTTATGTTCATTTAGGCAAGTCCTACATTCTCATGCCGTCGAGAAACAAGAGGCCCAAGAGGGCCTGTATCGCTCCACTGGCTTTAAAATCTTTAGACTTTCATTAAATAAAGCTTACTTTAAATGAATACGTTAACACTCCAAAATCTTCTAAGACCTATTTAGTAATGATTAAATGGTTCTGTTCCATATTGCACCAAAATACTCAATCACAATGAACCTGCAATCCTTGACCAATCTTATTAAACATTAGGTTCAGAAGATGTCGTTCAAAGATTTCCGGCACAAAATAGGCCCCACCTGACATGCCCATATTTATGGACCAAACAAAATTTCTTGAACAATTTAAGTAAAAAGTCACCCAAGAAACATTCTGGTAAAGTTTCATTGAAATAAGCTGAGTGGTTCTGGAGGAGATATCGTTCAAAGATTTTGGCCTCGAAATAATCCCCGCCCTGCCACGCCCAAATTTATAGGCCTGTCAAAATTTAGCAAATACTTTTGAAAAAAGACACTCAAGGAACATTCTGGTAAAGTTTCATTGAAATCAGCCAACTAGTTAAGGAGAAAATGTCATTTAAAAATTTAGGGCTCAAAATAGGCCCCGCCCTGCCACGCCCATATTTTTAGTCCATTCAAAATTTCTTGAACAATTTAAGTAAAGGGTCACCAAAGGAACATTCTGTTAAAGTTTTATTGAAATCGGCCCAGTGGTTCAGGAGGAGATGTGGTTCAAAGATTTCGGGCTCAAAATAGCCCCCCCCCCCTGCACCACATATTTATGGACCAATCAAAATGTCTTGAACAATTTAAGTAAAGGGTTACCCAAGGAACTTTCTGATAAAGTTTCATTGAAATCGGCCCGTTAGTTTAGGAGCAGATGTGGTTCAAAGATTTTGGACTCAAAATAAGCCCCGCCCTGCCACGCCCATATTTATGGACCAATCAAAATTTCTTAAAGAATTTAAGTAAAGGGTCACTCAAGGAACATTCTGTTAAAGTTTCATTGAAATCGGCCCTGTGGTTCAGGAGGAGATGTCGTTCAAAGATTTCGGGCTCAAAATAAGCCCCGCCCTGCCAAGCCCATATTTATGGGCTAATCAAAATTTCTTGAACAATTTAAGTAAAGGGTCACCTAAGGGAAATCCATGCCAAGTTTCATTGAAATCAGCCCAATGGTTTGGGAGGAGAAGATTTTTAAAGATTTCAAAGTGAAAAAATGCCACGCCCTGCCACGCCCATATTTGGGGGCCAATCAAAATTCTTTGAACAATTTAAGAAGGGGGCCACCAAAGGATCATTTCTACCAAGTTTCGTTAAAATCCGCCCATTGGTTTGGGAGGAGAAAATGTTTAAAGAAAAAGTTTACGCACGCACGCACGCACGCACGGAGGACACTCCGCCATGACAATAGCTCGCTGGCCTTCGGCCAGTGGAGCTAATCAAAGGCCTGAATTGAAGACAGGACTGAATATTAACAATTGGAATGAAAATTGTGGCGTTTTGAGAACATCTCTTGAGTGGGAATCAAAAATTTAAAACAATCATTGATGGTTACATATGGAAACTGCACCTTCCTAACAAATGAATATGCTTTACTTTGAAGACTCATCACTTCCAGATAAACCTATCCCTCTAGCCAATTCAAGCTTAACAAGAGGGTAACTGTCTTCATAATCGCTATTCATCCCCAAGTGTAAGTTTTCAATATCATAAATGAAAAATATTCATTTAACCAACAGAAATATGGTGGCAATTCCTGTATTCTAAAAACTCATATGAATTATTGCAACCCTGTTTTATAAAATTGTATAGATTATCCAATATGATCCAAATCCGATTTTTTTCCAGTCAAACTTATTAAGTGGATGTGTAAAAATCTTAAATAAAATGTTAATCCACATGACACACATTGCTTACCCCTTGATGAAGAGCTGAACATTACATTGACATGGTGAATATTGCCCTGAATTGGAAATTTGTTCAAATTTCTTTTACATTTATTATCTGATCCAGGATTTGACTAATTATCTCCACAAAGAAGAAGCAATGAAAGTAATACCAATATTCTTATACTCTTACTAGTCAAAGTCAATACCAAGAAGAAGTATTTTCCCGTACAATAGCTGTAGCTTTTATATGAATACCGTTTAAGTTTCTTCCAGGAGTGAAACATTCTATTTCTAATTCTCCATTGAGATATTTTGATCTCCATTTCAGGTTATTCTCCTTGCATATGGTCTTACTGAGTAGAAAATTATTTTTACTACAAAATAATATATAAACCTGTTAAAACAACCAACCTTTCAGGCCTTTTCCACGTGACAGCTATTCTAGACCAAGATTCGGATTGAACTATCCGGTGAACTATCAATTTTGACAAAACTGCCAAAATGACAGATCGTTAAATGAAATCCCGAGCTACAGCATTTATCACCTTGAGTAGAATTCTTTCAAAGTCCACTCCAGAATGTTACAAATACATCCATTCCAGTTTCCAAAACAGTTTTTGTTATTGTCAGAAAATTGTCGAAAACAAAAGCGGAAACACAAAACCGGGGTCGCGCATGCTTGGTACTACTGTATAGGCCATTCGGAACACCACTCGGCCAATCTAACGCAGTCGTCACAACTCGGCCGATTCCGTAACCTACATTTAGATAGATCTGAGACTTCGGAGATCGCCCGATAATTGTCGAGTGAATATCACGATCACCATCTGTTGCCGTTTACGGAAATGACCGAGTGATGTTCCGAATGCTGTACATTATGGATAGACAAAACAAGCCTCATAATAAAGTAATTTGATAAGCCATCGAAATTTCTCCGTAAATCCAAGTAAACCTAGGAAATTCCAAGGGTTTACGAGTTTATTCAAATAGCCTTGTGCTATTTTAGTTTTTATCCATTTACACTACGACAGGCCCGGGAGACGGATAAATAAAGCAACCTTAAGGACACACAAACACACAATTTTACGAGAAATAGGGAGTCTAAAATGGGGAACTGAAAATAGCTTGCCAATGCTATGCATAAAAACAGTTGTAGGATGCAATTGAAAATTTGGAGCAAATGCAAAAGATTGCAGCCGAAAACGTCGTACAACAGCACCACTTACGAATGTAAAACACGTTTCTACAACTTCTGAATAGATCACGTGTTCACTCCCCTGAGGTCCCGGCCAGAATTTAGGTCAGCACCAAAATTTTACGGTATTTTGCTACACTATTGATTATTTTTGCCGCGTTAATTTTTGTGAATGGGTCTACTTTTTTTAGCGTAATGACACATGTAGGTTTGTTATCAAAATCCGATGGCGACGATCCCTATATTGAAAGACAGGTAAACCTGTCTTCAATAAAAATGAATTTGGTCAACATGTCGAGATATACATCGACTTGTCATCGTAATTTTGACAACTTGTGGAGTCCAATACGTCTTTGGAGACATTGAGTCAGTCGTGTGTCATGCATCGTGTATCGTCAACTTTTTATAGACTTCTTCTTCTCCTGACCCAATGGGCCGATTTCATTGAAACTTTATCGGAATGTTCCTTGGGTGACCTTTTTGAAAAAAAAATCGTAAAATTTTGATTGGCCCATGAATATGGGCATGGCAGGGCGAGGCTTATTTTGAACCCAAAATCTTTGTAAGACATCTACTGAACAACTAAGCCGATTTCAATGAAATTTTACAAGAATGTTTTGTGGTGCCCATTTTCAAAAAATGTTTGCGAAATTTTGATTGGCCAGGCAAGGCTTCTTTTGAACCCAAAATCTTTGAACGACATCCCCTGAACAGCTGGGCTGATTTCAATGATTTTTTACCAGAATTTTCCTTGGGTGCCACTTTTCAAAAAATGTTCGTGAAATTTTGATTGGCCAATAAATATGGGCATTGCCGGGCAAGGCATATTTTGAACCTAAAATCTTTGAATGACATCTCCTCCTGAACAAATGGACCGATTTCAATGAAACTTTACCAGAATGTTACTTGGGTGACCTTTTTGAAATTTTGATTGGCCAATAAATATGGGTAATCTAAATTGTGGATCATTGTGCTCAGGTGAGCTAACAAGAGGGCAAGAATGGCCCCAAACCACTTGCATGAACTTTATTTGCCCAGTGGATTTCTTCCAAGTAACTTTCTGGCAATAAAAAGTGAAAATAGACCCATCTCACCCATTCACTACTGAGGACACTCAAAATAAGCCCCGCCCTTCCAAGCCCATATTTATAGGCCATACAAAATTTTGCAAACAATTTTCGAAGAGGATCATCAAAAGAACATTCTGGTAAAGTTTCATTGAAATCTGCCAAATGGTTCAGAAGGAGATGTTGTTCATTGATTTTGGGCTCAAAATAAGCCCCACCCTGCCAAGCCCATATTCATGGACCATGGACCATGAACAGTTTTTAAAGAGAATCATCCAAGAAACATTCTGGTAAAGTTTCATTGAAATCTGCCCAGTTGTTCAGGAGGAGATATCATGCAAAGATATCAGGCTCAAATTAAGCCCGCCCTGCCATTACCATATTTATGGGCCTATCAAAATTTCACGAACATGTTTTTAAAAGGGTCACCCAAGAAAATCAGCCCAGTTGTTCAGAAGGGGACGTCATTCAAAGGTTTCTGGCTCAATATAAGCCCTGCACTGCCACGCCCATATTTATTGGCCAATCCAAATTTCTTGAACACTTTTTGAAAAGAATCTCCCAATGATAATAAGTAAAGAACATCTAACACAAAATAAAATAGAAGATCACAGATGTTTAATATACATCACAGAAAGTCTGTGTACATGTGTATAACAATAATGTTAGTCAATTACAATAGGTTATGAATACATTAAGGTGTTGCAATCAATATATAATCCTTGTTATCATAGCATAAACAAAACAACAACAACAAAAAGACACTTATGATGTAAGCCTGTGTGTGACATTTCCAACAATTTCAAAAATGCTCAAAGCAAAGACTCTGGCCAGTCTGTGCATACACACAGTCTGACCAGAGTCTTAACTATGCATTTTGTAGATAGAAAAGGTCTCAAAGTATCTGTAGACCATCAGGTAACTTTATTTTTAGAGTTTGTGGCTGTCTATGCCTCTCAATGTTTGAACCTCACCAACATTTCAAATTGTTGGAAATATCATTCACAGGCTCATGTATTATCAATGGGAGACAATAACACATATAGCTTTTTGTATTCAAGCTATTTTTAGTCGCTGTCATAGCGCAGTTGGTAGTGCGTCAGACTGTCAATCCAGAGGTCATTGGTTCGATCCCCGACGGGCCGCGGCAATAGCGCAGTTGGTAGCGCGCCGGACTTCTAATCCAGGGGTCTATATTCGCACGGGTTCGATCCCCGGCCGCGGCACTTATCCTTTCCGACACTTGTCTTCCACCAATGGGTAGATAATCGTAAACCTATGTGGAATAGCAACTGGAGGCTAGGAAAGGGATGTGGTGGTAGTACTGGTGTGAGAAATACCAGGAATCCATCGTTAGGTGCTCCAGTCGTCGCGATATAACTGAGAGATTGTTGAAAGCGACGTAAAACCCCAATTCAAATCAAATCAAATCGATCCCCGACGGCGGCACTCATTCTTTCCGACTTTTTGTCTCTCACCAATGGGTTGATAATCGTAGACGTATGTGAGATAGCAGCTGGAGGCTAGGAAAGGGTGTGGTGGTTGTACTGGTGAGAGAAATACCAGGAAACCATTGTTAGGTGCTCCAGCCGCCGCGATATAACTGAAATAATGTTGAAAGCAGCGTTAAACTCAATTCAATCAATCAATCAATCAATCAAGCTATTTTTATGCGTTTTTGGTGGAACAAAGACAAAATAACTCCATAATTCCCAACAGCAACCTATATCTACTCTTAACCTTTCACAAATCAAAGTTGCTTATTGACGTCAATAAAAGGAGGTTGTTATTTGAATAGAAATCACCCTATGTGTTAGAAAATATGTGGGCAAATGAGAATTAATAGTTAAGGTAATTTCTTATTTTATGAAAATAGTTTCTCGAGTTAACAATCATACAATTGTAAAATCAAGGACTGACTGACTTTTATGTTAATACATTAAAATGAGTATTTAAACAGAATTAAGGCTTTAAAATTTTGAATTGAGAATAAGAAAAGTTTTATAACCTCAGTCCCAGATCATCAAAACAGCTTAATAAGTAATTAAATTATCAATTACTCACACATAAACTGTGTACAATCTTTAGCTGTAAATTTCAAAGCAGTATTTGCAAAACTATGTTAGGATAGATTTTACTATATCAATCTAGTAATAAAATTGTGTCCAAGACAGAGAGGTGAAAGGTCATCCAAGGTGATTCAAGGAAAAAATCCCGACAAAAGCCACTTTGACAATAGCCACTTTGTCGTGGCTGGATATTGATAAATTTTCATAAAATACAAAAAAATACAACCTTTTTTTCATCTCTAACATGGAATGTCTTAACAAAGCATGATTTATCTAACATGATATCATATGAGATTATTATAAACTAAAATTTAACATGGTGAAAACACAGGGGTCCAGATAAAAGGGGGATAAAGCCAGTCTAAAATCTTTATTTCCAATTGAAACCCTGTGTTGACGGTACTCATTTGATTTGTCTCACTGAGACATTTGAAATGAGTACCAATGACATAGGGATTAAGGTAGGAATAATGAAATATTTCAATTTAAAAACCAAAATACCCCCTCTATCTATAGTTCTGAAACATGATCAAATTTAGCAAGAAAATTTCAATTAAATAATGAATTAAACTGTACAAGATGAAAAAGTTCCCAATTTGTTTTAGAAATGGCACCCTATAATATCCTTTCCAAGCCTCCAGCTGCTATCCCACATAAGTCTGCATAAATGAGACAAAATGTGAACATTTTAGGACAAATTATCTTAAAGTGTGTTATTTTGCTTGTGATTGATGCAATGTTCATGATGTTACTTGTTGGGCTCTCCTTAGATAACATCAGATAGGGTGAAAGGAACTGAAGAGAGTTATAAGTTCTTGATAATTTCACAGGTTAGATTGTGAGTTTATCAAATGATAATCTACCATTATTTCTCGATAATGGACATAAAAGCATTAAATATGAGTACTTTTTCAGTTGAACACTATATATCTTTATTATTTCTATTGGTAAAGAGGACAAATATTTCTTTTATTCTCTGCTCATTTGGACAAAAATAAAAAATGTTCTTATATTTTGTATACACATGTTCTTGAAAATAATTGGTCACAGACCAAACTTTGTTCAAATCTCTCAAAATGAAAAAAAAAAAAAAAAGAAAAAAGTTTACCTAAAATTCCATTACATAGCTGCCCTCTTCACTAATAAATTCTAAAAACAATTATAGACCGGATAAATCACAGAATCTTGCCCTTCATGATTTGATTCTTAAATCCATTTTACACTGAATGCCTTTCATAATTTAGTCTATCATATCCAATTAAGACTGGTAGCCCTACATAATTAATTTCCAATTTCCTCTATAGACTGGTTGCCCTTAACAATTTTTAAAATCAACTATAGACTGGTTGCCCTTTAACAATTTTTAAAATCAACTATAGACTGGTAGCTTACATAATTTATTTCCAAATTCCTCTATAGACTGGTTGCCCTTAACCATTTTTAAAATCAACTAAAGACTGGTTGCCCTTAACAATTTTAAAATCAACTAGACTGGTTGCCCTTCATAATTCATTTTCTAAAATCCACTGTAGACTGGCTGCCCTCCAGAATAAATTAATGGCTCTGCTTCTTCAATTAATCTCCGTCGTTTCTTCCATTTGTAAATTTGATAAGAGGTAAAACTAGCAAACACTATAAACACTGGAATAAGAAAACAATATGTTTTTGATTTTCGACTGAACTTTTATAACCCGTGTAATACTGAGCCTGGAATATTCCTGCCTTGGCAGGAGCTATAGAAAAACATCAACCTGCACACATGTGCAGTCTGATCTTTGTCTATACCACCTGTTTTTCCTTTTTTGAAACCAGAAAAACTTCTAATTTCAATTTCAAAATGAATACCAACTCAAATATAGTGCATCCAGTGCTTTAAGCCCTTTGATTTTAATACATTTTTGCCAAGGTTTTTATTTAGCATAACAAGGGTTAAACTGGAAAATTGATTATGTCCTCAAACAGATACGCTCTAATTTTTTAATTCAAAACAAGAGCATATTAGGACATTTTGATCGGACATTTAGCTAGTACTGTACAAGAGCCTAACTACCATTACGCACAATATGCAACTGTGTAATACAAACAAATCCTCTTTCAAAAAATGCCATTGGTGAATGATCATAACATCGAAACTACAGCTTATTCAAACTGTTGTTACGATGTTTTGATTATTCACCATAGCTGAATTCATCGATAAGTGGAGCCGAATGAGGACATTCATCATATGTCACAGTCTACATATCGTCTTTATCCTATGTATTCTATGTTGGTCACCTTCTGAGTACATATAAATTTCAAAATCCTAGTTACACCTTTGCAGTAAAATTACTGAAAACTTCACAAATTTATGGGACTTACTTTGTACATTGATTTAATACCTAAATTGTACAAGGACTTCCATTATAAAGCAAATTTGAATACAGTCAAATATCCATATGTCTAACTTCGGGGGACTTCCGAGAAAATTTTGACGTATAGAAAGTGCGACGAAGAGATAAAACGGCCATCTTGGGGACTAGCATATATTTGGTCATCATTACACTTAGGTACAACCATTAGTAGTGGCCAAATGACAGACGAATTTGATTAACATGATGAATTAATCGAATATGAAATATGACACTTATTTGTGCTTACTTTTTTTTTTTTTATTTATTTATAAGTAGCAGCTCAAATATCTTACTCTACTGAATGCTTTACCTTAAAAATCTCAGTGTTAGAGTTGATTTTATCTTCAATTTTTTTTCAATTCACTTTACACTAAAGTATAGTCAGCAAAAGTGTTAAATATCAAGTTTACACCTACCCACAGACACACCAACAATAATACCAATCAGCTCCCCAGACATACTACACTTTTCATTATTACTACCTATCACAAACCAAGGTCCATCACAGGTTCTCGGCTCTGAACTACCACCAGGGCAGTAACTGTTGGCTGGACATTTAGCAGGGGCTCCTGCAGGGTTCTACAAACAGAAATGAAAGGTACAATTAAGGGTGGGAGTGGGGGGGGGGGGGGGGGGGGGTAAAGCCAGTCTAAAATCTTTATTACCCAATGAAACTCCATGTTGTGGGTACTCATTTAAATCGTCTCGATGAGACGTTTCAAATAAGAACAAACAACATAGGGTTTAAGTAAAGAATCATGAAATATTTTAAGTTAACAAGAAAACTGCTCTAAACTGCTCATCCGAGTTTTATTGGTCCAGTGGATCTCACCAAAGTAAGTTTCTGGCAAAGTTTCATTCACATTTGTGTAGTTGTTTAAGAGATGTTATTCCAACCCATTTGTTACTTTATAAGAGAAGATGTTTAAAGATTTCCATCTCAAAGTATGCCCCACCCTGCCACGACAAAATTTATTGGCCAATCAAAATTTCAGGAACAATTTTTTAAGAGGGCCACATAAGTGACATTCTGGAAAAGTTTCATTAAAATCAACCCAGTAGTTCAGAAGGTGATGCTGTTCATAGTTTCTGTCTCAAATTAAGCCCCACCCTGCTACACCCATATTAATAAGCCAATCAAAATTTGTGAACATTTTATGAAGAGGGTCATCAAATGAACATTCTAGTAGAGTTTCAATTAAATTGGCACAGTGGTTCAGGAGGAGATGTGGTTTAAAGTGAAGGAATGCCAAACCCATATTTATGGGCCAATCAGAATTTTGCGATACAATTTTTGAAGAGGGTCACTCATTGACTGGCGAGCCTGTCTCAATCTGTCGATATTGAGACAGGTAAAACCTAATGTAAACATGGATATCATTGGTCCGTTGTTTCCTTTCGTTTCATAGGCCAAAATGCATTGATGATTCTGATTGGTCGTATTACATATGGACATGGCTTGTCAACAAATGCCGTGTACAAAACGATATAATAACGCAGACAGAATTAAGGGTTTATTGCAGTTAGATTCCCGATTTCAATGTATAGATGAAAGAGACAGTGGTTTATGAATCGCGTGTCAAGTATATTCAGCGTTGAAGCATCTGGGCTCCCTTCTTTCAGAAACATGTACAAGATTAATATTCAAATTCTCTTTTATTAAAATGATTCCCCGGGTTTTTTTTAAGTTTATTATATTTTCGATGGGCCACTAAAATCACGCAAGTATAGTAAGAATAAAACTGTAGTTGCGCGGCTTTTGTAGCACATCGATGATTAATTACCTAAATTATAATATTATGAAAACTGAGCGGTATTTGACACTGACAGAAATCTTCACTATCTAAGTTATCTTACATATCAATTTAATGTTTTTGCATTAGAAAAAAAAATCGAACCTGAACCTTATGACAGAATACATACTTTAATTGCACGTTTAAACGAACATGAAGATTTATTATTATTATTATTATTATTTTTTTTTTTTATTTTGTAAATAAAGTGTTGACTCCTTTCACTTAGTCTATCCCATCTCACGCTGTCAGAAAAGTGATAATGAATTTCCCTAGATCGCAACATGAGCAACAGAACAGAAATTTGTGGAATTTCCCGAAAATTCCATTAATTTTCCGGGTCTAGACTACTATCATTTTTCGACAGTCAGTGAAAAACTCTTTGATGTCACGATGCGTCTGAAATATGTTGTTATTTAAAGATTTAATTTACAAAAAATAGCTCTTAAAAACATTTCATTCGGAAAAAGAACAAAAAACTCTTTCAGGTAACCGAATGCGGGTAACAAAAAATATTCAATCAGTGTTCCAAACATTTCCGTTGCAAACGAATGCTAATCATGGTCACATTATAAAGAAATTGTGTAAATATAAGTTTTTCTGAACATCAACTTTATCATATTTATTTTTTTTTTTTTCGTCAATGATGAAATAAGATTGATCATCAAAATAAAAAGATCTATAAGTGAACAAATAGCGGTAACATTAGAATATTATATAATAAAGTCATTTCCTTCCCATCTTCACAAGTCAAGGGATATCGAACCATACGGTAAGTTAAACGTTCATAACCCTCGGTTCGACAAGATATTTTCTTCCAATTAACCAAAAATTAGGTTTTTCCTGTCCCAGTATCGGAGGGTAGCGTAGATTGGGACAGGTTAACCAGTCTAGTTTACTCAAGGAATATTCTGGTAAAATTGCATTGAATTTGGCCCTGCATTTTCTAGCGAAGAAGAAGTCTTAAATTGTTGACGATGGACAATGCACGTTGGATGACGGACTTGGGGTGATCCTATTAGCTCCCCTTTAGCATGTTGTGCTCAGGTGAGCTAAAAGCAAAATACTCCCTCTATCTGTAGCTCTGATAAAAGAAACAGGTTTCTGTAAATTTCATTGACCAAAATTTTAACATTTTGTCATCCAGACTCTTTGTCACAATACCCAACTAACTTGAATAAAAATGTTGTCCTTACAACTCATATCTTTCCATTTACAAATGCAATATGAAGAGTATAGTCATTTTCATTAGCATAATACAGTCCTAGAACTGAAATGTCTTTGTTACCTAAAATGGCGCTAAAGTGTGTAGACAAAAATAAGGTTCATGACTCATTAAGAAACCACAAGAAAACTGCATGTGGTTGCCTACTGTCTTCTTTTGAGTGTTGGATTGTCAGTAGTTGAAGTAACTAGGCTGTTGTAATGGGGACTTAAACCCTCCTACAAGTGCTTGTCAATAATGAAATGCCATTTTTATATAAAGGATGATAACTCTGTCAAAAGTCAATGAATTGTAACCATTATATCACTGGCATATCTCTGCTTAATACTGATCACATCTGTAAAGTTTGAATGAAATCCCCCCAACAGTTGCTGAGAAAATTGAGTGGACGTGAAAAAGCTTCCGACAGACAGACAGACAGGCAGAACAACCGATGGACAAGCTGACTCTTATCTATCCCCAAACTTAGTTGGGGGGTGGGGGATATTAAATTTTGAAAGATAATCCCACTTAGTAGTCTTAGTTCCTCCTCAGTTCAAATTCAAAATTCCTTGTATGGGATTAAATTCCTTAAGGTGAATCTTTACTACTTACCGGACAAAAATAACCTTTTGGACACTCTTCACATATTAAAGATCCATATCCTATGGTAAAGTATCCATCCCTACATTCTTCACATAAAAAATGACTGTCTTTTTTCTTGAAAAATCCTGAAATGAAGGATAAACAAGATCAAGGCAATGGGATGACATAAACAGCTGCTGACCCTTAAAAGGGAATAAACTCTAGGCTGAAAAAGGGGCACAATTCTTACAAAAATTCACTTAGAGTTATCCCTATAAATAGTATTGGTTTAAACCTATTTATTTTACATCTATTAAGAAACAAGTTCTAACCACTTAGATTAATCCCTCTCAATTCTGCTTCCGGGGAAAGTTCACCACGACTCATGTTGAATGTGTGGGCCAATGAAAGAACCAAGTTAGTCAGCCACTCCAATGAATCAAACTAAAGGCCATAGGGTCAAGAGGCTGACACTCTATCACTAGACTACAGACTCAATCACCATAAATCGTATTGTTTGTTCTTTTGATGGAGAATACATTTTCCTCATTGTAAATAAATATCTTCAGTAGTAGCTGAGAAAAGACCAAGGTTTAAGTTTGTCATGTAAGTATCTTTTAAGTCTTCAACTATGCCTAAAATTATGCATTCACAAACTGGGTGACAACTATAACTAACTCATGTTTTCGTTCCAAAACAGCAAAGCAAAAAATAGATTTATTATGTAAAAATTGGTTATCAACATTGTGCCATTAAAATAAAGTAAGTAACAAATGTTGGCAAAATCGAACTCTCCCATCAATCTGTCTGGTAAAAATTAGTTTTCCAAACAAATGTATACTGTATACAGTATTCAATCCTCGCACTTACCACTACTATCCTGTACTGGGGCGTCAAAATATTAAACTTTCAGACCAGTATGCAAGAAATTTGAACAATACAGTGTTTGCCTGATGTCAGTATACTTAGTCACTTAAGTATTGTTATATTCAAATTAACTGTACATGTACATATGAGTCTTTACTTTCTTATTCCATCTCATGCTCAAAATATCCTGGGTTCGAATCCCAACAGCGGCACTCATTCTTTCCGACTATTTGCTATCCCACTTTGGTCATACACATAGTCACAACACATAGTTTTGACAGACTGTATAGACTAAGATCAGCCTGCACAAACGTGCCTGCTTTCTTTAGAGTAATTTTGCCCCAGTTCGAAGAATAGGGGGTATATTGCTTTGCACTTGTTTGTCGGTAGATCCACCTGTAGACCATTCTTTGTCTGGAGCATATCTCAACTAGAAAGCCATGAATGGCTTGAGTCGCTCCACAGGCTTGAAATTCTTGTAAAAGCAAATAAATGTTTTGACTAGATTTTTAGATATTTGGGGTTCTACTGATGTTGAAAATGATTTTCAAAGTTTCAACTATATAACAGAGACAGAAATGACCTCTGAAATTAAAAGACATATTTTTCATCAAATCAGAATAATTTTTGGCTGCATGATAAAGGGTTAACCAAGGATAATTCCAGTGGAATTTGGTTGATATCCATCAGTTACATCCTGAGAAAATGATTTTCAAAGTTTCCATTATTTATCATATTGAGAATTGACCTCCATCCATAAAATGTATATTTTTCATCCAATCAAAATAAATTTTGGTACACAGATAAAGGGTCACTCAAGGATCATTCCAGTGAAATTTAGCTGATATCCAAAAATCAGATTCTGAGAAAATGATTTTCAAATTTTCCACTATATAACATAGAGAGAAATGACCTCCGCCCATAAAATCCATATTTTTCATCCAATCAAAATAATTTTTGGTACACTGATAAAGGGTCACTCAAGGATCATTTCAGTGAAATTTGGTTGATATCCATCCGTTACATTCTGAGAAAATGATTTTCAAATTTTCCACTATATAACATAGAGAGAAAGGACCTCCGCCCATAAAATGCATATTTTTCATCCAATCACAATGATTTTTTGTAGACTGATAAAGGGTGACTCAATGATCATTTCAGAGAAATTTGGTTGATATCCATCAGTTACATTCTGAGAAAATGATTTTCAAATTTTCCACTATATAACATAGAGAGAAAGGACCTCTGCCCATAAAATCCATATTTTTCATCCAATTAAAATAATTTTTGGTACACTGATAAAGGGTCACTCAAGTATCATTTCAGTGAAATTTGGTTGATATCCATCTGTTAAATTCTGAGAAAATGATTTTCAAAGTTTCAACTATATAACATATAGAGAAATGACCTCTGCCCATAAAATGCATATTTTTCATCCAATCACAATGACTTTTTGTAGACTGATAAAGGGTCACTCAAGGATCATTCCAGTGAAATTTGGTTGATATCCATCAGTTACATTCTGAGAAAATGATTTTCAAAGTTTTCATGTAAGTTTTTTTGTTGACTGATAAAGGGTCACCCAAGGATCATTCATGTAAAATTTAATTGGTATCCATTGATTAGAATCTGAGAAAACTCACTTTTTACCATATTTCGAAATTAGCCACGCCCATTAAATCCATGTTTTTCATTGGATCAAAATTTCTTGAACAACTTTGAAAGAGGGTCACCCAAGTATCATTCCTGTGAAGTTTGGTTGAAATCTATCCAATAGTTTCTGAGGAGATTTTTAAAGAAAAGTCTACGACCGGACGGACGGACGCACACACGGACTGACGGACGCACGACGGACACAACGCCATGACAATAGCCCCAGTGGCTTTCAGCTAGTGGAGCTAAAAAGCATGCAAGCTAGAATCATGAAACTACACAGGTGGATAGATCTCATTGAAGAGAAGTGCAGTGTACAAGAACCATAACTCTACTCATCATATTTATTAGTTATTGCCCTTTGTTGTTTGACACAAAATAGGCTATTGACCTGCTTCTATGAGGGGCATAAATGTCTTATAAACATCTCTTGTTTTTAGAAATATTCACACCACACTGGTTTAAATGTCATAAAACTGGCCAAAAACATACAATTAATGCAATAATTTGGAAAAACTCATGCCACACTGGTGTAAATGTCCTAAAAATTGCAAAATTGTTGGAAACAAAATTTGAATTCAGCAGGATAAGTGTAAATGTTGCCTACCTGGTTTACATTCTGTACAATTAACAGAAGCTGGTTTTGTGGATTCAGTTCCCGCTTTACACGGATCACAGACATCTGCTCCCATTTTACTGAAATGTATATTGAACAGTGATGAAGCATATGTTTTTTCAGCATCAAGATACAAACAGAACCATGTCCATATAAAAGTTAATTGTGTACCATCAAAAGAAAAAAGAAATATAAAACAAAATTTATTTGTGACCTTGATATGACCCAAATTTGAATAAAAACCATGGTCTTCTAAAATATCTCCTTTGGTCAAGGGAAATACTTGTAGTTTTCATAAAACAAACAGATTGCCGAAATCTCATTGGTTCATCTCCATGGCTCAGTAAACAAGAGCTGTCAGAGTACAGTGGAGCTCCACTATTCCTAGTGCAGGATAGTAACAGCAAATCAATATCAACATAGGAAAATCCATTAAATGAAAGTCAAGAGTAATAAAGTCAGTAAAGAGTTAAAATTCCACTAAATTCAATATCGGAGAAATGAATCTTTGTTTACAGGACAATATTATGATCAGAAGCATGTGCAAAGTTTTCAAGCAAATCTAAAGTAGAAGCAGAGGTATTGCTGATATACAACAGTTGCACGTAAAAACTTAACCAAGAATTTCAAAGTCTGTAAAGGGTTTAAATTCCTTTAAATATCAGAGTAATCAATCTTTGTCTAGAGGCTGATGTTATGGTCGCAGAAGTATGTGCATAGTTTCAAAGCAATAATTGAAGTAGAAACAGAAATATTACAGATAAATATCATTAGCAAGTAAAACTTAACCAAGAGTTACTAAGTCCAAAAAGGGTTAAAATTCCACTTCATTCAATATCAGAGTAATGAATCTTTGTCTAGATGCTGATTTTATGGTCACAGTGGTAAGTGTAAAGTTTTAAAGCAGTAACTTTTGTAGAAACAGAGATTTCAAACACTTGCACATAAAAACTTAACCAAAGTATTACGCCGACGCCCAGATGACCCGAATAGCCCCCCATTCTATGGAAAGTCTAGCTTAAAACAGTCCTAACTTCCTACAGAAAGAGTAGCAATGGACTTTCAGCTTGCTTATCTATTTATATTATAAGTCCAGCTTTTTACAGGCTATGAGATATCATCTTTTATGTTAATACATTAAAATGAGTAATAAAACAGAAATATGGCTTTAATCTCAAATTGAAATTTAAGAAAATTGAGCCTGAGCCTCAGAAAAGTTTTATTACCTCAGGCCCTGGTGCAACAACCATGGTAGATTGAACAAACATTTACACAAAGGCTGAAAAACACTCAGACAGCCAAGATCAGTTAATTAAAAGAACGTCTGTAAACCCTACCTCATATATTCTCCAATTGAACATTCTATACAATTGGTTTTATTTTCTTTATCTTGATAGTGTCCCACAGAACATAATGTACAGTTTAAATTGATTGGGCTGTTTGAAAAAGTACCTGAAAAAGGACATCAAAATGGTTTATATTTAATTCTTAAGCCTTCTCATGCAGTCCATGGTATATACATACTATACACAAAGCTTTCCCCTTTACTTTTAGGGATTTTAACCAAATTTGACTTTTTTTTTCCATTTATTTATAATATGTTTGGGAAAAATATTAAATTTTGATCAGACATTAAAACATCTATTTATTGGCATTTAATGTTAAATCAAAGGACAATCTGATCTGCATCCCTCATTCTTTGGCAAGAATGTCTTTCCTCTGTGTCTCAACAATAGTTATCATTAATACCTGATCTCCTTTATAAAAGTATTTTAACCATAATGAACTTTTTCATAGTGTATTTCACAACATGTAAAATGACTTTGCAACAATATGAACTGTTTTATCCATGCCAAGTAAGCACCAAACTGTTTTCCCGCTTACAAAAATGACACCATTACGTTTCATGTGTAATAAACATGTGGAGTGATGCGCTTTTTAACAATTTTTTTCTTACCCTGTCTTCTCTTATCTGTATCTCTTTTTTATGACATTTTTTTCATTAAAAAACAAATTTACTTAACAATAATCAGGTAATAAAACATTCATTTCATGCGTGAAAAACTATTGCCCTCAGTGTTCGAGATGACATTATAAACTGTTGCCCTCTGCCTTCGGCATCAAGCAACAGTTCATAAATTCATATCATCCCCTCCACTTCGGGACAATAGTTTTCACTATTAAACAAAAACACCATGAAATAGCCGTATACTGCTACATTAATTACCATCAAATAAATGTATACTGTAACATGTGGAATAGATCAATTGAAAACTTACCTTTAGGACAAACTTGACACGGCTCCATACTTGTCTCATCTTTAAATGTACCATTCAGGCATAAAATACAAGTATCCTTTCCAACCTCCCTGAAAAAGAGAAATAGAGAATATAGAAGAGTAGTCGTGAACTAACGAGGTTATAAAACATGTCATCTTAAATCGATATAACTAGAGACTTTAACCTGATCTGTTTTAAATGAAGATTAAATGAGTTTGTTATGTCATCAACATGAATATTCTTTAATTTGATATTTTATCTTTTGTATGACACACCCTTTTGTAATAAAAAAATCCTAATATCTATCGATTTTTTTTTTAATATGTATAATACCATTTGTAAAATTAAATCATCAATTGCATTATGACATCATCTCATGGTTAGAAAAAAACATACACTCTAAACTGAATTGTGGAGTTCTTAGACTAGTGTTATAACTCATGTAAAATATCAAAAATATTCAATGAAGTTGTATTCACTCTTGCAACATATTATAAGCTCTTTTAAAACAATGACCTTCAAATGTGATCATTAACTTAGACAAATTTAAATTGTTCTTCTAATAATTGGAATATCCACAGAAGCTGTGATCTGGGCCCTGTTTTTCTTTTCTGTTTCAATTAAGTAAATATCACTAAGTTTGTCTCCAGTTTACATTACCTTGTTTCTATATAAGCTTGACACCTTTCACATAATGTACTTCCATTCTTACCTTCATAAGATCCTTTAAGATATACTTTATAGTAATATAATTAATGGTATATGAGCTTGTGCCTGATGTTTCCAACAATACTGTCTGTGCATGAAGGCCCTATACAAAGCAGTCTTGACAGGCACAAAGAGTAGTTAGAAGATTGCCTGTCTGTCTTAAGACACTTTGAGACAGTGGGTATCTATAGAGAGCAAAGTGAAGACTATGGTCAGACTGTGCATTTGCACATGCTGGCTAGAGGCTTTGCTTGGCATACATTTAAAATTGCTGGAAATGTCACAGACAGGCTCCTAAACTATTGACAGCTCAGCATAAAACAGTTGAAAATTCCCATATATTTATAGGCATTTTTTCACATTACCTAGTTTCCAGACCAGCTGGACAAGGTTAACTCATGTACTTCCATTCTGATCCTAATAAGATCCTTTTGTACATGGTTTACAGTTTATGTACCTGTAGAATATCTAATGGCATATTACCTAAATTCCATACCAGCTGGACAAGGTTCACACAATGTACTACCATTCTGGTCCTGATAAGATCCTTTTGCACATGGTTTACAGTTTATAGTTCTAGCATTATAATAATTGATATATGAATTTGACAGCTAAGCATGAAACAGATGTAACTGCCTTTATTTTTAAAGGCAGTTACAACTTTTGAGCTGAGCCATTGTTCACATAACCTTGTTTCCAAACCAGCTAGAAACGGTTCACAAGATGTACTATCATTCTGGTCTTGATAAGATCCTTAAATTTATAAAACCTGTAGAATATTTAATGGTACATTACCTAGTTTCCATACCAGCTGGACAAGGTTCACACGATGTACTCCCATTCTGGTCTTGATAAGATCCTTTGGCACATGGTTTACAGTTAATAGTTCCTGTAGAATTGGTAAAATGGCCCTGAAATCGTGGTTAAATTGGAGTTAAAGTCACTTAAGTTAAAAAAGATTTTCCAATAATAAACCTTTAATAATAGTGAACAAATCTTTGGAGCTTCTAATGAAGGCCCTAAGAAGGACCAGAGATTTCACAGATTGTCAAAGTTTTCACAATATCACAATAATGGCAAAGGCAACAAAGCAGAAAACAAGATCATATTAATATTTTGCCTGTTCTCTGATCTACATACAATTAAGGCTTTTTAAAAGCGACCTGTCAGGTGAAAAGGGGCCGTCTGGGCTGGGTGACTTAAGGTAGAGGACCAAGAATAGTTCCATAACATTTCGGACCAAAATGAAAACATTAGGTAACCTCGGTTTACACTGTTAAAGTGTATGACTTCCAAAATGTTACCGAACCATAACAGGTCCACTACCTTAAGGGTTGAGACTGTTTTTTGCACTTGGCTGATTTTCTGAATTAAAAATGATGAATATACCTTTATCTTTACGAATTTTGAAATGCGACCTCTGGTAAACATGTTCTGGAACTAATCTCTAGATGTTTTTTCTTGCATGACAGGTCAAAATGGATAAGTTGAAATACCAGTGACCTTACCTTTTCACATGGAAGACAATTTTCACTACCAGTTACATTACTATAATGTCCTCTATCACATAATGTGCAAGATGGTGAACCGGTCTGATCACTGAAATAAAAAAGGGAGACAATTCTTGTTGTTTTTTTTACTCTGACAAATTCACTCCAGAATTACCTAGTGCTCCGCATTTAACAGGCTAAGAAATTTTACCATTTCAAACAAGGAACACCCCTGAAGTTAGACTGATTTAAAAATTATGTTTTACACACTTACATGCTAGACTACCTCAGTGGACTAGTGGTAAAGGCACTTAATAAACCATTAATAGCCAGCCCCTGTTCATCCAGCTAAATGGTTGGGTAACAGTGCATTTGAACCACTGTCCCTTTCTCTCAGGGACTTGATTCCAACATCTGGATTGAGTGTTTGAGAGCGAATCTATGAGCTAAAGATTTTGTTGTAATAAAAAAAAATAAATAAGTTCAATTGATAGATTGAATGGAGTTTAACGCTGCTTTCAACATTTTTTCAGTTATATTGCAGCGACTGGAGCACCTAACAATGGATTCCTGGTATTTTTGTCACCAGTACAACCATCGCAACCTTTCCTAGCCTCCAGCTACTATCTCACATAGGTCTACGATTATTAACCCATTGGTGAGAGACAAATAGTGGGAAAGAATGAGAGCCACTAAATAAGTTTAAACTAACTTGTATCATTAAAATATCTTTCTCAAAATCCAGGATTACAAAAGTTTCACAAGGTCATATAAAAAACAAGGACCTACCTTGCACTCCCATTTTCACAAGGTAAACACATATTTTCACCTGTTAGGTTCTGAAAATGACCTGCAAAAAGTGTATAAACTCTTAAGAATCTACTATCGACACAATTACAAAATTACAGACATCATATTTCAGATTACCGCAAATAGAAAGAAATAATAACAACATAAACGCTCATGCAAAATACATATTTCAAAATGCGACCGTCTTTGATTTTGACTTTTTAGACCACATGGATCTTGATTCAGTTTAAGGTCTTAACACAAGGAAAACACATATGAAATGTTGATAGTTTAAGTACTTACTAAAGTTACAGCCAATGCCAAAAAGATTTTCGTTGATAAACTGATTAACTTACAAATCTAGGACTTAATATAACACTGCTGTAAATGCTCATTTATACATATGCACTTACAAAAGCATAGTGTTAAGCCTTTGAATGGGAGAAACAGATGGGATACAGCATATCTATTGATGTTGGGACATATAAATGATAAAGTCACATTTCATAATAGAACAACATGTGTTAATGATAAAACAGTAAGTTCAATCTTAATAAATGACCTTGACCTTGTTGGTCAACCCTGTAAGATGCAGACAACAAAACAAACAAAATTAAACCATAATTCAGCCTGTGTGTGACATTTCCAACAATTTCAAATGTACGTGTTGGACAGGCATTGAGCTTTCCGGCCAGAAACACAGTGCATCAAAAATATTCTTTAATTGTGAACAGAGGTTTTAGGTCTATATCTACTTTTTGATTGCATAGTGAAGACTCTGATCAGACTGTGCAGATGCACAGGCTGATCAGAATCTTAGCAATGCCCTAATGTAAAATTATTGGAAATGTCACACACAGCCTCAATTGAAACAAAAAGTTTGAACCTACCTTTTGGACAAGGTAAACATTCTAACTGCCCTGTTTCATTTTGATAATAACCTGTAAAATATATAAAACTGTAAACCATTTTGGTTTTTCTTCAAAAGAAGTTTCATCAATTTAGCAGAAATAGAAAAATTCAAATATCTATTAAATTACTTTTAACCCTTTCCTGTTTTACAAAATTTTGGACCTGTCCAAATTCAAAGGTTTTGCAGACGAAAATTAAAAGTTGATTTAATTTGAAAAATAACCATTCAGTAGGGTAGAAAATAGTGTGGAAAAAGAAGAAATTGCTTGTCAGAAGCAATTTCTTCTTTTTTCACAATGTTTTCTCAATCATAAAATCACAGGCACGTAAAAAGCAGGGATTAAACAGTAAAGGGTTAAACAAATCTAAAAAAGAGAGACAATTTTTATCTAAAGTTAGATTCTTTTTTACATACAAGTAGTACTTTGTACATAATATGCATAGAAAGGATTTAAATTATCAAATGGAAAATCAGATAATTCAAGTTTAAAACAGCTTTCACTTCTTCCTGAAGTTATGAGGGACTCACCTGAAGAACACAATTCACATTTTACAGATCTAGAAGCATTACTATATTGGCCCTGTTGACATGGGGTACACTCTGTCTGACCAGACTTCCTGGAAAATATAAAATAATTAGAAATTCCATTGAGAATTAAATAGTTATTAGTAAGAGTTTTAGTTTTCGCTAATTTTATGTGAATGATTGAGCAAGTGAATTTAAGAATATCATGAAATGTTCATGTAATACAGAACTAAAGAACCGACGTGAAGAAATTAAAATATTAACTTGTCAATAAATATACAAAGTATCAGTTTTAAAACACAAAATAATTTGATGCAAAAAGTAACCTATGTTCAGTAACAACACTGGTAAAAATAGCTAAAAATGCCATACATTCTAGATGAAAAGACTTCACAAAATACCACCACTCCCATGAGACAAACCGAACTCATACACAGATGTGTTCCATTCAGAGAATAGGATCCTCTACCCTAAATGGGTCAACTCTGTCTATATAAACTACCATTAGTCATTTAACTTCAGAAAGGTCTCTCTATTTTGCATATCCAATGCAACTTACTGTTAGTGTTACATTAAAAAGTGTAGAAAACTTTGTTGGAATGAATAGCAGATGTCTCGACTCATTTACCGTAGACAATCCATTTCTCTGAATGGACCACTTCTGTCTATGTGCTAGGTTCGTTACAATTAAAGGATCCTTAACCCTAACTGGATTGACTCTCTAAATTAACTTCCATTTAGCCTTTTATCTTAGGACAGGTGTCTCTAATTTATTTATCCACTTACCTGCCTTTAAACCGTTACATTGACATGTAAAGTAAAAATCATGCTGATCTGATAAAATGAGAATGAAGCACGCAAGAAATCATAAACAATACAGTAAAACTTGTGTTACTTTTAGGAATGGTCACCTAGTACAATATTTCGAAATAATTAAGACAGGTCATTTTAATAGCAATTTTAGATTGTAGCATATTTCTTACTGAATCCTATGATGTTTGAACCCATTAGAATAGTCTATCATAAGTTTCCATTGGAAACAATTTTCAGTTGAACTCTGTCCAATTTTTCAAAGATTTTGATTAAAGTGAAGGGACTTTTTAAGTTGGTCGCTTAATACAAGTGGTCATTTAAAAGAGGTGGTCGCGCAAGCAATATTTACTGGATACTCACCCCTGAAAGGTCCCTGGTAGACACTCACTACATGATGATGTTTCACAAAAGCCTATTGTACTACAGCATAAACATTCACTAGTATCTACAAATATTTATATCAAAAACAAATTCAACATTCTCCCTCAAACTTATACTCTTCTACCATCACGACAAATCTTGAATACCATTAAACATTGTTGAAGAGGATATTATTGATTTTAATTGACATATCTCTACATTTTCAAATTCATTTCATACAAAATGAAGATCTTATTCTTAAAATTATAAAATTTTCTGTAAAGGAGTTCACATGCACAAATGGGGGATTTTTTTTCTTATCAATTTTAATTGAAGTTCCCTATAAAAACGAAACAACTAAACTGCAGATGGGGGTTTATTTGACCCCAAAAACCTATTTTGGATTGATCTTATGAATTTTGTTTTTCAGTACTAATATAGTATAATATGTATATGTTTATTTTCATTTAAGGTAGTGGACACATTTTAGATCCGCAAAGTTTTGTGAATTAATGAAAATTAGCAGTGTTAATCGAGGTTTCCTAATGATTTAATAGGAAACCTCAGTCAACACTGTGAAAGATCATAAGTTCCAAAATGTTGCGAAACTATTATGTTTCCACTAGCTTAAAGGTAAAAGATTAAGTTTAGAAACAGAAGAAACAACTAACATCTGGGATTCTGTCCACTTACTTTGATCTGCGAAGGTACCGGGGATACATTCAGAGCAATTGTTCACTGTGGTGTTACAGCTAGGTCCGAGTGTTGTTGGAAACTCAATTTGATATCCTTTTTGTAATGATTCAACCATGAACTGGGCAAGGATTATAACCATTAGCCCTACAAAATAACAATGAGGTGAATAGCATGTAATTATTCATTACTTTCATATGAAACATTATACAGTGACCGTGCTTTCAACAAATCCAATTGATATAATCTATTTTAAAAAAGTTGTGTTTACAAATTATAAATTTTTCTCATAATTCGAACATTTTTCTTTAAATTGAAAACATAAATGAATGGTAAACCTAAATATTCTTTATTTCTATTCTGTCAATATACTGAAAAGCATCACAAAAATAATCTTTTACTATAACTAGTATTTTGACCCCCTTGGGAGAAATTTCTAGGGGTCAAATTAAGATATTGTCAGATTTTGGGGGTCAAACCCTTGTTTAAGGGTCAAACACGAATCCTGCAGAATGTTCTGTTTACTATTTATACTACACAGGGCTTGATAATTATACTCGTCCGCTCGTCCTGCATGATCTTTTCGTTCTTTGTCTATATAAGCAGGACAAGTGGATTTTGGAAACTTTCACTTATGAAATAAATGTATCACTTTATTTTCCTATATGGTAGGACGAGTAGAAATTTCAAGAACTTTCAAGACCTGCTACAAGAAAAGTAAACTAAAAACATAAGCAGGGGTTACCCCCACAATGAAGCTTGTACCTCCTAATTTTTTCAAGCAGCCTTGTTTTTCTCCTATAGAGGAGGATCATGCATACTGTTAACCCGAGAAGACAAAGTGTGCGACACTAGACTTTAACCAAGGATCTGTATCACTATGACTGGCTGTACCAACAGATCAAGCCAGGCACCTTTACATGAGTTTCAGTTCTTACATTAAGATTCTGAAAAATCTTGAGATTTTTAAGATGTAGAATTTTTTAGATTGTGACCTCTGTATGAACATTTATCCCTGTAACATTTTGTAGAGATATTTGTCCGAGATGTGAAATTGACGTCGAATCGCACAACAAATTACTGTGGCTTTCGCAAATGAAGTGTGTTTGGTCATTAAATTAAGTACTCGGTGGTAGCTTATCCATTAAGCTATGAAATGATGTATTGTGCATTCAGATTGGGTAAAAACTGACTTAGAAATCGACTCTCGATTCATGCTGGGGGATGTTCGCTCCAAAAAGGAGTTGGACCCTTTGCTTATATTATCTTGAATGTTTAAAAAAAAAAAACAGCCAGACATTTCCCCGTGAGTTCAAGTCCCATGTAGGGCATGTTTACACCCTATCTATATATACTACCTAACTCCCCTTTCAGGTATCACTGGCAGGTTTTTAAGCAGCTCAAAAAGAATCATAAGGTATCACAATGAGGAAAGATGGTTTTTCCATTGGCTTAAAACGAGTAGCCTTGAAGATGTATAAAATTTCACTCCAATTGTTGAAATTTGTCTTTTATGACGCCTTGATTTACTTAAATGAGCGCCATATTGTTACAAGGTGGAGGGTTTGAGTCCCTTGCCAGACACACTTTTCTGCTCTGATTTATTTTACTGGGTTTAGAGTGGGGTGACTACAAGAATGCAACTACAAATTAATCATTCTGTGCAGGAACAAATACAAAAAGGCGTTTGCAGCAAAAAGAGTAGAATCAAATCAGAAGTTACAAACAAAGTTAAATATATAGACAACTTGAAACCTCGCAATAGATTGTCAGATCTGTAAAACATCATTCAATTCACATATTTAATGCTGATTATCTGATTTTGCAATTTCAGGAAATCGTTTAGGTTTCTCCATTTTGAAATCATGTGACTGAAACTAAAGGGACGCCACTCTTACCTGATCAGAATCAAAGTACGAGAGTAGTTCTTTCCTTAGACTGTTCCTACTGTCGACTCATGTAGCCAGTCTATTCCTTCCTTAGGCTCGTCCTGGTGTATGAATGCTTTGAATGAAAAATGGGAGTACAAAAGATAAGTGTCCTCCGTCTGCTCCCCTTTTTGTATGATTTGTGCTTTGGTGAATCAAAACATCGTAACTACAGCTAGAATAAGCTGTATTTTCGATGTAATGATCATTTTTATAAACCGGACATTTTTTCGAAAGAGGATTTAAATATTTCTTTAATGCACTTGCGTAATTTGCGTAATTGTAGTTACGCACATGCTTAACAGATGACAAATTGTAATTTATTTCATAAATGATCATCTCATTCCATGGAACATGATGACGATTAGGCTACATGATTGGTCCCATATCCGGGCTCCCATATAGTCCCCATTTTAAAGACCTGGGAACCATGTGGGTCCATTATGGGCAGTTTTTTCCCATCCGGAGCCCATATAGGGCCATCGAGATCCCGGTTGCACATCCCATCTGGCCCCACATTGATTGCCCATATAGGTCCGATATAGATTCCCACATGGGACCCAGTTGGGTCCCAAAATCTTTGCTACCTGGCTAGAATAGTATATTTGTGTCTCTAGTAGCGGAAGTAATACATGTAAATAATGATTAAATATCAGTTTTGGTGCACTGAAATCATCAGTAACACAATATGATTATAAATAGCCTTCAAAATATTGTTTTCACTCAAAGTAAGCTTTGTTTGAAGAAAGTCTTGATGTGTTAAAGCCAGCGGAGAAATACATGTATGCCTTCGTGGACCCGGCTTCAAGTTAAGAACCTGGAAAAGCAGTACCAGGGCCCGAGGTTATATACTATTCTCAGACCCAATTAAACATTTTCTCAAATTCAATTTGAGAGTAAAGCCGTAATTCTGTTTTATTACTCTTTAAATGTATCAACATAAAAGATGATATTACTTGAAGCTAACTGCGGACAGATATAACGGTCGAAATTTGGACTTTCTTTAAATCTCACAATAATTGCTGGGATTTATCATGATTTGGAGTGCGGGAATTAGCTAAAATACAATGAAACTTTAGGGTCTGAAGCTCGTTCATTTGACGTCGTGACGTCATTAAGGAGCCAACCCCTTTTCGACCCTCCAAAATCATTATTTGCAAATATTTTCAGAACTTGAAATCGGTCGATTTCTACGCAAAAAAAAATTCATTTAGAACACCAAGAACACCTGATCTATCCGTTTAATTTCCGTGTACATTTAAATAGAAAAAAAAGGCCCAAATCGCTATCTATTTCGCGATATATAAGATTTGACGTTCCTTTTTTTATTTCACTTTTTGAAAATTAATAGAAATCTCTCAAAATTTTGCCCGGTGACCTATGCTCATGCGAAGAATATTGCTCCCTTTTAAGAAATGCACCGGAGACCGTAGATAGGTGAAATGAGCACTGGGACTAATGCCATAAATCTGACTTGTTATCCGTTAATAGCCATTACTCCCGGGGTTTGTTTTCTTTAGTCAGCTAGGGGTCGGGGCTGATTCTTAATGTCCTGTTATATCCACTTCACATCAATATCCAGGAATAACTGGTGTTAGTGTCTAGTTTGTCTTAAGATCTTATTTTGGATTTTTAATATGTTTTGTTCCTTTAAGAAACTCTGTTAAACATGAACTTACAACACATCCAGACCGCTTACATTTTTAAGAAGATTCGAATGATTTATTTAATTGATGATATGCAATTGGCAACTTTGTATAGTAAAACCCAAAATTGAATTTTGAAGTTAATTACGTATTTTTTTCTTAACAAAATCCTTTTATAAATTTCGCCTACCTTGTAACTAAAGTTTGTACTGTAGTTATGATGTTATGATAGCTTTTGTTTTAACTATATATGGTAGCCGGTTTATGTGTAAGGGGTTTTGTTCTGCCTTGTCGTACAAGCTAGCTTTTTATAGCAACACGGTATAGCTCTCGCTTTTGGACAAAGAGGTCCCTGGTTCGAATCCTAACGAAGTTTCATATTTATTTACCGGGGACATTACCTGTAAAAGCATTGACAGGGTATTGTTTTCTAGAACTCTGTGACAACTAAAGAGCTGTTTAGGGTTATAATTACAGCCTGTGATTTGTTTTATTTAAAAATAATGCATGTATGTCTTTAGGTCGAAAATTTATTTTTTTAAAGAGAAATAGTATTCAACAAATTATAATTATCAACTTTCATAGTTTGAAAAAAAAACTTAAGGTAGAGTGCTTCCATTCTATATGTACCGGCAAATTTTCTACCATACATGCATAGACAAGAAACAGGTGATTATTTTACTGACACCTAAAGCAATTATTTATGTTTAAATTTTACGAAATTGGCATTCTTGGGTTAGTTGCCATGGTGATCACCATCAAGCATAGGAGGTTGTAATGGGCACACACATTTCAAAGACATAGACACATTACACGAACACTTTAGTAAAGAAATTTCTCATGTTTCAAAAATATTTCTTGACAACAAAACCATTAACTTCACATCTATTTCAAACGACAACATTTGAATTGAAATTTGAAATCCGTGTTTTGACTGAAAGAAACCTTTATAATCATAGTAGTGACAAAACTGAATTTTGATATTTAAAGGATAGCAAATTTTCGTGTAATGTGATTGGCTTTCTCTATATGTATCAAGTAAAAAGGATATCACTTTTTAAAGCACTAGCATTGAACAACATTGAGCTAGTGAATACAAAGTACAAGTTTATTGTAAAACGAAACTTAGTCATACACTAAGGAAAACTGACAAATCGAGATTTCCCCAAAATGTCAAAGTTTAGATTTTTGTCGTTAAATAAACCGACGTGATAATGAAGGACATGTAATAAAATGTCGCTTACTTAAGTAGAGCCACCGTCTGAGCGCATCAGGCTCGAAATCATGGTGGGGATGGGGTGGGTGGGGTTGGGTGAGGATCATAGCTTCCGATATATGTATTATTACATCAGCGGGTTTAAAATCGTAAATCTAGGTGGAATGAGTGGCTGGAGATTCGGAAAGCATATATCGGTAATTTGGTAAGAGGAATACAAGGAACTCATGGTCAGTAGCCCCAGCTTCCGAGATATGACTGGAAAATTGTTACAAAGCGATGTTAAGCCTAATTTCAATAAAAAAAATCAAATGTAAGTTAAGTTATAATTGCACACCCTGTTTACCTTTTGATTCGAAGCATCATGAAACCATCGAAGGACGTTCCATTCGGTCTGAGTTAAAATAGTTAGTCCGCACAGCTTGTAAAGCCTGACTTGGATCGTTACTTATCGCACTTCCAAGATAACCCCTTATTGCCAGACAGGTCACAATTCATGTAAAAAACCAGCTTCATGTACAGGATGTTAAATGCACTCACCGCGAGCAGAATCCAGGCTAGTGATCGTTCAATTTCGGACATACTGAGTTCGCTTTCAAAAATGACAGGCTGGTGGGCAACCCATAATTTGAATACAAAAAAAAAAGGTTTAACGTTATAAAGTTGTAGGTTAAAAATCGTTGAGAGTTAAAGAATCCATCGTCGATATTGTTATGCTAGTAAGGAAGCCCGCCGATCATCGTGAGTACCCCAAGTAGGGAATGTCTTCAATTTTGGAAAACATACATCAACATCGCTAATTGTGTTCATCCTGAACAAAATTTGCGATATAGGAATACCTCCCATTAAATTCACTCAAAACTCGATCCACACACTCTTTCAATTTTATTCCTAAATCATTCGAAAAATTTTCACCTTGTCAGTTTCACGATGTTGTTAACTGTAGAAGCAGATAACCATGGGTATTCTCGTAGCAAGATTGGAGTCCTCGCTAGCGCTCTTAATTTGGATTGCAGAAAAAAGGGGAAAATAAACATCAGAATCAAGCCTCCATATTTTAATTATATACGGGGTTAAAAGATTCATTTATTTTTTTCTTCTTTCCCGTTAACATAAGGACATATTTTCATTCGCTTTCTTTCCAAGACAAACGAGTAAATATTGATAGAGATTGTATATTGACTTTCGACACAATAAAGCTTTGATTGATTGATTGAATGGAGTCTAACGCCGCTTTCAACATTATTTCAGCTATATCGCGGCGACAGGAGCACCTAACAATGGATTCCTGGTATTTCTCTCACCAGTACAACCATTACATCCTTTCCTAGCCTCCAGCTACTATCTCAAATAGGTCTACGATTATCAACCCACTGGTGAGAGACAAATTGTCGGAAAGAATGAGTGCCGCCGTCGGGGATCGAACCCGGGACCTCTAGAATGACCGTCCGTCGCGCTACCAACTGCGCTATGACGGCGGCTATAAAGTTTTGAACAAAGAAAGAAGGGCAAACTGGTGGTAAAGGAGAGCAAAAATGTTTGTTGTCTACTTTCTCTAATATATCCCATTTTTTGGTACGACAAGATGAAAGGGCGGATGTATATGTCGTATGTTCCTCGTACGCTGAAAGACAAAAGACAACGCGGATCAATAAATTTTAAACGATAAATACATACACATGTACGCTTACAAATCATCTTTTCGATGCATTGTAAGATTTTCATACGCTTTGCATTCTCAATTCATTTTTTCCGGAGCATCTCTGTATGTGCATTTGCTATCAACTTCAAGCTTCAGTGGTGAAAAGATCATTTAAAATGATATTACAATGCACAGGAACCATAACTATTCCCTGTTTGATTTTTGAAGCTATTGAAATTTCTATTTTGTATTTAAAATGAAAATATTTTGTCGAAATTAAGGAACTAGTTAAGAAAGAAAGCGAGATGGAATAAACAATACTTGCAATTTATGTGATAAGTAATGCAAAAATGACCTCCCGAGAACTTCGTAAAATAAATATCTTAGAGAGATATTGGTTCCAGTAGAGGTCAGCCGGTGTTCGCATTTCAAAGTTTTTCTTACTTGAAAGAAGAAAGATCATCACAGATTCAGAAAAAAAAGCCAAAAGGCAAAATGTTACGCCTGTGAACAGTCCGCACAGTCTGGCTATGATCGACTCGTCACGCAATACCAAGAAGATTCCTTTTCGCCTGACGGGTCATATTTGCAACTCACTTCTCTTTTTACAAGATCAATTAGAATGATGTATTTTCTATTTTTGGTGTGAAAACGAAACATTTCCTCGAATACATGTTATCCATGTAATCCAAGATTCTAAAGCTACATGTATATGGATTCAATACCAGCTGCCCTTATTAATGACCATTACATGTAATTAATAGTTCACAAATTTAGTGAGATATGTCAAAATACCTCCGTTGCCATAGCTACAATTCCTACTGGAGGTTGTTTTCAGTTTTGCCAAACATCTTAAACTTTCCAATACTTTTATGTATGTCTGACAAAATCAAGAATCTGATATACCAATCGAGTAATCAAAATGATAGACCTCACATGCATTTTGTTTCAAAATCCGATTTTAAAGTGTATGTTGCTAAATGAACTACCAAGAGACTTTTTTATAAAAGAAATATTATGAAACAATCGTATGTGATGTAACCTTTAGTAATAATACTAATTTAAAAACGTTTTATTTTTGCGTAATGGCGAGAAATTGAGAGATTGATATTTGAAGACTTTGATCAGAATGTGCGGATGCAGAGACAGATCTGAGTCTGGGTGGTGCGCACATGTAGAAATAAAAAAAAAGCATCAGGAAGGATTATGAATTTTTCAGACATGTTGACTTGCGAGAAAAATTTATTGATCACATATTTTTCTTGCTTTCCTTTCTTTTTCTTAATATTTCCATAGATTCGTTATTTAACCAATACATTGTGCTTAGAATTGCGTATCTTTTTTAACCAACAGAGCAGAACAGAATTTTTTAAGTCGACTAGTACAAAGCAGACAAGAGTCATAAAAAAGAGGGTTCCTGGCACTTTATCGGATAGTTTTGCGAGTCCTAATTACCATATGGGAGTCTCGGACTCGAAAAAAACTGCTCATCTTAAAACCATGGTCATATTTAAGACATATTTCTATTTTGACAATTTCTTATACCCGTATGTGTCCGTAAAGCCTAGTTTACATTTGGATTAAGGAGCCCGTACGGCGCCCGTAACTCGCCACAATTCAAAAATCGTGCGACGCCCGTGCGGCGACATACGGTGTCCATGCGATCATCGCATGGTTTTACGGCTGTCGCAGAACCTTGCGATTTTTTATGAAAAATAGGAATTCAAATTTTTAAAATTGCAAGACCGTACGGAGAGCGTAATCCGTAGACAAGTCGTCTAGGCATCGCACGATCGCCGCACGGACATCGAAAGGCTACCGTATGATGTTTTGCCTATAAGTATAGAACGGATCATCCTAGGGTCCCCGCGTGGGTTCCGCACGATGGTTGTACGGCGTCTGCACTGTTTACAGTGTATAAAGTTGTCAAATCGCACAATTCTCGAAGCGGGGGTCGCACATTTACCTTGCGATGGCCGCAAGGGTACCTCAATGATTCTTGTGACAGCTTTATGAAACCCGTGCGGACACCGCACGATTTGTGAATCGTGGCAATATCGTAAGGCGATCATGGCAAATGTAAACTAGGCTTAAAGCAGAGAAGAAGAAATGCTTTAGTGTTACTCAGTTATTAAATGTTGAATATGTATTTGCAAATTCCGCATACTTGAGAAAAAATGGGGATACCAGGTAATGGTTTGATGCCCCCTTATTCGACATCCATGTTCTTGCTGACCTGCATAATATAATTAACGGATCGCCCAACTATTGCAAATGCAGTCTAGTTTGGTTATGTTATTTTAAATACCATATGAAAACCTTAGCATGATACTCAACCGGTTATTACCGGGACTCTAAAATCATATCGTCTTTGAGCGACCAAAATCTCATAAAGCCCCAGTGTATTCAAGCCGTAAAAACGAGGTTTAAGTCTCTAGCCGACGATATACCAAAATTTATTGTTACAAGAATTTAAACCATGATTTTGAACATTTCAGTGCAATAATTTAACTAAGTTTGATCGCTTTTCTCTTATATGTTTTTGTAAACACTTTTTGTAATATTGTTTCGGTGGCCTAAATTGTGCAATATATATATAAAAAAAAATCTTATTCGTAAATACCCAAGTACTCACAGAAATTAGCTGATACCCTTTTTTAACCTTTTATAGTACTAGATCTCCTTTTTGTAGAAAAATGCTCAAATAATTCGATTTTGTGACATTTCCATTTCGGAAATAGTATACCTACCTCCATAGAAAAAATGGTGAATGAACATATAAGCACGAAACTGTATTATAAAGTCTCGAAAACAATATTACCAATGTACGGCAAAAACCTCGTAACTCACGTTCTTTCAAGCTGTAGATACGAGGTTTAAGCCTTCCGCTTACGATATACAAATTTTACTACTTTGAGAATTGCAACATGGGTGGTTTTGAAATTTCCTAGGCAATTGTTTGATTTTATCTATGACTTTAACATTGAATCACTATTCAGTGAAAAGTGAACGGTAGTCTAAATATGGCCGAAATGGCGGCACATATCTTTTCCAACATTCATCTCCCACCTGAAGGCCAGGAAAGGAAGTAATGTTTAATCGGTAGTGCTGATGCGAGAAATACCAGGAATTTAAAGTTGGGTGCTCCAACTGTCATGTTATACATGAAAAAAATACAAAAAAAAACAACCTTAGTTGCACCGTCTATAGAAATCATATTTTCGAGGTAGCTTTTTCGACCTTTGCAGAATAAGATCAATTACGACGACAGACATTCAATGATCAAAAAGGCTCGTCCCCATGAAACACCATGTGCTGAGGTGAGCTGAAAGTTAGCTGAACATTCAGGAAATAGAAAACGTTAAACTTAAACAGTGTTCAGGATAGCGTGCGGCCTATCTTGAACATACCGGACGTTGGCGCTTTAAAACTGATATTTTAAAATAAATAGATAAATGCTTCAATGTTTCATCATAAACCATGACAGAAAAAAAAATCTGCCATATTTGTTTGCTATACTCAGAATGTCGCTCGCCAATCATCGTTTGCATTTCAATACATGGTAACTGAATAGATTTAGAACATTTTCCAAAAGTAAAAAGTTTAATCTCGGCCAGTCCGATCATTTTGCACAGTCTAGTCAGGATTTGTAAACATTTTTTAAATAAGAGCCTTCTAACGTTAAAATAACATTTTTTGCGTAAATGATGAAATGTATAATCTTGTGTATGAAAGGAAGCGAGACATTGACTAATGTTCTGCGTTATAATAATAATAATAATAATAATAATAATATCTTTATTTCATGAAGGTAGAACATTAAGACATTTTTCAAATGAAAATAACATGAAAATAGTCTTTTTTACAAAGTTGCCTTCGTTATCAACGAAAAGAAAAAAAAATATTAATGAAAAGTTTAAAAATGGTAATGGTGAAAAAACAAACAAACACACAAATGCTTCTATTCAGGGCTCGTGTTTGACCATTAAACCAGGGTTTTGACCCCCAAAAATCTGAAAATATCTCTATTTGACCCCTAGAAATTTCTCCCAAGGGGTCATGTTGACCCCCTTGAGAGAAATTACCAAAGGTCATTTATAGAAGTTTAGGTGTGAAAGCATTCAACAACGCATCATCATATCTCTGAACCCCCACCCCACCCCCAACTCATCTTTCCAAAAAGAAAGATCGTAGAGCTTCCACGGGGCGCATTTTCCTTCTATTTACTTCAAATTTTGTTTTCTTTCCAAAAGACTCTAAACATGCTAAGGCCACATGTTTAATTCGAGCCGCAAACATGGTTCCAGATGTGTTTTTTATGGGAATGAAATGACCATTGCATGTAATTAATTGTTGGACATATCAAATTTTGATTGCGTTGCTATGGTTACAATGGAAGATGCTTTTATTTTTCCCAACCAGTGTAACATCTTAGCTTGTTAAATAAAATACCGAACTTTTAAGAGAGTCGAGTCAGGCTAGCTCAACGGTAACGATTTGGCTGCAAATCCCGGGTTGAGAGTTCGAACAACGATTTGCCAAGAATCATACGGCAAAATTAACAAAAGTCGTTGTGACACGAGTCATTATTCTCCAACCTAGCACGTTTTATCTTATAAGTAGTACGCTCAAGAGGAATAAGCAGTTGATGACTCGGACGAAATAATGTTTATCTTCCGCTGGTGTGAGAAACGAAAGAAAATCATGTGATGGTCACCAGCCGCCGCAATATAACTGTGATAGTGTTAAAAATGGCATTTAACCTTATAAAAACAAACAAGTCAATTTCGTAGAGGATTCGTAGAGGATTTTTTTTACCTTATTTGTATACAATAAATCTTCTGTTTTATTCTATTTTTTTTTATTTCTTGTTTTATAAAATAAACTCTACTACAAGTATAACTACATAATCGGAAACTTTTGGAACAAAAATGTGGAGAGCGAGAGAGAGAGAGAGAGAGAGAGAGAGAGAGAGAGAGAGAGAGAGCGAGAGAGCGAGGGGGAGGGAGAGAGAGAAAAAAAAATAGAGAGAGATGAAAAGTGAGAGAGAGAACATGAAAGAGAGAGGGCATGCAGACAAACAGGCAGTAACAAAGTAACACAACTTTTTCTACTTTAAACTGGCCATTTGTAAGCAATGATAAAGTGAAAGACCAGGCAGACACAGTCCACAATCTGACGCCAGTTTGGCCAAAATTTCCCCAAATTCGCTGGACAGTTTTATGGTTCCATGATTACCTGATAATGGCTTCCATGGGACTATTAAATGCATCATGCAGCCCGTTACAGTTGAGTAATTATGAGAACTGGCCTATGGTTTCTCCTCGTTCCAACAGAGTAAACAAAATGCCATGGTCAAAACTGCTTGAGTAAGGGACTACCAGAGGTTAATCACTTATGATTTTCTGGTAAATCAAGTTAATGGTCAATAGAGCAGTGGTCCAAAATGTTACAGTCTGCTGGCGTTAGATGAGGCAGTGGACAATGAAAATGTGTCCAACAATCCGACTGAATAAATTTATGGCTTCTCGGTGCCCATCAGGGTAATTAAACCCGCATACATAACAAAGACGAGATGGTCTACTGTTCTCTGACAATTTTAATGGGATATTAACGGACAATCAGAGAGATAGGGTCTTTTTGCTATTATTTCTTAAAAGGGAGTTTTGGTACAGGATATTCTTGGCATGTGAATTTTTGTTATTTTGTAGCGAAAAGAATGTTCCTTTCATTAATCGAATAAAAATGATATGTCTTCGGGTTAGATATTTTATTAAATTCGATTTTCAGAAGTTGTTGCAACATTTTTCGCCGAATTCGACGTCGCACCAAAACCATCGGTACCGTCGCATTACTTTTTTGGCGCCAATCTCCGTGTGATAACGCATTCTAAAATATTTGAAAACTAAGGTTTAATGTGAAACAGTGTAGGATTCAGAAGTATCAAATCTGAATGTGTTTTTAAGAAATAGAAAAATTCACTTATTTTTTCATCCATTTAAAAAGACAGCTTTTGTGAACATTTAACGCGACATTGTAATATCCTTTGATTTGCGATATCTTCGCGCAATCGATTTTTACAAAAAAATTACGTCAACTCTACGTTATGAAATTCCTTTTTATGACCGAAATATGAAAGCGGGTACTTCAAAGTTCAGTTTCATCGCATTAGGCATGATTTGCAGACAATTTAAAATTCAAGTTGGAGCTATGCCGAATGGCACTCTGTGTGTCCGCAGTTACCTTAATTAGTGGTTATAAATAACAACTTATTAATATCATCTTTTATTTTCGTACATTTATTTTAATTCAAATTTTGAGAAATATGAGCCTGAGCCTGAGAAAACTGAGTTTTATAACCTCGGGCCAAGAATATTAAGATAGATATCTTGGAGTTGATGCGTTCTATTGTCAAGAAATTTTGGTAGTGTTTTGTGCTCCAAAAAACTGAACCCCGCGCGATTTACTGACTTGAATCAATGGAACTTGCTATATATTGAGACTAAGGAAAGCTACTTTGTGGTTGATTAACTTAAAATTCTCTGACTTGGAAAGTGAAATTAATGTTGACTCGGTAAGTTCGTAATATAAACAACGCACACTTCGGCAATGCCTTTCGGAACACCGCTCGGACTTTTCCGTAAACAGGAAAGTCTATTCCGTGGAATCATTCGGAACCTCGCTCGGACTTTTCCGTAAACTAAAAAGTACTATTCCGTAGAATCGCCGAAGGTTCCCGATTGCCGTGGAATCGCCGAAGGTTCCCGATTGCGGCAATATAGGTTACGGAATCGGCCGAGTTGAGACGAAGGGTGCGCACTTCATCAGTCGGAAAAAAAGTGCTCCACGCTTGCGTCATGCCGGCTGAAATGTACTCGGTAAAGCCTTTCTATGATTCACGACAGGAAGTCGAGTTACCAGATGTAATGTACAAAGTCAAAAATGTCCACGAAACAAGCAGAGAAGGGAAAGTATGTGGCTCCTCGTGCGAGGGAAAAAAGTCATGCACTCGTCCCCATATTTATTCGTACTTTTTGATAAATAGGATTAGGTACATTTGGAAACTTTTTCAGGATTTTGGGAACACATGTCACTTTGGGATTGGGAATGAGTCTTTTATAGGGTACCAGTCAAAGGAGAAAAACGCTGAACATGAATGCCTGGCTTTAATTTGGAGCCTTAAGTTTTTACTTTCATCCTGAAAAAAATTCCTCCACCTGCGGTCAAAGTAGAAAAATATTTTATATTTGCTTTCTTTCATGTGTTAGGAACTGAAATCATGAAATTATCTCAGAAGAGATTTTTTGAAAATAATGAAACTGCTTGAAAACATGTCTAGTTTCTTCATTTTCCATATTTTTTCAATCCCAAAAGAAACTTACAGATTTATTGACTTTGAATTACTAGCTGAAATTAGACCATTCAGTCTGAAATGTTGAGGTCAGAGGGGAACACTTTAGGTTAAGATTTTAAGCGTCTAAATGAAAATCTTCAGATATCTAAATAAGGAAACAAAGATAGTTCTGCATTGGCTCATAAACAGCAAAGACTAAATGACATGAATGATTTCACTCAAAATATTGAATTTAAGCATTATTATTTATTCATGACGTTATTTAATTTTTTTCTTCTCGCTCTTTTAAAAAAAACTCATCTCTCTTAAAGATCAAGATTGGTAAACTTTGTGTTCTCACTGAACACTCATACGAATTTTTAACTGCTAAAATCTGGGGGGATGCAAATCATTATTTCACAGATCAGATTCAGGGTGCCAAAGACCTACACCCAAGGGCTTTATAGTAAGGCACAAAGGGGTCCTTGCTAAAGGTTAAGGAGTGCTTGCTTTAAATAAAGGCTATTTCATTTTGGGTATCCTCATGTTTTGGTGTATAAAGTGAAACGGTCTCTACATTAAGCTACACTTGTACAAGGTTTTAAATAGGTATGTTGGTTAAGGGATACATTTTAGAATAAAGTTGAAAAACAGGGTTCCCACTGACTTTTTAATTTTGGGGTGAAAACTGTTAATTTACAGCATACTTGTACCCCCTTTACATGAAACAAAGAAGGCTGCTTGCAAAAATTGGGGGTACAAGTTTCAAATTGGGGGTGAAAAAAACCCATTAATTTTGAGGGTTTTTGGGAACCAGTGGTTCTGAAATATTTTGAAAGTCTGCTTGTCCATGGACAAGTAACGATCACAAACTGGCTTGTCCGTATCCAAAACCTACTTGTCCGTTGACTTTTTAAGAGTCTGCAAAATATTGAAAACAAAATTGATGTTGCTAGAATAACTAAAAGTATCCTAGAAATAGACTTCCTGTTGACATGAGATTACATGGAATATCAGAAAACGGCTAACTTTTTTAGAAAATATTTTTGTCCAGATATTTTTTCACTTTTTTACGGACAACCTAGCCATGAAAATCTGCTTGTCCATGCAGCTAAATGGACAAGTGGGACAACTCGGGCAGCTTCTTTCAGAACCACTGGGAACCCTGAAAAAGTCTTCAATTTTTTATCTTATAACTATACAAATATCTTTGTGATAACATCCCATATGATATTTTTTATTATGTCAAATGAATCTTTTTAGAACAATGACATAATGCTGTTATTTTTCAGTGTTCCCAAACCCCCCCAAATGGGGGTGATTTACCCCTTAATTAAAGCTTCTATATAGAGAGGGTACATGCACACTGTAAAATACCCATTTTTACCCCCAGGTTGAAAAAGGAGTGGGAACACTGTTTTGAGAAACTTGCATTTCTGTAAGAAACATCTACAAAAACAAGGCAGATAGAGGTTAGAAGATAAATATACAGACTTCACGAAATACCTATAATTTTTAACGGACAGTAGGTCTGGTAAACTGAATTTTTTTACCAGACAAGACAAACTTCCACCAGACATAACAATAGAACACATTGTATATATAGCCAGAGTTTACCAGTCAGTCGGTCCTGTATTCATGCACAACTTATCGGACCGGCATATTTTTTACCAGACATGTCAGTGAGACCGGCGGTATTTCGTGAAGTCTGAATATAATACATACTTAGTGTTTTTTATGAAAAAATATCATACTGGCTTATGCGAATTGATAATTTTCTCAGCAGAGTCTCGACATTTATCAATTCCCCCAACCTTGTTAGATTTATTTTTCATACAAAACACCAAGTATGTATTATATATTAATCTGAAATGTCCTTGGGACTCTCATTATATAGTTTTGAGAGTCCATGCTACTTACTGACTCGCAAAACCTGCGTCCCTTAAAAACCTACCCCTGATCAAAGCAACAGTGTGAACTCTTGTGACTGAAGTTATATTGTACTCTATTAAAAACTTAAAGCTTCAATTTTGGGGTATATCACCTCCATTTGAGAGCTTTTGGAAACTCAGTTTTTCTTTTCAGACACAATGCAACCGATCCAACAGTACAGACCCTCTAGTAGAATTAGAGCAAAGACAAGATGCCATATTTACCAGACTAGCAAATTTAAAACAAACCCTGAATGAACTAACAGCCAGATATGATGTCCCTAAAGCCTCCAGTAGTCAGGGGACAAAACAACATAGTGGTGACATTAATACACAGAAACTTACATTGACAAATACATCAGTTACCGTTGGAAGTCCCTTGGTGAGTAGTGTCCATGGTCTAGAGGTAGTGTGTCGGTTTGATTCCTTGGAGTGACTATCAATCTTGAATCTTTCATTGGCCCACACATTCAGCGCGAGTACTGGTGCATTTTCTAGGAAGCAATCAAGAGGTATTAAACTAAGTTGTAAAAATTTGTTCCCAATCGATGCAAAATAAATGTGTTGAAAACCAAAAAAAATACAGTAAAATTTGTGTTGAAAAACCATGTAGGGGACCATCCCAAAGGAGTCGCTTATGGGAATGATTTCTAACTACATTTCATGATAAATAAGACAGGTCATTTTGATTGCATATAATATTATAGATTAATGTCACAAAAGTCTTACTATTTGTCTCTCACCAATGGGTTGATAATTGTAGACCTATGTGAGATAGCAGCAGGAGACTAGGAAAGGATTTGATGGTTGTACTGGTGAGAGAAATACCAGGAATCCATTGTTAGGTGCTCCAGCAGCCGTGATATAACTGAAATAATGTTGAAAGCGGGGTAAATCTCCATTCAATCAATCAATCAATCAGTCAAAAGTCTTACTGAATCCTATGATGTTCAAACCCATTAGAATCGTTTCATGTGACGATTCTAAAGGGTTTCATAAACATAAGATTCTATAAGAAAGAATATTTTGTCTAAAACTGCCCACTTTTTTTTAGATATTTTGCAAATGATGAAGAGACTTTTTGTTATGGTCTGTCATTAAATGAAATAGGTCGCTTTATAGAAGTTCTCTATCAGTTGATTGACTGAAATGACTGACAGATGGATGAAAGCAGCATTAACAAATTACTTTGCTTGTTGATGATAAATCATGAGTTGAAAATACATGTTATCTTTTTCTTCATCTCTTTATCTATTTTTCAGGGAAATGGTATTCATGACGTGGTTATATGTGCAAACCCAGAAAACCCACCATTATCCTTGTTTGTTTTGTTTGAGCGACTTAAGCAGCAGCTTAAAGTTCTTGCAACATCGTACATACACTCATCAGTGACGAATGTCGACACCAAACTGTGTGATTTGATAAAGAGTGGGTCCCAAGTTGCTAGAGGAGAACACCAAATAGCCCTCTCTGTTGTTTGGAAAAAGGGTAAGTCTTATATTATTTTACAGATTTAGTCTGACTACAACTGGCTACTTATTTGAGGGCCTCAGAACACCCGAATCTGACTCCCTTAAAATCCTGTTAGTTGTTTTAACCCTTGTCATGCTGAACCCGGAATATTTTTGCTTTGGCAGGAGCTATAGACAAACATCAGCCTGTACATATGTGCAGTCTGATGTTAGTCTACACCACCTGTTTCTCATTTTCAAACCAGAATTGTCAATAGATTTAGTTTTTCAAATGAAAATTGACCTTTGTTTGTTACTTTCAGTGTTTTGCCCTTTGTTTTTGATGAAAATTTTTAGCCAAAATTTATTCAGCATGACAAGGGTTAACAAAAGTGTATGTGATAGAATTTGAAAGATCAGATTCAAAAATAAATTACATTTTATGTCATTATAGGAATAAAGGGTTAATTCACGTTTTTGAGGGTGTTAACATTTGCAGAGACCCGAAAATGGTTTAACGCTGAGTGTGAAGCAGGAGGGAATTAAAGCATTATGAGGGTCTCTGCAAATGTTAAAGCCTGAAAAAGTGTGAATTGACGCTATTATTGCATAAAAAAAATGATAAGAGCAAAATAATTTCATAGAAACGATATAAAACCAGTTACAAACCTACTTATATGCCGTCATGCATTACACCGTCCATATTGTTTATACCGATGTTGCTTGGTTAATGTATGACGTCACACAATTTTACGCAGGATTTAGAGCAACGTCTTTAGGTATGCCTTATAAAAACGTTGGACAAGGAAACTGATAAAGTGTTTAGGCCCAGACCGAGAATATCTAAATTGAAAAGCCAGGTGTTGACAGCACATGAATTTACTGATTAACCCATGTTTTTAGCTCACCTGAGCACGAAGTGCTCAAGGTGAGCTTTTGGGGTTACTTGATGTCCGTCATCCGTCTCGTGTCAGCAACATTTACCTTGTGGACACTCTAGAGGCCATATTTTTAGCCCAATCAACCTGAAAATGGGTCAGAATGATTATCTTGTTAAAATCTCGGACAAGTTTGAAATAGGGTCAAGTGGGGTCAAAAACTGGGTCACGGGGGTCAAATCTAAGAAAGACCTTGTGGACACTCTAGAGGCCATATTTTTAGCCCAATCAACCTGAAAATTGGTCAGAATGATAGTCTTGATGAAATCTCGGACAAGTTTGAATTTGGGTCAAGTGGGGTCAAAAACTTGATCACTGGGTCAAATCTTAGAAAAACCTTGTAGACACTCTTAGAAGCCATATTTTTTGCCCGATCAACCTGAAATTTTGTGAAATGATTGTCTAGATAGAATTTCAGACAATTTCGAAATTGGGTCAAGTGGGTCAAAAATGAGGTCACGGGGTCAAAATCTTAGAAAAACCTTGTAGACACTCTAGAAGCCATATTTTTTGTCCGATCAACCTGAAATTTGGTCAGAATGATTGTCTTGATAAAATCTCAGACAAGTTTGAAATTGGGTCAAGTAGGGTCAAAAATAAGGTCACGGAGTCAAACCTTAGAAAAACCTTGTAGACACTCTAGAAGCCATATTTTTTGTCCAATCAACCTGAAATTGGGTCAATGATTGTCTTGATGAAATTCGGACAAGTTCGAAATTGGGTCAAGTGGGGTCAAAAATTAGGTCACAGGGTCAAATATTCAAAAAACCCATTAGACACTCTCAAACCCGTATTTTTTGCTCAATTAACCTGAAAATTGGTCAGAATGATATTCTTAATGAAATCTAGGTCAAGTTCGAAATTGGGTCAAGTTGGGTCAAAATCTAGGACACTTGGTCAAATCTTAGAAAAACCTTGTGGACACTCTAGAGGCTATATTTTTACCCAATCAACCTGAAAATTGGTCAGAATGTTTATCTTGATAAAATCTTGGACAATTTTGAATTTGGGTCAAGTGGGGTCAAAAACTAGGTCACGGGGTCAAATCTTAGAAAAACCTTGTGGACACTCTAGAGGCCATATTTTTAGGCCAATCAACCTGAAAATTGGTCAGAACAATTATCTTGATCAAATCTCAAACATGATCGAAATTGGGTCAAGTTGGGTCAAAATCTAGGTCACTGGGTCAAATCTTAGAAAAACCTTGTGGACACTCTAGAGGCCATACTTTTAGCCCAATCAACCTGTAAATTGATCAGAATGTTTATCTTGATAAAATCTTTAACAAGTATGAATTTGGGTCAAGTGGGGTCAAAAACTAGGTCAGGGTTCTCCCCAGAAAATTTTGAAGGCGTAGTTGCATAGTGCGTGGCTTTATTGTCAGATTACTTTGTATTTCTGTTAATAATAAAGGATGGTTACAGTGGTTTTACTGGATAAGGATTTTGATATTTGTGAAGCAGAACTTCTGTTTTGCTGAATATATAATTTGAAAATACCCCCCCTCCTTCCCCTTGTATCCCTTCCCTTTAATAGAATATACTGTGTACTAAAAGACTATTACAAATGAAATGAATAAAATTGGAATATTTAAGAAAATTAAATTAAAGAGTCAAAGAAAACAATAAATCAACTGCACTAAGGCTGTGTTATGCTCATATATTTGAGAGTTCCAAGGACAGCACTGCATGTATTATCAACTTTTATAGGTCTCTATTTAACAATGTATATAAGGAATTTTTAAAATCCTTGGGAAGTCCTTGTATGATTGAGGAAGGCCCTTCTCCTGAAATAAGTAAAACTAGATTCTATTATAGTTATTTACTAATGTGTTTACAAACCCTTTTCATATCTTCCCCCAAAAAATATCTCTAAGAACATTATTTTATTCTACAATAACCATGTAACAAATTTAAAAGTTGATACCTTGTTTGTTTAGAAAAGCCTGTGACAGGACTTTTAGCACTTTGATTTTACAAGGTTTTTTTTCTTTTTTTTTTTTCTTCTTTTTTTGTAATATTTATTTCATATATCAATTTCTATGACCTAATTTAGAAATAATAGAATTTATCTTGATTTCAATTCTGGAATGAACAAAAAAAAAAGAAAAAAATGTTTTAGGTTGAAGGGTACGAATCTAGTTAAGAAATTGCGTTCCTGTGGAGAATTATCAAAAGTTTTGTTTCAATTTTCCAACTGAAATTAGATGTAATGTCCATATAAATTGGGTAGTAAGCTTGAGGTAAGTGAATTTTAAACAGACTGTCTGTGATGTCTTATTCTGCCTAAATCTCGGTAGTAGAAAGATCGTGAAAACTGCATATATATTCTTGTCGATTTTTTGTTTGATATAATCAAAATTCACATTGGAACATAAAGGTAAATCTAGTTTGACTTGAGCAAATACACTGCAACTCCCTTAAAACGCTGTGGTCGGGGTCCAAGAAATGAAACAGCAGAAGATGTGGATGTATCTGCTATAACGCTGTACCCCCCCGGCCGCCGTCGAACCCCCCCCCCCCTCCCGCGGTGAACAATAAAGTACCGCGGAAACGTAACAAACACAGGGTCAATATTGATAACGATATCGGATATCTAAATAGACCTATACATGTACATATTTAGGCCATCGCATTTTATATTTTTAAAACTCAGCAATGAATTGAAGAACAAACGCGGTTTATTACTTTGATATATTTTATTTTAAGATCGTTTTGTTGTCCCCAAGCTAAACAAAACTATCTTTGATAAAGTAATCTAGTTTGTAGGGTTAAACGATCACAGACTCCTCTTAGTTCTCTGAATCCCGATTTCTCGGGCCTACCCGCCCGGCATCTGAGAAACAACGATAACGACGATCTCAAAAGGGAAAAGTTAGTAAAATCCATAAAGTTTCATAAGATCAACGAATTTCATATTTTAAATGTTGACCTCTGGAAAATAGGAGAAAATAATTATCTACGCAATCAAAATAAACAATTACCCTACGTCCGATCGAAACTATACCAAAGTAATCAAAGCTCTCGGAGTGCAGGACCGCATTCTTCAATGAGCGAGAAAAAATGCCGTAAATTCAATTAAATGAATCTGTAGTTACGACATTAGGATCGCAGGTTTGCAAAGATCATCTTCACAAGTCAAGGGCTATCGAAAGCTGCTTCTCAAAAACCGTATAGGTCATGCGTTCGTAACCCTGGGTTTGACTAGATTAATTCACGGCTTTGATTATCAGATAGTAGATCGTCAGGAAAGAAAGTCCAGACAAATGCAAAGCAACGCGGTCACCATCTGTTTTGCGCCATTTTCAGTTTCTTTGTTTGACTCCTCAGAGCGGGAATTGTAGATTTATATATAGCTTCAATAGCTTAAAACTCAATGAAGTTGTCTATTTAGTGAGAGATAAGAATCAACGATAGCAATCGGGCTTTAAATTTTCAAACCCTGTAAAACATGACTATAATATGTACAAGTTTAATGAAAAAGAATCAAAATTTTATCATATATTTACAAAAAATGTAATATTTATAAGAAAATTCAACGGGTTTGGCAAAGGGAGGTAAAAAACCAATAAATTGGGTAAGGGGGGAGTCGCATTTTGAATCGTTTGTCAACAGCGGTGAATGTTCAATATTTGAGAAAAAAAAAGAGATTAGCTCATTTTGCGAAAAAACACGGCTTCTTCTGAAATTTATTAACTTGGATTTAATCGCATGCGAGCCAGACTTTTTGGTGTCCAATTGCGTCCCTACCGTCGACAAAGCGCAGTTGGTAGCGCGCGGGACTGTCAATATTGGGATTCCGTGTATCTCCGACGGCTGCTCTCATTCTTTCTGACTATAAATCACTCACCCATGGGTTAATAATCGTAGACCTAAGCGAGATAGCAGTTTGGGGTAAGGAAAGGATGTGAAAACAACTTTTTCCATCGTTTCCGGTGGATCTCGGTAAAAATTGGCAATTGTCGGTAAATGAAGTGGACTGTAAGTGACCGTTTTCGTATTGGTACCCATCTGTTCTTCTCTGTTACTGGAAGTGAGGAACCAGTGAAAATCAACCAACCGTGAAGAAAAAAACGATAATCACCAATTAGCAAGGGTCTTATCAATTAGGGTCTTTGTGTAAACATCTTCCCAGATCGCGATTGGGAATGACCGTGCGTCTGCAATCAGTTTTATTGCTCGTTTTGACCCTTTGTTCAGAAAGAAATTAAGCTGTATTGGTGATCAAATTTAAGCGTATCAGCGTTCCTAAGGTGTATCGGCAACCTGTTGAATTTCTTGAAGGCGTATCGGCCCCGATACGCCATAAGGGCCTGCGGAGAACGCTGTAGGTCACAGGGTCAAATCTTGTGGACACTCTAGAGGCCATATTTTTAGCCCAATCAACCTGAAAATTGGACAGCATGTATATATTTTGCAGGGGTGTGGAATTCCCATGCCCGACTTGTCCGACTCGGGCTTTTGTACTTGAGGACAAGTAAACTTTTCTAAGCCACTTGTCCAAGGACAAGTAAATACCAGGGCAAATCTTGGAATGTTACTTAAAATAATTAAGAGAGAAATCATCCTAATGTTCATATCATAGTGTAGAAAACATTGTTTTTAATGAAGAAAATGCTGGATACCAGCACTTTCTTCATCAAAAGGCAATGTTTTTTTCAAATTTTTCTATTTACTCTTTAGCGGACAAGTTCATTTTGATCCTGGACGAGAAGAAAATCCGCTTTTACTTGTCCAGGGACAAGTGGGGAAAACTCGTATTTCCACACCCCTGTATTTTGATTAGAACTTTGACAAATTTGAAATTGGTTCAATATAGGTCAAAACTTAGTCATGGGGTCAAATCTTAGAAAAACTTTTTTAGATTGTTAATTCAGGTGAGCAATTAAGGGCCAATATGGCCCTCTTGTTAGAATTCTTCTTTAATTTTTTCCCTTTATCATTACAATAAAAGCTCTAATCACACTAGGCCTGTAAAATTCTACTCACTATTTGCCTTTTCTGTTGTTTTGTGCCCTTTAGAATGAGTTTTGACCTCAAGAATTTCATGGTATAGGAGTCAATGACTCCTCAATTTCAAACACTAGCACAAGCCTAGAACCTGTGTAGTCTGATTTAAGTTGATATATCTGCAGGGGTGTGGAAATCCCATGCCCAACTAGTAAGACACGTTAAGGTCTTTGGTTAAGGTCAAAGTCATTTGGTGAAAGTCACTCATTTATAACAAAAAACTTCACAACCTTTGGTTTGTAAAGACACTAACTGTTGAAGAGTGGTTTCTAGAGGCATTTTGTGGGAATAAAGCCCCTTTTTCAACTCAGTTTTTTCACCATCCAGCTCTAAACAGCTGAGCAAAGGTACCAATCAGTGATGCTCTTGTTTGTTTATCCACCAAAAAGCATTAAGAAAAATGTTAAATTCCCCTAAGCATGAGTTACTGTTATATTAATTCACTAGTGACAAACACTGGTTGTAAATATATGTCAAATATACATGCCTTTTAAAAGGGACATCATTACATTTCTCCAAGAAATCAGTCCTAAACTTTTTTCTCCACAGCCCTGGGAACCCTTCTGCATATGCTTCAGCCACCATCATAGCTGGTTGGTAAAGCGCATCAGACTGTCAATCTAGAGGTTCTCGATTTGATCCCCGACAGCGTCCCTCATCCTTCCTGACTTTTTGTCGATAATGGGTTGATAATCATGGACCTATGTGGGATAGCAGCTGGAGGCTAGAAAAGGACGTAATTGTAGTACTGGTGTGAGAAATACCAGGAATTCATTGTTAGGTGATCCAGCTGACACAATATAAGTAAAAGATTGTGGAAAGTGCTCTAAAACCCCATTGAATCAAACAAACAAATTAGTCCATTTTCTTATCAACCTTAACTTAAAGCTCCTTTTACTCTTACATTTCCTTTGTCTGACTGGCTATAGCTTTTGCCCCTTTACAAGTTTTTGGCATCTTCTCTTGTGCATAACTGTCCATCAAATTTGTCTCCAAATTCCTAATTTCTCTCAAATCATCATAATTTAAGATTTTGTCAAATTGATACTAAGACCTGTGTCAAACACTTCTTTCAATAAAGTCACATTGATCCTCTAAAGTGCCTCAAATTGTACATCATGGTCAAATATTTCTTCTATATGTGAAGCATATTAGAAGACAGTTTTATCTTCAAGCTGATGACAGCTGTAAAACTTCCTCAAAAACTCTCCACAGAACCATACTTGCTATAAAAACTTCCTTTAATTTCACTTTGCCATTCACATTGCCCAATCTTCTCAACACGTCCTCAGGTTTTCCACTGCTCATTTCTTAAGTCCAATTAGATAGTTGATAATTGTTTGTTTCAGTGTAAGATTGATTTTGAGCTCTTCTGACCAAAGGGGAAAATTTTTTCCCCTCCCGCATCCAGACGTCTAGCCGTCTGTCCCTTAACTTTGTCTTGTTAATGCTTTAGAGTCCACAGTTTTCATCCAGTTTACTTCAAATCTGCTCAGATTGGTGGTTCTGTTACAAGGATGGTTCCATTAGAAAATGTGCTGATCATGTGTTACAGGAAAAGAGGCAAAATGAAAGTAATTGAAAAAATTTGATTAGAAAATCCTCAGTTATGCTTTAAAGTCCACAGTTTTCATCCGATTGTCTTCTAACTTGGTCAGAATGCTCAGACCATCACAAGGATTGTTCCTTTCAAAAAATGGGTCAGATCTGTCAAGCGTCATGGGAAAAGGGGGCTAATCAAAATTTAAATAGCAAAGTTTTCATATGATTGACTTCAAGCTTGCTAGTAATGATTGTATTATCACGAGGATAGTTCCTTTCAAAATTGGCCGAATCTGTATCATCTTCTCTGTTTGACCTTGTGTCCCAATGTCAGAACGTACAAGCATATGTCCTCTGTCAATTTATTACAATTTTACTCCTCCTTCATTTATGGACTGATTAGGATGATACCTTAACAAAATGTCACTTGACCTAGTACATATTGTTACTGTCTATTGAATTTCAGGTGCGCCATGGAAAAAGGGCCTTCATGTCAAAATTTCATGTGAACACAACTCCTCCTTCATCGAAAAAGTAGCCTTAAATTTTGATATACATGTAATACATTTGAGATGACAGTAAACACCTCTTTATTCAAGGATTGATTTGGTTGATACTTTCAAAGGGTATTCTTCATCTTGTGAACAGGAGCATAATTCCACCTTTCATTCTTATGATGCACCATTACAGTAAAGGGGGCTTTTACTTTAATGATAATCCTTTTGGCAGCGTATCTTGTGTCAACAGCACTCTTGTTATCCGATTGTCTTCATACATAGTCTGAATGATTAGATCATGACAAAGATTGTTCTTCTTACAAAATGTGTTGATCCGTCAAGTGTCACAGGAAATGGGGCCAAAAGAAAATTTAGTTAGAAAATTATCTAAAGCCCTAAAGTCGGCAGTTTATATTCAAATGTCGACAAACTTTATAGAATGGTTCAGGGCTTGTGCTTGGATCTGAAATTGAGGGGTCAATGACCCCCTGCCCCAAAATTTTTAGGGGGGTCAAACCAATTTTTTTTAGCTCACCTGAGCACGAAGTGCTCAAGGTGAGCTTTTGGGGTTACTTGATGTCCGTCGTCCGTCGTGCGTCGTGCGTCGTCAACATTTACCTTGTGGACACTCTAGAGGCCATATTTTTAGCCCAATCAACCTGAAAATTGGTCAGAATGATTATCTTGATGAAATCTCGGACAAGTTCGAAATTGGGTCAAGTGGGGTCAAAAACTAGGTCACAGGGTCAAATCTTAGAAAAACCTTGTGGACACTCTAGAGGCCATATTTTTAGCCCAATCAAGCTGAATATTGGTCAGAATGATAAACTTGATGAAATCTTGGACAAGTTCGAAATTGGGTCAAGTGGGGTCAAAAACTAGGTCACGGGGTCAAATCTTAGAAAAATCTTGTGGACACTCTAGAGGCCATATTTTTAGCCAAATTAACCTGAAAATTGGTCAGAATGATTATCTTGATGAAATCTCGGACAAGTTCTAAATTGGGTCAAGTGGGGTCAAAAACTAGGTCACGGGGTCAAATCATAGAAAAACCTTGTGGACACTCTAGAGGCCATATTTTTAGCCCAATCAACCTGAAAATTGGTCAGAATGATTATCTTGATGAAATCTCGTACAAGTTTGAAATTAAGTCAAGTGGGGTCAAAAACTAGGTCACGGGGTCAAATCTTAGAAAAACCTTGTGGACACTCCAGAGGCCATATTTTTAGACCAATCAACCTGAAAATTGGTCAGAATGATTATCTTGATGAAATCTAGGACAAGTTCGAAATTGGGTCAAGTGGGGTCAAAAACAAGGTCACGGGGTCAAATCTAGAAAAAACCTTGTGGACACTCTAGAGGCCATATTTTTAGCCCAATCAACCTGAAAATTGGTCAGAATGATTATCTTGATGAAATCTCGGACAAGTTTGAAATTGGGTCAAGTGGGGTCAAAAACTAGGTCACGGGGTCAAATCTTAGAAAAACCTTGTGGACACTCTAGAGGCCATATTTTTAGCTCAATCAACCTGAAAATTGGTCAGATTGATTATCTTGATGATATCTCGGACAAGTTTGAAATTGGGTCAAGTGGGGTCAAAAACTAGGTCACAGGGTCAAATCTTAGAAAAACCTTGTGGACACTCTAGAGGCCATATTTTTAGCTCAATCAACCTAAAAATTGGTCAGAATGATTATCTTGATGAAATCTCGGACAAGTTTGAAATTGGGTCAAGTGGGGTCAAAAACTAGGTCACGGGGTCAAATCTTAGAAAAACCTTGTGGATACTCTAGAGGCCATATTTTTAGCTCAATCAACCTAAAAATTGGTCAGAATGATTAACTTGATGAAATCTCGGACAAGTTTGAAATTCAGTCAACTGGGGTCAAAATCTAGGTCACGGGGTCAAATCTTAGAAAAACCTTGTGGACACTCTAGAGGCCATATTTTTAGACCAATCAACCTGAAAATTGGTCAGAATGATTATCTTGATGAAATCTCAGACAAGTTCGGATTAGGGTCAAGTGGGGTCAAAAACTAGGTCACGGGGTCAGATCATAGAAAAACCTTGTGGACACTCTAGAGGCCATATTTTTAGCCCAATCAACCTGAAAATTGGTCAGAATGATTATCTTGATGAAATCTCGGACAAGTTCGAAATTGAGTCAAGTGGGGTCAAAAACTTGGTCACGGGGTCAAATCTTAGAAAAACCTTCAGGACACTCCAGAGGCTATATTTTTAGACCAATCAACCTGAAAATTGGTCAGAATGATTATCTTGATGAAATCTAGGACAAGATCGAAATTAGGTCAAGTGGGGTCAAAAACAAGGTCACGGGGTCAAATCTAGAAAAAACCTTGTGGACACTCTAGAGGCCATATTTTAAGCCCAATCAACCTGAAAATTGGTCAGAATGATTATCTTGATGAAATCTCGGACAAGTTCGAAATTGGGTCAAGTGGGGTCAAAAACTAGGTCACGGGGTCAAATCTTAGAAAAACCTTGTGGACACTCTAGAGGCCATATTTTTAGCCCAATCAACCTGAAAATTGGTCAGATTGATTATCTTGATGATATCTCGGACAAGTTTGAAATTGGGTCAAGTGGGGTCAAAAACTAGGTCACGGGGTCAAATCTTAGAAAAACCTTGTGGACACTCTAGAGGCCATATTTTTAGCTCAATCAACCTAAAAATTGGTCAGAATGATTATCTTGATGAAATCTCGGACAAGTTTGAAATTGGGTCAAGTGGGGTCAAAAACTAGGTCACGGGGTCAAATCTTAGAAAAACCTTGTGGACACTCTAGAGGCCATATTTTTAGCTCAATCAACCTGAAAATTGGTCAGAATGATTATCTTGATGAAATCTCGGACAAGTTTGAAATTCGGTCAACTGGGGTCAAAAACTAGGTCACGGGGTCAAATCTTAGAAAAACCTTGTTGACACTCTAGAGGCCATATTTTTAGACCAATCAACCTGAAAATCAGTCAGAATGATTATCTTGATGAAATCTCGGACAAGTTCGAAATTAGGGTCAAGTGGGGTCAAAAACTAGGTCACGGGGTCAAATCTTAGAAAAACCTTGTGGAAACTCTAGAGGCCATATTTTTAGCCCAATCAACCTGAAAATTGGTCAGAATGATTATCTTGATGAAATCTCGGACAAGTTCGAAATTGGGTCAAGTGGGGTCAAAAACTAGGTCATGGGGTCAAATCTTAGAAAAATCTTGTGGACACTCTAGAGGCCATATTTTTAGCCCAATCAACCTGAAAATTGGTCATAATGATTATCTTGATGATATCTCGAACAAGTTCGAAATTGGGTCAAGTGGGGTCAAAAACTAGGTCACGGGGTCAAATCTAGAAAAAACCTTGTGGACACTCTAGAGGCCATATTTTAAGCCCAATCAACCTGAAAATTGGTCAGAAAAATTATCTTGATGAAATCTCGGACAAGTTCCAAATTGGGTCAAGTGGGGTCAAAAACTAGGTCACGGGGTCAAATCTTAGAAAAATCTTGTGGACACTCTAGAGGCCATATTTTTAGCCCAATCAACCTGAAAATTGGTCAGAATGATTATCTTGATGATATCTCGAACAAGTTCGAAATTGGGTCAAGTGGGGTCAAAAAATAGGTCATGGGGTCAAATCTTGGACAAACCTTGTGGACACTCTAGAGGCCATATTTTTAGACAAATGAAGCTAAAATTGGTCAGAATGATTATCTTGATGAAATCTCGGACAAGTTTGAAATTCGGTCAACTGGGGTCAAAAACTAGGTCATGGGGTCAAATCTAGAAAAAAACTTGTGGACACTCTAGAGGCCGTATTTTAAGCCCAATCAACCTGAAAATTGGTCAGAATGATTATCTTGATGAAATCTCGGACAAGTTCCAAATTGGGTCAAGTGGGGTCAAAAACTAGGTCACGGGGTCAAATCTTAGAAAAATCTTGTGGACACTCTAGAGGCCATATTTTAGCCCAATCAAGCTGAAAATTGGTCAGAATGATTATCTTGATGAAATCTCGGACAAGTTCGAAATTGGGTCAAGTGGGGACAAAAACTAGGTCACGGGGTTAAATCTTAGAAAAATCTTGTGGACACTCTAGAGGCCATATTTTTTGCCCAATCAACCTATAATTGATCAGAATGATTATCTTGATGATATCTCGGACAAGTTTGAAATTGGGTCAAGTGGGGTCAAAAACTAGGTCACGGGGTCAAATCTTAGAAAAACCTTGTGGACACTCTAGAGGCCATAATTTTAGCTCAATCAACCTGAAAATTGGTCAGAATGATTATATTGATGATATCTCGGACAAGTTTGAAATTGGGTCAAGTGGGGTCAAAAACTAGGTCACGGGGTCAAATCTTAGAAAAACCTTGTGGACACTCTAGAGGCCATATTTTAAGCCCAATCAACCTGAAAATTGGTCAGAATGATTATCTTGATGAAATCTCGGACAAGTTTGGAATTGGGTCAAGTGGAGTCAAAAACTAGGTCATGGGGTCAAATCTTAGAAAACATTTTAAGATTGTTAATTCAGGTGAGCGATTAAGGGCCACTATGGCCCTCTTGTTTAGTTTTTATGCCCCGGTATCGAGAGATGGGGGGCATATTGTTTTACTCATGTCCGTCTGTCCATCCGTCTGTCCGAAAACTTAACCTTTGCCTTTTCTCCAAAAGCATTTGACATACAAGGCTCATATTTGTCATGATGATAGATCTCAATGATCCGAGTCAAGGTCATGTGACAAGGTCAAAGTCATCTGTCAAGGTCAAACTTTGAAAAAATTGCTGTTCTGGGGGCATTCGTGTTTCACAAACACATCTTGTTTATTTTTAGCTTACCTGAGCACAAACTCAAGGTGAGCTTTTGTGGTTAGGTGGATGTCCTTCCTTTGTTGTGCTACGTCCGTCGTCAACATTTGCCTAGTTTGCACTCTAGAGGCCTAATTTTTTGCTCGATCAACCTGAAATTTGGTCAGAATGATTGTCTTGATGAAATCTCGGTGAGATTGAAATTGGGTCAACTAGTGTCAAAAACTAGGTCACGGGGATAAATCTTAGAAAAACCTTGTATGCACTCTAGAGGTCACATTTTTCACCTGATCAACCTGAAATTTGGTCAGATTGATTGTCTTGATGAAATCTAGGATGAGAGCGAGATTGGGTCAACTTGGGTCAAAAACTAGGTCACGGGGTCAAATCTTAGAAAAACCATGTATTCACTCTAGAGGCCACATTTTTTGCACAATCAACCTGAAATTTGGTCAAAATGACTGCCTTGATGAAATCCTGTATGAGTTCAAAATCGGGTCAATTGGGGTCAAAAACAAGGTCACAGGGTCAAATCTCAGAAAAATCTTGTATGCACTCTAGAGGCCACATTTTTTCCTGATCAAATGGAAATTTGATCAGAATGATTGTCTTGTTTAAATCTCAGACGAGTTCAAAATTGGGTCAACTGGGTCAAAAACTAGGTCATTGGGTCAAATCTTAAAAAACCCCTTGTATGCACTTTAGAAGCCACATTTTTTGCCTGATCAACCTGAAATTTGGTCAGACTGATTGTCTTGATAAAATCTTGGACAAGTTTGAAATTGGGTCAACTTTGGTCAAAAACTAGGCCACAGGGTTAAATCTTAGAAACCTTGTATGCATTCTAGAGGCCACATCTTTTGCCTGATCAACCTGAAATTTGGTCAGAATGATTGTCTTGATAAAATCTAGGATGATTTTGGGGTAAAAAACTAGGTCACGGGTCAAATATTAAAAAAAACCTTGTATGCACTCTAGAGGTCACATTTTATGCTTGATCAACCTGAAATTTGATCAGAATAATTGAATTGATGCAATTTTGAATGAGTCTGAAATAGGATCAACCTGGGTCAAAATCTAGGTCACAGAGTCAAATCATAGAAAAACCTTGTTAGTCAACCTGAAAATTGTAAAAAAGGAATCTTTTGTTGTATAGAAGCAACAGCATGGTTAAGCTGAGTGACATTCATTCACCATTCTTTTTAGCTCGACTATTCGAAGAATAGGGGGGCTATTCCAGTCACCCCGGCGTCGGCGTCTGCGTCGGCGTCGGCGTAATGCTTTGGTTAAGTTTTTACGTGCAAGTGTTTAAAATCTCTGTTTCTATTAAAGCTATTGCTTTGAAACTTTGCACATGCTTCTGTGACCATAATATCAGCATCTAGACAAAGATTCATTACTCTGATATTGAATTTAATGGAATTTTAACCCTTTTTGGACTTAGAAAATTTTGGTTAAGTTTTTACGTGCAAATGTTGTTTATCTGTAATATTTCTGTTTAAAGCTATTGCTTTGCAACTTTACACATGCTTGTGTGACCATAATATCAGCCTCTTGACAAAGATTCATTACTCTGATATTGAATTTAATGGAATTTTAACCCTTTTTGGACTTAGAAAATCTTGGTTAAGTTTTTACGTGCAAATGTTGTTAATCTGTAATATTTCTGTTTCTATTAAAGCTTTTGCTTTGCAACTTTGCACATGCTTCTGTGACCATAATATCAGCCTCTTGACAAAGATTCATTACTCTGATATTGAATTTAATGGAATTTTAACCCTTTTCGGACTAAGAAAATCTTGGTTAAGTTTTAAGCAAATGTTGTATTTCTGTAATATCTCTATTTCTACTAAAGCTATTGCTTTGAAACTTTGCACATCCTTCTGTGACCATAATATCAGCCTCTAGACAAAGATTCAATACTCTTATTTTGAATTTAATGGAATTTTAACCCTTTTCAGACTCAGAAATTCTTGGTTAAGTTTTTACGTGCAAATGTTGTACATCAGTTATATCTCTAATTCTATTAAAGCTATTGCTTTCAAACTTTGCACATGCTTCAATGTTCATATCAACAGCCTCTTAATAAAGATTCAATTCTCTGGTATAGAATTTAGTGGATTTATAACCCTTTATGGACTTAGAAATTCTTGGTTAAGTTTTTACGTGCAAATGTTGTATTTGTGTATTATCTCTATTTCTACTACAGCTGTTGCTTGGAAACTTTACACATGCTTCTTTGACCATAATATTAGCCCACAGAAAAAGATTCCTTACTCTGATATTTAATTTAGAGGAATTTTAACCCTTTTTGGCCTTAGAAAATCTTGGTTAAGTTTTTACATGCAAATGTTTTATGTTAGTTGTATATCTGTTCCTAAGAAAGCTATTGCTTTGAAACTCTGCACATGCTTCTGAGACCATAATATCAGCCTCTAGACAAAGATTCTTTTCTCTTGACTTTCATTTTATTGAATTTCCAATGTCGATATTGATTTGCTGTTACTATCCAGCACTAGGAATAGTCGAGCTTCGCTGTCCTCCGACAGCTCTTGTTCTAAACCTACTTTTGTAAATTTAAGAAATTTATTAAGGTGAGCGATTTAGGGCACCAAGGCCCTCTTGTTTGAGTAATTGCCCTTTGATGATTTTCATACTTGGATCTTGTCCGAAGCATATCTCTCAAAGTAAAGGAGCTCTGATCATGGACACTGATCTGGAAGCCATATTTTTTGCTCAATTAACCTGAAAATTGGTCAGAATGATATTCTTAATGAAATCTAGGTCAAGTATGAAATTGGGTTGAGTGGGGTCAAAAACAAGGTCACTAGGTCAAATTATAGAAAAACCTTGTAGACACTCTGAAGGCCATATTTTTTTGCTCAATCTGAAAATTGGTCAGAATGATCATCTTGATGAAATCTAGGTCAAGGTTGAAATTGGGTCAAGTGGGGTCAAAAACTAAGTCATGGAATCAAATCTTAGAAAAACCTTGTAAGCAGTGTAGAGGCATCAATTTTTGCCCAATCAACCTGAAATTTTGTCAGAATTCTTCATCCTTTCTAAATCTACTTTAAACAAGTTTTGACAGTTCATTCAGGTGAGCAATTTAGGGCCACCATGGCCCTCTTGTTCATACTTGGATCTTGTCCGGAGCATATCTCTCAAAGTATAGGAGCTACGAACATGGAAATCAAGGGAAAGTGCAGTGCAGAAGAACCATAAATGTACTTGGCTTATTTTTCGAGTTATTGGCCTTTGCAGTTTTGAACAGTTGAATCTTTTCCAGAGCTTTTCTCAAAGAGAATTTAAGCTATGAACTTGAAACTTCATGGGTATATATATTGCATCAAAGGGACGTGCAGCGCAAAAGAGCCATAACTATCGGGCTTATTTTTTTAGTTATTGCCCTTTGTTTTTCTTCATTCTTGAATCTTATCCAAAGCTTATCTCTAATGGTATTTGAACTTTGATACTCCTACTACAACTATTCATCTGTCTGTCTAAAAAAAATTGTCTAAAAGATATTCATTGGAAATCACTTCAATTCTACTCTTAACCCAAGTTACACCAAGCTGTTTGACGGGCGTATTTTGTGACAATTTGGCACCTAAATTCACTTTGAAATCTTTGAACGACATCTCCTCCTTAACCACTGGGCCATGTTCCTTGGGTGACCCTATTCAAAAACTGTTTGTAAAATTTTGATTGGCCCATAAATATGGGTCTGGCAGGGCAGGGCTTAATTTGAGCCCGAAATCTTTCAACATCTCCTCCTGAACCACTGGGCCGATTTCAATGAAACTTTACCAGAATGTTCCATGGGTGACCCTTTTCAAAATTTCTTTGCGAAATTTTTATTGACCTATAAATATGGGTGTGGCAGGGCAGGGCTTGTTTTTAGCCTGAAATCTTTGAACGGCATCTCCTCCTAAACCATTGGGCCAATTACAATGAAACTTTACCAGAATGTCTTTTGGGTGAACCTTTTAAAAAATTGTTTGCGAAATTTTGATAAGTATGGGCCTGGTAGGGAGGGGCTTATTTTGAGCCCTAAATCTTTGAATGACATCTTCTCCTGAATCACTCAGACAATTTCTATGAAACTTTACCAGAATGTTCCATGGGTGACCCTTTTCAAAAATTGTTTGTAAAATTTTGATTGGCCAATAAATAAGGGCGTGGCAGGGTGGGGCTTATTTGGAGCCCTAAATCTTTTAACAACATCTCTTCCTGGTCTGATTTCAATGAAACTTTACCAGAAATTTCTTTTGGTGACTCTTTTCAAAAATTGTTTGCGAAATTTTGATTGGCCCATAAATATTGGCATGGCAGGGTGGGGCTTATTTTGAGCCCAAATTCTTTGAACAAAATCTTCTCTTGAACCACTCGACTGATTTCAATGAAACTTTACCAGAATGTTCCTTTGATGACCCTTTTCAAAATTAGTTTGCAAAATTTTGATTGGCCCGTAAATATGGGCATGGTAGGGTGGGGCTTATTTTGCGTGGCCTCAGTAAAAAATGGGAAGGCAGGGTCTATTTTCACTTTAAATTCTTGGAACAACATCTCATCAGCAAATGTGAATGAAGGTTTGTCAGAAAGTTACTTGGATGGGTTCCACTGGACTGATGAAATTCAGGTGAGCGGTTCAGGGCCATTCTGGCTCTCTTGTATTTCTTTCCTTTTTAGCTCACCTGAGCACGAAGTGCTCAAGGTGAGCTTTTGGGGTTACTTGATGTCCGTCGTCAGTCGTCCGTCGTGCGTCGTGCGTCGTCAACATTTACCTTGTGGACACTCTAGAGGCCATATTTTTAGCCCAATCAACCTGAAAATTGGTCAGAATGATTATCTTGATAAAATCTTGGACAAGTTCGAAATTGGGTCAAGTGGGGTCAAAAACTAGGTCACAGGGTCAAATCTTAGAAAAACCTTGTGGACACTCTAGAGGCCATATTTTTAGCCCAATCAACCTGAAAATTGGTCAGAATGATTATCTTGAAGAAATCTCGGACAAGTTCGAAATTGGGTCAAGTTGGGTCAAAAACTAGGTCACGGGGTCAAATCTTAGAAAAACCTTGTGGACACTCTAGAGGCCATAATTTAAGCCCAATCAACCTGAAAATTGGTCAGAATGATTATCTTGATGAAATCTCGGACAAGTTCAAAATTGAGTCAAGTGGGGTCAAAAACTAGGTCACGGGGTCAAATCTTAGAAAAACCTTGTGGACACTCTAGAGGCCATATTTTTAGCCCAATCAACCTGAAAATTGGTCTGAATGATTATCTTGATGATATCTCGGACAAGTTCGAAATTGGGTCAAGTGGGGTCAAAAACTAGGTCACGGGGTCAAATCTTAGAAAAACCTTGTGGACACTCTAGAGGCCATATTTTTAGCCCAATCAACCTGAAAATTGGTCAGAATGATTAACTTGATCAAATCGCGGACAAGTTCGAAATTGGGTCAAGTGGGGTCAAAAACTAGGTCACGGGGTCAAATCTTAGAAAAACCTTGTGGACACTCTAGAGGCCATAATTTTAGCCCAATCAACCTGAAAATTGGTCAGAATGATTATCTTGATGAAATCTCGGACAAGTTCAAAATTGGGTCAAGTGGGGTCAAAAACTAGGTCACGGGCTCAAATCTTAGAAAAACCTTGTGGACACTCTAGAGGCCATATTTTAAGCCCAATCAACCTGAAAATTGGTCTGAATGATTATCTTGATGATATCTCGGATAAGTTCGAAATTGGGTCAAGTGGGGTCAAAAACTAGGTCACGGGGTCAAATCTTAGAAAAACCTTGTGGACACTCTAGAGGCCATATTTTTAGCCCAATCAACCTGAAAATTGGTCAGAATGATTAACTTGATCAAATCTCGGACAAGTTCGAAATTGGGTCAAGTTGGGTCAAAAACTAGGTCATGGGGTCAAATCTTAGAAAAACCTTGTGGACACTCTAGAGGCCATATTTTTAGCCCAATCAACCTGAAAATTGGTCAGAATGATTATCTTGATGAAATCTCGGACAAGAATGAAATTGGGTCAAGTGGGGTCAAAAACTAGGTCACGGGGTCAAATCTAGAAAAAACCTTGTGGACACTTTAGAGGCCATATTTTAAGCCCAATCAACCTGAAAATTGGTCAGAATGATTATCTTGATGAAATCTCGGACAAGTTCAAAATTGGGTCAAGTGGGGTCAAGAACTAGGTCATGGGGTCAAATCTTAGAAAAACCTTGTGGACACTCTAGAGGCCATATTTTTAGCCCAATCAACCTGAAAATTGGTCAGAATGATTATTTTGATGAAATCTCGGACAAGTTCGAAATTGGGTCAAGTGGGGTCAAAAACTAGGTCACAGGGTCAAATCTTAGAAAAACCTTGTGGACACTCTAGAGGCCATATTTTTAGCCCAATCAACCTGAAAATTGGTCAGAATGATTAACTTGATCAAATCTCGGACAAGTTCGAAATTGGGTCAAGTGGGGTCAAAAACTAGGTCACGGGGTCAAATCTCAGAAAAACCTTGTGGACACTAGAGGCCATATTTTTAGCCCAATCAACCCGAAAATTGGTCAGAATGTTTATCTTGATATTATCTCGGAAGAGTTTGAAATTGGGTCAAGTGGGGTCACAAACTAGGTCACGGGGTCAAATCTTAGAAAAACCTTGTGGACACTCTAGAGGCCATATTCTTTGCCCAATCAACCTGAAAATTTGTCAGATTTATTATCTTGATGAAATCTCGTATAAGTTTGGATTTGGGTCAAGTGGAGTCAAAAACTAGGTCATGGGGTCAAATCTTAGAAAAACATTTTAAGATTGTTAATTCAGGTGAGCGATTAAGGGCCACTATGGCCCTCTTGTTAGCTCACCTGATCACAAAGTGCTCAAGGTGAGCTATTGTGATCGTAGAATGTCTGTCGTCCGTCGTCAATCGTGCGTCGTCCACAATTTCTTTAAACATCTTCTCCTCCTAAACCAGTGGGCCAATCTTGATGAAACTTGGCAGGGATGTTCCTTGGGTCAACTCCACCAAAGTTGTTCAAATAAATGAAATCCACCCTTAACCCTTTACCCTTAACAGAAAGGGTGAAAATATGAAAATCTTTGAAAATCTTCTTCTCTGAAACCAGAAGGCAGACAGCTTTCATATTTGGTATGTAGCATCATCTAGTGGACCTCTACCAAGTTTGTTCATATCAAGACCCTGGGGTCATATTTTGGCTTTGCCGGGGCCCAACCCTTTTTACATAGAATCAAAGAGCAAAAATCTTTAAAAATCTTCTTCTCTGAAACCAGATGGCAGGCAGCTTTAATATTTGGTATGTAGCATCACTTAGTGGGCCCCTACCAAGTTTGTTTCTTATCAAGACCCTTGGGTCATATTTGGGCTTTGCACGGGTGGATCCCTTTATCTCTTATGAGCACAAAGGGCAAAAAAATGAAAATCTTCAAAAATCTTCTTCTATGAAACCAGAAGGCAGACAGCTTTCATATTTGATATGTAGTATCATCTAGTGATCATCTACCAAGTTTGTTCATATCAAGGCCCTGGGCTCATATTTGGGCTCCACGCGGGCGCAAACCTTTTTACATAGAATCAAGGAGCGAAAATCTTTTAAAATCTTTTTTAATCGAAACCAGAGGGCACACTGCTTTCATTTTTAGCTCCACTGGCCGAAGGCCAGCAATCTATTGTCACGGCGGAGTGTCCGTCGTGCGTCCATGCGTAAACTTTTTCTTTAAACATCTTCTCCTCCCAAACCAAAGGGCGGATTTTAATCAAACTTGGTAAAAATGATCCTTAGATGGCCCTCTTCTTAAATTATTCAAAGAATTTTGATTGGCCCCCAAATATGGGCATGGCAGGGTGGGGCATTTTTTTCACTTTGAAATCTTTTAAAATCTTCTCCTCCTAAACCATTGGGCCAGTTTCAATGAAACTTGGCATGGATGTTTCCTTGGGTGACCCTGTACTTAAATTGTTCAAGAATTTTTGATTGGTCCTTAAATATGTGCATGGCAGGGCGGGGCCTATTTTGAGCCCGAAATTTTCAAATGACATTTTCTCCTGAACCACTTGGCTGATTTCAATGAAACTTTACCAGAATGTTCCTTGAGTGTCTCTTTTCGAAAATTATTTGCTAAATTTTGATTGACCCATAAATCTGGGTGTGGCTGGGCGGGGTTTATTTTGAGGCAAAAATCTTTGAACAATATCTCCTGGGGAACCACTTAGCCAATTTCTATGAAACTTTACCAGAATGTTTCTTGGGTGACTATTTACCTAAATTGTTCAAGAAATTTTGATTGGTCCATAAATATGGGTGTGGCAGGCAGGGCCTCTTTTGAGCCAAAATCTTTGAACATCTTCTGAACCTTATATTTTAATTAGATGGGTAATGGGGTGCAGGTTCATTGTGATTGAGTATTTTGGTGCCATATGGACCAGAACCAGTTTATCATTATTAAATAGGTCTTAGGAGATTTCGGAGTGTTAATGTATTCATTTAAAGTAAGCTTTATTTAATGAAAGTCTTAAGATTTAAAAGCCATTGGGGCGATACAGGCCCTCTTTGTCCTCTTGTTGGTATGAAGCATCATCTAGTGGGCCCTACCAAGTTTGTTCATATCAAGACCCTTGGGTTAAATTAGGGCTCCACCCGGGCGCATCCCTTTCAGCTTATCCGAGCACTATTGGTGAAAATAGGAAAACCTTCAAAAATCTTATTCTCTGAAACCAGAAGACAGACAGCTTTCATATTTAGTATGTAGCATCATCTAGTGGACCTCTTCCAAGTTTGTTCATATCAAGACCCTGGGATCACATTTGGGGTTCAGCTGGGTGCATCCCTTTTTACATAGAATCAAAGAGCAAAAAAGCATATCTGTCTTGCTCTTCGCTGAAAATGTTCCATGGTATTGATCTTAGTCAATTATCTTCTTTTTGACATCTGTCTATCTAATTAATGTGATGTCCCAGGGGTCAAAGATACTCAGGTGAGCGATCTAGGACCATCTTGGTCCCTTTGTTTGTATCTACTGCTGAAACCTCTAAACCCCCCTTTGAATGTTGTATTTTGAACATTAATTTCTTTCATATCAGGGTTTCATAAAGTGGGCTGTAATTAATATAGTTCTAAATATCAGTTTAAAAAAATGTTCGCCACTTTAATCTTACCAAACTAACCAATATCTTTTGTCACTGTAGCTCACATAGATCGAGCTGAATAATGTATGCTTTTCGCCTTTGTCCTTGGATTATTACAGCATTAACAAATTTCATTTATCAATTAAAAGAAGTCAATTTGTCACTTTCATCAATACCTATCGGAAAATGTGATTTTTTCATGCATAAGATTCGACAGACAATGTTGCAAAGAAATTGCCATTTTCCATCCATTAAAAGTCAGACTTTGCCCACAATGTCTATGGATGACCAATTCCGATTGGCTGTTAAATAGAGGATATTGAATGAGTGGTCAAGGAATACCTAATTTATTAAACGAGTCATCTATAAACGAGGCTGCGCCGAGTTTTTGTCTGTTTATAGATGACAAGTTTAATAAATTTGGTATTTTATGAGCACTAATTTGATATTCTGTTTATAATATGACCCGAATTTTGGTGATAAAACGAGAAAATTACGATATTTATGGCTTCATGTTATTCCGCGAAACATACATCATTTTGGAAATGACATAAGCATATCCATAATGATGTCATTTTCCTTACAAAAAATATAACATTGTTCTTCGTTCTTTTCTCATTTGCATAGTTATTTCACTAGTGTAATAACACCTGTGTAATATCAAAAATATTCAACGGGATTATTTCTCTTCCGCGACCTAGGTCATACTATAATGCAATTTAATGCCACGCCTACCACTCTCGTGTACCCAACTTCAGATATGACCATTATTGATTTTTTCATGCGACAGATACTTCCCTAAACAATGCTGCAAACCTTGTCATGCAAGATTAACATATGGCTTTTTAACAAATGTTGCAACATTATACTTGATGCATTACCTTAGTTTTTCAGGGGTCAAAGGGATGCAAAGGGGTATTTCAGAATATCTATGCGTCATGACCTGGATTTATGGGTCAAACACAAACCCTGAAGATTACAACATGACAAGGATGGTTCCTTTCGAAAATGGGCCTAATAAAGTTTTGAAGAGGAAATCATCTTTAGAATTCTAGAGCCAGCACTTTTGATCAAATTGTCTTCAAACTTGCTCAGCCTTATTGTAATATCACCCTTTGAAAATATTTCTAATTGATTGTGCAACAAGAAAAAAGTGGCCTTATAAAATTTGAATTTAAGAATTCTTCTCTTTAAGACTTCTTCATATATATGCATGTGTCTTCATACAGTATGGTAAGGTTTTTAGTTTCATACCTAAATGAAACAAATACTGTCTTTATTATTTCAGTCGAAAATGGTCCTCAGTTGATGATTTCTCCAACCAAACAATCAGTTGTAACAGGGGAGGTCAATGTAGCCAGATATATCAACAGACTTCTCTCCCCTGGCTTTGACACAGATGATGTCGTCATGGCAACCACGGCAGATGAATGGCTGGATACAGCAGATGTTCAAATCTTTAACGGCAACTCAAAACAGAAAACGGCTGCCTTGAAAAGTTTGAATGTCCGATTGAAGAAAAATGGTTGGATAGTAGGATCTGATTTCTCATTTGTTGATATAGTCATGTGGTCAGCTCTCAACCAATCAGATTTAGCCAATGGTGCCCCAGAAAATGTTCAGAAATGGCTGAAAGCTTGTGCTAATATCCCCTTCTTCAGAACTGCATTGTCTTTATTGTAGTAAGAGTTACTGCCTATTTTTTCTTGGTTTTGAATTACCGTGTTTTCTCTAATGAAAGTGCCCTCCCTATCTTAGAGTAGCACACCTACATTTTTTACTAAGAAAACCCTCTTCAAATGCTTAAATTTTAGGAACTTTTTGAGACTGCTTCTCTAATTTGAGATGATTTTCCTCTTAACAATCATTTATTTGATTGTTTAGAGGAAATTCACCTCAAATTAAAGGGATAAGGGCCTAACGACATCAATTTTAAATCAGAAAATGCATACTAAATAAAAGCTCCCAAACCATGTTATGTATAGCTCCTGGGAGCTTTTATTGAGAGAAATACGGTATTCTCTTTATCTCATAAGGCATGAAATGGCGACATTTATATAGAGTTACCCCTGTCTGGGAATGTGTGTCAATTTGTGTGTCCTAATCTTGTGCAGGGCTTATTTATTAACTCCCCTGAGCATGAAGTGCTCAAGATGAGTATTTATGGTTGTGTGATGTCCAAGACGTGTAGACACTTTAAAGGTCACAATTTTTGCTAAATCACCTGGTAAATTTGTCAGAATGATAGTCCCTGTCAAACCAAAATCGGGTCAAGTTGGGTATAAATTGAGGTCAAGAAGTTGAATATAAGAAGAACCTTGTAGACACCCTAAGAGACATATTTTTGGCTCGATCAACCTGATACATGTAATTGGTCAGAGTGATTGTCTTGATGAAATCATTGAGTAAAGTGTGTCAAAAATGGGGTCAAGTGGTAAAATATTAGAAAAAACCTTGTAGCCACTCTAGAGGGGATGATATTTGCTCAATCAACCAGAAAAATTGGTTAGAATGATTTTCATGGTGAAATCTTGACTTGCATAGAATTTGGGTCACAAGGGGTTTAGAGAAAACCCTTTAGGAGCTATGTCTTTTGCCCATTCAACCTGAAAATTGGTGATGTTGCTTGTCCTGATCAAATCTAAGACCAGTTTTAAACCGGCTAAATTTGTTCAAGAGGAAATAATAGGTCAAATCATGGAAAAAACTTCTAGGCAATCTTTTGGCCATATTTTTTATCAATCACTCAGAAAATTTGTAAAAATCATTGATTTTGATAAGATCTTATACAAAAGTTATTGTTTTGGTCCAATCTTAGACAGTTAACTCAAGTGAGTGATTTAGGGCCACTATGGCCGGCCCTCTTGTAGTTTTTGACAAATTTCAAAATATGTTTGTAAAGTTGTTTGCTTTGTTGAGTGCTAGTCTGTTTTCATCTGAGCCAATTACATGTAATATTTGAGACTGGTCCAATTTAAAGGAATTCGCAGATGACATTTTTTAGTTGATGATTTTTAGCTCCACTGGCTGAAAGCCACTGGGGCTATTGTCATGGCGTTGTGTCCGTCGTGCGTCCGTCCGTGCGTGCGTGCGTGCGTGCGGTCGTAAACTTTTCTTTAAAAATCTTCTCCTCAAAAACTACTGGATGAATTTCAACCAAACTTCACAGGAATGATCCTTGGGTGACCCTCTTTCAAAGTTGTTCAAGAAATTTTGATCCAATGAAAAACATGGATTTAATGGGCGTGGCTAATTTCCAAATATGGTAAAAAGTGAGTTTTCTCATATTCTAATCAATGGATACCAATTAAATTTTACATGAATGATCCTTGGGTGACCCTTTATCAGTCTACAAAATATCATTGTGATCGGATGGAAAATATGCATTGTATGGGCAGAGGTCAATTCTCTATATGTTATATAGTGAAAACTTTGAAAATCATTTTCTCAGAATGGAACTGATGGATATCAACCAAATTATACTGGAATGATCCTTGAGTGACCCTTTATCAGTCTACAAAAAAATCATTGTGATCGGATGGAAAATATGCATTTTATGGGCGGAGGTCATTTCTCTATATGTTATATAGTGAAAACTTTGAAAATCATTTTCTCAGAATGGAACTGATGGATATCAACGAAATTTCACTGAAGTGATCCTTGAGTGACCCTTTTTCAGTCTACAGAAAATCATTGTGATCGGATGAAAAATATGCATTTTATGGGCGGAAGTCATTTCTCTATATGTTATATAGTGGAAAATTTGAAAATCATTTTCTCAGAATCTAATTTTTGGATATCAACCAAATTTCACTGGAATGAGCCTTTAGTGACCCTTTATCAGTGTACCAAAAAGTAATTTTGATTGGATGAAAAATAAGTATTTTATGGGCGGAGGTCATTTCTCTATTTGTTAAATAGTGGAAACTATGAAAATCATTTTCTCAGAATCTAACTGATGGATATCAATTAAACATTTTTGGTATGATCTTTGGGTGACCCATTATCATGCAGCCAAAAATTATTTTGATTTGATCAAAAATAAGTATTTTAAGAGCGGAGGTCATTTCTCTATTAGTTATGTATTTGAAACTTTGAAAATCATTTTCAACATCAGTAGAACCCCAAATATCTGAAAATCTAGTCAAAACATTTATTTGGTTTTACAAGAATTTCAAGCCTGTGGAGCGACTCAAGCCATTCATGGCTTTCTAGTTTCAAAAACTCTGCCATTGGTAAAGAAAACATCGTCAACAATGAAGAAAGTGCTTGTATGCATTTCCCTAATTAAAGATTGATTTCCTCTAAACAATCAATAAAATGATTTTTTAGAGGAAAAAATTCCAAAATTAGACGGGAAAGAGTGATAAATCATCATCGTTTAGATTGATTCTAGGCTTCAGAAAGTAGGCATGAAATCAAATGCTCCTTGACGTCAAAAATTTGTTAAGCTCGTAGGATCATTTGTTAGTAGGGTATGTTTAATTGTTTGAAATGTCACATGCATGCTTATAATGCCCCCTTCGAAGAAGCGGGATATATTGCTTTGCACTTGTCAGTTGGTTACTCTGCCGGTTGGTCCATAGACCATTTTTTGTCGGGAGCTTATCTCAAAAAGTATGCAAGCTAGAATCATGAAACTTCAAAGGAGGATAGATCTGATTGAGGAGCAGTGCATTGCGTAAAACCATTACTCTACTTGTCATATTTTGTGAGTTATTGCCCTTTGTTGATTGACAAAGAATAGATTATTGACCTGCTTTTGATCGGGGCATAAATGTTTTACAAACATCTCTTATTTAAGATAGCATTTTGATGGCTCAGGATGAAACTGTTGTAACTGCTAGGCTGTTTTCAGAGAAAAACCGAGGGATTATCAATTTTTCTTTAATGCTTTTCGGTTGTTTATCGAGAAATAACGGTAGATTATCACTTGATAATCTCAACGCAAAAGCAGTGAAATTATCAAAAACTTAAACCCTGCATTTTGTTTATTTCATCCTATCTGACGTCATCTATGCGGGGCGAAATAAGTGACGTCACAATGAACGTTGCATAGCAATCACATGCAAAATGACGCGCTTTACAATATTATGTTTTAGAAATTTCACATTTTGTCTCATTTTTGCAATAAAGAAATAGAATAATCATTTGTTTTTCGTGTAAGATCGATAAATATTTCATTTCGTGAAAAAACAAAAGCTATATTTTCACTCTTCGTGAAAATATAGCTTTTGTTGTTCACTCAATGAAATATAAATCGATCTTACACTTAAACGATTATCCTCTATATGATCACTTTATCATCTTCCCCATGCCCAATGGCGTCGGTGTGACAAACTTTAACCTTTCCCCATATCTCTGTTGTTATTGAAGATATTTTTATGAAACTTGGCATGTGTGTTCACCATCACAAGAGTTATCGAGACTTACAAGGGGGATAACTCTGGAATCATTTTTGTGAGTTAAGCCTCTTATTCGACATATATTTTTTTTCATTACAACTCCTACAGCAGAGCATTGCAACCATAGGTTGTGCTCTTGTTTACCAAACCACTGATTTTCAAACCAATTTGAATTGTCCTGAAAACTATAACATGGACAATCATTGCAAGTGAGAGTTTTGATGAGTACCCGCAACTTAGGTTTTTTTGGTAAAATGTAAGATTTTTTACACCTTATCATTTATATTGTTGCCTTTATTCGGCACACTTTTTTTGACTTTTTACACACCCTTCGGAAGACAGGATGTATAATGTGATCTTGCTTGGCATTCAATGGGTGGGCAGGAAATTTCAAGTCAATCAGACTCAAGGCATCAGAGTTATGATCCAGACAAAGGAGTTGAAGCTGCCCACCCACTGAACCCCACGGGCAATCAAATAATATTCCTGTCTATAGGAGCTAAAAATATTGTTGGAAAAGGCAAAAATGTTTGTTACAAGCAATTTCTTCCTTTTCGTCAATATTTTTAAGTATAATCCAGGTACTGTTTAAAAAAAACGGGTGAACAGCGGTCCTCAGATATTGACATTAAGGTAGTGGACCCGTAATAGTTCTGCAACTTTTCGGAGGTAATAAACTTTTACAGTGTTAACCGAGGTTTTCTAATGATTTCATTAGTAAACATCAATCTACATTGTGAAAGATAATGAGTTCTGAAATGTTGCGGAACTATTATGGGTCCACTACCTTAATATATGGTCAATAATCCTGTTTAAATAATTGATTTGATTGGTCAATTTATTTATTAGCTTGGCTGTTTTGGAGAAAACCCGAGATATTGCTATAGCCTCCATGTCGTCGTTGTTGTGAGAAAACTTTGACATTTTGTGATATCTCTGGTTCTACTAAAAGCATTTACTTAAAACTAGGCACACATGTTCACCATCAAAAGAGCAACCTTTACTATCAAGGGGGATAACTCTAGATGCATTTTGAACAAATTATGCCCCTTTTCGACTCTTTGATTTTTTCCCAGCATCCAGCACTCAACAGCCGAGCGTAGGCACCCGTAGGCGGTGCTCTTGTTTTAATTGAAAGTCACAAACTGTACTAACAAGGGCAAATTGACTTTCTGTAGGTTCCCATTAACCCCTCTCAAGCTGTTCATTGTATAATGTAGGGTTAAGTCACGTTTTTTGAGGGCGTTAACATTTGCAAAGACCAGAAAAATGGTTTAACTAGGGCGTTAAAGCATTTTTAGGGTCTCTGTAAATGTTAACGCCCAAAAAAGTGTGAATTGACGCTACAAGGAAACTGATACAGTGTATCAGCCCAGATCGAGAATATTCAAGTGAAAAAAGCCGGGCGTTAACGGCACATGAATTTACTTCTTAATCCAGGTTTTCTCTCGTTTATGCCTGGGTTTGTCCGTTTACGTATGCCTATATTGACCCGAAAACGCACATTTTATGCAATAATCCTGCTATATAATAGGCTTAAATAGCAGACAGTATAAACTAAGATCAGCCTGCACAGATGTGCAGTCCGATTGTAGCCTGTACTTTCAGCTTTCAACTTAATTGTTTTGGAGAACACTTGAACCAGACTTGGGCTGCTGTGCAGTAATAGTGTGGCAAACATTCATCCTTTCTGACTATTTGTCTCCCACCAATGGGTTGATAATCTAGAGACCCATGTGGGATAGCAGCTGGATGCTAGGAAAGGATGTAATGGTACTATTGGTGTGGGGAAGTCCAGTAATCGATTGAAATTGATTTGAAGCAAAATTCAAATTAAGGTAGAGGACCTGTAATAGTTCTGCAACATTTCGGAAGTTGTGATTTCATAGTTTAGACAGAGGTTTCCTAGTGAAATCATTAGGAAACCTCTGTAAACACTATTAAAGTTCATTTCTTCCGAAACATCGCAGAACTATTACAAGTCTACTACCTTCAACGGTATCAGGGTTTCAATGTAAAATTGCAAAAGAAAAAATCTCAACACTTCTTTTATGAGTAATTTAAACTCTTTATTAATAATATAACCTTCCATAATTAAATCATACTGGCTACATAAATGAAAACTTAACGAACATCAAAGACAAAAAAATGAAAACAAACATGCAAAATGGTATACTCAAAACCAAATATTTGACTTGGTTACTGTTGCTAGATTCTACTTTTGTTATTGTGGTGAAAGAATATTGCTAGATTTTTATACTCGATTGTTCAGGAGAATTAGTTGCTGTTAAAATCCCTGTTTTTAGGGATTTTTTACGTGCCTGTGATTTTATGATTAAGAAAAGAAAAAAAAAAAAAATTGCTTCAGACAAGCAATTTTTTTTCCCACACATTCTCGCTGAGCCATGGCTATTATGAATTTCTGTTTCCAGAATCGGCTATGTAAATTGATGGTAGTTAAAACCGTTACAAATAAAATTTGAATTCACAAGATTGAAGAAATGCTATAAGATTATTTCTTTGAACACCAATTAAACATGAAATTGAATACATGTATTTTTTGTTGCTTACTCTTAAAATTATGTGATTGCTGAAGGTCCACAAATATTGCAAATTTTAGATAATGATGTTTTGCTCCGTGTTCAGGATAACAAAAGGATGCAACCTGTTCCAAATTATACCCTGCTTTGTCATCATAAACACAGGGCTGGTATACATGCATTTCCAATAGTTTTGCACTAACTCTTTTGTTGGTGCAAAAATGCTGTATAGCAATTTGTGCTGACCCCTTTGTTAGTGCTAACCTTCTGTAACTGCCTGTAAGGGTTCATGCATTTACAGCAGTTTTGCTACGACCCTCAGTGCACACTTTACAACTATAACTGATTTTAAGAATATTTGCATTTACGCAGTTTTGCACCTTTTCAAAGGGTCAATGCAAAATAACTAAATAAATGAATTCTTGCAGGCAGTTACGAGCCTAACCAAGAAAGAGTCCGTGCAAAATAACTGTTAATGCACATTTCCTTGCTGACAGTAACAGAGGTTTAGCGCCTAACCAAGGGTCAATGCAAAATTACTGTAAATGCATGAATCTTTGCAGACAATTACAGCAGTAAAGCGCGTAATCAAGAGTTGGTGCAAAACAACAGTAAATGCATGAATCCTTACTGGCTGTTACTACCTGCAAGGAATCATACCTTTACTGTTGTTTTGCACTCAACCCTTGGTAAGGCACTTAGCCTGCCTGCAAAGAAACATGCATTTACAGTAATTTTGCATTGACTTTTGGTTAGGCGCCAAAACTACTGTAAATACATGTAAGAATACATGTATTTACATTAGTTTTGCACTGATCATGTGATTTGGCGCTTAACTACTGTATTTGCCTGCAAGGAAACATGTATTTACAGTAGTTTTGAGCCAACAAAAAGTCTGCAAAACTACTGTAAATACATGAATACTGAAATAAAATGGCACTACACTTCCGTTCCCGCCTTCTGATGCACAATCCTAGATTTGTTGAACCCAGCAATATTTAGACAAGTGCTCTGGATGAGCAAAATTTTCATGTCTGACCTTGACCTTGACCTTATATGCCAATGGAGAACCACTGGGTTACTCCGGACAATCTATTTTGAAGACCATTCATAAAAGTAATGTAGGTGCCTTGCTCTGGACATTGCTCTTGTTTATTGTTTGGCCTCCACCTGTGACCTTAGAGCTATTTAAAAATTCTTTTAAATGGCACAACTTAATGGTATTGCGTGAATCAGTCGTAACTGCCTGTATATTTACTTCTGTTTAACACTGAGCCATCAAATTCTTCATCATGATGCGCTAAGTTATTTTGAAATTCATCCATTGATGAAGTTATTGTCAAGACAAAAAAACTAATGGATAAACGCAAATCCACCTGGCTGTGGTGGGCTCAACACAAACATGTTAGGTCAAAATCATTTTTGGTTAAAACAAATTGCTGGTTTAAAGAATTTTCTGTTTTTCCCACAATGTTTTTTCAAAAGTATAAAATTTTGTTGTGAAATTAACCCTTGCGGAATTAAAATTTGGCAAAATAACTTCCAAATCAACATACCCAATACACTTATTGCAAGACAGAATTTACATTCAAATATACAATTTTGAACCTTTTTGTTTTAAAAGAAGAATCAGGTGATTTAGACCGAGATTTCATTGTACATATCAATAGCTTAGTACAAAACATTTGTAACTGCCTAAATACATATAGGCATTTACAATTGTTTCACGCTGAGGCATTGATACATGCAGGCTGATATTTGCCTATATCTCCTGCCAAACAGAAATATTCCAGGTTCAGCATGTTAACAGCAGTTTTGATTTAGTACAAAGCAAAAATTTATACAAGAGATCAAAATTCAACACTATTGTAAGTGCCTATTATAATATAGGCACTTACAATAGTGTGCTGACCCCTCCAAACAACCTAAACTTAACCCTTTCCTGTTTTACGAAATTTTGGACCTGTCCAAATTCAAAGGTTTTGCAGACGAAAATTAAAAATGGGTTTAATTTGAGAAATAACCATTCAGTAGGGTAGAAAATATTGTGGAAAAAGAAGAAATTGCTTGTCAGAAGCAATTTCTTCCTTTTTCACAATGTTTTCTCGATCATAAAATCACAGGCACATAAAAAGCAGGGATTAAACAGCAAAGGGTTAAAAGACATTTCATAATATATTTAACCAATGAGCTAAGAGGAACTAGTATCCTTCAAATGGGTGTCATTAGCGAAAGTCTTAACCCTTGTCATGCTGAATAAATTTTGGCTAAAAATTTCCATCAAAATCAAAGGGCAAAAAGCACTGAAAGTCGCAACAGTATGTCAATTTTTATTTGAAAAACTAAATCTATTGACATTTCTGGTTTGAAAGTGAGAAACAGGTGGTGTAGGCTAATATCAGACTGCACATATGAGCAGGCTGATGTTTGTCTATAGCTCCTGAAAAAGCAGGAATATTCCGGGTTCAGCATGACAAGGGTTAATTTCCCTAATATTAGCAAAATGATTAAATGTGCAAAATAAAGAATACCTCTTAGTAATGTATAATATAGCAGGGAAAAACAAATAAAACCCGTCACACAAAAAGGGACCATCTTGTTACTCTGTGAAATAAATATTTAAAAAAAAGATTGGCTCAAGTACAAGACAACCAAAGGTCGCATTTCAATTTTTTTCACAGGATGGTACATAAATCAATTTACAGAAAATGAGTTCTTTACACAATACCCAGATTTTCCTGTTTTTCTTGACGGGTCACTAATTCTCTCTAAAATATGAACATGCCACAAAACTCTCTTGTGAAAAAGGCAATTCAAAATAATTTGACTCCATAATTATCCAATTAAGGTGGAAAAGGACAATAGCGTTTTTTGAGAGAAGTGAATATTTTTTGGTATATATGTAATCTCTAATGAAATCTGCTTTTCAATTTAGAAATAACGTTAACATGACGTCATAAAATTCACGATTTGGTACGCTTTCTACAAACTACCAGATTCCCATTTAAATGCGCAGTGCGATTTTATACAAGACGTTTTTATTTCGCCAATTGCACTAAAATGAAACTTGATGAATCGTCATAACTTTTAACAAAATTTTACAAAATTGGCCAATGAATTTTTTTTCAAATTATGATATTATTTTCTTAAATTTTAGTTTGGTTAACAGGTAAAGTTTTTAAAACTTTCATTGCACAGATTTTTTGTAATCTAGATTTAAATGTTAACATTTTGAAGTTAAATTTTTGACATTGACCTTCAAATTTCACCTTTTAATTTTCTATCTTTATCTTAATTAATTTGCGATCTATCAGTATAAAAAAATCAAAATTTCCAGATGTGTTCAATAGCCTTTAAGGAAAAGGCCCTCAAAATTTCATTCAAATACATCAAGAACTTTGCAGTACACATGAATTTACATAACACGAGTGTTGCTGAATTATGACCTCAGTAAGAATTATGTCGACGTCTTTTTAACTGAACACTGTTTTTTGCAAGTTTTAATCCAAAGCTCCATGTTATGACATTACAATTAATAAGCACCTGAAAAGACTATTTGTGGGAGCAGCGATATCATTTCAAATAAAATTGGAAAATCCCAATGAATGTTTATAAAAAATGAAAAATCTTTTCAACATTTACTTTTTCTATATACCGAAATCTTTAAAATACTTTTCGTGAAGTATGTCAAAATAATTCAGCGAATTCCACGTACTGCGTTTATCTTTTTCCAAATTTTCGATGTTAGGGTAATAAACTATGATCCCCTATTGTATAAATTCCGTATGGTAAAACATCACACCAAGATGCGAACATATAAATCAGAAATAGGAAAAAGAAATATCAAATTTCAGACAAATTTCATCGGGGAATTTTTTTAAGAATTAGTTTACTGCTATTTTTTCGGGCCGCAATTTTTTTTTTCTTTGATTCAGTCACATATTGTTGAATATATGTATTTCCTAATTATACAATGTTCACAATTTATTTGGTGTCATTTTGGTGTTTTCTATTTAATTAAATCGTCTTTAATACGCTCATGGTAAGCATATAAGGTGTAGGGTCATTTGTGAAAAAAACGTGCGAAAATTGTCATTTAAATGACATCATAGTAATCTAAATTCTGAATTGAACGTTAAAAAATATACACCGTTGAGATTGTAGCAAGACAAAGTTTCCATAAATACCAATCTTTATCCACTTATCTCAAAAATGCTATTGTCCTCTTCCACCTTAACAATAAAGTCTTTGTTCCCAATGTTTAAAGGAAACAATGGTATGCTCATGTACATATGTGATCTGTCAGGCAAAAAGAGATCATCTGGGTGATGTACAAAGAGTTGGTTAAAACCTATTTATTTATTTTTTCATTGATTGGGAAACAAGTTCTTACAATTTAGATTATCCCTCTGGATTCTGCTTCCTGGAAAATACAACACTACTTGCGCTGTATGTGTGGGCCAATGAAAGAATCAAGATTGATAGCTGCTCCCAGGAATCGAAATCAGAACCATTGGGTCAGGAGGCTAAGCTAATCTTTGAATCTAGAATGATCAATCTACCTAAGGGTGTTAGAATTTTTGAAATGCAATCTCTGACCTGTACTACAAAAATAGCATTGGGCCAACTCGATCAGGCCTGGGCAGGGCCTGTTATTGTTATTTTTACAGCTTGAATGACAAAACGATTCAAGATATACCCCGCTTAGCAAGTGCAATTGCGTTCAAAGCAGGGTATAACTTGAACCAAATAGTCATCCTAAAGGCAGAGCTGGTTTCAAACTGTAAAAACAACAACAGCATGCCCCACCCGAGCCCGAATTTAGTTTGCCCTTAGATAATTATTTCATTTCAAGTTGGTTCTTTTTGGCGTGATGGGTCACAAACCTTTTTGAAACATGATACTTGAAATGACATTTTGATATACAAATCCCTGCATTACAATATTTACAAGGCACAGTCATGGAATTGAGCATTATGATTACAATTTCCTGATTTAAAACTTAATCATAGAAGAGTTAACTAGATTGTCACAAAGGGGGCTGACCCCTCAATTTGTCTACTTAGGGTAAATTGATGACTTGGAGCAACTAGAAAGCCATGAATGGCTTGAGTCGCTCCACAGGCTTGAAATTCTTGTAAAGCAATAAAAGTTTTGACTAGACTTTTAGATATTTTGGATTCTACTGATGTTGAAAATGATTTTCAAAGTTTCAATTATATAACATATAGAGAAATGACATCCGCCCTTAAAGTGCATATTTTCATCTGATCATAATAATTTTTTGTAGACTGATTAAGGGTCACTCAAGGATCATTCCAGTAAAATTTGGTAGATATCCATTGGTTAGATTATGAGAAAATGATATCCAAAGTTTCCACTACGTAACATATAGAGAAATGACCTCCGCCCATAAAATACATACTTTTCATCCGATCACTATAATTTTTGGTAGACTGATAGAGGGTCACTCAAGGACCATTCCAGTGAAATTTGGTTGATATCCATTGGTTAGATTCTGAGAAAATGATTTCCAAAGTTTCCACTATATAACATATAGAGAAATGACCTCCGCCCATAAAATACATAATTTTCATCCGATCACTATAATTTTTGTTAGACTGATAAAGGGTCACTCAAGGACCATTCCAGTGAAATTTGGTTGATATCCATCAGTTACATTCTGAGAAAATGATTTTCAAAGTTTCCACTATATAACATATAACATTAGAATCTGAGAAAACTCACTGTTTACCATATTTGGAAATTAGCCACGCCCATTAAATCCATGTTTTTCATTGGATCAAAATTTCTTGAACAACTTTGAAAGAGGGTCACCCAAGGATCATTCCTGTGAAGTTTGGTTGAAATTCATCCATTAGTTTCTGAGGAGAAGATTTTTAAAGAAAAAGTTTACGACCGGACGCACGGACGCACGACGGACACAACGCCATGACAATAGCCCCAGTGGCTTTCAGCCAGTGAAGCTAAAAACAGTTGCATTTACCTTAACCCTTGTCATGCTGAATAAATTTTGGCTAAAAATTTTCATCAAAATCAAAGGGCGAAAAGCTCTGAAAGAGCCAACTGTAGGTCATTTTTTATTTGAAAACCTACATCTATTGACAATTCTGGTTTGAAAGTGAGAAACAGGTGGTGTAGACTAACATCAGACTGCACATTATGTGTGCAGGCTGATGTTTGTCTATAGCTCCTGACAAAGCAGGAATATTCTCGGTTCATCATGACAAGGGTTAAACATACAGACAGAAATAACTGTTTTTCCTCCGAGCCATAGCAAGTTTTGATGTCTTCGAGTACAACAAAAATTCTAAACCCTTATAATGCTATCTTTTGTTTCTGAAGAAGAGTGCATGCGCTGTTCCACTGGCTTTTTACAAGGTTAAATGAGCCTGTGAGATTTCCAACAATTCCAAATATGCGCAAAGCAAAAACTCTGACCAGCCTGTGCATCCACACAGTCTGACCAGAGTCTTTACTATGCCTTTTGAAGATGGATAAGGTCTAAAAGTATCTGTAGACAATCAGTTAACAATATATTTACAGTATATTCCTGTCTATGTTGCTCAATGTTTACACCTCACAAACATGTCAAATTGTTGGAAATGTCACACACAGGCTCAAATGGTTATGATAAAGGTCTCCAATGAAAAATTGTTGCCATATTGGTTAGTTCTGGATGGACATAACGCCATGACAAAAGCTAACTGGCCCTCAGATCATGGAGCTCAAAATTAGCCATTCTAGTCAATCACTTTTTTATTTTTTCCCACAATATGAGGGGTCAGTGCAAGATAGTACTAAGTGTATATACAATGTACAGTCTTGCACTAAACCCTCAAATAACTAACTAAAGGTGAAAGCAGAGTTGGCTCAGATCAGACTGCATGTCTGTGCAGGCTGATCTTAGTCTACATTGTCTTCAAAAGCATACAGAAAGAATTTATCATGAACAGCATGAGAAATAGTTGATTGATTGAATGGAATTTAACACTGCTTTCAACATTTTAACAATTATCGCTGCGGCTGGAGCCCCTTACAATTGATCCCTGGTTTTTCCCTCACCAGTACTACAATCTCATCCTTTCCTAGCCTCCAGCTGCCATCGCACATAATATCTATAATTATTGACCCATTGGTGAGAGATAAATAGTCGGAAAGAATGAGTGCTGCTGTCATGGATCGAACCTGGGACCTCTAGATTGACAAATTTATCATGAATGGCACGAGAAAGGTTAATACAATTAAATTAGTGGACCTGACCAGTTATAGTTCCACAGCGTTTCGGAAGTGATTAACTTTAGCAATGTAAATCAAGGTCTCCTAATGATATTCAGTAGGAAACCTTGGTCAACATTGTGAAAGTTCATGAGTACTGAAATGTTCCGAAACTTTAATGGGTCCACTACCTTAGATTTGACTTCATTTTAATGTGACGTCAAGCAAAAATGGACAATTTGGGTAGTACATAAAGTGTCGACCCTAGTCAGACTGTTCGGACTGCACTGATTGACTAAGGTCGAAACTTTTTTCGCTAAGCTGATTTTCTGAATCTAGAATGATCAATTTACCTTCCTGCGAATGATTTTTTCAATTGCAACCTCTGGTTGATCTGCAAAGTAACCAATTTTTTTTCAAATATGAGACCCATTATGTGAATAGGGACCATCTAGGTAGAGCATAAAGAGTTGACCCTAACCAGACTGCACAGACTGCGCAGGCTGACTAGGGTCAAAACTTTCCGCCCTTTGCTAATTTTCTAGATTTTTAATGATCAGTCTAATTTCCAGTGAAAGAATTTTTGAAATATGACCTCAGATTGACTTACAGCAGGACCAACCTCTTTTTCAAATGTTTATTTTACGAGGTTCCCATATGGTCCCCTTTTTTTGTGATGGGTCACATATTCATTTTACATTTCCCAGATGATCCCTTTTGGCATTAGGGGTCACAAATAATTAGCACCATTTATTCTTAACAACATTATGCAATAAAATGTGTAGATTTCAACATTATTCATAACAAATAAAATCATTAACAATCATGTTCAAATGCCCTTATAAATGAGAAATTTGTTGGTATTGATATAGTACAAATCACCCTCAACCACTTTAAACTATTCCACAGCTTTCTTGTTTTTCTTTAATGCTTTTTGGTGGATAATTTCTTGGTCACCTCAACACGAACTAATGAGGACATAGAGTTGATTGGTTCAGAGTAAGATCATTTTATATCTCTTACAGTGAACAACAAAAGCTATATTTTCACTTATGGGAGACCAACAAGTGAATATAAAGCTTTTATTCTTCACAAATGTATATCAATCCATGATACTCGAAAAAAATAACTGTTATTCTGTTTCTTTAATGCAAAAAAATGGTCACAATTTGCAAATTTTAGAAAAAAAATTCGTAGATCAATTTTATGCCCCGATAATCCACCAAAAAGCATTAAATGAAAAATGAAAAAATCCCGCTATCTGAAATTTCTCTCTATTTGATTTTAATTAGGCAGAGCACATATAACAACGTCATTACATTGCCTAAAAATTACATGCTTGGAGATAACTTGTCTAATAATTTGCATATTTTATTGATATTTTTCATTAAATTAGTGAACAATAAAAAAGATATTTTTCTTTGTTCTCTCAAAGAAAATTTTAGATTAATTGATCTTGCACTAATATATATATCTCCTATGTAACCTTTTAAATATATATAAATATGGCAACATATAAATCCACTTCACAACACATGAAAATTTAATGCTGACTTTCCCCATAACAATAATCTGAACAACTGCAATGTTTCCCCTTCTGTCATACATTACTGTCTACAGTTCTGGAAGTTTGTGGGACATTACTGGGAACCAGCCCAGTAGACTCATTTGGAATCACTCGCACCACAGCCTTACACATAGGACAACAGTTTTTATGTCTTAGCCATTCCAACAGACACCTGAAGAAAGAAGAAATGAATCTGGATACACTAGATCTCATTCGGAACACTACTCGGCCAATCTCACGATCAACCTCGGATGTATATAGATGAACTATTTTCAAAAATTACAGAAAGACCTTGGAAAAGCTCGATGATGTCAGTTATAATGGTGTTAGCCCTCGAAACTTCGAGTGAAAACATTAGACATTGCCAACATTACTTTTTTTTAAGTCTTTGACATAAAACCATCATATCCTTCCATAAATATCTTTAGATTCTTAAATAACGGCTAAAAAATCTTTATTTTTGAGAATGAAAAAATCATTCTCAACAAGATGTGTCTGTGAAACACGAATGCCCCCGTAACAGCATTTTTTTTCAAAGTTTGATCTTGACAGATGACCTTGACCTTGTCACATGACTTTGACTTTGGTACCAGGGGATGCGGATCATTGAGATCTATCATCATGCCAAATATTAGCTTTGAATCTTGAATAGGCTTGAAGATATTGGCAAGGTTAAGTTTTCGGGTTAAGTTTTCAAAGTTTTACCTTGACAGATGACCTTGACCTTGTTACATGACCATGACTTTGGTACCAGCGGATGCGGATCATTGAGATCTATCATCATGCCAAATATTAGCTTTGTATCTTGAATAGGCTTGAAGATATTGGCAAGGTTAAGTTTTCAGACAGACGGACGGACAGACAGACGGACATGAGTAAAACAATATGCCCCCGATCTCTCGATACGGGGGCATAAAAATTAAGAATTTTTCAGCTGTTATACACAGAAAAAGATATCAATCTAAAGATAGCAACTGTTGTTTCCAAACTAGTTTTTTTTACACTTGTTCCACCTAACAAAATGCACAATTTTGTTACATACCCATCTGCTTCTACAGTTTACAGAAACAGCCGAGTGATGTTCTAAATGAACTAGATCTGTCACAGAGCAAACTACTGGTAATATCTCACACCAGCGCTTTGTCCAAGATCCATAAACTGTTGTATACTAAATTCATCTGAGACCTTGACCTTCATGACTAAAACCAAAAAGGGCACCTCCTTGGGTCATGGGCGACAATTTTACAAAGTTACATGATGTTATGTCATTAAGTTCTTGAGAAAGAGTCTAGAAATGAAAAAGTCCTACATACTGATGGATAGACAGGGCGAAACCAATATACACCCTCCTCTACATTGTAGGTGGGGGTATGATAATAATGAGGTTGATAATCATTGCACAATTTAATCAGGTGAGTTAAAATTATGAGCCTGTGTGTGACATTTCCAACAATTTTAAATGTGCGCTAAGCAAAGACACATCTGCACAGTCTGTCAAGGGTCTTCACTTTGCACTTTGTAGAAAGATAGGGTCCAAAAGTGTCTTTAGAAAGTCAGACAAACTTCTAATTATACTTTGTAGCAGTCATGGTTGGTTATTGTTTGCCTTGCACCCACATGTCAAATTGTTGGAAATGTCATGCACAGGCTCATATTATATAAAGACAATTATTGTTGAAGTGTACTATCGATTTATCTTTGAATGAACAATAGCAAAAGCTTTATTTTCATTAGCAACAAAAACGCAAGTGATTATAAAGCTTTAGTTGTTCATGAAATGAAAGCTCTTGACCTCAGAGATATATCTGAAAATTTCTTTCAAATAGCACATCTAGTTATGAAGGAGAAAAATCAAGTTATCTAATATCCAGTCCATAAAATTTATAATTGTCTTTGCAAAAACAGACTTGCAAATGCACATTCACCAAACTGTTGTTAAGATATCAATGTGTTGCTTACAGCAAGCAGACTCAACAAACAAGAGGGCCATAGTGGCCCTTAATCGCTCACCTGAATTAACAATTAACAATCTTAAAATGTTTTCTAAGATTTGACCCCATGACCTAGTTTTTGACTCCACTTGACCCAATTCCAAACTTGTCCGAGATTTCATCAAGATAATCATTCTGACCAATTTTCAGGTTGATTGGGCTAAAAATATGGCCTCTAGAGTGTCCACAAGGTTTTTCTAGGACTTGACCCCTTGACCTAGTTTTTGACCCCACTTGACCCAATTTCTAACTTGTCCGAGATTTCATCAAGATAATCATTCTGACCAATTTTCAGGTTGATTGGGCTAAAAATATGGCCTCTAGAGTGTCCACTAGGTTTTTCTAAGATTTGACCCTGTGACCTAGTTTTTGACCTCACTTGACCCAATTTCGAACTTGTCCGAGATTTCATCAAGATTATCATCCTGACCAATTTTCAGGTTCATATGGCTAAAAATATGGCCTCTAGAGTGTCCACAAGGTTTTTCTAAGATTTGACCCCGTGACCTAGTTTTTGACCCCACTTGACCCAATTTCCAACTTGTCCGAGATTTCATCAAGATAATCATTCTGACCAATTTTCAGGTTCATATGGCTAAAAATATGGCCTCTAGAGTGTCCACAAGGTTTTTCTAAGATTTGACCCCGTGACCTAGTTTTTGACCCCACTTGACCCAATTTCCAACTTGTCCGAGATTTCATCAAGATAATCATTCTGACCAATTTTCAGGTTGATTGGGCTAAAAATATGGCCTCTAGGGTGTCCACAAGGTTTTTCTAAGATTTGACCCCCATGTCCTAGTTTTTGACCCCACTTGACCCAATTTCGAACTTGTCCGAGATTTCATCAAGATAATCATTCTGACCAATTTTCAGGTTGATTGGGCTAAAAATATGGCCTCTAGAGTGTCCACAAGGTTTTTCTAAGATTTGACCCTGTGACCTAGTTTTTGACCCCACTTGACCCAATTTCGAACTTGTCCAAGATTTTATCAAGATAATCATTCTGACCAATTTTCAGGTTGATTGGGCTAAAAATATGGCCTCTAGAGTGTCCACAAGGTTTTTCTAAGATTTGACCCTGTGACCTAGTTTTTGACCCCACTTGACCCAATTTCGAACTTGTCCAAGATTTTATCAAGATAATCATTCTGACCAATTTTCAGGTTGATTGGGCTAAAAATATGGCCTCTAGAGTGTCCACAAGGTTTTTCTAAGATTTGACCCTGTGACCTAGTTTTTGACCCCACTTGACCCAATTTCGAACTTGTCCAAGATTTTATCAAGATAATCATTCTGACCAATTTTCAGGTTGATTGGGCTAAAAATATGGCCTCTAGAGTGTCCACAAGGTAAATGTTGACGACGGACGACGCACGACGTACGACGGACATCAAGTAACCCCAAAAGCTCACCTTGAGCACTTCGTGCTCAGGTGAGCTAAAAATGGCCATTGTTTAACCCTTATTATGCCAAACCTTGAGTTTTCCTGTTTTGGCAGGAGGTTTGGGCAGAGATCAGCCTGCACTTATGTGCAGTCTGATCTTAGTCTATACAACCTTTTCTTATGCCAGAATTGTTTAAAAAACTTTTTTTTGCAAAAAAGAATATCTACTCACAATAAATGCATTTATTGCTTTCAGTACTTTAATTTAAGCGAAATTTTGTAAAGCTTTTAATTCAGCATGACAAGGTAAAAAAAAAATTCAACTGTCGGAAAAATGTTAATTCTCAAAACTTTACCGCACTTTACCTTAAATGAAACATATGTTGACATGGACAAACTGCAACCTTCTCTTTGTTGATGAATTCTTCTAGACACACTGGACAGGTCTGTGATAAAAAAAAAATTAAACAAGAGCTGTCGGAGGACAGCGAAGCTCGACTATTCCTAGTGTTGGATAGTAACAGCAAATCAATATCGACATTGGAAATTCAATAAAATGAAAGTCAAGAGAAAAGAATCTTTGTCTAGAGGCTGATATTATGGTCACAGAAGCATGTGCAGAGTTTCAAAGCAATAGCTTTAGTAGGAACAGATATACAACTAACATAAAACATTTGCAGGTAAAAACATAACCAAGATTTTCCAAGGCCAAAAAGGGTTAAAATTCCACTAAATTAAATATCAGAGTAATGAATCTTTTTCTGTGGGCTAATATTATGGTCAAAGAAGCATGTGTAAAGTTTCCAAGCAACAGCTGTAGTAGAAATAGAGATATTACACAAATACAACATTTGCACGTAAAAACTTAACCAAGAATTTCTAAGTCCATAAAGGGTTATAAATCCACTAAATTCTATACCAGAGAATTGAATCTTTATTTAGAGGCTGTTGTTATAAACACTGAAGCATGTGCAAAGTTTGAAAGCAATAGCTTTAATAGAATTAGAGATATAACTGATGTACAACATTTGCACGTAAAAACTTAACCAAGAATTTCTGAGTCTGAAAAAAGTTAAAATTCCACTAAATTCAATATCAGAGTAATAAATCTTTGTCAAGAGGGTGATATCATGGTAACAGAAGCATGTGTAGAGTTTCCAAGCAAAAGCCTATGCAGAAATAGAGCTATAACTGATGTACAACATTTGCACGTAAAAACTTAACCAAGTCCGAAAAGGGTCAAAATTCCATAAAATTCAATATCAGAGTAATGAATCTTAGTCAAGAGGCTTATATTAAGGTCACAGAAGCATGTGTAAAGTTGCAAAGCAATAGCTTTAATAGAAACAGTAATATTACAGATAAACAACATTTGCATGTAAAAACTTAACCAAGATTTCTAAGTCCGAAAAGGGTTAAAATTCCACTAAATTCAATATCAGAGTAATGAATCTTTGTCTAGATGCTGATATTATGGTCACAGAAGCATGTGCAAAGTTTCAAAGCAATAGCATTAATAGAAACAGAGATTTTAAACACTTGCATGTAAAAACTTAACCAAAGCATTACGCCGACACCAACAGTGACGTCGACGCCCGGGTGACTGGAATAGCCCCCTATTCTTCGAATAGTCGAGCTAAAAATAAAGCAATTATGGAACAAGGAGGAAAAAATAGCTTCAGCTATTTCATTAGGAGACAATCGGATAAACAAGAGGGCCATAGTGGCCCTTATTCGCTCACCTGAATTAACAATCTTAAAATGTTTTTCTAAGATTTGACCCCATGACCTAGTTTTTGACTCCACTTGACCCAATTCCAAACTTGTCCGAGATTTCATCAAGATAATCATTCTGACCAATTTTCAGGTTGATTGGGCAAAGAATTTTGCCTCTAGAGTGTCCACAAGGTTTTTCTAAGATTTGACCCCGTGACCTAGTTTTTGACCCCACTTGACCCAATTTCAAACCCTTCCGAGATTTCATCAAGATAATTATTCTGACCAATTTTCAGGTTGATTGGGCTTAAAAAATGGCCTCTAAAGTGTCCACAAGGTTTTTCCTAGATTTGACCCCGTGACCTAGATTTTGACCCCAGTTGACCAAATTTCATACTTGTCCGAGATTTCATCAAGATAATCATTCTGACCAATTTTAAGGTTGATTGGGCTAAAAATATGGCCTCTAGAGTGTCCACAAGGTTTTTCTAAGATCTGAACCCGTGACCTAGTTTTTTACCCCACTTGACCCAATTTCAAACTTGTCCGAGATTTAATCAAGATAATCATTCTGACCAATTTTCAGGTTGATTGGGCTAAAAATATGGCCTCTAGAGTGTCCACAAGGTTTTTCTAAGATTTGACCCTGTGACCTAGTTTTTGACCCCACTTGACCCAATTTCAAACTTGTCCAAGATTTCATCAAGATAATCATTCTGACTGATTTTCAGGTTGATTGGGCTAAAAATATGGCCTCTAGAGTGTCAACAAGGTTTTTCTAAGATTTGACCCTGTGACCTAGTTTTTGACCCCACTTGACCCAAATTCGAACTTGTCCGAGATTTTATCAAGATAATCATTCTGACCAATTTTCAGGTTGATTGGGCCAAAAATATGGCCTCTAGAGTGTCCACAAGATTTTTCTAAGATTTGACCCCGTGACCTTGTTTTTGACCCCACTTGACCCAATTTCAAACTTGTCCGAGATTTCATAAAGATAATCATTCTGACCAATTTTCAGGTTGATTGGGCTAAAAATATGGCCTCTAGAGTGTCCACAAGATTTTTCTACGATTTGACCCTGTTACCTTGTTTTTGACCCCACTTGACCCAAATTCGAACTTGTCCGAGATTTTATCAAGATAATCATTCTGACCAATTTTCAGGTTGATTGGGCCAAAAATATGGCCTCTAGAGTGTCCACAAGATTTTTCTAAGATTTGACCCCATGACCTAGTTTTTGACCCCACTTGACCCAATTTCGAACTTGTCCAAGATTTTTTTCAAGATAATCATTCTGACCAATTTTCCGGTTGATTGGGTTAAAAATATGGCCTCTAGAGTGTCCACAAGGTAAATGTTGGCAACTGACGACGCACGACGGACGACGCACAACGGACGACGGACATCAAGTAACCCCAAAAGCTCACCTTGAGCACTTCGTGCTCAGGTGAGCTAAAAATGTGGACTCTTAGAGCATTAACAAGCAAAAGTAACCGGGTGGACGGACGGACAGACAGACAGACACTGGAAGGAAAACTGGTACTGCTACAGCTCTTCTGACCCTTCGTCAGTAGAGCTCTTTAGAGCTGCTCGAGCAGCTAAATTGCTCGACAGGCCTGAATCTGCTGATATCATTAGACGAGAATTTGAGTGAATTAATGAATGGTTATTTCATTTAAATTAGTGTTTTTAAGAGTCACATGCTGATATATTTCTGCAAAGAAAAATTCAAGATCAAATTAATTAATAACATATAGAAAATTGACCTCTGCCTGTTAAATACATATTTTCATCAAATCACAACAATTTTGAGCAGTCTGACAATTGGTCACCTAAGGATCATTCCAGTGAAATTTGGTTGATATCCATCAGAACTTTAGGTTATGAATAGTCACATATTAGCATATATGGAAATTAGCCAAGCCCGTTAAAGCCTCATTTTTCATGGGAACAAAATCCTTGAACAACTTTGAAAGAAAGTCACCCAAGGATCATTCCTGTAATGTTTGCTTGCACTCTGCACACCCTAGCTATGAGATCTATACACCTGTGAGGTTTCAAGACCATAGGCCTTATAGTTTGAAAGTTATGGACCGGACAAGAATTTGCTAATGGACAGACAAACGGACAGACAGACGATGCAGACGATAACATAATATGACCCTTCGGGCATATAAAAACTCTCATTTTTGCAAAGTCTTGCTGTATTTCTTGATAAAGCTATTTCAATTATAAGAATATTTTTTGGATTCAAAGAAGAAACTAAATTCATTCTCAATAAAGGAAACTTGCCTAAGCAAAAATGCTGTAAGTGCTAATCCCTTGTTTTTCTGTATCTATAGTTTTAATGATATAAGAATGAAATAGAGGAGAATTGTTTCTTTCAGTGTGAGATTGATTTATCTTTCATAAAGGGAACATCAAAGCTACAATTTAACTAGGGGCAAAGTTACCTGTAAAAATAAAGCCCTTGTTTGATATGATAAAAACAAAAGAACCAAAGAGGGCCTGTTTTGCTCCACTAGCTTTAGACTTTTGCCCTGCTACACCCATATTTGGGGGTAAATCAAAATTTCTTGAACAATTTAAGTTAAGGTACACCCAATGAACATCCATACAAAGTTTCATTGAAATCAGCCCAATGGTTTCTGAGAAGATTTTTAAAGATTTTAATGTAACAAAAGGGCCATAGTGGCCCTTAATCGCTCACCTGAATTAACAATCTAAAAAAAGTTTTTTTCTAAGATTTGACCCCATGACCTAGTTTTCGACCTCACTTGACCCAACTTCAAATTTGCCTAAGATTCACCAAGATTGTAATTTTGACCAATTTTGGGGTTGATTGATCTAAAAATATGGCCTCAAGAGTGTACTAAGATTTGACCTGGTGACCTAGTTTTTGACCCCACTTGACCAAAAAACAACCTTGTCCAAGATTTCATAAAGATAATCATTCTGACCAATTTTCAGCAGTTTTGGGCTAAAAATATGGCCTCTTGTGTGTCCACAAGGTTTTTCTAAGATTTGACCCCGTGACCTAGTTCTTAACCCCACTTGACCAAAATTCTAACTATTCCAAGATTTCAAAAAGATAATCATTCTGACCAATTTTCAGGTTGATTGGGCTAAAAATATGGCCTCTATGGGTTTCTACAAGGTTTTTCTAAGATTTGACCCCGTGACCTGGTTTTTGACCCAACTTGACCTCAATTTGATCTTGTCCAAGATTTCATCAAGATAATCATTCTGACCAAATTTCAGGTTGATTTGGCTAAAAATATGGCCTGTAGTGTGTCCACAAGGATTTTCTAAGATTTGACCCTGTGACCTAGTTTTTGACCCCACTTGACTCAAAAATAAACTTGTCTGAGATTTGATCAAGATAATCATTCTGACCAATTTTCAGGTTGATTGGGCTAAAAATATAGCCTCCAGAGTGTCCAAAAGGTTATTCTGAGATTTGACCCTGTGACCTAGTTCTTGACCCCACTTGACCCAAATTTGAGTTTGTCCAAGATTTTATCAAGATAATCATTTTGACCAATTTTCTGGTTGATTGGGCTAAAAATATGGCCTGTAATGTGTCCACAAGGTTTTTCAAAGATTTGACCCTGTGACCTAGTTTTTGACCCCATTTGACCCAAATTTGAACTTTGTCCAAGATTTTATCAAGATAACCAATGTGACCAATTTTCAGGTTGATTGGGCTAAAAATATGGCTTCTAGAGTGTCCAAAAGGTTATTCTGAGATTTGACCCGTGACCTAGTTTTTGACCCCACTTGACCCAAATTTGATTTTGTCCAAGATTATATCAAGATAATCATTTTGACCAATTTTCAGGTTGATTGGGCTAAAAATATGGCCTGTAATGTGTCCACAAGGTTTTTCTAAGATTTGACCCTGTGGCCTAGTTTTTGACCCCACTTGACCTCAATTTGAACTTGTCCAAGATTTCATTAAGATAACCATTGTGACCAATTTTCAGGTTGATTGGGCTAAAAATATTGCCTCTAGAGTGTCGACAAGGTTTTTCTAAGATTTAACCCTGTGACCTAGTTTTTGAAGCCACTTCACCCAAATATGAACTTGTCAAAGATTTCATCAAGATTATCATTGTGACCAATTTTCAGGTTGATTGGGAAAAAAAATGGCCTCTAGAGTGTCTTCAAGGTTTTTCTAAGATTTAACCAAGTGACCTTTTTGACCCCACTTGACCCAATTTTTGTACTTGTCCAAGATTTCATCATGATAATCATTCTGGCCAATTTTCAGTTTGATCGGTCTAAAAAAATGGCCTCTAGAGTGTCCACAAGGTAATTGTTGACGACGGACGACGCACGATGGCTGACGGACATTAGGTTACCACAAAAGCTCACCTTGAGCACTTCCTGCTCAGGTGAGCTAAAAATGCCCCACCCTGCCATGCCCACATTTTGAGAGCAGTTAAAATTTCTTGACAATTTAAGTAAAGAGTTACCCAAGGAATATCCTTGCCAAGTTTCATTGAAATCAGCCCGGCCCAATGGTTTGGGAGGAGAATTTTAAAGATTTTATTATGAAAAGATGCCATGCCCATAATTGGGGGGTCAATCAAATTTCTTTAACAATCTAATTTTTACCAAGTTTCATTGAAATCCGCCTACAGGTTTGGGAGGAGAAGATGTTTAAAGAAAAAGTTAGCACGGCTACACACACACAACAGACACCCCGCCATGACAATAGCTTGCTGGCCAGCCTTTTGTCCGTGGAGCAAAAAACAAAAGATCATTCCATTTCTTTATTGCAAAAATTAGATGGAATATGAAATTTTGTGACAAATCTTCTTAAAATGGTTCATTTTGCAGTATGAAAACTATAAAACATCATAAGACACCATTTGTTTGTACGGCTCTATTCAAACAAGAGGACCATGATGGTCCTATATTGCTCACTTGAGTTAGTCAACTCATAACTTGTCAACCATGATATGAATACCAGAATTTCTTTGATGTACATTAAGAGTGGTTTAAATTCGTGCTACTTCAATTTGAATTTTTTTTAAATTTTCGTAACTTTTCAACTTTTCTCTCACCATGGCAAATTCTTTTAACAACTTTAGTAGACCTACAGGTTAAGAATATCCTTTCTAAGTTTAAAATTGATTGGCCTTATGGTTAAGGAGGAAAAGAATTTGTTCTAAGATTTTCAGCAATTTAGGCCATTTTTCAGCCTTTCCCTTACAATGGAAACATGAGTTTTTGAAGATATGAAATTCTTTTAATAACTTTTTGAAGAGCTTCACCCCTGCCAAGTTTCAGCTTGATTGGCTTAGTGGTTTAGTAGTAGAAAATCTTTTCAAAGATTTCGGCCATTTTCTGTAAATTTTCAGTCTTTTTGTTACCATGGCAACAAGAGTTTTTGAAGAATGAAATTCTTCTATGAACTTTTGAAGAGCTTCACCAAAGGAATATCCCTGCCAAGTTTCAGCTTGATTGGCCCAGTGGTTTGGGAGGAGAAGAATTTTTTCTAATAAACCATATTTGGCCATTTTTCAAACATTCCGTTAGCATGGCAACAAGAGTTTTTCATGAAATAAAATTCTTTTAACAACTTTTGAAGAGCATCACCCAAGAATCATCCCTAAAAAAAAGTTTCAGCTTGATCGGCCTAATGGTTTAGGAGGAGAAGAATTTTTTCAATATTTTCAGCCATTTTCGGCCATTTTTCAGACTCTCTGTTACCATGGAAACCAGAGATTTCTGATGAAATTAAATTCTTTTAACAATTTTTGATTAGCTTAACCAAAGGAACGTTGCTGCCAAGTTTCAGCTTGATTGGCCTAGTGGTTTAGGAGGAGAAGAATTTTTTCTAAGAATATCAGCCATTTTGGGCCTTAATGTAACCATGGCAACCAGAGTTTTTGGTTAAATTAAGTCTTGTCATGCTGTACCTGGAATATTCCTACTTTGGCAGGAGCTATAGACAAACATCAGCCTGCACATATGTGCAGTCTGATGATAATCTACATCACTTCTCACTTTCAAACCAGAATTGTCAATAGATTTAGTTTTTCAAATAAAAATTGACCTACAGTTGGTACTTTCAGTGCTTTTTGCCCTTTGATTTTGATGAATTTTTTTTAGCCAAAATCTATTCAGCATGACAAGGGTTAAATTCTTTTAACAACTTATAAGATACCCCCACTTTTGTTCATTTCACCCTATCTGACAAAACACAAGAAGTGATATCATTATGAATGTTGAATAGCAATCAAGTGCAAAATGTACTTTAAGAAAATTTGTTCTTAGATTTTCACATTTTGTTTCATCTATGCATTAAAGAAATAGAATTATTGTTTGTTTTCGAGTAAGATCAATTGATATTTTATTTCTTGAACTTCAAAAGCTATTTTTTCACTCCACCACTCGTGAAGATATAGTTTTTGTTGTTCTCTAAATGATATAAATCGATCTTAAACTGAAACTAACAATTAATTGATTATCCTGTAAATAATCCACCAAAAGACATTTCAGAAATGTTTTATACTCACATCAATCTTGAATTTCTGTCTTTTTCTCAAAGTGAAAATAATCTGAAATACAAACAACAAGTTCAAATTAAATTTGTACTAAGTGTATACCCTCGAATTGTAAAATGATTGATTTATTGATTGAATGGAGTTTAACGCTGCATTCAACATTTTTTCAGTTATATTGTGGCAGCTGGAGCACCTAACAATGGTTTCCTGATATTTCTCTCACCAGTACAGCCACCACGTCCTTTCCTAGCCTCCAGCTGCGATCTCACATAGGTCTACAATCATAGGTCAACCAATTGATTATAAAATGAACAGATTTAAATTTAAGGCAGTGGCAGTGTAATTCACAATTTTGAAATCAACTCTACGTTGTTTTTCTCAGGAAACTTTGTAATCTTCCAAATTCATCGTAATCTACCAAAATAGAATCGACATAAAAATAACGCCAAAAGACACCTAAATATAACATGACCTACGTCGCCGCAGTGAAATAATCCCGTTAATAGTTTTGATATTACACGGGTGTTATTACACTAGTGGAATAACTATGCAAATGAGCTCAGAGCGAATAGCAACACTATTTTGTAACCGTGAAAATGACGTCATAATCTATGTTTTGTGACATCATGTTTAAACAGCTTTATAAGTTTCGCGGAAGATTCAAACATTGAATTTCAAGAATTTTGACGATTTTGCGCTAAAATTTGGGTCATATTATAAACAGAATATAAAATTTGTGCTCATAAAATACAGAATTTATTAAACTCGTCATCTAAAACAGATAAAAACTCGGCAAAGCCTTGTTTTTATCTGTTTATAGATGACTCTTTTCATAAATTCAGTATTAAATGACCACTCATTCAATATCCTCTATATAGCTAAAATTCTGTAACAGAGCAATGCCATGAGATTGTCCATTGATTGATTGAATGGGGTTTTATGCCGCTTTCAACATTATTTCAGTTATATCGCGGTGACTGGAGCACCTTACAATGGATTCCTGGTATTTATCACGCCAGTACTACCATTACATCCTTTTCTAGCCTCCAGCTACTATCTCACATAGATCTACGATTATTGACCCATTGATGAGAGACAAATAGTCGGAAAGAATGAGTGCCGCCGTCGGGGATCGAAACCGTGACCTCTTGTTTGACAGCCCGACACGCTACCAACTGCGCTATGATGGCATGAGATTGTCCAGGAAAAGCCCAAATTAAACGATTAAAAAATTTTGAATTACACAGTTTCTACCTTAAGCAGTTTAAGATGCAATTGCACCTTATGGAAATTAAACAGCTAATGGAGACATTGAAAGAAATGGAGAAACTGTTCTTGTTTTATAACCAAAGACTTTGATTTTAGAGTTTGGTATACATTGTTTCATAATTTTCTGAAATAAGGAACTTGTCTTAAACCTGCCCTGCGTTCAAGATGCAAGCATTTTCAAAACCAGCAAATTAAAATTTGACAAGAGGCCTACGAGGGCCTGTATTGCTCCACTGGCTTAAAAATCTATTTGAAAGAGAGATATTGAAAATAGAAGGTAATTTAAGAGAACAGCATTCAGAAGGAATTCAGACTTTTTCTAAAGTGAAACTGACTGATGAAGGAATGAACTTATTTAACTAACATGTAAAATTACAAGGAAGAAAACTTTATAGATATCACTTTGAATCAAGAGGACCAGAATAGCCCTAAACCGCTCATCTGAATTTTATTGATCCAGTGGATCTCATCTAATCCGAATTTCGTGAACAACTTTAGAAGAGGGTCACCCAAGGAACATTGGTAAAGTTTCATTTAAATCAGGCTAATGGTTCAGGAGAAGATGTCGTTCAAAGATTTTGGGGTCAGAATAACCCCATCCTGCCACGCCCATATTTGGGGGGTCAATCCAAATTTCTTCAACAAATTTAAAAGAGGGTCACCAAAGGAACATTCTGGTAAAGTTTCATTGAAATCAGCCCAATGGTTCAGGAGGAGATGTTGTTTCAAGATTTCAGGGTCAAAATAAGCCCCGCCCTGCCACGCCCATATTTGGGGGTCAATCCAAATTTCTTGAACAACTTTTAAAGAGGGCCATCTAAGGAACATTCTGGCCAAGTTTCGTCAAAATCCATCCACTGGTTTAGGAGGAGATGTCATTCAAAGATTTTGGGGTCAAAATAAGCCTCGCCCTGCCATGCCCATATTTGGGGGGTCAATCCAAATTTCTTGAACAACTTTAGAAGAGGGTCATCCAAGGAACATTCTGGTAAAGTTTCATTGAAATCAGCCCAATGGTTCAGGAGGAGATGTTGTTTCAAGATTTCGGGGTCAAAATAAGCCCCGCCCTGCCACATCCATATTTGGGGGTCAACCCAAATTTCTTGAACAACTTTAAAAGAGGGTCATCTAAGGAACATTCTGGCCAAGTCTCGTCAAAATCCATCCACTGGTTTAGGAGGAGAAGATGTTTACAGAAAAGTTTACGCACGCATGGACGCACGACGGACACCTCACCATGACAATAGCTCGCTGGCCTTTGGCCAGTCGAGCTAAAAATCATAAAAAAAATTTTTGCAACCTGAACACATGGCTGATTGGATCTGTGCTTAGTTCAAGGAAATCTTCAGGAGTAAAGGCTGAAAGTGCTTGCATGATTGATTTTTATTTTTTTGTATCAATAGCTAACAACTATTAACTGAAATTTCATTTGAATTGGGTTAAACTCCTCATTTAACAGTTTTTCCGTCATAAAGCAGAGACTGAAGCACACAACAATTGATTGCTAGTATTTCTTACACCAGCCCTGTGTTCAAGATGTAAAAACCTTTCGCAAGCACTTTGCGATGATACTCCGCTTTGAATGTGCAAAGCGAGGTATCATTTCAAAAGTGCTTTGCTAACGCTTTCATCCTGAACTCAGGCCACTACTATAATTACACCCTTGCCTAGCCTCCAACTGCTATCCCACTTAGGTTTACCCATAGGCAAATATTAGAAAGGATGTGCTGCCACCGGGGTTCAAACCTGTGACCCCATGATTGAATATTGGGAGTCTGATTTAACTTGATTCGAGGATTATATTTGGTGAAAAATTCCGGTTTGTCTCAATACAGATGGATTGTCTTTCGGCACCATGTATTTTCACCAAATGAAAACAAGATGTGTTTGTGAAACACGAATGCCCCCCTAACAGCGATCTCTCGATAAGGCAAAGGTTAAGTTTGGTTAAGTTTGGTTAAGTTTTTGGACAGGCGGACAGACAGACAGACGGACATGAATAAGACAATATGCCCCCAATCTCTCGATACGGGGGCATAAAAATAAGCGCCAAAATTAACTTTTATTCGCCATTTGGGAATTTGGCTATTGGTAGTGTAAACCTTGTCTGATATTATTATGATACAATAAACCTACCTTTCTATACCCCCTCTCTTGCTTGGCCTGTCTCTTTAACCTTCAAAATAAAGGCAAGAAAATATTACTGAACTTCTTTATTTATTTCCCACAAATTTTTGATGGTGAACATGTGTGCCGAGTTTCAAGTGAATGCCTTCAGTAGAACCAGAGATATCACAAATGTCAAAGTTTTTGCTGACGACAACAACACCAAGGCTATAGCAATACCTCTGGTTTTCTCCGAAAACAGCCAAACTAAAAATGTGGTCACTAAGTGACTGCATTGACAGCAGCTCCACCTTGATCAGACATGCTTGATTGAAACAGGTTAGACGGTTCCCTCAGTTTTGATATAATTTTTGGTCACTTAATTAAATTTTCTGGGAAAATGAAAAAAGGTTAACACCATAATTTTTACATTTCAATGAAAAATGCTCTTCACTCTCCGAATTTGACAGACATTTTTTGCACCCACGCTGATTTTTAAGTGACATCTGAAAATTTTACACGAGCAAATCGCGGCCTAAGCAGAACACTCTCTGACTGCTTAAGGCAGTGGACCCATAATAGTTACGCAATATTTCTGAACTTCTGAGTCTTTCAAAATGTTAACTGAGGTTTCCTAAGCATATCATTAGGAAACCTTAGTTATCACTGTTAAAGTTCGTGGCTTCCAAAACATTGTGGAATTATTACGGGTCCAATACCTTAAAGAATAGAGTAATAGAATGTATATTTACCGCCACATATAACAGCAAAAAATAAGGCTCAGCAACAAGGTGAACACTCCAATAGCCAGTAATGGTAGAGACACATTTCCGGGTATATCCATCACAGAACATACTGATTACTGCTTACACCTGTAATAAAGGGAGATAATTAGATCTGAAATGTTTGGTTAAAACTCCAATAGCCAGTGATGGTAGAGAGGCATTTCCGGGTATATCCATGATTACTGCTTACACCTGTAGCATAAAGGGATATAATTTCGGCTCAAATGTAAGTTAGGTGAATACTCTAAGTCTTATAGCCAGAAATGGTACTAGTGACAAAGGTCAATTGATAAAATTTTGCCACAGCAATTTAAATCAAGAGTTAACATAAATTGCTTAGTTATTCAAACAAGCCATCCTTATGTTACAATTCTTTTGTGCTGTAAGAGACTATTTGAAAATAGATTCAGATACCATGTTCAATTCAAATCACTTCCTTTATTTTCATTTAGGCCATTGGTATGAAATACTAAACAATACTTTCGTTATTCAATAAAGTTAATAAGATCTTTCGAAGTGATATTTTATGGTTTTTTTAACTCTCTTACTTTCATAATTTAGCATATATGTAAATTAACAATACTAGACTTTTTTGGAAAGGGGAGGGGGGAGGGTGAGGGATGGTGGTGTATGAGACTTAAACAAGAGCTGTCGGAGGACAGCGAAGTTCGACTATTCCTAGTGCTGGATAGAAACAGCAAATCAATATCGACATTGGAAATTCAATAAAATGAAAGTCAAGAGAAAAGAATCTTTGTCTAAAGGCTGATATTATGGTCACAGAAGCATGGGCAGAGTTTCAAAGCAATAGTTTTAGTAGGAACAGAGATACAACTAACATAAAACATTTGCACGTAAAAACTTAACAAAGAATTCCTAAGTCCAAAAAGGGTTAAAAATCCACTAAATTCTATACCAAAAATTGAATCTTTATCACGAGGCTGTTGTTATGATCATTGAAGCATGTGCAAAGTTTGAAAGCAATAGCTGTAATAGAATTAGAGATATAACTGATGTACAACATTTGCACGTAAAAACTTAACCAAGAATTTCTGAGTCTGAAAAAGGTTAAAATTCCACTAAATTCAATATCAGAGTAATAAATCTTTGTCAAGAGGCTGATATCATGGTAACAGAAGCATGTGAAGAGTTTCCAAGCAAAAGGCTAGGTAGAAATAGTGCTAAAACTGATATACAATGTACAACATTTGCACGTAAAAACTTAACCAAGTCTGAAAAGGGTTAAAATTCCACTAAATTCAAAATCAGAGTATTGAATCTTTGTCAAGAGGCTGCTTTTATGGTCACAGAAGCATGTGCAAAGTTTCAAAGCAATAGCTTTAGTAGAAATAGAGATATTACGGAAATACAACATTTGCACGTAAAAACTTAACCAAGATTTTCTAAGTCCGAAAAGGGTTAAAATTCCACTAAATTCAATATCCGAGTAATGAATCTTTGTCTAGATGATGATATTATGGCCACAGAAGCATGTGTAAAGTTTCAAAGCAATAGCTTTTATAGAAACAGAAATATTACAGATAAACAACATTTGCACGTAAAAACTTAACCAAGATTTCTAAGTTCGAAAAGGGTTAAAATTCTACTAAATTCAATATCAGAGTAATGAATCTTTGTCTAGATGGTGATATTATGGTCACAGAAGCATGTGCAAAGTTTCTAAGCAATAGCTTTAATAGAAACAGAGATTTTAAACACTTGCACGTAAAAACTTAACCAAAGCATTACGCCGACGCCGACGCTGACGCCGACACCCGGGAGACTGGAATAGCCCCCTATTCTTCGAATAGTCGAGCTAAAAAAACATTCCACAATGGTTTTACCCACATACCAGTTTCCCCTCATAACAGTGTTATAAATATTGTTTCTCTCAGAATTATATTAGAAACAAATGTTTGTCTAATTTTAACAACAATTCACTTATAAGGCACAATCTAAAATGAGTACTCACTGCATACAGTTTCAAAAAAAAATTGAGATTTAAAACAGGCTTCTTTCCCTCTTATCCTTTAATGAGGTTTAAACTTATTGATAGTAGAAATATTTTCTTTATATCATCATCAAGTATGTATCTGTCAAGATCAGTGCACGTATCAGTAAGAAGACAGGAACTTCACATTATTGAAAGTACACAGTTCACAGTACAAACACTCAGGTTATAATTAACAACATCAATTTCTGAACATGCAAAGACATTAGTTTTAAACAAGTCAGAGTCCAAAGAATCCACTCGTCCGCTCGTATTTACGAGTAAGAAATCTTGGAGGACAAGTGGAAATTCAAAGGCAGTCGTCCTCCCTGACGAGTGAAGAATGAATGGCATTTAATCATTCAGTCTAGTGTCAGGATAAAATTGGATAAAATACAAAAAAGACGCTTCGAAAAAGTTCGCGGTGATAGAAGTTTGCTACACCTTGTTTTGTTCATTTCTACTGCTTCTTTTGTCGCTTATAGCCACAATCATTGAAATTTACCCGAAAAATCCATGATATTGTATGTTTGCCAATGATTAAATGATTTTACTTCAATTTTACCGGTATTTATTGCTCGGAATCTGATGTTTTTGAATGGCGTAAAAATTGTACGTTCATTTCGTCTGCACTTCAAAATTACGTTTTCAGATACAAAGCATGGTCTTAAACGATCCCTAGGCCTATTGGAGGGCGAGTGACAAACCAGGACGAGTTACCTTTTCAAGTCACTTGCCCTTCAGGACAAGTGCCTTTTCCTGAATTCTTTGGACCCTGCAAGTTAGCATACAGAAGCTCACAGCTATAGCATGCAAAATGGAATCCCTAGGATGCAATGGGACACACAGTCCTGTCACGCAAAGCCCCCGAGATAGAGTTCCATAACTTTAAAAACCTCCAAAACATGAACACAAAACTTAAAGATTGTTTTCTATCATCATCCTATATCAATCTCAACTTTTTACATTACACACTTTAGAAACAGTCAATTTTATCAACCACTCTGGGTACCTTGTAAAAACAACTCACTACACATCAACCCTTTCTTAATTGCATACACATTCCAAACCAATATCAAAGTACTGCCAGCACTGATAACTCTTTACAGCATTCAAACCTTTCAACTTTTATCTTACATCAAACTTGTTTCAATATTTATCTATTCTTGACATTATCAAATTAATGAAATAAAAATTGTCCCAAGAAAAGGTCTTTTGATATTTTGATATCAATATATGTGTTAATAACAGTTATTGAAGCTGCAGATATAGCATTTTGCATGCCAGCTCAAAGACTACCTTCACTCCAAAGAAAATTTTCAGATGTTTAATGACCTCTTTCTTCATCAGTATAGCTGAAGTACTTGTAGAACTTGATTCAAAGACCCCTCCCCCTTCCATTATCCAGGTTTTGCCTTGGATGCTATCTTTCAACTGGTCTCCGACATTAGAGTCAAACCCTGGATAGAGGATCCCCAACCCCCACACAGGCATACCATTCTACTTGGCACTAGCTGCAATAATGTACCCCTCTCTCTGATATACTGCCGGTCGAGGGCTACAATTTCCACCCTATTTGTTTTTTGTTGCAGTTATCAAGTTTATGTTTTTCAAACTGAGAGGTCATTTAAGAACTAATGTCATTCTTACCTAAGTTTTGAAAGCAAATAATGTTACCGGAACCGATACATCACTTATATTTTTCTTAAAAATGTGTTTTCTTTTTCAATTGTTCAAATTTTCGAAGTTTGGAGGCCATGACAGTTATGTTGATCATGTGATTTATTTTGACGTCACTTTGTTTACTAATTCCATGCTGTCAAAACAGGTGCTGAATAAAAAGTATAGTAGCTATCTTTACCTACCTTTCAAAACCTTTGCAAATTTGAAGCATCTAGTAGCCTTTATCCATCTACTACCTTACCAATTTAAGTGACTTTACAAAACTTTTCATCTAATTTTCATCTTTTATAATGATCAAAGCGAGTTTGCTTACAAAAAATACTGCGACTCCCAAATATGGTGACCTGATTTTTCATCAGCTGAATTTAGGCGGGAAACAGGAGAACTCACGAGACTTTCAATAACATCAACCCAAAATGGCTGACTTTGAAGGGAAAATTACGATTTTCAGACAGTGATACTAATTAAAAATGAAATTCTTGGGATATTTAAATTTGTGCCAATAAATTTTTATTGGGAATTATAAATAAACTACCAAAGTAGGTTTAGATAGTCAAATGGTGTTTTTAGAATTAACACATATTCCAAAAATTGACCTTAAAGTGCCCGGAGTGAATCACTCCGAGCCCTGCAATATAGAACAAAGAGGGAACACGTCGTAACCCCATCCCACATCAGACTATCAAAAGGGATTGGGGTACGTTATCACAACTAACTTGGCACATGTTTGATAATCTATAACTATATCTGTACAACAGTAGTACAGTAGTATACTATTACTTAAGACTAAAATTCATTACACATTCTTCAACTCACCTCAAAATACATCATACAACAGCTACACAGACTAAATAAAGTAAACTGAGAGAGCAATGTGCAGTACAGTGGAGAGACACACACCAGGCAATTCAGACAAAGTACCTCAAATAATACAATGTATTTAAACCATAGATGTACATTTGAAGTGAAATGTATGGTTTTTCGGAAAAATAAAATTTTGGCCAATGCGGATAATTATGTAAACATGTACTGTTTACTTACTTTCAAAACTTTCTCAAATATGGGTCACCAAAACTGGGTCGAATTTCAGCTATCGCTTGGTATCTAAAGGACAATGCATTAAGGTACATGTTACGTTAATATAAAGAATAAACTTATGGGCTACAGTTTTAAGCAATGCATTCCGTATGTCAAAGTCCTAAAACTGTGATATTGTGGAAGAAAGCGTGCAAAAGTTGATTACTTTTTTGACAGTTCACTTTTGTCTGACAGATTACGACAACGGGCTGAATTTATAAACACGTCTAATAATACGTAAAATGTTTTCTTATTATTATCTTGACCCTATATTTTCATTTTATAAAGAAAACGCAGTTGTTGATACATTTTTAACCAAAAATTGTGATCTAGTCTACTTTACGACATTGCTAACATTATAGACTAGAACTTAATTTTTGTAGACTGGAAATTCTCCATTCATCCGAATAACGACTAGACTGTATCAAAGTCAATTATAGCTACATTTAGAAAGTCCAACAACTTTATAGAGTGTAAAAATAAATTTGGATATCATTTGATGATTAACAATAAACTATCGCCTCCCTTCTGTTGCCCAAAGCAGTTTTTATAACTTCAAATAGACAATGAACACAACTTTATTTTACAGGTTTTTGTGTGATTTTTTGTGACATTGATTTACATCTGTAAAAAAATTAACTGAAGATCTAGGCTCCTTTTTTCGGTTGAAGCTTGAAATATGATATTCAAGACTTATTTGATCACATTGAAATATGATAAAAGAAAAAAGGTATTTTCATATTATTCCATGAAAATTGACACCTCTACAATTTTCCCATTTAAATGTCATTATGAGCATTGCTTAGGTTCTGATTTAGCTGAACAAAACATTATACAATATTTTTTAATCTGGCAGAAATTTTTAATCCTCTCTTTGATCGAGGAACGCAAATTAGTATCCGATCTTTTAAAACATTTGAAAATACATCACTGCTTTGGACTTTTAAATTCTGATTGATATAATAGGTCGTTCTACATGTGAAAGGATTTATAGGTATTACAGACAGACTGCTGAAACGCTCGGATTTCCGAAATATCATACATGAGTCGACAGCAGTACCAGTCTAGCTTTCTGAGAGATACTCTGATAATGCGGGCAACAGTACCCGCCCAGGGTCAGAAATTAGTTGGCCCAAATTTTATTCAGACGGCGTTATCTTCCGATAGGTGGCATTTTTCAAATACTTTCAATCTTCGGAGAATATGACATGCGCAGACAACGATTCACACGGTGCTATCTACTAACTAAATGCATTCTGGGAGTGAACAGAAGAGAAAGTACAAGTACCACCTTAAAATCTCATTCGGAACACCACTCGGCCAATCGCACGATCAACCTCGGATGTACATAGACAGACTATTTTTAAAAAATACGTTAAACCTTGAAAAAACTTGATGACGTTAGTTAAAATGGCGTTAGCCCTCGAAACTTTGAGTGAAAACATTCGACGTCGCCAACGCTACTCGTTTAAGTAACTGGCGTGAAACCATCGTATCTTAATATAAATATCTTAAGATTCTTAAATAACGGTTGAAAAAATCTTAATTCTTGAGAATGATTCGACATTCTCAAATTTTAAGATTTTCCAGTCGTTATTTACTGTAAAAGATCTAAGGCTACAGTGCTGTTTTTTCTTACACTGTTTCCGCCTAACAACATGCACGATTTTGTTACATACCCATCCGCCTTACATACGTCCGAGGTCATTCGGAACATCGCTCGGACTTTTCCGTAAACTGAAAAGTACTTGAGGTCTATTCCGTAGAATCGCCGAGGGTTCCCGATTGGTCCGAGGTCTGTTGCAGTTTACGGAAATGGCCGAGTGATGTTCCGAATGCTTAAAATCTATGTAACATTTAATTTTTTGAAATCTCATAGATTCATAGTGTTCAACCGATATTCATTACGTAGATTTTTTGAAAATTTAACACACGTTTTTAAGTCTGCAGTCTGGCAGTACTAGGTAAAGAAAATGTACAGCACCTCTAGATCTTAGTTATGGATTCCTTAAACAGGAAAAACACATATTAAAATAGGGATAAAAAGAAATATAAAGATCGAAATTGCAACCAATATTTGTTGTCATAAAAACTTCTAAAGTCTTTTGTAAAGTATTCCGACCGAACTCTTACCAGCCCTGTGTTCATGATATATATAAAAAAAAGATTGCGAACGTTTGGAATTGATACCCCGCTTCGAACGTATGTTCACATACAAAACAGGGTATCCTTTCAAGAACGTTTTGCGACAGTTTTTATTCCGAACGCAGGGTAGGTCAATAATTTGTACTTCTAAGATAGCTTTTTGGCCAGACGTATTGCGCACCAATAACTAGATTACTGAAGGGTTTTCAGTCTTAAATCATATAAGGTTATTGAACGCAAATATTATCAAATTGATTACGAACACCCACAAGGTCATTCGCATTACCAAAAGATAACTTAATACAGGACAATACACATAGTGGATCATTGCGGACCTAAAATTCAGAATAAATTAAGTTTATACTTGTTTTTTTTTTAAGTTCGATTACCACGAAAGCTTTTGCTTTTAGAATCGTTCTCGAACACTCCTTCCAGATGCCTTCACGTCCCCGAGTTTCATTAAAAATCTTGCCTAATTTTACACTATTAAATGAGCCTGTGCGTGGCATTTCCAACAATGTGCGTGATGGAAAGATGTTGAGTAGCCTGGACACTCACCCAGTGCATTAGAATTAATTTTGGGTTGTGGATACCGATTTCAGGTCCGTAGCCATCTATGTAGAGCTTAGTAAAGACCATGAACAGACAGTGCGGCCGCAAAGACTGATCTGAGTCCAAACGTTGGGCATAAGTGAAATGGTTGGAAATGTCAATCACAGGCTGAAATACTGAAATACTTTCTTCTATATGACCTACATGAAAGGGAAATGATTACGTAGAAATGACGTAATGACGCTATCGAGGATTTGGCCGTTTGTCTGAGGAAAGGTTAGGTAAATAAGAACATTTGCTTGGTAAACGGTCGCTAAAGATTTATCTTGGATACTTCAACGATGAAGCAGGGGCGTAGCAACGATTTTAGGATTGGTACGGCCAATAACATGGGTCCAAGGGGGGGGGTCAAGACTCATTGTAGAGGGTCGGTAACTGCTACATCAGAAGGATTTCCCATACTTTATGAAACCTTTATATTGAGTTTTCAAATTTTGGCTCATTGCTTTGGCTATGGGGCCTATACATTGATATATAATAACATTGTCTGATTGACCTTAAGGAAATTGCAGCTTCTTAACAGCACTGTCATATTCCTTTACACGTAATCTAAGCTTCCAAATACTCCATTTCCTTTCCGCTCATTGGATAGATAGACAAGGATCATACTTGCGTTAAAACATTATTACCATCAGTAAAAGTTAATGTTCAAGTCCTCATTTGCGGCTTCCGCAGAAAAAAAATCAGAATTACCCATTCTCTCCTTCAGGAGTCCTAAGAAAATGAACTCCGCCTTTTCAAGTCCGCATTCTGTATTATTATTTGTAGAATGTTTCTTTGTCCGTGCAATTTTGGCAGATTCAGATGGTATTTTTTCAAACCGCGATAGTTTTCTGGCTGTTCAATTTAAGCCCCTGCGCCGACTATTTGAATTAATGATTTAGACATACTGAACAGTGAAAAGTACATTTATGTTTCGAGTTTTCTCATGCAAGGTCGCAAAAAATTGAAAATGCGCTATTGTATAATTGGATTACATTTGGAAACCAAACCTGTAATATCATGATAAGCAAATGGACCAGATAATACCAAATTATATGCACTCCTCTTATATATGGCTTGTAACTGCAATGCGACCGATATGCGATTCAACTTTTAACCCTAATGGAGCTGCATAGATTGCATGGATTGATATCACAGAAAGCCGTTGCAAATCCGAATTCATCGGACAACTTTTTAATTTATATTTGAAATATCTGCAATTGTTAAGTAACAGTGAGGTTGCAGTCCTATTGAAGCTTTGACGAAAGGTCAGTAACTAGTCGACTATTAAGTTGGAAAACCATTTAAAAAATCCACAGAATGGTCATAAAATTATGAAGTCCGTCACATTTTCTTAGCTAGATTTATACAGTTTTGAACATCTCGGTTAAACCACGCAGAGCCTGACTTGACCCCATTGGGACAAAAAAGAATGTTTTTCGATTATATTTAGTTCGAAAGAAAGCGCCGTATTAGAGCCAAAATTCGTCTCAAAGATGGACCATTTTGATAGATTTTGTAGAGGAATAATAGATGATATCTCATGCAAATTGATAACAAACGTCTTAACCTTACGGGTTTTCACAAGAAAAATTTGAAAAATCAGCTTCTTATTTTGGTAATAAGATGTGTGGGGTCCAAACTGGGACTCATGAATATTATCTTTACAACTGTATAGAGGATCATCAAATCATAACATACAGATCCAGGGCTTGTGCTAGCTTTTTAATTTAGGGAGTCATTGACCCCCTAACCATAAAATTCTGGGGATCAAAACTGTTTTGAAGGGGTCAAAAGGAAGCAAAACTTTTCAGTCTTCAAAGTAATCCATATAACTGAAACAACATAAACAATAAAGTGTAGACACACTTTATTGATTATGCTGTATCATTTATATAGTTTTTTTAACTATGAAGAACACAATTGATCTATATGATCTTTTATACTGCAAAGATTGAACCACTGGAAATTCAGTAGGTCAAAATGACCCCCTGTAGGAAATTTTCGAGGGTCAAAATGGGATTTTTGAGAGTCAATACCCTGGTTTAAGGGTCAAACACGAGCCCTGAGATCTTCCCTTTTCTATAAACAAAGAACCAGGTCCTGCGCATAGCTCAAATTTCATCCCATTGGTATCAGTTTAACATGTTTAATACAGCATTAGTAGATGAAATGATATACAAATGTTTAAACCTCTGAGCCTCTAAGTTTATAGCATGAAGAATGTTAAAGAATATGTATTTTTGATAGTAATTTTACTATGGTAACTAAGGGTTTTGGTGGAATTAAATTCTTTTTAAAATTTTAGTACAGCTAACTGCGTAGCTTCATATTGTAGCCCTCGATTTTCTGTAAGATAATACTCATAGATATTAACGATTTTACCAAACATTGCGATGTTTGTGATGTCAGATGACAAAATAATGCGTTGAACGCATGACTTTTGAAAATAGTATCAGAAATTGTGGTGAAACTGGAAGGTGTTATTAGATGTATTATTAGGCGATAATTTTAAACCATACGGTCAAGATTTAGTGCTAAGCCTGCTTTACATTTGCCGAAAACGCCATCGAACGCTTTCTTGATTTTCTATTTTCTTACATATTTATGTCACCACACTATGTCAAGAGATGATAATTAAGCTTATCAAACAGATCATTGATGTAACAGTGCGGCGTTTGCACGACAACCATGATAATTTGATGATTCCTGTACGGAGACTGTGAGATCAGGGTTTTAAAACTAGTTTTACTCAATAATAACCTTTCGACCGTGCGCACAGTCCCTGTGCTGTGCTCGTGTTGACACTGCAGGGTGTTGCGGTAAAATTTTGGAATCAAAATATCGTACGTTGATGGTGCGACCTCGGCGCCTACACAGTGGTTGTGCTGCGGATTCCTTTTTTTTTGCATTATGTCCGCTTAACGGCCTACGATTTTTTAAAAATAATTTGTCAAACTTAAACACTGGTTTTTAGCGCCCATTTAGCCGTCAGGCGATTCAAGCCTGGCACTTTAAGACCGCTGCATAGGAAAGTTGCGCCTGCTATTATCGCACGGACACGGTATTCTACCACATGGCGATGATGAAATTTAACGCTATAGCAGCTATACTCAGTCTTCAAAGGCTGGGTGTAATCAAGGCTTTTAATTTGGCATTCTGGTAGTAGTAAACAAGCGCGTGATTTTATTCTCAAAGGGCGAATATTTTAATGTGAAAAGTGATTGAATTTTTTGCTATCTTTTGACTGGTATTTATTTCGGCTGCGGTCATTTTTAGAAAAATTATTGGTGCGGCGAAAGCCGTACCGGCCGTACCGCTAACTACGCCCATGTGAAGAAGTGATTTAACGGATATAATAATTGTCACCGACACCCTACCTTTGACACTATATACAGTTAAGTACATCGTGAATTTGACAAGCTGCATGATTTTGGATCGATTTGAAATTAATTGAACGAGTGTATGGAGCGAGTTTTGAGGAGATTTCAAGGGAGATATCACATATCGCTTATTTTATTCAAATTGGATAAACGTACATATTAATAACATCCCTTTAATAAAATATGTATGCACATTCTATCAATAGCTTTCTTTATCTTCACAAACCCATCATACGCTTATTAAATTCAATTATATCAGTGAATCGTGGATTTAATCTTCCGAGTTTTATTATAAATAGCTGCTGATCATAATTTTAATTTCAGTGATTTTAAGCGATTTGAGTATTTGAAGTAAACGATTAGAGTGCTGAGTGAGGATTTAGAATGGTCTTAATAATAATAATAATAATAATAAAATCTTTATTTAACGAAGGTAACTTATTAAGACATCATCATACACATAAATCAAACAGCATAATGATTAGCTTATTTACAATAAGGCCTTCGAATAACAAAATAACATGTAATGAATCACACACATACTCGTCAAACACGCGCACACGAATAACTAACACTTTTTTGAATAGCATTGCAAAGCACACATACACTCACACTAAATATATAGATCCGGACATACACATTTAACTTACGAAAAATCATTCATAGATATCAGATATTCTTTTAATCTTTTCTTAAAGCATTTGATGTTAGATATTTGTCTTAAGTGTAATGGGAGTGAATTCCAATACTTCATACCTCTAAACGAGAAAGTTTTTTTCTTGTTTTCCGTTTTTGGTATACATTCCAAAGAAATATTATTGTTCGTTTCGGATCTTAGAAGATAAAAATTATTGCTACTTAGATTTAAGAGATTAGACATATAAGAAGGAGTTAATCCATTTATTATCTTAAATACCATCAAAACGGTGAAATATATGCATCGAGTTTTAAATGTTAACCATTTTAATTCAATAAAATTGTCTTTAGTGTTCGACATCCTAGGTTTACTTAGAATGATCCGTGCTGCCCTTTTTTGAATTTTGGTTATCCTATTTATGGATGCAGACGATCCCTGATTCCATGTTATACAGCAGTAGTCAAAGCATGGAGTTATATATGAATTGTAAAAGATTTGTCTCATTTCAGGGGTTAAGAAATGATTAATTCTTTTCAGTAAATGTAATTTAGACGATAACTTTACACAAGTTTTATCAATATGAATTTTCCAGGAAAGGGTGTTATCAATATATATTCCTAAAAGTTTCTGAGAAGAAACATTTTCTATTTGATTATCTAAAACTTTTAAATTTAGTTTTTGAGATTGCTTAAGTTTGAATTTTGTTCCAATTAGCATACACGTAGTTTTTTTTAGGATTTAAAACCATGTTGTTGAGGTGACACCAGCGCTCAACCTTAAGAAGGTCTTCCTGTAGGGTCTCGTTAATTTTTATTGTATTTGAACCAAACTTGTGGAGCGTTGCGTCATCAGCATACATGTCAATATCTGAGGATATATTTAATGGTATGTCATTAACATAAAGCAAAAATAAAATGGGTCCAAGAATAGATCCCTGGGGTACTCCAGATGATACAGGTCTCATTTCGGAAGATTTTGTTCCATTTTTTACAACTTGAAATCTATTAGTCAAATATGAATGAAAGAAATTACATGTGTCGTTTGAGAAATGATACAGTTTTAACTTATAAAGCAGTATATCATGATCGACAAGATCAAATGCTTTTTTGAAATCAAGAAAAACTGATCCAATAACATTTCCATTGTCAATATGAGTTAACCAAGAATCTATTAAATGAGTAAGTGCTGTTTGGCAAGAGTGGTTTTCCCTGAAGCCAGATTGACGAGCATATAAGATATTAAATTTTTTAAAGAAATCTTTAAGCTGATTTGCAATGTGTCTTTCAAAAATTTTCGATAATGTAGGTAAAATAGAAATTGGTCTATAATTGTTTGGGTCACTCTTTTCGCCACCTTTGAAAATAGGAGTGATATTCGCTTTTTTGAATTCTGTCGGGAAAATGCCTTTCGATATGCAGTTATTGAAAATACTTGAGATTGGTACAGAAATAAAGTCTTTGCATAATTTCAATATATTAGCCCCAATATTATCGATTCCCGACGACTTTTTAGAGTCCAACTTTTCAATCATGTTTTTAACCTCTAGTGGTGTAATGAACTTGATATCAAAGTAATTATTCTCTAATTTTACATCAAGGTGATTTTTTAAATTTTTGAACATTTCTGTATCTAAAGGAACCTTCTTTACTATTTTGAAAATATCTGAAAAATGAGTATTGAGTTCATTTATTACATGTTCAGTGCCTTCTATTTCTCTATCGCTGATACATAATCTGGAAGGTATTTGGGACTCGGTAACATCATTAGAAGAAATATGCTTTAGATTTTGCCATAAAGTTTTAGGGTCATATTGATTTTGAATTGCTTTATTAAAAAACTCCTTTTTACTCTTTCTTATTTTTGCCGTAACCTTGTTTCTATGAATTTTATACATTTTCCAATTCCTCGATCGTTTAAATTTATCCCGTTCCGATATTGCTATTTTGATGTCATCATTATACCAATCCGGTTGTTTCAATCTCTTAACTCGTTTTTCTTTCATAGGAATATGCTTATCTAGAATGTCATTCAAACAAGAGTAGAAATATTTCAATGCTTCGTCTGGGCTTAATAAAGTTTCGATTACGTCAAAATGTATAAAAGATAAATCATTAATAAAATTTTCCATTATCAACTTGGAAAATGATCGATATCTCATTGTTTTGAGCGTGTTTTGTTTTTCTGTTGAAACACTGCATTTGTACGTTAGTGCAATGGGATTATGGTCGCTTATTCCTATGTCAGGAACCAAAGTTTCAAGTATAAATTGCGGGCACGTACTATAAATTCGCGGAATTTTTCGCGATTCTTGTGGGCGTTTCAATGTGTTGGTGAAGACCAAAGTCTCGGACTAACATAGCCCATTTAGAATTGCTATAAGTTAAGGGTGGTGAACAATTTATATTAAAGTCACCTAACAATACAAAATCAGTTTTGCAATTTTCCGCGAAATTCAACTGCTCTTCAAAAACATCAATCCAGTCTTGGTTATTATTTGGTGCTCTGTAACAGAAATTTAATAATAATGCTTTGTTATTTCGAAAAATTACCTCAATCCAGATGCTTTCGATACCACCTAATTCTAGATCATTTCGTCTGCGATAATTTACATAATCTGCAATATATATTAATAATCCTCCACCAATTTTACCTTCCCTGTCTTTTCTTTCGATTGAAAAGCTATCGATTTTAAGATATTTGTCATCAATCTTTTCGGTTAGAAATGTTTCTGACACACAAAAAATATCAAGTAAATTTGATTCTTTTAACATAACCCTAACTTCATCCATTTTTGGAAGTATGTGCTGTATATTTAAATAAGCTACGTGTAAACCTTTTTGTTTGAATTGAAAAGTTTGATTAGATTTATCATTATTTTTCTGGCAATTCGAATTATTTTCTGTATTATTATTTGAAATGAGTGAGCAATAATTATTCAATTGTGATTCATAGGTATTATTAAAGTTGGTTTGTTTAGATATTTCTCCCTTTTTGTTACTTTCATTTTTACAAGGCACAGATAAAAAATCATTATCTATAGTACAAGCACTTTCACACAGACAATCTTCATTAGGCAAATTGCAAACAGAACACAAATCAATAAGAACATGGAATTTGTTACTACATTGTTTAGGTTTTTTATGTATGTCCGGTATGTCCTACTTATTGAGGAACCAACAGTCACGTGATAGGTGATTAGATCGCCCACAGTTCCAACATCTACTGTAATTTGAATTCCCATGCCGCCATCTTCCATTGTCTGTGTTTCTACGCCGTCCATTTAACGGCTTATACGTGTTCTGATCGTAGTTAATTTTTGATGATTGTTGCTTGATAATCGGAACGCTTCTATTAATCGTTTTAATAAGTGTCCTGGTTCCTTCAGGCACTAGGTGTATTCCATCTCGGTGATAAAGGTTTTCAGCTCTTAGTCCAGTACCATATACAAATGACGTGTAACAATCTATGAGTGAGGCTGTCGATTGTTCACACGCCTGCTTTATTACGTCGTTTATTGGGGTTACCTCTGCATCGCCTCGCGGGCTAACAGTACATAGGGAAAACTTGCATTGTGTAGATGTCATTTTAATCATATGTTCAAGTTCGTCATACACTGATTTGAGACAAGTTTCATTAGCAGCATCGTTACCCCCTGCATAGACAACAATGTTGCTGTAGTGATCCAGGTTCATTGACAATAGCTTGTTGGAAATATCCGTAATTTTCTTACCGCGACATGTCATCACCTGTACATTTCTGTTAAGTCCGCGTGTGTGAATTCCCTTTAGTATTGAATCCCCTATAAGGAGAACCTTCCCTTTCGTTGTTGAGTTAGATCCATTTTTAGGGGTCAGCGGTGTTTTGATACCAGTGGCAGAGTTTCCTTTTGACACATTGACTGAATTTCCCCCTTGTAGAATTTTGCTGGTTTTTAACTGGTTTCTTGATTCAACCATCTTTGGTGTTTTCTCCGCCCTGTTTGGAGTGACAATAATATCAGACTTGGAATTAGACTTGTTTTCAATTGATGAGCATTTTGTAATTGTTGAAGTCATATGATCTAGTTTATTATATAGTTCATCACTCATAACCTTTAGCTGTTCTTTAATATAATCTCTATCCTTCATGAAATTAGACACATTCCCGTCATTTGCTTTTACTTCTCTGTCAATGTGGTTCCTTTCGATCGCGTCAGACAGCTTTTGCAGCTTATCGTTCGTTGATGATACATGATCTTTAAAGTCCTGTCTGAGATCTCTCAAGTCTGTGACTAATCTATTTAATAGAATGTCTTTATCAGAAAATGCCGCAATGGTCTCTTGATCATTAGTGATATTTATACTATTCTCACTAGGACAATTTGTTTCCATCGTGTTTTCGGTTGCTGTAAAATTTTCTTCTATAGGACTTCGTTCTATATCATTAGCGAGCACTGTTTCATTTTCAATTACCGATGCATTTGCCGATTCAACTCCCGAACCCACATAATAATTGTTTGAACTACTATCGGGATCATTATGTTTGTCAGCCTCATTTATCTTGTCATTGATAGCGATTTCTGCACCTTTTGTAGAGCTGCGCGGTTTTCTTCGGGATTTTCCTGCACCGGTAGTCTTTGGGGTTTTTTGTGAAGAAACGCAGGACTGGATTGCCCGTATGATTTGGCTATTTAAATCATCAATCGATAAGTGATGGTCCTTAAGAGTTGATTCTGCTAATTTCAAAATCTTTTCAAAGTGGGAATTGATGAATAAACTTTCTTGTTTCCCGTTCACCAAACAAGAACATTTTGTATGATACAGGTTTAATGTGTATACACATTTTCCAGATGAGGTAAGTTTATACTTAGATTCCACAAGATTTCCTGATTTGTCGTAGACGGGAATTTTCTGGCATTCATTTTTTAGCTTTCCCGATGAATAATAAATTTCAGCGCTATGCTTAAAAAGTTCGTACATACCAGAGTTGAATCTGACATTAAGTCCTCCTGATGTTGGCTCGAAAGTGACATCGGCCTTTTCTGCGTTTCTCATCTTTTTTAATAGCGCTCTTGCCTCGTTTATGTCAAATTTCCTGATTTCCGCCTTCCGCAAATCATCACTGTCGTTCACTGTCCTAGGAGAATCAAAATCCTTTAACACAATCGCGTTTTCACGAAGATCCATTTTAAAATATCAGCGTCGAGATCCTTTAATTTTTGAATTTCATACGATTTTTTTCACTAAATCCAAAGAAAAATGCACCAAAATGTTCCATTTTTTACGCCACATCAACTTACACATATGTTGGAAAAATCCGAAATAAGAAATTAAATTTATCTTAGAAAAACGTATTTTTAACGGAACGTTATAAAGAAGTTGTTATGATGACGTCACGTCCGGCGCGGGAAAAAGTTAGTCTTGATGATACTAACTGTGCCACGTAGACTGCACTGCTCTTAAAAAAGTCAGCACTCATTTAAGTACTCCAGGATTTTTTTTTCAAGATATCTCACCAACAATTATGTAAATCAGCAATCTCAGACACCATTTTCACCGTCTGTTTTGAGGGGAGAATGGTAACAGACTTTTGTCACACTAACTCGATTGTCTGTCCCGCCTTTATCATTTGCCTAATTACACACTGAAGTATTCATGCGCCATAGATCTCTGTATAATTGTTCTTGTTATCTGCCTAGAAGAAAATATTTAGAGTATATGAATTCTTGACCCCCACCCCCTCAAAAAAAAGGGACACGATTTTCTGGGAAAGGTAACGATATTTTTTTATTATGCTTAATCCGGTATCTATTTATTTACGCTAGCTTAGGGAATCGCCCGCTGTACGAGGATTATTACATTTTTATCATGTTTAACATTAATGTATTATTACATATGTATTGTTTTGAGACAAAGGTAATACTAACGGACCAAGTAAAATGCACATTCTAGCAAACAATTGGGGCACCTGAACATTATACAAAGAAAACACTTAGGTGATAAATAGCGGCAGACAGTTGGTACACACGACATAAGCAATGTTTGTCGAAATTCAGAAATATTTCTGCTGTGTCGCTTGCCACAAATATATAATACGTACTTAGTGTATTATATGAAAACAATATGTGTTTGTGAAACACGAATGCCCCCGTAACGGCATTTTTTTTCAAAGTTTGACCTTGACAGATGACCTTGACCTTGTCACATGACCTTGACTTTGGTACCAGCGGATGCGGATCATTGAGATCTATCATCATGCCAAATATTAGCTTTGTATCTTGAATAGGCTTGAAGATATTGGCAAGGTTAAGTTTGGTTAAGTTTTCGGACAGACGGACGGACAGACAGACAGACGAGCGGACAGACGGACGGACAGACAGACAGACAGACATGAGTAAAACAATATGCCCCCGATCTCTCGATACGGGGGCATAAAAATATCTAACGAGGTTGGGAGAATTGATAAATGTCGAGGCTCTGCGGGTGGGTAGGATGGAGCTTTTTGGTTGTACAATTGTGGAATGCGAAGTGATGCAATGGAATGGTATACTAATTCAAAGGTTTCGGATAGAGACTACTTTGTAAGAAGCCGATCTCAGCAAGAACCTCGGCATTAAATGTTACTAACTTCATCTGAAAACCATCGTTGTACCACCCCTCGCATTGCTCGCCAACCATTTACCGCTTTGTCTACGACAATAAGTGATGTTTGGAATTATGTTTGTATCACGAATGTCAAAATTTATTTTGTATTTCAAAAGACGTAAATTATAGAACAAAGTTCAACACAATAACATGATTCAGGGTTATGATTGTAAATCAATTTTGCAGAAAACATAAATGAATGCTTTATGAAAATGAAAATATCAGGCCTGGCCGGTTGAATGGAAAGGATTTTTTTAAAGAGCTCCTTTTCGATATGGCCGCCGTAATAACGCAGTTGGTAGCGCGTCGGACTGTCAATCTGGGATCCTGGGTTCAAACCCCGACGGCGCCACCTTCTTTTCCGACTATTTGTCTCTCACCAATGGGTTAATAATCGTAGACCTAAGTGAGATAGCAGCTTGAGGCTAGGAAAGGATGTGTTGGTAGCACTGGTGAGAGAAATGCCAGGAATGCATTGTTAGGTGCTCCAACGGCCGCGATATAACTGAAAAATTTTTAAAAGTGGTGTAAAACTCCATTCAATCAATCCTTCTCGACATTTGTCAATAGAAAAAAATACCAACAATACAGACTGAAGTCTGTTCTGAAATCAATGTCGTTCCAAGCTGCATAATCGTCACGACGGTCACGCTATCGCAGTATGGTGTACAGCAGACCATTGGTGAAAAATCAAACATCATTTCCGACCGAGACTCTATGTAATCATAGAGAATGCGATATTTGTACGGGTTCACTTAATAATCTTTCAGATGAGCAGACGAAAATTGTCAGTGCCCAGTTCAGAACATGATGTCGTTTGAGCGATAATTCATGAAATAAACAAAGTATGATGGAATAACTTTTTGCTTAATATTACAGTGCACCATTACTCATTTATTAAATTTTGACATGATAACAAAAGTACTTTTGAAAAAATAATCCATAGCCGTAAACAACCATGTTTTATGCCAAAAAGAGATTAATTAATGCATTGCAATTACTCGTAGTGTCGTGGGTTCATTTCATTTAAACTTCTTATGATAAAAATAATCGTAAGTCAACATGCAATATCCCAAGACAATTCCAATGAGATGGTGCATGGCAGAATTCCATATTTAGTTACTACTGTAGAAGCAATTTTAATTTTTGACTTACGCGAAAAATGATCGTAAGATGTGAAGTAAAACAGGCCGAAGGTGAGCCGGAACGCAAGATAAAACCGTTCTTACAGAACAAATTATGAAATAAGCAACTCAAAAGACATACCCCACCCCGACCATTTCGCCGGAATTAATTGTCGCCTCTTATCCTCAAAGCCAAAAATAGCTCATCATGTTTTATGTCTATGGTATCAATTTATGTACTTAAATTATTAAATTATTTCTTCTTCGCTATGTCAGTTTCATAGCAGATGCTTGGTTGATTAGTTTTTGCTAAAAAAAATAGCCGGGGATGATGAAAAATGGAATTAGAAAATAATAGAACTCAAGGTTGATTTAATTTCCAGAATCCTCTCCCGAATAGACTCCATAATCAATCTGTGTTATCAATGTGCAGTCTCTCATGGTGATTTCATTAAATGAGAACTTAATCCAATGTAATGTCTTGTTTTGTTGACATTTGCGGACACAATAATGTAAACAACAGATGATAATATTTTATATTTTAAATGCCCAGTGACACATTATCACGAAATTTACCAACACAACAGTAAAAGAACACGGTGGCAAATTGTCCGAAGATATGCCCTTCGAAGCCCTGGATGCACAGGTACAAAAAAGAACAGGGGTAAATTTTTATAACTAAGAAAACAAGTGCATGTCGTATTGCGATGCAATACAGGAGTCCCCCACCGGATAACAAAAAATCCTTTCTTATAATATATCTCCTACTTACTAGATCTATAACTGTATACAAAATTTGAAGTTGCCAGCACATTAGGTTTTGAACAAAATGTCCCAAACAAAGGTATAAAAGTAAAAACAACCAATGGCTAAAACTCCAAAAGTGGGCGGAGAAGAGTTATTCTTGTACATGCCACCTGTCCTCAATGAGATCTATAAGTGTACCAAGTTTGAAGTTGCTAGCACTGATGGCTCAGGAGATATGGTCTGGACAAAAATGTCAGGATAAAAAACAACAACTGACAATAACTAAAAAAGTGGACATGGCAGAGTAACAGTTCTTGTGCATTACACTTCTTCTCAATGAGATCTACCAGTGTACAAAGTTTGAAGTTGCTAGGGCTTATGGTTTAGGAGATAAGTACGGGACAAAAATGTAAGGATAGAAACAACAAAGGGCAATAACTCAAAAAGTGGACATGGCAGAGTGACAGTTCTTGTACATAACACTTGTCCTCAATGATATCTATAAGTGTAGCAAGTTTGAAGTTTCTAGCACTTACGGTTTAGAAGATATGTTCCGAACAAAAATGTAAAGATAAAAACAACAAAGGGCAATAACTCAAAAAGTGGGTGTGGCAGAGTAACAGTTCTTGTACATGACACTTGTCCTCAATAAGATCTAAACATGTACAAAGTTTAAAGTTGCTAGCACTTATAGTCTAGGGGATATGAACCGGACAAGAATGTAAGACTAAAAACAACAAAGGGCAATAACTCAAAAAGTGGACATGGCTGAGTAACAGTTCTTGAACATGACACTTCTCCACATTGAGATCTATAAGTGTACCAAGCTTGAAGTTGCTAGCACTTATAGTTTAGGAGATATGAACCGGACAAGAATGTAAGGCTAAAAAGAACAAAGGGCAATAACTCAAAAAGTGGACATGGCTGAGTTATGGATCTTGAACATGACACTTCTCCACATTGAGATCTATAAGTGTACAAAGTCTGAAGTTGCTGGCACACATAGTTTAGGAGATATGTTCCGGACAAGAATGTAAGGGTAATAACTCAACAAAGGCTAATAACTCAAAAAGTGGGCGTGGCAGAGTAATGGTTCTTGAACATGACACTTTTTCCTCAATGAGATCTATAAGTGTACAAAGTTTGAAGTTGCTAGCACACATAGTTTAGGAGATATGTTCCGGACAAGAATGTAAGGGTAAAATCAACGAAGGGCAATAACTCAAAAAGTGGGCGTGACAGAGTAATGGTTCTTGAACATGACACTTCTCCTCAATGAGATCTATAAGTGTACAAAGTTTGAAGTTGCTAGCACACATAGGAGATATGTTCCGGACAAGTATGTAAGGGTAAAATCAACAAAGGGCAATAACTCAAAAGGTGGGCGTGGCAGAGTAATGGTTCTTGAACATGACACCTGTCCTCAATGAGATCTATAAGTGTACCAAGTTTGAAGTTGCTAGCACTGATGGCTCAGGAGATATGGTCTGGACAAAAATGTCAGGATAAAAAACAACAACTGACAATAACTAAAAAAGTGGACATGGCAGAGTAACAGTTCTTGTGCATTACACTTCTTCTCAATGAGATCTACCAGTGTACAAAGTTTGAAGTTGCTAGGGCTTATGGTTTAGGAGATAAGTACGGGACAAAAATGTAAGGATAGAAACAACAAAGGGCAATAACTCAAAAAGTGGACATGGCAGAGTGACAGTTCTTGTACATAACACTTGTCCTCAATGATATCTATAAGTGTAGCAAGTTTGAAGTTTCTAGCACTTACGGTTTAGAAGATATGTTCCGAACAAAAATGTAAAGATAAAAACAACAAAGGGCAATAACTCAAAAAGTGGGTGTGGCAGAGTAACAGTTCTTGTACATGACACTTGTCCTCAATAAGATCTAAACATGTACAAAGTTTAAAGTTGCTAGCACTTATAGTCTAGGAGATATGAACCGGACAAGAATGTAAGACTAAAAACAACAAAGGGCAATAACTCAAAAAGTGGACATGGCTGAGTAACAGTTCTTGAACATGACACTTCTCCACATTGAGATCTATAAGTGTACCAAGCTTGAAGTTGCTAGCACTTATAGTTTAGGAGATATGAACCGGACAAGAATGTAAGGCTAAAAAGAACAAAGGGCAATAAGTCAAAAAGTGGACATGGCTGAGTTATGGATCTTGAACATGACACTTCTCCACATTGAGATCTATAAGTGTACAAAGTCTGAAGTTGCTGGCACACATAGTTTAGGAGATATGTTCCGGACAAGAATGTAAGGGTAATAACTCAACAAAGGCTAATAACTCAAAAAGTGGGCGTGGCAGAGTAATGGTTCTTGAACATGACACTTTTTCCTCAATGAGATCTATAAGTGTACAAAGTTTGAAGTTGCTAGCACACATAGTTTAGGAGATATGTTCCGGACAAGAATGTAAGGGTAAAATCAACGAAGGGCAATAACTCAAAAAGTGGGCGTGACAGAGTAATGGTTCTTGAACATGACACTTCTCCTCAATGAGATCTATAAGTGTACAAAGTTTGAAGTTGCTAGCACACATAGGAGATATGTTCCGGACAAGTATGTAAGGGTAAAATCAACAAAGGGCAATAACTCAAAAGGTGGGCGTGGCAGAGTAATGGTTCTTGAACATGACACTTCTCCTCAATGAGATCTATAAGTGTACCAAGTTTGAAGTTGCTAGCACTGATGGCTCAGGAGATATGGTCTGGACAAAAATGTCAGGATAAAAAACAACAACTGACAATAACTAAAAAAGTGGACATGGCAGAGTAACAGTTCTTGTGCATTACACTTCTTCTCAATGAGATCTACCAGTGTACAAAGTTTGAAGTTGCTAGGGCTTATGGTTTAGGAGATAAGTACGGGACAAAAATGTAAGGATAGAAACAACAAAGGGCAATAACTCAAAAAGTGGACATGGCAGAGTGACAGTTCTTGTACATAACACTTGTCCTCAATGATATCTATAAGTGTAGCAAGTTTGAAGTTTCTAGCACTTACGGTTTAGAAGATATGTTCCGAACAAAAATGTAAAGATAAAAACAACAAAGGGCAATAACTCAAAAAGTGGGTGTGGCAGAGTAACAGTTCTTGTACATGACACTTGTCCTCAATAAGATCTAAACATGTACAAAGTTTAAAGTTGCTAGCACTTATAGTCTAGGAGATATGAACCGGACAAGAATGTAAGACTAAAAACAACAAAGGGCAATAACACATATGGTTTAGAAGATATAGCCCGGACAAAAGCGTGACGGACAGACGGACAGACGGACGGACGGACGGACGGACGGACAGACGGACGGACAGACGGACAGACGGAATCGAGCAAACCTATAGTCCCCCAACCGGTAACCGGTGGGGGACTAATAAGCTAGGCAGGGTAAACCTTTTTAAACAGCGACGACAACAACGGCGACGCCAAGGTTATGACAATTTATAATATGCCCTACGTCGCGGGAGTGAATATTTTTGATATTACACGGGTTGTTATTACACTAGTGGGATAACTATTCAAATGAGGTCAGAGCGAATAGCAATACAATGCAATACAATACAATACAATTCTCTTTATTCACTCCGTTCCTTTTGGGGAAACAGAAGGTAAATGTACATGAAATACAAATGTTTGAGGCGTAGAATTACAATATACAAAATGCATGTAAATAAGAGTTTAGAGAGAGAAAATGAAAATGAAAGGGAAAAGAGAGTTAGAATTTGCCCATGATTATCTTTACGAATTTAACTAAATTTACTATTTCTGCTATATTTTTGGTATTCATGAGTGATTCGAATTTTAAGATATTACATCTTTTAATGTAGGAGTGTGGTATCAGACGTTTTCGTTCAGTATCTAGGATAGAACAATTAAACATTTAGTGGTACTCGTCACTTATATCAGTGTTACAGAGTGTACAAATTCGGTCTGATATTTCAGTCCTACACCATCTTCCTGTTTCGATTAGCAGTTTATAATTGTTTGTATTAAATTTCATCGCTGTTTTTAAGAGTGCAGAGCAACGCTATCTTGTAACCGCGAAAATGACGTCATAATGTGTATATTGTGACAGCAGTTTTAAAAGGCGTTATAAGTTTCGCGGAAAAGTGAATTGTTGAATTTCAAGAACTTTGACGATTTTTCGCAAAAAAATCGGGTCATATTATAAATAGAATATAAAATTTGTGCTCATAAAATACAGAATTTATTCAACTCGTAAACTTAAACCGATAAAAACTCGCAGAGCCTCGTTTTTATCGGTTTATAGATGACTCGTTTAATAATTTCGGTATTCCATGACCACTCATTCAATATCCTCTATATCTCGGGTTTTCTCCGAAAACAGCCTAGCTAATATGAACTTATGATGGTGATAACTCGAATGCAGGCGAGATGAAATGGCTTTGCCTTATTTAATGAAATAAGTCAAACGATATTAATTACATTTTCATATAGGGCCTACTGATAACAAATAACATAAGATCTGAAATTCTCTGAATTAAACTTTAAACGATTATATATTCTGCGACAGGAAAGATTTAAATCTAACAAACACATTCGATCAGACGAAATGAAGTGCAAGTCGAAACAATTGACTAATGGCTTTCACTTGCGATGGTTGTTGCATCAGGGACCCCTGAGAATTTTAGTTGATGTATTAAAGGGTGCAAATTATAGAGAAAATACACGGCCAATTAAAAGAGTATTCAACTATTCATAAGAAATGGAAAACTTCCTATCGCGCATGGTTGTAGTGTAATCCGTTTTTCCTCGTTATTAGGGACTGTAGAGTACTGTGTGCCAAGTTTCAAGTGAATGCCTTCAGTAGAACTATAGATATAACAAAATGTCAAAGTTTTCGCACGACGACGACGACATCGACGACAACGACGACGACACGGAGGCTCTAGCAATATCTCGGGTTTTCTCCGAAAACAGCTGAGCTAAAAATGAGACATACGTTAGCATGTTTTTTTGAAAATTTTGAAAAAAAAAAAAGAATAAAAATGAACATTTTGCATCTGAGTGAACAAACTGACTTAGATGAATATTATTATTTCCTTAAAAGCTGAAGCCATATAAGTCTTTACAAAAACCTATCTTCTTATCATCTCGCCTAAACATGAATGAAAACATTTACGAATCCTACAATACAATTGATTTGATTCTAGCTGGGTCAGACAGCTTAGACCAAGTGTATTGTATTCCTCCACTTCACTCAGCTAAATAATGGACACTGCACAAATCTTATTTGTAGGAAAGTCTCCATCATGCATGTTTCTTTACTTTAACCTTCACTCGATCTCTGAAAACCCGAATAGTGGTATATTTATTCTTCTCAAAATATAGCTGATACTTGAGCATGTGCACGACATTTCCAACAATTTCAAGTGTTCATGGAGCGGTAACATTGAGTAGTCTGGACCAATCACACTGTACATTTACCAGATTACCTGACTATCTAAAAGCACTTTGGGGCCAAATCTATCTATAATAATAATAATAATAATAAAATCTTTATTTAATGAAGGTAACACATTAAGAAATTAATCGAAAGACCAATTTCTTATTTTCAATATGGCCTTCAAACAACATCAATCCTGGAGCAAACATGCATGCATACATAATCCAAGTATTAACAAAATGGAACACCCTTCAAGGCATTGAACCCGCAACTGCTCCGCAACATGTCGGAACCCATGATCCCTCACAATGCCTACCGAGGTTTCCAAATGGAAATTATTAGGATACCCCGTTCAACACTGCTCAAGCTCACCGTCTCCGAGACGACGCGAAACCATCACTGGGCCATTACCTTATAAATATGGTCTCTCTCTCTCTCCCCTCTGTCTGTCTGTCTCTCTCTCTCTTTCTGTCTCCCTCTCTCTCTCTCTTCATCTCTCTCTCTCTCCACTCTGTCTGTCTGTTTGTCTCTCTCTCTTTCTGTCTCTCTCTCTCTCTTTCCAAATTTTAAAATCTTTCATATCTACACAGCTTTACATACAAGGCAAAAATGCAAATGTAAACAACAATACATGAAATCAATATTCAGTTAAGGAATGAGCATTCAAGACATACACAAAAATAGTAAAACATTTTCAACCTGAAATATATTTGAATCAATGATAATTAATGTTCAAAGATGTTTAACAATATTAGAAATTATACAGTGGAATCAAACATAAGGTAATTCTTTAGTTTCCTTTTAAATTGAGATACATTTTTAATTGATCTTATGTCCAAAGGGACGGAATTCCAATATTGCATCCCAAGATATGAGAAAGTACGTTTGCGAAATTCTCTTTTTGGAATACGTTTACTTGAAATAGTTTTATTTGATTCCGATCTGAGAGTATAAAATTTATTTGTACAAGGATGTATGAAATGAGCCATATATGGTGGTGTTAGACCATGCATAGTTTTGTATACCATTAATATAGTGAAGTACTTGCATCGGTTTTTGATAGATAGCCATTTTAAGGCGAATAGATTGTCTTTAGAACTCGTTTTTCTTGATTTATTCAAAACGATACGGGCAATTCGCTTTTGGAGCTTAGTAATTCTATCTGTAAATTTCAATGTAGAGCTACTCCATAGAACACAACCGTAATCAAAATAAGGAGCAATGTAAGAATTATAAAACAATTGTTTCATATCGCTAGTAAGATAATTGTTTATTCTCTTTAGTAAATATATTTTCGAAGAAACCTTTGAACAAACACTGTCGATATGCATTTTCCACGTTAAAGAATTGTCAATATACATGCCTAATACTTTTTGGGTACATACATTTTCTATTTCATTGTTTTGAATATAGAGTTTGAGTCTTGGTAAGTTATGAAGTTTAATTTTACTTCCTACAATCATGCAAGTGGTTTTATTTGGGTTCAACATCATATTATTATTTTGAGACCATTCATTTATTTTTAACAGATCATTTTGTAAGCATACATTTATTTCGGATAACGAATTACCCGATCTATAAAGCGTTCCATCATCTGCATACATGTCGATATTCGATAACAGATTAAATGGTAGATCATTAACATACAATAAGAATAAAATAGGTCCAAGTATAGAACCTTGTGGAACTCCCGAAGATATTGGTTGCACATCGGACGAGACAGATCCATTCTTAATAACTTGATATCTACCATGTAAGTAGGAATTGAAAAGATTACAAGCACTATCCGAGAAATGGTGAAGTTTAAGTTTATAAAGCAGTATTTCATGGTCAACCAAATCAAACGCCTTTTTAAAATCAAGAAATACTGTCCCTATTATTTTACCTTCATCCATATTCATTAGCCACGAGTCTATAAGGCGTATAAGAGCAGTTTGACAGGAATGATTTTCTCTAAAGCCTGATTGATATTTAAACAAAACATCATTGCTTTTTAAATATTCTTTTAATTGATTGGCTATATGTCTTTCAAAGATTTTTGATATAGTTGGCAAAATCGAAATCGGACGATAATTATTCGGGTCAGTTTTCTCACCGCCTTTGTATAGAGGTTTGACATGTGCTTTTTTCAGTTCTGTGGGAAATGTTTCTTTCGATATGCAAATGTTGATTATAGTTGCCAATGGTTTTGAAATAAAATCTTTGCACAGCTTTAAGATGTTAGGACCTATGCCATCAAGCCCCATTGCCTTATTATTATTCAAACTATCAATATATTGTCGAACTTCTAGTGCAGTTATAAACTGTATATTGAAAGATTTGTGCTGTAACTTGCTATCAATGTATTTTTTGAAATCTTTAATTTTGTCCGGATTAAACGACACCTTGTCTACTAGCTTAGATATGTTAACAAAGTGTTTATTTAGTTCATTCATTACATTTGCTATCCCTTCTACTTCAGTATTTCCTAGAGAAAGTTTTTGAGGTAAAATCGATTCGTTATTTTCATTAAACGAAATGTTTTTTAGGTTTTTCCAGATACTTTTACAGTCAGTATTATTTTCGATTGCCTTATTGAAATATTCTTTTTTACATTTTTTGATAATCGAGTTGACCTTATTTCTCCATATTTTGTACATAGTAAAATTTTTCTCGCTTTTGAAAGTGTCTCTTGTTCGAATAGCTAACTTAATTTCATCATTGAACCAATCAGGTTGTTTCAGCTTCTTAACGCGTTTTTCCTTGATAGGAATGTGTTTTGATAAGCATTTGTCTAGCATACAGTAAAAATAGTCTAACGATTTACATGGATCATTTATTGACTCAACAATATCAAAATTAATATTAGAAAGGTCTCTTATGAATTTATCATGTTCTAGCCTTGAAAAGGATCTATATAATATAGAATTAACACTGCTCTTTCTTTGTAATTTTGAGCACTTGTAAGTGATTGCTATTGGAAAGTGGTCGCTTATTCCGAGTAGCGGTACTAACGTTTCCTGAATAACACTTGGATTAGTAGTATAGATATGGTCAATTATTCGAGAGGATTTATTCGAAACCCTAGTAGGCGATTTTACATGTTGATATAAATCAAAGTCATTGATCAATTTCGACCACTTTGAATTACTGTAAGAATAATTGGGTGACGACGATGATGGTGATGTAGAATAGTGTATGTTATAATCACCAAATAATATCCAATCTTTACCGTTAGATTCAGCCATCAAAAGCTGATTTTCGTACTGATCTATCCAACATTGGTTGCTATTAGGCGGTCGATAAGTAAAATTTGCTAATAACGGCTTGTTATATGGCAATGTAATTTCTATCCAAATACTCTCAATGTTTCCCTGCTCTAAATCCATTCGTCGTTTGTATTTGATGTAATTAGCAATATATAATAGTAAACCACCTCCGATTTTCTCTCTTCTACATTTTCCTTCTTTTTCTTCTTTTCCGATTATCTACATAGTTTACATCAAAGACGCTGGTCAGACTGTGCGGATGCACAGACTGACCAGAGTCTTTGCTTTTCGCACATTTGAAATTGTTGACAATGTCACGCAGAAATAATCACGAATCGGTAAAGTTTTGTGATTATAAATTCTCCCTAAATTCGATAAGGTATAATTGTTTTTTTAAGACGCTAAGACGTTATTTTATCTACATATTTAGTGCTGACAGCACTTCTTAATGGAAAGGTTTCTGCTTGTGTTTTTTTGCGACCACTCAAGTTTAATAGAACCGTTTACAAATTGATACGTCATTCGTAGATCGTTTTCACTTAATCTTTGATCTCATTAATTTATATTTAAATATAGTCATTAATCTACTTTCACAGGGAGACTTTCTGTCGTAGAAAAATCTGTAAAGCTCTATGACTTCAATTGATAAAAATATTTGGAGCAAAATGTAGGGAATCCTACTTTTAGCTAAATATTTTGCAGAATTCGACCAATCTGCTATTTGATACAAATATAAAGTGCCTTTTTAACTCCAAACATACTTATGGTATTCTAAATAAAAAAATAAACAAGTAACTTGTTTAGCTGAAATTAACATAGTGGTGAACCAAATTGGACTGAACATTCCTATACTGGATGGTTTATGTATGTTCAAAAGTTTTCTCTGTTAAAGAGACTTCATCGTTGGAAAAATTGTTAAGGGGAATTTCTGAATACTTTGATGGGGCACTTTTTTCAACTGTCACAGAAATAGAATAAACATTTTGTTAATGGTTATTTTCCAGACAAAGGAATAAAATAGCATCAGCTGATATTTCTGGGAATTTCAGCACTTTACCACTGCACCAATATTTTTTGTCGAAAAAGCCAAAATTAATTTGAGAAGTCAGCGATAGAATTCTTCCAACACAAATTATGTGTTGATGATATTTTAGATTATACTAACCTTTTCAAATGGCCTCTTACTTCAGATAGGAATTAAGACTGTTCGTCATTCAAAATATGAGGATTGTTTCTTGAATAGGCGTGAAGAAATTTGAAACGCTAAATTCGTTTTTCTAATTTTTACCAGACTTTAATTACCAGACAGTTAGTTGACTTGACTTATGCCACTGAACATAATAAAAATCATGAAACATGCCTCGTAGTTATCATTATTCTCTATGGGAATCATAATCAGACTAATTACCTCACCTCGGCACGTGCGCAAGCTTTTGGAATCACCCTGAGTCCATTTAGCATCGTCAAAACTGTAGAAAGAACCCCTTCTTTTGAAACACTGGGCCGGTTTCAATGAAACATTTCCCGGTTTGTCCTTGGGAGAGCCCTTTCAAAATTGTTTGCGAAATTTTGATTAGCCCCACGAAGAAGCTATTATTGTAGTACATATAACACGCTCATCTGTTTAAAAACATTCTTGAAAGACGTTTCTTTTTATATTTCATTATACTTCTACAACATTTATTCTTGTTATATTTCATTATACTTCTAATATATATTTCTATCTAAGTTTTAAATGCTGCAATAACAGTATACAATCAAGTACATGGGGTAAGTAAAAACACCAACAAAATGTAGTACAAAGTACAATCATCATGCAATCGTAGAAATGCACACAGCAGACCGAAATTCCCACATCATTTCCGACCCAGACTCTATATCGTCGTTAATCTGCTTAAACCTCGTAACTTCAGCTTGTATATAGCTGTAGTTACGAGGTTTTATCAGATATTCGACGATATAATTATAAAGGATACGATATTTATACGGTTGCATTTAATACCAAATTCTTTCAGATGAGCAGACGAAAATTAAGAAAGCTATAACGTGTGAAGTTGGATATTTGACGATTTCTTAAAGAATCAACATAGTTTTACAGACACTGTTGTTGTTAAATGACACAAAGTACACTATTTGAACGGACTTGAACAAAATGTGTTTTTCAAACACAAATACCCCCGTAACAGCATTTTTCTCAATATGTTGACCTTGACACATGACCTTGACCAGCATACCTGCTATTTTACATCACTGAGATTTTTCATCAAGCCAATTATGAAAAAGGTATCTAAAATATGCTTGAATACACTGAACATGTTATATATATATTGTTTGGTTAAGCTTTTTAAAAGTTTAACCTTGACAGATACACTTGACGTTGTCTGTGACATTGACTTTGGTATCGACTTATGCACATTGTTGAGATATATCATCATGTCAATTAGTGAGCATGTACCTTAAATATTCATGCACAAATTGACAATGTTAAGTTTTTTGGATAAATTTTTGATAAGTTTAACATTAACCGATGACCTTGACCTTGCCACATGACCTTGACTTTGGTATCAGCAAAGCGTATCGTTGAGATCTATCACCATGTCAAATATCAGTCTTGTATCTTGAATAGGCTTGAAAATAATTCCTATTTTAATTTTTTTGGTTAAGTTATTTGACCTTGACAGATGACCTATACCCGGTCATATGACATTGACTTTGGTATCAGCAGATGCGTATCATTTAGATCTATCACAATGCCAAGTATGAGGATTGTATCTTGAAGAGACTTAAATGTTTTTGAAACGTTAAGTTGTTTGGTTAAGTTTTGCGGACAGACAGATGAACAGATAGAAAACGGATAAAACAATATGCGCCAGATCTTTCGATGCGGGGCATAAAAATATGCACTTCCGTAAAGTGCGTAATGGGAAGTCTAATGCTTGTAGTGATATCGTCGAAAGCTGCCAAAACCCCGCTAGCACAGCTGCATTTAGCTGTCTCAACATGACAATGGCGGCCATCGACGATACACATACATAATATCTGTTTATTTTATTAATATTGCGTTGTTATTTCTTTAATCTATTTCAATACACGTTTAATCAATATCAATGTTGATCGTCATAGCTATTTAATACGTACGTAGTGTTTTGTATGAAAAAAATATCTAACGAGGTTGGGGAAATTGATAATTGTCAAGCTCTGTCGAGACAAATATCAATTTTCACAACTGAGTTAGATATTTTTTCAAACAATACACTATGTATAGACCAACAATTTCAAATGAGTGACCAAAGATCAATTTTACATTGAAAATGATAGAAAATACACGTAATGGCTTCTCAAACCTCACCCTTGCTTGCGGAACAATATGTATTATATTTATTTGTGTGAGGCTGATACTTCAAGTGCCAGCTTCACACACACTTGATTATCTTGTAACCTCTATTTGCCTTGTTTATATCGATCTTTTCAAGCAGAAATGGATGTTTGAAAAATAACCGCATTATTTCATTGTTCAAAAAATATCCATGTGATATCATAAAAATATCATATGTGATGTTATCACACGGATATTTGTATAGGTATAAGATAAATGGTCTTACCCCTTTTAATGACATCTAAGTTAAGCAATTTTTATCATTCACTGAGCATGTATTAAAGAAACTGACCTTATAAGAATAAGTGGGTATTTCCTTAAAAGCAGAAGCCATACAAGTCATTTTCAAAAGCGTCTCCATATCAATCTTATCCTTACTTACAAGAAAAAGATTTACCAAACCCTACAATAGAGTTGATTAGATTTTAGCTGGGTCAGACAGCTTGGGCCAAGTGTATTGTATTCGCCCACTTCATTCAACTAAATAATGGACACTGCATAAATCTCATTTCTAGGGTAGTCTCTTGCATTCACGTTAGTTAGTTGAACGATTTCTTTTCGGGTTATATGACAATTATAAAAACAAATAGTGTAAACCGAGCCACAGACTAGGGTTGACATCATTTTTCTTTCAAGGCGTGATTAACTCGTTTTATGCACCGGCAAGAAAGCGTTTTATGATTTTTTATACTCCAAAGTTTTCGACTAAATATATAAATACAAAAAAAGATGTGTAATGCAGACTAAAATTAGATCATTTTTTTCAAATAACTTGAAAGCACCAAGCAAAATGCTTCATTAAGTATTCATGGTAACGAGGAAACGTTTACAAGATGCAGCTGGGTCGATAAATGTAGTTTATGAAAAAAGGGGCCCAAAAAGGGATACGTGTTTAAATTAAATTTTAATAAGTTTGACTGAGATGACAAGATTTCATGCCTCCGCCCCTACCATTCCCGATATATTCTATAGAATAGGCGATGCTTCCCTATCGACCGCCTAGGTTCGAACTCATGATGCCCTTATATGGGGATTTTGAGTCTAACAAGCTATCAACTACTATTTGGTTGCAATTACGTGGCGATTACGATCGCAACCCGATGTCGAATACGTATACCGTTCGGGGACCGTCCTCGGAGAGTTTACGGAAATACAGGAGCGATTCAGTTTGCATTTAATATGAATAACCCGATCATTTAAGATGTTCCAGTATTTTTCTCCATGATATACTATAACAATTATGTAAATTAGCATTCAAAGACAACATTTTCACCGTATGTTTTGTTTGAGGGAAAACGGTTTGCAGACATTTGTTACACAAATTCAATTGTCTCTCCAGCCTTTATCATTTGCCTAATTACGCATTGAAGTATTAATGCACCACCAATCCCAGTTACTTTTATCCTTAAAGTATCAATACGCTTAGCAGTGCGCCTATTTTTACAAGTGTCGCTATTTTTGCACACCCAGATTCCCTCTTTTTGCGTGACATTAACGCTCAACAGAATAAGAAGGCAATCACATTTACGTAAGTCGACGAAAATGTCATTAACCCAGCTTTTACACAATGAGTTACAATATTTTGACCAAACAACAGTAATATGTCGTAAAGAGTATATCATCATGCAATTTAAGAATGGTGTACTGCAGACAATGGAGAAAAATCAAACATTATTTCCTACCGAGACTCTATATAATTATAGAGGATACTATATTTGTACGGTTTCTTTTAATACCAAATCCTTTTAGATCCTAATATCTGACATGGAATCAAAAGTTTGAAACATATAATAAATGTGATTAAGATAAGTCAATGTAATGCGTCATTTAAAAAAATATTAAAAGAAAAAAGCTCGATTTAAAAAAAAACTATGTCCAGACCGATGTCAAAAGAAAACAATTACAACGTAGAGTATAGTAACGCCAAGTTGACAAGATAAATGATCTTGGACTGAAATATGCGTTAAATTGAACGAGTGCGATAAGTGAGTTTTGAGTATAATTCAGTGGAGGTAATACAGTATCACTAATTTCGTTCAAATTGGACGAAATTATCGATATCTGTTACAACCCGCGACTCCCCCCCCCCCCCCCCCCCTCATAAAATATACTTTTTTACACTTAAATTTCCGAATGGGTGTCCTAATGGACTAATTAGGCGCTTTAAAACCTACAAAAGTCGATAAAATCATAGATAAATTTGACCGATTTAAAGAAATGTTGAACGTTTTTAACGATTTCGAAATGTTTTCTTATGATTTCGGTGCATTTTTGATCCATTTGAATGAGAGTTTTGGAATTAATGAATAGAGCGCTGAGGGAACCAGTGTCAATTTCACGATGTTATTCACTGTAACTGTTATTTCGGTCGTGTTGGAACGATATATATGTAACCGTAAAACGGAAGTTTCCTTTTGTAATTTTCTTTTTTGAAGAGGGCTAAGGTTAATGTAAAGAGTTTTTTAACCAAATTCAATGCTGCTTCTATTCACAAAAAAGACAGTTTGTCCAGCTAAACAATATATCAAGTTGATGCTGTAGATGGGCACAAGCAGTTGCACAATATTAGAGGCCCCATCTCATAACAAAATAGATGTTAAGTATGGTGCAACATCACATCATAATATTTGCTGCGGTTTATTTCAAATTATAGTTTTTTTAATTCAATGATCTATTGTATATAACTTTAAACTTATGATTTTTTGAAATAGAAATTAATATATTGCTAAACAACTTTACAGGTAAATAAACCATTAAGGTCCATTTATGTTGTGATGACACACCATGCCGTACATAGATCTACAAGTTTACAAAATTAGAATGACATATATGACATATATATATGTGCTTATAAAATGAGTCAAAATATATTGCTTGCATAACTACGTCTTGGACCCGAGTTTTATACAAATGGTTGTAGTAAAACCTGGGTAGTAATTTAGACTGTTCTTTACGCTAAAGCTATGGCAGTCTTATGTTGCTTAACAGCTCGTGGTCATAAAGAGCTTCATTTTGATATATAATATACCTGGACAAACTGCCTTTTCTAGACAAATGAAGTGCCTTGAAATTTGGGTCTCAAACACTGTATTTGAACCTTAATGCGTTATATGTAGTGCAGAGTAAAACTCCTGAATCTACTTTCCCTTATGTATACAGATTTATCACACAACCAGTAAACACGGGAACATTAAAAATATTTAGAAAATGATAATTGCATTGATGAGCCAAGGACAAAACAAGAAATCAAACAACAACAGACAACCAAACCCATAAACATTCATAACTTGTACATTCTGAGTACATACGTAGGGCGTGTAACGGGAAAAAAGACTTGTCAGTTTTGGTACGTCATGTACTTCAACTGTCAAAATGTTACAATCAAAACACATTTCTTGAAATATTGGAACCGTTAGATACGGTCAAATGATTTTGATTTATCGTCATCGATATTTCTGAAACAGTTTGTCCAAAATGATAATAATTCTGCCATAAATGATTACTTTATTGGCATCTTGTTAAACCAGACGGTTTTTTTAGCTAGGCCGATTACGAACAAAACGTCGAAATATTGTCATTTCTTAAATGCTTTTCGGTTGTTTGTCGAGAAATAATGGTAGATTATCACTTGATAATCTCACTGCAAAAGCAGTGAAATTATCAAAAACTTATACCCTGCTTTTGGTGCATTTCATCCTATCTGACGTAATCTATGCGGGGCGAAATAAGTGACGTCACAATGAACGTTGCATAGCAATCACGCGCAAAATGACGCGCTAAACGAAAATATGTCCTAGAAATTCAACATTTTGTCTCATTTTTGCCATAAAGAAATAGAATAATCGTTTGTTTTTCGAGTAAGATCGATTTATATTTCATTTCGTGAACAACAATATGTTTTTTGTTGTTCACTCAATGAAATATAAATCGATCTTACACTGAAACAAACGATTATCCTCTATGTATTTGACGTCGTTATGATAGGCGTTTGCATCATTGTTTGAGTATTCGTTGACCTAACAAACAAGGTAATACATGTATTTTGATTTTTTTTATGATTGAAATGGGGTTTTACTCTAAACATTTTTTCAATTAAATCTGGGCGGATGGTGCACCTACATTGTAACAATTGATTCATTCCTGGTATTTTTCTAACCAGTACTACCATTACACCCTTTTCTAGCCTCCAGCTGCTATCCCACACAGGTCTAAGACTTTCAACCCATTGACAGAAGCCAAATAGTCGGAAGAAATGATTGCCACCGTCGGGTATTTGGTTATATTGAAACTATGCTTGCGTATACACCATCACATGAGTTTTTCATATTTCCATCGGGGATAACTTCCATTTTGTAAGACTTACAGGGTGTTTCATAGTATCCGTCCTTATTCTAAACCATTATAGATATGCTATAAGTTATCACTTATGGAAATATTCAATTTAGTATATCCCTGCCTCGTCTTAGAGATTCTTACTTTTCGACACCGAGCGATGACAATCAAATTTTGTAAATAAGATATTGGTATAAAACGATAATTATGAATTCATGTTTCCATACGAATTGGAATCCAGAATACGATAACGTTAGATTATAATCAGCTCCTTCTTCGGAAGCCAATGTTTCTGGCTCTACTTTGTTTCCCGCAAAGAGTGCCCAGAAGGGTAATCTAATTTATCTTATAACTATACAAGTAAACGTGTGATAACATCCCGTATGATATTTTTTTATGATATCACATAATTATTTTTTAGAACAATGATACAATGCGGTTATTTTTAGAAATTTGCATTTCTGTTGGAAACATCTACAAAAACAAGACAAATAGAGGTTATAAGACAAATACAATACGTATTTAGTGTATTGTATGTAAAAATATCTAACTCGGTTGTGGGAATTGATAATTGTCTCGACAGAGCCTCGACAATGATTAATTCTCCCAACCTCGTGAGATTTTTTTCTCATACTAAACACTTTAGTATGTATTATATATTTACATTCCTGCCAGGTTTGGTTGAAGCTTGTCCTGTGGTCAATGAAATTGTGCAAAGAATTATTGAAATCTTCCTATCCGATGACAGTATGTCATAATGAGCATATTGTGCTATGATAAGTCAAAAGCGACTCAAAAATTGTTCGTAAAATTGTTCAAATTTGTCAATTTATGAAATGCAACATCGAGATCGGTTTTGTATACCAACCCCCCACCCCTTCCCCCTCTCTTAACTTGAATGCTGCTTCTAATCAACGAAGTCCGGTATTTATAGCTAATTAATGTTTACCTACATTGGATCAAATTATCTACTAAATTTATTTTTTCAAGCTACTTCTTCAAATCAACTTTTCTACGCCATACCAATTTATAGAAGGCAATGGCTTGAATAGTTTTTTTTTCTGAAATATAACCGGAGAGTGACAAAAAAAACAATTAGAAAATAATAGAACTCAAGGTTGATTTAATTTCCAGAATCCTCTTCCGAATAAACTCTATAATCAATCTGTGTTATCAATGCGCAGTCTCTCAGTGTGATTTCATTAAGTGAGAACTCAATCCAATGACATTTGTCTTGTATTGTTAACATTTGCTGACACAATAATGTAAACTACTGATTGGTGATATTTTCGATGTATTCTGCGTAATCAATGAACTGGCAGGGCGGGGCTTAACCGTGACGTAATTTGGCGAGTTTACTTTTCAATAGTTTGGGTTCCTTCAAATTTTAGTCGGTAATCATCGTTAACGCGTGCAAAAACGGTACCCTAAAACTTTAAGGATCTCGTGCTTTGAGAGAGTGAATACATATCGTCGTTTGGTTACGTAACTTCAGCTTGATTAAGCTGAAGTTACGATGATTTGGTTACCAATCCACGATTTAAGGTCTCGAGTTATTTATATCGACTCTCTTTAGAAGTAGGTTATTTTAGGGTAAAAAACTGCCACACCCTGCCTAAGCTGATTTTCCTTAACCTCAAGTGCAACGACCCGTTACTTAGGCTCCGCCCTGCCAGGGCATTAATCATGGATAATAAATGCCCAGTGACACATTGTCTAGAAATTCACCAACACAACAGTAAAAGAACACGGTGGCAAATTGTCCGAAGATACGCCCTTCGAAGTTCTGGATACATAAGTACTAAAAACAACAATAATAACTAACTAAAATAAGCTAGGCAGGGTACCATTTTTTAAACAGCGACGCCAACAACGGCGACGACAAGGTTATAACAATATCTCGGGTTTTCTCCGAAGACAGCATAGCTTATATAAACTAGTGATGGTGATTACTCGAATGAAGTCGAGATAAAATGGCTTGGCCTTATTTAATGAATCAAGTCAAATGATATTTATCACATATTCATGTACTGATAACAAATAACATAAGATCTGCAAATCTCTGAATTAAACTTTACACGATTTTAAATTCTGCGAAAAGAAAGATTTAAAAGTAACAAATACATTCGATCAATCGGAAGAAGAAAGAAGTGCAAGACGAATCAATTGACAAATGGCTTACACTTGCCATAGGTGTTGCATCAGGGACCCCCGAAATTGCTAGGGGAAGTTTGGTCGATGTTTTAATGGCGTGCAAATTATAGAGATAATACACTCGACTACAATTAAAAGAATATCCAACTGTTGATGATTAATAGAAAACCTCCAATCGCACAATGTTGTAATGCACTCCGTTCTCCTTGTTATTTGGAACTGTAGAGATTTGATTCGAAAAAAAAATTGAAGTGTAAAATGTTATCCGTGGGCGCAATTGATTTCTTTTACCTCAAGGGTCAATACAATACCATTGCAACTTCGTAATAGGAACATACAATAAGTTTGCGTTTACCCATTGATATCTCATTATATATGCTAAATATAGCCATCTTCGTAACTCTATAACTTTATCATCCAGGGGAAAGCTTATAAATGAAGGTTCACTTAGACAGACATATTTGCTTACATGGTAAAGAAACGCTTCCTCTATAGTCTATCATAAATAGCTAAACACATTCTAGTTTCATTACCACAAGCGTTTTGAAAATGAATAATTTAGTCATATTCAAAATACTGCAACACCATACGGATATTGTTAAACTTGTAAACAACCAATCCCTAATCGGGTTATTTAAATGTCTGAACAATGTAATAATCTGCAATCATTTCATCAACTAGTAGTAAAAAAAACTCCAACAAGAGCACCGCCTACGGGTGCCTACGCTCGGCTGTCGAGTGCTGGATGGTGGGAAAAAATCTAAGTCAAAAAAGGGGCATAATTTGCACAAAATGCGTCCAGAGTTACCCCCCTTGATAGTATATGTTACTCTTTTGATGGTGAACATGTGTGCCAAGTTTCAAGTGAATGCCTTCAGTAGAACTATAGATATAGCAAAATGTCAAAGTTTTCGCACGACGACGACGACAACGACGACAACGACGACGACACGGAGGCTATAGCAATATCTCGGGTTTTCTCCGAAAACAGCCGAGCTAAAAATGAGACATACGTTAGCATGTTTTTTTGAAAATTTTGAAAAAAAAAAGAATAAAAATGAACATTTTGTATCTGAGTGAACAAACTGACTTAGATGAATGTTAATATTTCCTTAAAAGCTGAAGCCATAAAAGTCTTTACAAAAACCTATCTTCTTATCATCTCGACTTAACATGAATGAAAACATTTACAAATCCTACAATACAATTGATTGGATTTAAGCTGGGTCAGACAGCTTGGACCAAGTGTATTGTATTCCTCCACTTCACTCAGCTAAATAATGGACACTGCACAAATCTTATTTGTAGGAAAGTCTCCTTCATGCATGTTTCTTTACTTTAACCTTCACCCGATCTCTGAAAACCCGGATGGTGGTATATTTATTCTTCTCAAAATATAGCTGATACTAGAGCATGTGCTTGACTTTTCCAACGATCTCAAGTGTTCGTGGAGCGGTACCATTGAGTAGTCTAGACCAATCACACTGTACATTTACCAGATTACCTGACTATCTAAAAGCACTTTGGGGCCAAATCTATCTACATAGTGTACATCAAAGACACTGGTCAGACTGTGTTGATGCACAGACTGACCAGTGTCTTTGCTTTTCGCACATTTGAAATTGTTGAAAATGTCACGCAAAAGTAATCACGACTCGGTAAAGTTTTGTGATTATAAATTCTCCCTAAATTCGATAAGGTATATATATAACTGGTTTTTTAAGACGCTAAGACGTTATTTTCTATATATTTCGTGCTGACAGCATTTCTTAAGGGAAAGGTTTCTGCTTGTGTTTTTTTGCGACCACTCAAGTTTAATAGGACCGTTTACAAATTGATAGGTCATTCGTAGATCGTTTTCACTCAATCTTTAATCTCATCAATTTACATGAATAGAGTCATTAATCTACTGTCACAGTTGACTTTCTTTTGACGGGCAATTCTGTGAAGCTCTATGACTTCCATTGATAAAAATATTTCGAGCAAACTGTAGGGAATCCTACTTTTACCGAAATATTTTGCAGAATTCAACCAATCTGCTATTTGATACAAATGTAAAGTGCCTTTATAACTCCAAACATACTTATGGTATTCTAAATAAAAGAATAATCAAGTAACTTGTTTCGCTGAAATTAACATTATAGTGAACCAAATTGGACTGAACATTCCTATTCTGACTGGTTTATGTATGCTCAAAAGTTTTCTCTGTTGAAGAGACTTCATCGTTTGAAAAATTGTTAAGGGGGATTTCTGCATACTTTGATGGGGCACTTTTTCCAACTGTCACAGAAATAGAATAAACATTTTGTTAATGGTTATTTTCCAGACAAAGGAATAAAAAAGCAATTAGCTGAATTTTCTGAGAGTTTCTGCACTTTACCACTGCACTTTAATATTTTCGGTCGAAAAAGCCGAAATTAATTTGAGAACTCAGCGATAGAATTCTTCCAACACAAATTATGTGTTGATGTTGTGTTAGATTATACTAACCTTTTCAAATTGCCTCTTACTTCAGATAGGAATTAAGACTGTTCGTCATTCAAAATAAGAGGATTGTGTCTTGAATAGGCTTGAAGAAATTTGAAAACGCTAAATTCGTTTTTCTATTTTTGACGCATTGACAGACTTAAATTACCAGACAGTTAGTTGACTTGACTTATGCCGCTGAACATAATACAAATCATGAAACATGTCTCGTAGTCATAATGCTCTATAGGAATCATAATCAGACTAATTACCTCACCTCGGCACGTGCGCAAGCTTTTGGAATCACCCTGAGTCCATGGAGCATCGTCAAAATTGTAAAAAAAAGAACATTCTTCTGAACCACTGAGCCGGTTTCAATGAAACATATCCCGGTTTGTCCTTGGGAGAGCCTCTTTCAAAATTGTTCGCGGAATTTTTATTGCCCCAACGAAGAAGCTATTATTGTAGTACATATAACACGCTCATCTGCTTAAAAACATTCTTGTAAGACGTTTCTTTTTATATTTCATTATACTTCTACAATATTTATTCTTGTCATATTTCATTATACTTCTAATACATATATTTCTATCTAAGTTTTAAATGCTGCAATAACAGTATACAATCAAGTACACGGGGAAGGTAAAAACACCAACAAAATGTAGTACAAAGTACAGGCATCATGCAATCGTAGAAATGCACACAGCAGACCGTTTAAGGAAAATCACACATCATTTCCGATCGAGACACTATATCGTCGATAATCTGCTTAAACTTCGTAACAACAGCTTGTATGCAGCTGTAGTTACGAGGTTTTAGCAGATATTCGACGATATAATTATATAGGATACGATATTTGTACGGTTGCATTTAATACCAATTTCTTTCAGATGAGCAGACGTAAATTAAGAAAGCTATAACGTGTGAAGTTGGATATTTGACGATATCTTATGGAGTCAACATAGTTTTACAGACACTGTTGTTGTTAAATGACACAAAGTACACTATTTGAACGGACTTGAGCAAAATGTGTTTTTAAAACACAAATACCCCCGTAACAGCATTTTTCTCAATATGTTGACCTTGACACATGACCTCGACCTTCATACCTAAAAATTAACATCACTGAGATTTTTCATCATGACAATTATGAGAACGGTATCTAAAATATGCTTGAATACACTGAACATGTTATATATATTTTTTGGTTTAGTTTTTTTTTTTTTTTTAAAAAGTTTAACCTTGACAGATAAACTTGACGTTGTCTGTGACATTGACTTTGATATCGACTTATGCACATTGTTGAGATATATCATCATATCAATTATTGAGCATGTACCTTAAATATTCATGCACAAATTGACAATGTTAAGTTTTTTGGATAATTTTTTTATAATTTTAACATTGACAGATGACCTTGACCTTGCCACAGGACATTGACTTTGGTATCAGCAAAGCGTATCGTTGAGATATGAGTTATGATCATTCATCTACGATATCTTTCAACAGTGGATTATTTCTTTTACTCACTACCGTAAATTGTGTTATGTGAGTTACGCCCTTGGAGTCTAATGCATGTAGTGATATATCGTCGATAGCCGCCAAAACCCCGCTAGCACAGCTGCATTTAGCTGTCTCAACATGACAATGGCGACCATCGACGATGCACATACATATTATCTGTTTATTTTATTAATAGTGCCATGTTATTTCCTTAATCTATTCAAAAACATGTTTAATCAATATCATTGCTCATCTTCAATATTTTATAAAAAAATACGTACTTAGTGTTTTGTATTAAAAACTATCTAACAATGTTGGGGGGATTTACAATTGTCGATGCTCTGCCGAAACAATTATCAATTTCCACAACCGAGTTAGAAATTGTTCATACAATACACCATGTACGTATTGTACTTATAATGTATGAGCTGATGGGACTTCAAGTGAAAGCTTCACACACACATTATATTTATCTCATAACCTCTATTTGCCTTGTTTTCGATTTTTCTAGCAGAAAAAGATCTTTCTAAGAATAATCGCATTATGTCATTGTTCTAAAGATATCCATGTGATATAATATAATTATCATTTGGGCTGTTACATTGTATCACACGGATATTTGTATAGTTATAAGATAAATTATCATAACCCTTCTAATGATATCTAAGTTAAGCCATTTTTTATCATTCACTGAGCGTGTAATAAAGAAACTGACCTGATAGGAATAAGTTGGTATTTCCTTAACAGCATAAGCCATACAAGTCATTTTGAAAAGGGTCTTCATATCAATCTTATCCTAACCTACAAGAAAAGGATTTACCCAACCCTGCAATATAGTTGATTGGATTTTAGGTGGGTCAGACAGCTTGAGCGAAGTTTATTGTAGTCGTCCACTTCATTCAACTAAATAATGGACACTGTAGAATTCTCATTTCTAGGGAAGTTTCTTGCATTCATGTTACTAATTAGTTAAACGGTTTCTCGTCGGATGATATGACAATTTGGAAAAAAATAATTTCATCCGAGCCGCAGACTAGGGATGACACCATTTATTTCAAATAGAGAGTAACTCGTTATATACACCGGCAAGAAACCGTATTGTGATTTTTTATACTCCAAAGTTTTCGAATAAATATAAAAAATATAAAAATAAACAAGAGCACCGCCTACGGGTGCCTACGCTCGGCTATCAAGTGCTGGATGTTGGGAAAAATTCTAACTCGAAAAAGGGGCATAATCTGCACAAAATGTATCTAGAGTTATCCCCCTTGATAGAATAGGTTGTTCTTTTGATGGTGAACATATGTGCCAAGTTTCAAGTGAATGCCTTCAGTAGAACCAGAGATATAAAAAATGTCAAAGTTTTCGCACGACGACGACAACGACGACAACGACGACACGGAGGCTATAGCAATACCTCGGGTTTTCTCCGAAAACAGCCGAGCTAAAAATGATGCGTAATGCAGACTAAAATTAGAAAAAAAACTTCTTACAAAAACTTGAGCGCAACAATCAAATTGTTTCATGAAATATTCATGGGAACGGGGGAACGTTTACAAGATGTCCCTGTGTAGATTATTGAAAAAAGGACCGAAAAGGTTACATTTTTAAGTCAAAGTTTATTACTTTTGACTCAGATGACGCGATTTCATGCCTCCGCCCCTATAATTCCCGATATATTCGGTAGAATCGGCGATGTTTCCAGATCGACCGCCTAGGTTCGAACTTATGATGCCCTAATATGGAGATTTTGAGTCATACAAGCTATCAACTACTATTTTGATGCGATTACGATTGCAACCCGATATCGAATGCGTATACCGATCGGGAACCGTCCTCGGAGAGTTAACGGAAATACAAGAGCGATTCAGTCAGCATTTAATATGAATAACCCGATCATTTAAGTTGTTCCAGTATTTTTCTCCATGATATGTCTATAACAATTATGTAAATTAGCAATCACATACAACATTTTCACCGTCTGTTTTGTTTGAGGGAATATGGTCTGCAGACATTTATTACACAAATTCAATTGTCTCTCCTGCGTTTATCATTTGTCTAATTATTACACATTGAAGTATTAACGCACTACCAATCCCAGTTCCTTTTACCTTTGGACTATCAATACGCTTAGAAGCACGCATATTTTGACTCTGGTCGACATTTTTGCTACCCAGATTCTCCGTTTTTTTGCCTGACATTAGCGCTCAACGACGAAAATGTCATAACCCCAGCTTCTCAACCTTGAGATACAATATTTAGACAAATCAACAGCAGTAATATGTCGTAAAAAGTATATCATCATGCAATTAAAGAATGGTGTACTACATACCATTTGATTGATTGATTGATTGAATGGAGTTTAACGCCGCTTTCAACATTATTTCAGTTATATCGCGGCGGCTGGAGCACCTAACAATGGATTCCTGGTATTTCTATCACCAGTACAACCACCACATTCTTTCCTAGCCTCCAGCCGCTATCTCACATAGGTCTACGATTATCAACCCATTGGTGAGAGACAAATAGTCGGAAAGAACGAGTGCCGCCGTAGGGGATCGAACCCGCGAACTCTAGATTGACAGTCTGACGCGCTACCAACTGCGCTATGACGGCGGCTGCAGACCATTTGAGAACTAGAAAGCCATGAATGGCTTGAGTCGCTCCACAGGCTTGAAATTCAAAGCAAATAAATGTTTTGACTATATTTTTAGATACTCTGGGTTCTACTGATGTTGAAAATGATTTTCAAAGTTTCAACTATATAACATATAGAGAAATGACCTCTGCCCATAAAAGACATATTTTTCATCAAATCAAAATAATTTTTGGCTGCATGATAATGGGTCACTCAAAGATCATACCAAAAATGTTTGATTGATATCCATCAGTAACATTCTGAGAAAATGATTTTCATAGTTTCCACTATATAACATATTGAGAAATGACCTCCATCCATAAAATACATATTTTTCATCCAATCAAAATAATTTTTGCTAGACTAATAAAGGCTCACTCAAGGATCATTCCAGTGAAATTTGGTTGATATCCATCAGCTACATTATGAGAAAATGATTTTCAAAGTTTCCACTAAATAACATATAGAGAAATGACCTTCGCCCATAAATGCATATTTTTCATCCAATCACAATGATTTTTTGTAGACTGATAAAGGGTCACCCAAGGATCATTCATGTAAAATTTAGTTGGTATCCATTGATTAGAATCTGAGAAAACTCACTTTTTACCATATTTGAAAATTAGCCACGCCCATTAAATCCATGTTTTTCATTGGATCAAAATTTCTTGAACAACTTTGAAAGAGGGTCACCCAAGGATCATTCCTGTGAAGTTTGGTTGAAATCTGTCCAGTAGTTTCTGAGGAGAAGATTTTTAAAGAAAAGTTTACGACCGCACGCACGCACGGACGGACGGACGGACGGACGCACGACGGACACAACGCCATGACAATAGCCCCAGTGGCTTTCAGCCAGTGGAGCTAAAAATCAAACATAATTTCCTACCCAGACTCTATATAATTATAGAGGATACGATATTTGTACGGGTTCACCTAATATTAAATCCTTTCAGATGAGCAGATGCAAATCGTCAGCAATTCAGAAATTGATACCATTAGAGCGTGAATATTTGACAATATTTTATGAAAAATATCTGCTGATGATTGCTTGTTTTTTGCATAAAAATAACGTTTGTAGTCACGGGATTAAAATCTGGCATGGAATCGAAAGTTTGATACAAAGGAAAATTGTGATTAAATAAGTCCACGTAATGTGTCATAAAAAAAATCTTAAAAACCGGTTTGGTCTGTTTTTTAAAAAGGATTTTAAGTATGGTGCAACATCACACCATAATATTGTGAAATATTTGCTGCGATTTATTTCAAATTATAGTTTTTTTTAATTCAATGATCTATTATAAATTACTCTAAACTTATCATTTTGCGAAATAGAAATTGATATATTGCTAAACAATTTTACAGGTAAATAAACTATTAAGGTCAATTTATGTTGTGATGACACACCATACCTTACATAGATCTACAAGTTTACAAAATTAGAATGACATATATGACATATATATGTTTGTAAAATAAGTCAAAATATATTGCTTGCGTCTAGACCCGAGTTTCATTTGATTTGAATTGGGGTTTTACGTCGCTTTCAACAATCTCTCAGTTATATCGCGACGACTGGAGCACCTAACGATGGATTCCTGATATTTCTCACACCAGTACTACCACCACATCCCTTTCCTAGCCTCCAGTTGCTATTCCACATAGGTTTACGATTATCTACCTATTGGTGGAAGACAAATGGCGGAAAGGATAAGTGCCGCGGCCGGGGATCGAACCCGTGCGAATATAGACCCCTGGATTAGAAGTCCGGCGCGCTACCAACTGCGCTATTGCCGCGGCTCGAGTTTTATACAAACGGTTGTAGTAATATCTGAGTAGTACTTTAGACTGTTCTATACCGCTATAGCTATGTCAGTCTTATGTTGCTGAACTGCTCGTGGCCATAAATAGCTTTATTTTGATATATAACATACTGCCTTTTCTTGAAAAATGAAATGCCTTGAAAATTGGGTCTCAACACTTTACATGAACCTTAATGCGTTATATGTAATACAGAGTAAAATTCCCGAAACCACTTTCCTTTATGAAAACAGATTTACGACACAGCCGGTAATCTCGAGCTTAATTTAGATAAATATTAGAAATAATTAGAAAATGATTTTTCCATTGATGAGCCAAGGACAAAACAAGAAATCAAACAATAACAGACAAACAAACCCCACAACACGCATAACTTGTACATTCTGAGTACATACGTAAGGCGTGTAACGGGAAAAAAAGACTGTCAGTTTTGGTACGTCATGTTCTTCAACTGTCAAAATGTTACAATCAAAACACATTTCTTGAAATATTGGAACCGTTAGATCCGGTCAAAAGTTTCTGATTTATCGTCATCGATATTTCTGCAACAGTTTGCCAAACATGATAATAATTCTGCCATAAATAATTACTTTATTGGCATCCTTGTTTAACCAGACGTTGTCTTTTTTTAGCTAGGCCGATTACGAACAAAACGTCGACGTATTGTCATCAATTTGACGTCGTTGTGATAGGCGTTTGCATCATTGTTTGAGTAAGCGTTGGCCTAACAAACATAATGATACATGTATTTTGATTTTTTTCTAATTGAAATGGGGTTTTACTTTCAACAATTTTTCAGTTAAATCTGGGCGGATGGTGCACCTACATTGTAACAATGAATTCCTGGTATTTTTCTCACCGGTACTAACATTACATCCTTTCCTAGCATCCAGCTGCTATCCCACACAGGTCTAAGACATTCAACCCATTGACGGAAGACCAATAGTCGATAGAAATGATTGTCGCCGTCGGGAATTTTATTATATTGAAAATATGCATGCGTTTACACCATCACAGGAATGTTTCATATTTCCATCGGGGATAACGACCATTTTGTAAGACTTACGTGGTGTTTCATAATATCTGTCCTTATCCTAAACTATTATTGATTTGCTATAAGTACTCAAATAACTTATGGAAATATTCAATTCAGTATGTCCCTGCCTCGTCTGAGAGATTCTTACTTTTCGACACCGAGCGTTGACAATTAAATTTTGTAAATAAGATATTGATGTAAAAAAGATGAACATGAATTTATGTTTCCATACGAATTGGAATCCAGAATACGATAACGTTAGAATTTAATCAGCTCTTTCGGAAGCCAAGGGCTCTGGCTCTACTTTGTTTCCCGCAAAGAGTGTCCAGAAGGGCAATCTAATTTACATTCCTACCAGGTTTGGTTAAAACTTGCCCTGTGGTCACTTAAGTTGTTCAAAGAATTATTGAAATCTACCGATCCAGTTTGGCAGTATGTCATACTGAGCATATTGTGGTATGATTAGCTAAAAGCGACACAAAATTGTTCGTATATGTAAATTTATACAATTAAACATCAAGATCGGTTTTGTATACCAACCATCCCCCCACCCCCACCCCCTCCCTCTGAACTTGCATGCTGCTTCTAATCAACGAAGTCCAGAATTTATAGCTAATTAATGTTTACCTACATTGGATCAAACTATCTACTCAATTTATTTTTTCAAGTTACTTCTTCAAATCAACTTTTCTACGCCATACCAATTTATAGAATGCGTTGGCTTGAATAGTTTTTTTTGCTGAAATATAACCGGAGGGTGACAAAAATACAATTAGAAAATAATAGAATTCAGGGTTGATTTAATTTCCAGAATCCTCTTCCGAATAAACTCCATTATAAATCTGTGTTAGCAATGCGCAGTCTCTCAAGGTGATTTCATTAAGTGAGAACTTAATCCATTTGTAATGTCTTGCATTGTTGACATTTGCTGACACAATAATGTAAACTCCTGATTGATGATATTTTCGATGTAACAATGAGAATCACTTTGTCATGTAAATGGAGAACAGGTTGGCAACGAGGGCCTGGGACTCTCTACAGATTGCCTCTAAAAACCTATGGCATGATAGGTAAGATACATCAAAAGAAATTTGAAAGGTTTTAAGGACAGGTTATTCCAAGTCAAGTCAAGTCATGTCAAATTTATTTACAACAAGAGCTATCGGAGAACAGCAAAGCTCGGCTATTCCTAGTGCTGGATAGTAACAGCAAATCAATATCAACATTGGAAATTCAATAAATTTAAGTCAAGAGAAAAGAATCTTTATCTAGAGGCTTATATTATGGTCACAGAAGCATGTGCAACGTTTCAAAAGAAATAGCTTTAGTAGGAACAGAGATACAACTAACATAAACAGTTGCACATAAAAAACAAGATTTTTAAAGCCGAAAAGGGTTAAAATTCCACTAAATTAAATATCAAAGTAATGAATCTTTGTCTGTGGGCTAATATTATGGTCAAAGAAGCATGTGTAAAGTTTACAAGCAGCAGCTTTAGTAGATACAGATATTACAGATGTACATCAGTTGCACATAAAAACTTAACCAAGATTTCTAAGTCCGAAAATGGTTAAAAATCCACTAAATTCAATACCAAAGAACTGAATCTTTGTTAAGAGGCTGTTATTATGATCACAGAAGCATGTGCAAAGTTTTCAAGCAATATCTTTACTGGAATTAGAGATATAACTGATGTACAATATTTGCACGTAAAAACTTAACCAAGAATTTCTGAGTCTGAAAAAGGTTAAAATTTGATGAAATTCAATATCAGAGTAATTAAACTTTGTCTAGAAGCTGATATCATGGTAACAGAAGCATGTGTGAAGTTTCCAAGCAAAAGCCTATTTAGAAATAGAGCTATAACTGATATACATCATTTTCACGTAAAAACTTAACCAAGAATTTCTTAGTCCGAAAAGGGTTAAAATTTGATGAAATTCAATATCAGAGTATTGAATCTTTGTCAAGAGGCTGATATTATGGTCACAGAAGCATTTGCAAAGTTTCAAAGCAATAGCTTTAGTAGATAGAGAGCTATAACTGATATACAACATTTTCACGTAAAAACTTAACCAAGAATTTCTAAGTCGGAAAAGGGTTAAAATTTGATGAAATTCAATATCAGAGAATTGAATCTTTGTCAAGAGGCTGATATTATGGTAACAGAAGCATGTGCAAAGTTTCAAAGCAATAACTTTAGTAGATATAGAGATATTACAGATATACAACATTTGCACGTAAAAACTTAACCAAGAATTTCTAATTCCGAAAAGGGTTAAAATTCCACTAAATTCAATACCAGAGTTATGAATCTTTGTCAAGAGGCTGATATTATGGTCACAGAAGCTTGTGTAAAGTTTCACAGCAATAGCTTTTATAGAAACAGAAATATTACAGATAGATAACATTTGCACGTAAAACTTAACCAAGAATTTCTAAGTCGGAAAAGGGTTAAAATTCCACTAAATTCAATATCAGAGTATTGAATCTTTGTCAAGAGGCTAATATTATGGTCACAGAAGCATGTGCAAAGTTTCAAAGCAATAGCTTTAATAGAAACAGAGATTTTAAACACTTGCACGTAAAACCTTAACCAAAGCATTACGCCGACGCCGACGCTGACGCCGACACCGACGCCCGGGTGACCGGAATAGCCCCCCTATTCTTCGAATAGTCGATCTAAAAAGTCGGGAATACATAACAAATAACACAAGCTCTGATGAACTTTTAACACCGACTTGAGGTTCCTCTGAAGGTTAAAAGCAATCGGGAACCCCCGGCGATTCTACGGAATAGACCTCGGGAATAATACGGGCGCAGCCATTAAAGCGCGTCATTTTTCGCGTGGGTTTATATGACGTCACAAACATCAACGATCTCGCTAAGGATGACGTTGCATAAAACAAAATCAACGTTAGAATAAAAGAGGGCATATTATAATTTAATGACAAAACGCAGTGTATTACTGCGTTTTGTCATCAAATTATAATATACCCAAAAGATCTCTATAGACATTCGGAAAGAATTAACAAAATGTCATTTTTTTCAAGCGTATTAAATGACCGAAGTACCACCAGAAGCCGAATTACCTAAAATACGACCCGAAATTACTACACTTACGTCCGAGGTACTTTTCAGTTTCCGGGAAAGTCCGAGCGATGTTCCGAATGGGTTAAAGGTAGAGATAATTAAATTAAATTCAAGTAAGGCCCCTTTACATGTGATACTTGACATCACCGATCCATTTCAAGAAAGATAAATCCATTTTAACGAAGATCCAATTTGGGACATTGCTCGGACTTTTCTGTAAAAAAAGTCTGGTAACTGGAAAGTACCTCGGACGTGAGTGAAGTAATTTGGGGTCATTTTATTAGGTAATTCGGCTTCTGGTGCTACTTCGGTTATTCAATACGCTTGCATAAAAATACATTTTGTTATATCTTTCCGATTGTCTGTGGAAATTCTTTGGACAATGTTATATAATTCGATGACAAAATGCAGTTATAGACTGCGTTTTGTTATCAAATTATGATATGCCCTCTTTTATTCTTTCGTTGATTTTGTTAACTGTGCACAACGTCATCCTTAGCGAGATCGTTGATGTTTGTGATGTCATATAAACCACACGTGCGAAATGACGCGCTTTCGTTACTGTGCCCGTATTATACCCGAAGTCTATTCCGTAGAATCACCGAGGGTACCTGTTCCGATCCGAGTAAATTGGAAGCACATTCAATCAAAACAGTGAATTGTTTTGCGACTATGAGGATATTTTAAGTACATATGCACTATGCTAAAAGGAATCGTCATAACCGAAGTGATCAATCCAAGGAAGTTGGGAACAAAGTCGATGAAGACTGTGGACTAAGTGATGATAACAAAATATTTTAGCAAATTTCAAAAGGGCTCCTTTTTTGCAAACGATACTTGAGGAACCTAGTCCATTAGCGAAAGAAACAATCCTTGCTCGGGTACAATCATCTAGTACAAATTTGAAAAACAAGAGGACCCTGAGGGCCCTAGATCGCTCACCTGATATTTCAAGTAAATCATCATTAAGACTCCTTTTCCTGTGATATGGCATGAACCTTCCCATTTTCAACAGAGTTCATTCTTGTGACCTGGTAAACATTTTGACCAAGTTTCATGAAGATTGGACCATATTTGTGGCGTCTGGAGCTCTTACAAGAAAATTGTTATTAAGGCCCCATTTCCCGTGATATTGCATGGATCCTTTCCATTTTCATGATAGTTCAACCTCATGACCTAACAAACATTCTGACCAAGTCTCATGACGGTTGCACCATATTTGTGGCTTCTAGAGTGTACACAAAAAATATCATTAAGGCCCCTTATCCCGTGATATGGCACAAATCCTTTCCATTTTCGATAGGGATCATCTTTGAGACCTAACAAACATTCTGAACAAGTTTCATGAAGATTGAGCCATATTTGTGTTCACTAGAGTGTAAACAAGAATTTTTCATTAAGGCCCCTTTTCCCGTGATATGGCAAGGATCATTCCCATTTTCAATAGAGTTCATCCTAATGATCTAACAAACATTCTGACCAAGTTTCATGAAGTTTGGACAATATATGTAGCCACAATAGTGTAAACAAGAAAATTGTCATTAAGGCCCCTTTTCTCGTGATATGGCACGGATCCTTTCCATTTTAGCAATTTTTACAAGGGACGACCCAAGGAATATTTCTGCCAAGTTTGGTTAATTTTGACACATAAGTTTAGGAGGAGATGTCGTTTAAAGAAATTGTTGACAAAATTGTCTTTAATGCCCCTTTTCCTGTGATTTGGCATGGATCCTTCCATTTTCAATAGAGTTCATCCTCATGACCTAAAAACATTCTGACAAAGTTTCATGAAGGTTGGACCATATTTGTGGCTTCTAGAGTGTAAACAAGAAATTTGTCATTAAGGCCCCTTTTCCCGTGATATGGCACGGATCCTTTCCATTTTAGCAATATTTACAAGGGACTATTCAAGGAAAATTTCTGCCAAGTTTGGTTAATTTTGACTCAGTAGTTTAGGAGGAGATGTCGTTTAAAGAAAAAGTTGACGCCGTGATGGACAGACGGACAGACAGACAGACGGACAGACGGGCGCCGGACATTGATAGATCACAATAGCTCCATTGAGCACTTTGTGGACTTTTCGTAATTTATAGCGAAAAGTTTATCCGCTCTTCAAATTTGGTGCAGCTCTAAACTTTCTGCGCGGATGGAGTCACAACGAACGGACGCTCGACGGACAGAGCGGATGCAAGGCGTATGAACAGGGTAAGGAACATATGCTTTTTCGTCTTTTCAACGGGTGTAAAGATTTTCGTACGTTTGACATCCCCAATGCATCCGTAAGTGCTGTGGTACCGGATCTTCAAAAACTTATATATTCTGCGTTATAATTCAACTTGCAGGGCGTGATTTAGTCTTTACGTAATTTCGCTAGTTTACTCTTACTTATTAATATTTTGGGTTCTTTTAAGCGATAATTGACAATTACCATTAAAGCGGGCGAAAAAGGGTATTAAAAAAAACAACAATAACAACAAAAAACGATTTTACGTTCTTAGAAAGAGAACATATTATATCGTTGGCCTACCATAGCCTCGTATCTAAAGCTTCAAAAAACTGCGGTTACGAGGGTTTGGTTACCAATCTGCAATTTAAGATCTCAAGTTATATTACTATGACTTTCTATTGAAGTAAGCAACTATAAATAAATAAATAAATGCTAATTTATTTAAACCTTAAGTGCATCGATCCATTTCTTATGCTTCGCCCTGCCAGGGCAAATATCATGAATAATAAAGCAATAAAGCAAACACATTCCATGTACACAACAAGAGTGCCATCGTCACAAAATACGCCGCCACATTGCTGCTGTTTCACAGAAATAATTGTAGACACTACTTATTTTGACAGAACCAAATTGAAAATGACCAAGTTTCATTTAAATCAAGACAAAAAGTTAGGAGGAGTTGCCTTCACAAGGCTGCAATTTCAATAAGCCCGATGCACCAAGTTTTAAGGGGGCATAATTCAGGGAAATAAATGAGCCATAAAATCCTTGATCCATGTACATCTTCAAATTATGGTGATGACATTGACCAAGTTTCATTTAAATGAAGACAAAAAGTAAGGAGGATTTGTGTTCAAAAGGCTGCAATTTCAATAAGCCCTAGATACTAAGTTTTTTTAAGGGGCATAACTCAGGCAAAAATCAACAAACCATAAAAACCTTCCTTCATGCACATCTACCAGTTGAGGTGATAACATTGACCAAGTTTCAAAAAGATCCAGCCAGAAACTTAGGAGGAGTTGCGTTGACAAGAAAAGTGGACCCAGAGACTAAGTTATCAAGGGGCATAACTCAGGCAAAAATCAATGAACCGTAAAATCCTTCCTTCATGCACATCTACCAATTGAGGTGATTACATTGACCAAGTTTCAAGAAGATCCAGCCAGAAACTTAAGGGGAGTTGCGTTGACAAGAAAAGTGGACCCAGAGACTAAGTTATCAAGGGGCAATTTCAATAAGCCCTAGATACTAAGTTTTTTTAAGGGGCATAACTCAGGCAAAAATCAACGAACCGTAAAATCCTTCCTTCATGCACATCTACAAATTGAGGTGATAACATTTACCAAGTTTCAAGAGATCCAGCCAGTAGTTTAGGAGGAGTTGCGTTGACAAGAAAAGTGGACGGACGTTCGGACGGACGGATGGACAGACGGACGGATGGACGGACGGACGGACAGACGGAGAAGATGACGCCAATATACGTCCGCCTCCGGCGGCGTATCAAGGGGCATAACTCAGGCAAAAATCAACGAACCGTAAAATCCTTCCTTCATGCACATCTACCAATTGAGGTGATAACATTGACCAAGTTTCAAGAAGATCCAGCCAGTAGTTTAGGAGGAGTTGCGTTGACAAGAAAAGTGGACGGACGTACGGACGGACGTACGGACGGACAGACGGACGGACGGACAGACGGACGGACGGACGGACGGACGGACAGACGGACGGACGGAGAAGATGACGCCAATATACGTCCGCCTCCGGCGGCGTATAAAAAACCAGTAATTTATATTTTTTCATTTATATGATTGTAATAGTCTCAAAAGAACAGCCACACAGTCGCCACACTAAGTTGATTATCAAAGAGTATGATTTCTATTACCGAATGCTGCAACAAATCTTGGTTCCACACTATTTCGGAAACCGTAATAAATCATGTGTTATAGACAAACATTTCGTCAGACGCTAATGACAGCTTTGCATTAAGTAAGCAAAACTGATTCTGATTTTACCACTCCCATTCACAGCTCGTTAACTGCAATTATGGCTAGACATAGTTGACGGTAGCACGATTTTCTTTCGAAAAGACGCTAACGGAAGCCATACAAATAAAGACTCTTTAGTTTAGTACCCGTTTTTTGAAGTTACACGATATTTTGACTAAACCCCAATGTCGTTGTCACTGTAAGATGACAATGCCCCCGACACCGCTTTGATTTAGAAGTTATGGCCAATGTTAAAGTTTTTGGACGGAATGACGGACGGACGGACAGACGGACGGACGGACGGACGGACAGACGGACGGACGGACAGACGGACGGACGGACAAGTCAAATTTATGATGCCTCCCTATCGGGGGCATAAAAAGAAATGTAATGTGAAGTTTACCTTTTCCTCAAATTTTAGCTTGAAAAAAGCCATTGGCCTTAACTGATGACGTCGAAGTTTGCATCAAGAGAAAACTCTTCTCACGAGCAATACACGTATGAAAGACGAAGTCTCTTTCACAAACAAATCAAAAGTAATCGCCATTTCAAAGTTGGATTTGTGTGTGTGTGTCGAAGAGGATCACGTGGATAACAGGAGCTACACATGTGTCTGTGGTCTAGAAGAAGAACGACGGCCTCTTGACCCGAAGGTTTGATTCCCGGGAGCAGCTATCGATCTTGGTTCTTTCATTGGCCCACAGATTCGGCGCGAGTACTGGTGAATTTTCCAGGAAGCAGAATCGATAGGAATTAATCTAAGTTGTAAGAACTCCTTTCCCAATCGATGTAAAATAAGTAGTTTTAAACAAAACTACACAGGTTGAAACAATATGCCCCCAATCTAAAGTAAAAAACCATCATGGAATTGACACTCATTCCGATCAAACTCATTTTATATCATTCACTGAGCGCCCAATTCATGAATTCCAATCATTCACTCAAAATGTTAAAAAGCGCTGCAATATAACAACAATAGGGCCATAGTGGCCCTAAATCGCTGACCTGAGTTTACTGTTTTAGATTTAATCAAAACGAAATTTTGTCTAAGACATAATCAAAACAATAAATAAGACAAATTTGCAGGTCGGTTGAGCCAAAACTATAGCATCAAGTGTGAAGTTTTTTCTATTATGTGACCTCTTTGCGTCATTTTGACCACACTTGACCAGTTTTCATAGCTGACAAAAATTTTACCAAGACAATCATTTTGACCAATTTTCAGGTTGATTGAGCAAAAATTATGGCCTCTAGAGTGTCGACGAGGTATTTCCAAGATTTTATCTTGTGACCCTTTTTTTTTTTAACCCACTTGATCCAATCTTAAAGTTGACCTAGATTTAAACATACAAACAAACTCACAAATTTCTCGTTGATCGGGCAAACAGTATGGCCTCTGGAGTGTCTACAAGGTTTTTCTAAGTTTTGACCTTTGCAGAAACAATAAGGAAATCGATTTTTTTATATAAACATTTTTGGAAGAGTTTTTACGGACATAGAATATTTTGAATAGATAGATAGATAGATAGATAGATTTATTTCGGTAAAAAAGTACATACAACAATAGAGTAGTACAAAATAAAGATAACAAAATGCAATTCCAATTTAAATGACACAATTTAGTTACAATATTAAAATACATACGTAAGACAATGTTGTAACTATTAAAAAATAACAAGCATCTCAAAGAGTGATACTACCCACTATATGCACCCAGACCTAGGATAACACGAAAAAGAGAAAACTCTTATTTCCATCGTGGTCCTGATCAAAAACAAAAAAAAAAACAATAATAGGGCGGCATGACACCATGAAAGGCTTGTTAAACGTTATTTTATAACAATATACAATTTTTCAATTTAGAATGCATGTTTTAAAGATTGACATCACAGTAATAAATTTATCACACGTTTAAAGCTATACATATCACAGTATTTGAATCACAGAAAGAGAGACAAGAAATGTCTTTATTTTTTAAAATATCTTTGATCATTTAATAAAACATGTTTAACTGCTTGCTTAAAAGGACTGTACTTTGATATATTAATGACGTCCGCTGGAAGAGCGTTCCATAATTTGGAAGCATTATAACAAAATGATTTTGACCCAAAAGATTTAACTTTTGGAATACGATAGCCCCGTTTTGAGCTTAGCCTTGTGTTGTGGTTATGGACAGAGGCTTGTGATACGAAAAAATGCTTCAGATATTCAGGTGCCATATTATTATTGATTTTAAAGATATGACACAGCATTATTTGATCAACTCTGCTCTGGACAGGTAACCAGTTTAATTGCCTAAAATGTTCCATAGTAACTTTTGATCTTACATCTAGGTTAAAAATAAACCTAATTAACCTGTTTTGCGTAGTTTGTAACTTATTTTTATACACTGTCGTGAGACCCTGAAACCATACTGAACAGGCGTAGTCGAAATGACACCGAATAAGAGAAGTAACCAAAAGTTTCTTAGTGTGTTGACATAAAAAATGTTTCTTGCGTAACAAGAACTTTAAGCGGGAGTTTGCTTTCTTTAAAACCGACTCTGCTAGTGAAGAAAAAGTTAAGGATTGGTCAATGGTGACACCTAAGTAATTCACAGAAGAAGATTGACTGATGGGCGTTCCATTACAAGATACGTAAAGAGATGGTTGGGACTTGAGTTTCTGTCTGGAACCGAAAAGTATGGATTCTGTTTTACCAAGGTGTAAAGATAACTTATTATCTACCAACCAATGGCTGACTTCAACCAAGACTAACAGTGAATAGTGACCAGACGTCAACACTAAAAAAAAATTTTTTTTCGTAATCACGACTTATTACCAACCGTTACATATCAGATAACCTGAAAAAATTATGTCAAAAATAAAAGCGTTTCCTAAGATACCTTGTATATTCAAAGATGATTAAAAATGGTGTAATGATATCTCAACGAATGAAATCGTTCCAACTAATCCTTAATCTATTCTAAACACAAAGGTCCTGCATCTGGATCTCCACTTCATTAAAAATACTATTCATATAGAAATCGTACAATTTTAATTCCAAATGGAATATTGATTTTTTCTGCAAGTTGATCTATTTGGCACAGAAAGGCATGCGAGTAAATAGAGACTATGCGGAAAAGAGTTAATAATGACGTCGCATTTGACAATCTAACTCCCCCGCCTTCATACAGGTCCTTGTCTTAGATAAGTCCCTTTACAGACGCTTTATAACTTACGTATTCAAAAATTTCAAAATTTACTACACATAGGTTGTATTAAATGAAAGTATAATTTTTATTTTGAAAGTCATCTTTTCTAAAGTTTAATAACATTACTTTACGAATTTCTGGATCAACCTTCGTTTTTTTTCAAAGGGAGGCAAGAAAAATCAATAATTGCGTTCATCGTGTACCCAATTAGCGATATGATGATACCTACCTTTAGATTTATTCATATTTCGCTCTTCCCACTCGTTCAATTTCATTCCGAAATCATTCCAAAATTGTTAACCATACCAGCTTCGCGGTGTTTTTAACTTTATTGATGAGGGAATTAAAACTTCCAAATTGGTGTCTGATTTTGCCTTTCCCCTTCAATTTGAGAAAATGTGCCAAAACAATAATTCCAGATATTGTTAAAAGATAATTTACCTTAAAATAGAGAAACAAGGAACTCTTTGTTAAGGTAGTTGACACGTAATAGTTTTCCAACATCTCAAAGTAATGAACTTTAACAGTGTTAACCGAGGTTTCCTAATGAAACCTCGGTTAAAATTGTGAAAGAATATGTAGTCCGAAATGTTACGGAACTATTACGGGTCCACTACCTTAAATGTTAAACATTATTGACTGTCATTCGAGAGAGGCAACTTTACTTGATCCCATTGAGATTTATTAGGTCATTTATATGCTTTCCAAGGGTGACATCTTATTGTATAGCGATTCAACGAATCTCTTTGACTTTTATTGATGAAAATGTTTGGAACGAAATGCAGGGAAACCCACTCACAACGAACTTCATTAAAGAATTCGGCCAATCTTTTATGTCTTATATATTAGAAAACCCTTGTACAAATGTACTTCTTAGCATTCCTATGTCATACCAAATACTAGAAGATACTAGACTGACGAAATGTAAATTTTGCTTTTGTTGGTATTTGCATGCACGGCTATAATACACCGACACCAGAGTATATCTTATTAATACAGTAACTGACGTAGGACAGTGAAGCTCGACTATTCATAGCGCTTGAAAGTAAAAGCAAATGTCGACATTGGAAAATTAAAATGAATCCATTATCAGAGTAATGAATCTTTGTTTAGGGGCTAGTACTATGGCAAAAGAAGCATGAACGAGGTTTCCAGACATTAGTTTCACAAAAACAGAGATACATCAAGTAAAAACTTAACCGATAATTTCTTTTCCGTAAATGGATGGAATTTCACTAAATTCAATATCAGAGATACGAATTCTTGTCTAGAAACTGATAGTATGGTTACAAAGCATGTGCAAAGTTTCAATAGCTTAAGTAGAAACAGAGATTTGACAGAAACAGAGATTTGCCTCAGGTGAAAGTAAAACCTAAACCAAAGCATAACGCTAACGCCGACGCCCGGGTGCCCGAAATAGCCCCTTCCCACCTTATTTCATGAATAGTCGAGCTAAAAATCATGCATCGGCAATTAACCCAATTTAATTTGAGTGTATAGTTCCGCAAGAAAGAGTGAGGTCCGAGAAACCGTTATCTCCTATCATTTTCAATGTAAAATTGATCTTTGGTCACTCACTTGGAATTGCAGGTCTATAGTGTGGTTAATAATTTCAACAAAAGATAGTTTTAACAGTATCAAAAAAAATTTTTTTAAACAAACACACACGTCTTGTGAATCAATGTAAAATAACACAAATATGTGACCCGTCACGCGAAAAGGGACCATCTGGGTAGTGCGTAAAGTGTCGATCCTAGTTAGACTGCGCAGTCTTCCCGAGAAAGAAATTTTGAAATCCGACCTCTGGTAGATTTGTGCTGGACCCAATCTCTTTTTCAAATATTCATTTTAAAGAGTTCCCATATGGTCCCTTGTCGCATGACGGTTCAAAATCATATATTTTGTTATAAAGTGTTTATCTTTCCAGCCTAGTAAGCAGCGTTTTCAGGATGACAAAATAGTGCAATTACTTTGGTATACAAGGGCGTAGCTCCAATTATGCATTTTACGCAAGTGCGGAGAAGAAAGAAAAATATATGTTGAAAAATATCATCGGTGAATTATCAAAGCATCGAAACTACAGCTTATTTAAGCTGTAGGTACGATGCCCTGATTATTCACCAACGCTCAAATCATAGAAAAGGAAGCGGGCGGAGGACATTCATCTTCACTGTCCACATATCGCCTTTATCATATATTCTTTGTTTGTCGCCTACTGAGTGCGTATAAATTTCAAAGTCCTAGATGCGCCTATGGTTAGGATAGGAAACGAGTGCCGTGGTATACGGAAAATAGACACGAGCTTCAGCGAGTGCCTATTTTTCCATATACCGTGGCACGAAATTTTCTATCTGACTTTTCTAAGAATGTCTGTTATGTCAACTCGAACATCTGGACAACAAAAACGAGTAAAACTCGCTGATATATTACTGTTATTATGTCATATGCCGAAATTATGAATTTTTTATCGTTACTTATTGCAGCTCTTTTGCATGTATGCAACTGTAGAAAGTCTTTTGGAAAAAGCGATCATATAATATGCTCGACACTTTCTTAAAATGACACGGCACAAAAAAAACAAGAGGGTCGTTGGCCCTGGGTCGCTCACCTGAGAAAAAAGCTTCATTACTGTGATCAGCTAATCTATGCCAGATATACAGGCTGAGTCTGAGACTTTTAAAGTTTTCTTTAATGAGTTGATCAATCCATGTCAAATATAAAGGCTGTAGGGACTCAAAATTCTCAACAAAGCACCCCCTCCCCCAAGATGCTCTGCACCTGGTGAATCTACAGTCATGATTTTAGCTAATTCAATTAATGTCCATAATAATGCTGATCATCCATACCAATTTTCAAGTCTGTAGGACTCCTGGTTCATTAGAAGAAGTTAAAAGATTTCAAAAATGATCCAAAGTACTACCCCCTCCCCAAGACACTCAGCACCTGGTGACCCTACAGTCATGATTTTGGCTATTTTAATTAATGTCAATATATTGATCACCCATGACAATTTTCAAGTCTGTATGGTTACTGATCCAGGAGAAGAATAAGGTTAAAGATTTCAAATTTGATCCGAAATACTATCCCCTCCCCCCTAATGCTCCGCATCTGGTGGCCCTACATTCATGATTTTAGCTATTTTATTTAAGATCCATATGTTTATCATCCATGCCAATATTGAAGTCTGTAGGGCTCCTGGTTCATTAGAAGATGAAGGTTAAAGTTACAAAATTTTCACAAAAGTACTATCCCCTCCCCCGTGGTCCTCTGCACCTGGTGGCATTACAGTCATGATTTTAGCTATTTTTATTAAGGTCTATGAGCTGATCCTCCATGTCAATTTTCAAGTCTGTAGGGCTTGTGGTTCAGAAGAAGAAGAAGGTTAAAGATTACAAAATTTTCACAAAAGTACTACCCTCTCCCCCCTGGTGCTCCGCACCTGGTGAATCTACAGTCATGATTTTAGCTATTTATATAAAGGTCCATATGCTGATCATCCATGCCAATATTCAAATCTGTCAGGCTCCTGGTTCAAAAGAAGAAGAAGGTTAAAGATTACAAAATTTTCAAAAAAGTACTACCCCCTCCCCCCTGGTGCTCCGCACCTGGTGGCCCAAAAGATATGATTTTAGCTATTTTTATTAAGGTCTATGAACTGATCATCCATGCCAAGTTTTAAGTCTGTAGGACTACTGGTTGAGAAGAAGAAGAATTTTAAAGATTTTCTTAAAATTTCACCTTTTGTTGCCATAGCAACCAGAGTTTTTCATGGATTTCAATTCTTTTAGCTATTTTTGAAGGGGACCACCTAAGCAACATTTCTGTAAAATTTGGTGTTAATTGGCCTAGTAGCTTAGGAGGAGATGTCGTTTAAAGAAATTGTTGACGGACGCCGGACGACGGACGACGACCGACGGACGGACGCCGGAGGAAAGGTGATCACAATAGCTCACATGAGCACTTCGTGCTCAGGTGAGCTAAAAACTGTCAAGATTCACGTGCACCACACACGTTCAATGTGTACCTGTAAATACAATGCTGAGAGTTGTTTCTGTGATTTATATTTTTTGAAAACAAAGACACCATAGTCAGAAAATACGCCGCCACTTTGCTGCTGTTTCACGAAAAACTGCTTATTTTGACAGCAACAAATTCAAAATGACCAAGTTTCATTTAAATCAAGACAAAAAGTTAGGAGGAGTTGCCTCCACAAGGCTGCAATTTCAATAAGCCCCAGACACTAAGTTTTAAGGGAGCATAATTCAGGGAAATAAATGAGCCATAAAATCCTTGATCCACGTACATCTACAAATTATGGTGATGACATTGACCAAGTTTCATTTAAATGAATACAAAAAGTAAGGAGGAGTTGCGTTCAAAAGGCTGCAATTTCAATAAGCCCCATATACTTAGTTTTAAGGGTGCATAATTTAGGGTAAAATTAATGAACCATAAAATCCTTAATTCATGCTCATCTACCAATTTCGGTTATAACATCAACCAAGTTTCATTTAGATCCAGCCAGAAACTTAGGAGGAGTTGCATTCACAAGGCTGCAATTTCAATAAGCTCAAGATACTAAATTCTAAGGGGGCATAACTGAGGCAATAAGCCCCAGAGACTAAGTTTTTAAGGAGCATAACTCAGGCAAAAATCAACGAACCATAAAATCCTTCCTTCACGCATATCTACCAATTGAGGTGATAACATTGACCAAGTTTCAAGAAGATCCAGCCAGAAACTTAGGAGGAGTTGCGTTGACAAGAAAAGTGGACGGACGTACGGACGTACGGACGGACGGGCGGATGGACGGACGGATGTACGGACAGACGGACGGACGGACGGACAGACGGAGAAGATGACACCAATATACGTCCGCCTCCGGCGGCGTATAAAAAAACTGCTCTCTGATTGGCAGATTCGCTTCAAGCGTGGTCCAAGGAATTATAGCACACTTTTCGGACAAGTGCACGTGCAAATCCTGGTATAATTTACAAACAGTTTGCCATGTTTCGTTATCATGTGTAGGGCTAAGTAACGTATCGCTGGTGAAAGACTGCGGTACTGTCAAAAATTACAATTGGACCGCTGGCCCTGAGTCGCTCACTTGAAAAATAGCTCTTTAAATTAGATATGTCTAAGTTACACCAGAAAAAAGAGATTGTCACTTATTTAGTTATTTCAGTTCAGTAAACTGAAACGATTTCTATCAACTTCGGTTGAAATAGGCAATATAGTTTCACAATTTTTGCGACTTTTAAAGATTTCTATACCGATCCGAATTCTACCCCCTCCCCCAGTGCTTTATCCGTGGTAGCCCAACAGCCCTGATTATATTTTATTTTCAAAAGGCTATATATGCACTGATGAACCAAATATAAATCTGCTAGCCCCCTGGTTCAGAAGAAGATGAAGAATTTTAAAGACTTTTTCCTTTATATGAATAGCCACTTGGTCATATCCCCCCTATGCTATGTCCCTGATTGCTCACCACTGATGAATTACGCATTTTTAAAGGTCTATCATTTCATAATTTAAACGAAATATAAAGGCTGTTGGGTTTATGGTTTTAGCTGACTTTATCTTGTTTAATAAAGCCTAATTAAGAACTTTGTAATTAGCCATTACGATCCAAATCCCCCATCCCCCCTGTGCTCTGCCCCTAGTGGCCAGTCACGGTTTTATCTACATTTATAAAGGTCTATAAGCTGATGGTCCAACTGTCCAGTCTGTAGGGCTTCTAGTTCAGAAGAAGATATTTTCTTTTAAAACAAGATGTGTTTGTGAAACACAAATGCCCCCGTAACAGCATTTTTTCAAAGTTTGACCTTAACAGGTGACATTGACCTTGTCACATGACCTTGACTTTGGTATCAGCAGATGCGGATCATTGAGATCTATCATCATGCCAAATATGAGCCTTGTATCTTGAATAGGCTTGAAGATATTGGCAATGTTAAGTTTTTTGGTTAACTTTTGCAGACAGACAGACAGACAGACGGACGGACGGACGGATAGACGGACATCTTTCGATACGGGGACATAAAAAGGCCCCTTTTGTTGCCATGGAAAGTTTTCCACCGATTAGAATTCTTTAAGCTATTTTGAAAGAAGATTACATTGGAAACATACCTGTTTAATTATGTGTAAATCGGCCCAAACGTTTAAACATTGTTGACGGACGCCGGACGACTGACGACTGACGCTTCCAAATAAGAACTTAGTGATAACAAGAGGACCATGATGGTCCTATATCGCTCAGCTGAGTCCCTTAAACCCCTGGCACATCACATTAATTAAATGGGCATATTTCAAAAAGGAGATAGTTTTTCATAAGGTCAATACCATGGAATGTTTTCAGCCAAGAGCAAGACGAATTTGCCTTTCGCTCATTGATTCTTTGTAAAAAGGGATGAGCCCAAATGTGACCACAGGGTCTTATCATGAACAAACTTGGTAGAGGCCCATTAGATTATGCTACATACTATATATGAAAGCTGTCTGTCTTCTGGGTTCAAAGAAGAAGATTTTTGAAGATTTTCTTTTTTTCAACCATCGTGCTCAGATGAGCAAAAAGGAATGTGCCCTGGCAAAGCCCAAATATGACCTCAGGGTCTTGATATGAACAAACTTTCTAGGGGCCCACTAGATTATGCTACATACAAAATATGGAAGCTGTGTGAACTCTGGTTTCGGAGGAGATTTTTTTTAAGATTTTTGCTCTTTGATTCAATGTAAAAAGGGTTGTCCCCCTGTTGGAGCCAAAATATTATCCAAAAGTCTTGATATGAACAAACTTGGTAGCAGTCCAATAGATGATGCTACATACTAAATATGAAAGCTGTCTGTCTTCTGGTTTCATAGAAGAAAATTTTTGAAGATTTTCATTTTTTCACCCTTTTTGTAAGGGTAAAGGAAAAGTTAAGAGGTGAATTTCATTTATTTGAACAACTTTAGGAGAGTTTGACCCAAGGAACATCCCTGCCAAGTTTGATCAAGATTGGTCCACTGGTTTAGGAGGAGAAGATGTTTTGAGAAATTGTGGACGACGGACGTCGCACAACGCATGACGGACATTGTACGATCACAATAGCTCACCTTGAGCATTTTAAAAATATTTTGAATTTATCACATTCTTCCGTCCACTTCAATGCAAGCTTTAAACGTCTGTGCGCATGAAGAAAGATCGAACTTAGGTAAATGTAGTATAGTATTTCAAAGCTGAGGTCGCATTAATGGTCTCCAAAAACTTTGACAATGCGCTTTGACGGCGTTTCGTAGTTTTCGGGAAATTTTCACCTTTCTTTCAATTTTAAGTAGCCCGATCGGGCAATGGTTTCCCGATTGGGCAATATTGCCCGATCGAGCCATCTCACCAACATGTTCAATTGAAAAATATTCAGTTAAAAGGTTGGGCTAATAAAATATCGATAATATAGTCCAATTTGGACGAAATAAACGATACAATTACTTCCCTAAATTTTCATCCATAACTCGCTCCACACGCTCATTCACTTTCGTTCCAAAATCCTTAATTATCAATTTCAAGATTTATCGAACTGGTTATCTTTTCGCCTTTTTAATACCATCTGTTTATCAAAGTCAAAGTTAAAAATATAGGGGCTTGTCACAAGATATTACAAACAACCTGAACTTTTATATATGTAGGGTGTTGGCCAGAGGACTGTAAATTAATATGAAAATAATGGAAAATTCTATTCAAAATGCGAAGATTTTGTGCTAAAAAATGTTCATGGAACTTAGGGGGATTGACCAAATATAAAAATGATAAGGAATTTCAAACTTTTTGTTCGACCTACGATATTATTGGGGTTTGTGAGACATGGGCTTATACTCCCGAACAACTCGAGGGTATACAGTTAAGTACATCGTGAAATTGACAAGATGAATGATTTTGGAATGATTTTGGAATGAAATTGAATGAGTGGGTTGGGAGCGACTTTTGAGTGAAATTAAAGGGAGGTAATCCATTATCGCTTATTTTGTTCGGGATGAACAAAGTTAGTGATATGTATTACCTCCCTTTAATGAAATATACGTACTTTTCTGTTTGTACGTCTTCGTGGACCAATCAGACACTTGAAAGTCCACAATAGCAAATTAAATCGTAGAATAGATAGATCGATTCGAATTCATTGTTGAAAGTCTTGAACATTTTTTAAATGTTTTCTAATGATTTTGGAGCGTTTATGATCGATTTGAGTGAGTGTTTGGAATGAATGAATGAATGGAGAGCTGAGTGAATGATCATGAATGGTTTTGATCGGAATTAGTGTTAATTTCACGAAGTTTTTGTACCACCAGGTTTCACAAGATTCGTAAAAGTCGCCTGCTAGGAGAGCTTCTGGTGGACTTAGCGTTTTTACAAATGTCAAGTTAACCGAATCGGGTATTATAAAGAGAGTATTTGATAAATTTGATGATTTGGTAGTATTGTATTTTATTCCATCGAATATTAGCTAAATTTGAAAATAATAACAATTAAAATAATAATAACTTATTATTTCTATATAAAAAGAATAATCCTACCTTACAAATTTTGATATATCCATTATAGAAATTAATCCATGTTTCACTGTTTATTGTAAATCCAAAACTGAAGACTAAAGCGCACATCCCATGCTAAAAACCCAACCTACAGAATCACGTGCAAAAAGTGTCGCACGGTTTAAGTACATTGAAAGGCGGTATGTTGGTATTGGATGTAAGCTACACAACGGCATCTCTCGACATTTTATAGGCATTTAAAACATTTTAATAATATTTATTTCCAATATACCCTTCCCTTTCTCTCTCTCTCTCTCTCTCTCTCTCTCTCTCTCTCTCTCTCTCTCTCTCTCTCTCTCTCTCTCTCTCTCTCTCTCTCTCTCTCTCTCTCTCTCTCTCTCTCTCTCTCTCTCTCTCTCTCTCTCTCTCTCTCTCTCTCTCTCTCTCTCTCTATCCTCTCTCTCCCTCTCTATCCTCTCTCTCCCTCCCTCTCTCCTTTTCTTTCTCTCTTTCTCTCTTGAATAGAAATCAATCAAAATGTTGTTCAATACTATGTGAAAAACATGCTGTCCTCTATTATCATGTTGGCATTTGTAGTGTTTTATATATATATGTGCTGTGCTCATATTTGCGTCTAGTGCACATTGAGCAATTTATTTGAATAAACTAAAGTTGAAACTAAACTTAAACTTGATAACCCCAATAATTATAGAGGAATTTCTTAAATTGACTGCATAAGTAAAATTTTTGTTAAGATATTAATTAAGAGATTCATAACATGATGTGAAGAAAATAAAATTATCGACGAAGCTCAGGCGGGATTTCGGAGATCGTTTTCGAAAATCGATAATTGTTTCACTTTGATGGCACTAACCCAAAAGTACATTTAAAAAAAGAAGGGTCGATTTTATTGTGTTTTCATAGATTATGAGAAAGCGTTTGACAACGTTCAGCATAATTAAATTTGGGATGCATTACGTAGACACCATAGCGCAGTTGCTTAGGCATAAGACTTCCAATCTGGAAGTCGTGGGTTCGATCCCCGGTGGCGGCAAATATCCTTTCCGACGTTTGTCGGAAATAGCAGTCGGAGGCTAGGAAAGGATGTAATGGTAGTACAGGTGAAAGAAATACCAGGAATCCATTGTTAGGTGCTCCGGCCGCCGCAATATAACTGCGAGATTGTTGAAAGCGGCGTTAAAACCCATTCAAACAAACAAAGCATTACGTCAGTGGAAAGTTTCTATTTACTCTCCAATCTCTATATAGTAAACTCAAATCGTGTTTAAAAATAAATGATAAACTGACATCATATTTTGATTATACTGTTGGTAACCGGCAAGGTTGCACCGGAAGTCCTCAAATTTTCTTTATTTTCATCAATAACTTAATTGATTTTTTTTGGAAATAAATTTGAGAAGGGAATATTTGTTTCAGAAGAAATAAAAGAATTGAATCTTCTTCTTTTCGCCGATGACCTTTCATCCTTTTCTGACACTGTAGTACGCTTACAAAACAAATCAATGGTATTACCGATTTCTAAAATGCCGTCGGAATGAAAATAAACATTGATAAAAGTAAAAAAAATCGTTTTCGGAAACGGGGGACTTTTAAAGCAAACTGAAAAATGGAACTTTCAAAACGAGCCTATAGAAGCAGTATCTTGGTATAAACATTTAGGTCTCTATTTTTCTTCGAAACTTTCGTGGTCTAAAACTCATGACCATATCTCTCGCCAAGCATTGAAGACTGTTTATCATATATTTAGAACACGAATAAATTTTGGATTTATTGAAATTCTGGATTTGTTTAAAATTTTTGATTCCGTAGAACAACCGATTCTATGCTATGGGGCCAAGATCTGGGGACATAATGTTGTGCAAAAGATTGAACGTGATCATATAAAATTTTGTAAGAGAGTCTGTTACTTATCTGACATTACTAGTGATTTTATGGCCCCCGGAGAGTGTGGCAGACGACCCATGAGTACTGTTTATATGCCCATTTGTATCAACTACTGGCTTAAATTAATTTGTATGGGAAATCATCGTTATCCTAAACAATGTTCTTAACCCTTTGCAGTTTAATCCCTGCTTTTTACGTGCCTGTGATTTTATGATTGAGAAAACATTGTGAAAAAAGAAGAAATTGCTTCTGACAAGCAATTTCTTTCTTTTCAACACTATTTTCTACCCTACTAAATGGTTATCTTTCAAATTAAATCCACTTTAAGTTTTCGTCTTCAAAACCTTTGACTTTGGACAGGTCCAAAATTTTGTAAAACAGGAAAGGGTTAATGTTAAAGAGACCGGATAATTCTGACAGAAATACATGGGCAACTTCGATAAAAAATTTGCTTTTTTTCTAATGGGTTCGGTTATGTTTGGATAAGTCACGATGTTGGGGATGAAGAAATTTTCTTAACACTTTTAAAACAACGTAGATTGGATTGTAGCATTCAAAATTGGTTTTCAAATATGGAAAATAGTCCAAAAGCTTTGGGGTATAAAGTTTTAAAATCAGCATTAAATCCAGAAAAATACATAAATTACGATATTTCATATTTGAAAAAAAAAACACCAAAAAAAACATACTGTCAAACTTCCGATGTTCAAATCATGAATTAATGATCGAAAGGGGTAGATATTTTGGAATTAATCCGAGAGTTTCGTTAATGCCCACTATGTCAAGAGAAAAATATTTCAAGCATTGAAGATGAATATCACTTATTCTTCATATGTACGACATAGGAAACACTTAGGACAAAACTATTCAAAGACAAGAGCACCGCAAGCGGGTGCAAACGCTCGGCAGTTAATTATTTCTTAAGCAAATGCAATATGAACTTGGTACCTACAGAAAGGTCTTGTACCAAGCAATGATCATTTGAAATATGAAGACTTACCATTCAAAAGTAATGACCAAGGTTAATTTTTTCAAACAAATTTGACCTTGAAAAAAGACCTTGACCTTGACTGATGACCTTGAACTTGGAACCTACAGCAAGGTCTTGTCCCGAGCAATGATCATGTGAAATATGAAGGCACTATGACTTACCATTCAAAAGTTATTAACACCGTTCAATTTTTCATAGAAATTTAACCTCGAAAAATGACCTATACCTTAAGTGATGACCGTGAACTTGGTACCTACAGAAAGGTCTCTCCCAAGCTATGATCTTGTCAAATACGAAGGCTCTATGACCTACCATTCAAAAGTTATGACTAGGGATATTTTTTTCAAGAAATTTGACCTGAAAAATGACCTTGACCTTGACTGTTGACCTTGAACTTGGAACCTACAGAAAGGTCTTGTCCCGAGCAATGATCTTGTGATATATGAAGTCTCTATGACTTACCATTCAAAAGCTATGACCGAGGTTTATTTTTTTAAAGAAATTTGTTAATTTTTTTAAAGAAATTTGACAGAAATTTGACCTTGAAAAATGACCTTGACCTTGACTGATGACCTTAAACTTGGCTTACAAAAAGATCTTATCCTGAACAATGATCATGTGAAATATGAAGGCTCAATGACTTACCATTCGAAAGTTATGACCAATGATATTTTTTTTTCAAGAAATTTGACCTTGATAAATGACCTTGACCTTGACTGTTGACCTTGAACTTGGTACCTACAGAAAGGTCTTGTCCCAAGCAATGATCATGTGAAATATGAAGGCTCAATGATTTAACATATAAAAGTTATGACCAAGGTTAAAGTTTGTCACGCCAACGACAACGCCAACGCCAACAACGACAACGCGAACGACGCCGGGGGTGATCATAATACCTCAAGTTTTCTTCGAAAACAGCCGAGCTAAAAATTGGTTAAGTCATAGGAATAAACTTAACTTTTACATGATTATGGAAATCAAAGATCTACCAACAGCCAAAATTGTTTCAAAATATTTACTCGAAGCGTTTGATATCAGACAACAAACAAAAGTCCTTACTTCTTAGCCATTTTTTTGATCCACATACACACAAAAAGGAAAGTAAACAACAATATTCATCGAAATTTACTAAATATCTGAAAAGATATGCCTTTTTTAATGTCAGGGAATACCTTGCATTTCGTTTCAGTAAGGATTCTGTGTCAATACATATTTTTAAAGCTAATATCTTTCCAGTACGTAGTACTGGCCTTCTATAATGAGGACAGTATGATGTGACGGGAAAAATACATTCGTTTTCACAGAATTATTCGTTAACCTTGCATTGTGCATGATTTCAATTAATTTTTAAATTAGAATTACAAAATATCACTACAAAATCCTTGTTGTTGATACTCGGGAAAAATGGATCGCTGAGGCAGTTTTCGTGAGTACCAACTGCATGCGGATAAATCTAAAATGAAACACATACAGATTATTTCCCTTTGGTCTTTATTAGCATTGCCGGAGGCCTATAATTTATAATAAAACTATTGTATTATAGTGTACAAATGATAAATTTGATAGATGTGAAGAGAAGCATGTGCATTTTCTTCAAATTTCCTTACAACGTGACAAGTAAGAATAATAATGTTCTTATTATTAATGACACATTGTGCTGAATTTAATACAGTTGTCACCATTGTGCAATTGACAAATATGCCGACCAAAACCATTCAAAGTCACTCGCTAAGCGCTCCAATCATCATTCCAAACACCTACTCTAATTACTCAAAAGGGCACAGAAATTGTTAAAAAAAAATCGCCAAAATACTCATTTCCCACGCAAACAAAGGTACATGGGTATTAGGTGGCGGCGCACAGTACGTGACGCTAGCGACGTTGTCGAGAATTGAGACCTTTCGATGTCGTGTAATTTAGCTTGTCACGACTCGTTATTCATGGAAGAAGGATGAATTAAGTGTTCCGATAATTAAGCTGTGCTTTTATGGTTTGTATAAAAGTGAAACCGAACGGTGCAAAATCAAAGTTCTCGGAAACGTACCTCTTAGTAAATCGCCCATATATTCAAGAGACTCGACAATTGACGTCCGTACAGTTACTTGGATAAGTTTCTCTCTGTCCGTACTTCCTCTTATCTCACGGGACACGGGAGCGTCTGCACCGAGGCAAATAAAGTATTTGGAAGAAGTAATAATAGTTTATTTACGTCTCATCTTTGACATACAACATATACATATAAACATTAAAACATAGCATATTATCAAAGCCACTCTAAAAAAAGAGTTATAAGAGACATTAAAATGCAATTTGCATGCAAACAAACACATGCGTCTTACTTAATTCATGCACATATGATAATGTTAAATTGACACAAACTGACATTCTGAGAAGATCACTAATTCTCTCGCACTTACACACATTTACACACTCACACCTACAAATTCAAACACACACATACACCACACTAAACACATGCACACACACACACACATACGCACACTAACACGCATACACAAACACACATACACATATCAGAGCAAGCAAGTAACCAGATACAAGCATAAGAATAGAAAAAAGGCATAACAAACACATTATCATTAAAAGACATAACATTTGTGATCTTTATTATTTTATTTTAATAAAGACTATGTTTTTTTTCGTTGTTGTTGTTTTTGTTGTTGTTGTTGTTGTTGTTGTTGTTTACTTATTCCCCTGTTTTGGCTAAAATAACATAAGATTGAGAAATACACGTGTCTTTCCAAGTTATCATTTACAAAGAAAAATAGAAAAAAAATGCGATGCTATACTTTTGGTTGTGTAATTTTGCTATCAATAAGTAAAGAGACACCCTAATATTAAAAAATAATAAATTATATTAAATAAATTTAAAATTATTTACAGAGTAAAAACGATCTTGTGTTGAGTATAAGATAACAGGTTTTGGCAGATATTCGAATCATTCTTTTGTCGGATAGAATAAAGGTTAATTTTTCAATGATATTTAGGGTCGGAAAAAGGGAGTTAAGATTTTCTGCTTTTTGATAAGTTCCGGGCGAACATTAACATATTTGCTACATTGAAGCAACACGTGTGCCTCTGTTTCTACTTCGTCGCAAAACGGGCATAAACGCTCGTTTTCTGGTAAGTTTTCGTACCTCCCGGTTTCGATCTTGATAGGGGCTACGCCGCATCTAAATTTACTTAGTGCCGATCTGTGTTTAACTGACATAATCAATTGACAATACTCCTCAACGCATAATTACAATAATTCCTTAACTTGTTTCTCCCTCTACCGTTGACCCTGCTTTCTACTCTATAAATACTATTGTGCCACTCTTGTTTAAATTTCATCATCATTTTTTCACTTAATATGCGAAGAAAGATTTTCTTGCTCTTCTCGGAATTTAAATAGGTATCTTCAATATCTAGCGAAGATAATTTTTGTCTAACGTGATGAAACCACGTCTTGCAGCACGTCGTTGCTTTTTCACAAGCCCACAGTGCTATACGTTTATTAAGACGAGACACAGGCAGGTTACATAAATTACACCAGTATCCGAAAACCGAATTCCATTGTCGGATTGTTGGAGGAACCCAACCCATTTCACCTATAACAACGTCATTCGGTGCGTACTTTCCTAATCAGAGGAAAAAACGCATTGCTCTGTTTTGAACCGCATTTATACACGTGTAATTTTTAATACCCCATATCGGAGCGCTATAACCAATAACTGGCCATACTAATGAGTCATAAAGTTTGCTAAAAACATTGTATGGGATGCCTCCGATGTTCTTACATTTAGCACATTTTGGAAGAATGAACCATTCCCTTTCAGCGTGTCAAGCATTTAATCTATGTAGTTCGGTATTTTTGTAGAATTCGAATAGAATAATAAAAAGATCGAATTTCCGAGCATTCAGTTGACGTCGTCTAGAACGTTCCGAAACACTTACCCCGCCATATATTAAACGAACATAACCGAAAAACTATACGGTCAAATTACTTAAAATTAAGACATGGCATTTGTAATACTTATTCCAGCAGCTCAATTAATATTCAAGTGTTTCAACAGTTAGAAAAGAAATATTTACAAACGAAGAACAAATTTATGGATTATTTTATTTGCTGCGCCGGGTAGGCCTACTCGATACCATGGCATTTTATATGAAAGCTTCGCGCGCGCTTTGTTCGATGACAAATATCAATTTTACATAACCATATATGGATTGAATTCCGACAGCAAAATATACCGAATTTAGTTTGATTGCTTCAAAAATATAATTTTGCGAGGCAAAATCCGGTTAAGTTTTGAACAACCCTCGTATTTCAAAATGATCAACATTTCAATCAAATCAATAAAGAAATTGCGTTATATTATCCGCTGTTTTGATTTCTAAGCGACTGATTTGTCTGTAAAGACACAAAATCAGAAAAATACCCAGATTTTCTTTAATGCTTTTTGGTGGTTTATCGAGAAATAGCGGTAGATTATCACTTGATAATCTAACCGCATAATCAGTGAAATTATCAAAAACTTTCACCCTGCTTTTGTGCATTCTACCCTATTTGACGTCATCCATGCGGGGCGAAATAAGCGACGTCACAATGAACGTTGGATAGCAATCACGTGCAAAATGACGCTTTTTACGAAAATATTGATATAAATTTCACATTTTGTCTCATTTTTGCAATAAAGAAATAGAATAACCGTTTGTTTTTCGAGCAAGATCGATTACTATTTTATTTCACGAACAACAAAAGCTATATTTCCACTCGTACTTGTGAAAATATAGTTTTTGTTGTTCATTCAATAAAATATAAATCGATCTTAAACTGAAACAAACGATTATCCTCTATTTATAAATGGAAGGTTAAGAAAATATCGATTATTTAGTCCAATTTGAGGAAAATAACGATTTTATTTTAACTCCTTTGAAAATCATTCAAAACTCGATAATTACACTCATTTATTTTCATTCCAAAATCATTCACATTGTTAATTTCACGACGTGCCTAACTGTACTGGTGACGTATGTTTCAATATTCGCTTTTTTTGCATATCAAATTTGAAAATAATACTTATATCAATATGTATGAATAGTACAGATATATGACTTTCATTAAAATGTTTCGCATATACAAGATTAATAGTCGGAAGTATAGCCCCTCCTCTCAAAATGAATCGAATGGTATAAGGACATGTACAGTTAGTTACATCGTGGAATTGACATTATATAACCTCAATCAAAACCAATCTAAATCGCTCAGTCAGCGCTCCATTCATTCATTCCAAACCCTCACTCAGCCCATTCTAAAACGCTCAAGCCCATTGAAAAATATAGAATAAACAACGTCATTCAAAATAATTTTGGAATGAGAAAAATCACGATTTTACTGGAATAAATCCAAATTATAAGCGTCTTAAGTTCTTGAAGAAATAGGAAGCTATCGGAATAGAACTTGTATGAATATTTCATTATTTTCTTTTAACACTTTCCTGTTTTACAAAATTTTGGACCTGTCCAAATTCAAAGCTTTGCAGACGAAAACTTGAAGTGGATTTAATTTGAAAAATAACAATTCAGTTGGGAAGAAAATAGTTTTGAAAAAGAAGAAATTGCTTGTCAGAAGCAATTTCTTCTTTTTTCACAATGTTTTCTCAATCATAAAATCACGGGCACGTAAAAAGCAGGGATTAAACAGCAAGTGGTTAACAGGTCGTCTCCGTCATTCACAATATTTTCTATCAAAAAGTATTTTAATGCTCCCTCTTTATTGTCTAATGGCTCGTATTCCAATATGGAATTGTCTAAAATCACGAAAAAATGAAAAATACTCCGCAACAGTGGCAAATATGGTTTGACAATATGGTAAAATTACATCAGTGTAATCATTGAAAGAAAAACTTTCTGCGAATTTCTTAATTTAATGCCAAATAAGTGTACCTTATAAGTGAAAATAGATTAAGAGAGATAAATCCAGAAAGCAATGTATGTAAACTTAAATCAGTGAAAGCAAATCAAATTAATCAATATAAGTTTTAAAAAAAATAATGGAAAATCAGTTAAAGCAAAATAAGGGAATTTCATCAGGTAAAGCTGAATAGGTGTATTTTTTCAGTTTAAGGAATATAAGTGTGTTTTATCAGTTTAAGATATGTAAGTGTATTTTATCCGTTTAAGAAATATAAGTAGTGTATTTTATCCGTTTAAGAAATATAAGTAGTGTATTTTATCCGTTTAGGAAATATAAGTAGTGTATTTTATCCGTTTAGGAATATAAGTGTATTTCGTCAGTTTAAGAAGTGTAAGAGTATTTTATCTATTTAAGAAATATAAGTAGTATATTTTATCCGTTAAGGAAATAAAAGTTGTGTATTTTATCAGTTCGAGAACAATCAGGGTTTTGAACCTTTAAAGTGCTGTTGTCATATATATATATTCATACATGTTGGATGTCTTATGTTTTGGTATAGGGATTTACACAAATCATATTAAATTTAATAACGACAATGATGTCTCTGTTATAGACATCCCGATGGAACACGGGATTACATCAGTGAAGATCTAATCCATTTGATTAGTTTTGACAATTCCTTGGACTATAAAGAGAAATATATCGTCGATGTAATGCTAAAACCTCGTAACTACAGCTTGAATCAAGCTGTAGTTACAAGCTTTTAGAATTACGTCGACGATATTTTGAGTCGCTTTGTTCGACATTCGTGGCAATCTTTTCTCCACAGAATCTTGAGTAGTTTTCTTATTACCATATCGAATCTTTACTTAATTATGGATGTTTGTACATTGAACTTTTGCCCACTAAAAGCGAAATGACATTGTGGTCGATTGGGGTTTGTTTGTGTTTAATCATTATTTCTTTCTTTTTAATTAAACAACTATATTTTTGAAGTGTCAGTTAAAAATCGTATATTTGAAAAAACAAGATGTGTTTGTGAAACACGAATGCCCCCGGAACGGCATTTTTTTTTCAAAGTTTGACCTTGACAGATGACATTGACCTTGTCACATGACCTTGACTTTAGTACCAGCGGATGCGGATCATTGAGATCTATCATCATGCCAAATATTAGCTTTGTATCTTGAATAGGCTTGAAGATATTGGCAAGGTTAAGTTTTCGGGTTAAGTTTTCGGACAGACGGACGGACAGACGGACGGACGGACGGACAGACAGACGGACGGACGGACAGACGGACAGACAGACAGACAGACAGACGGACACGAGTAAAACAATATGCCCCCGATCTCTCGATACGGGGGCATAAAAATGGTTGAACAGAACAAAACCCTTATTGGTTATTTCGAAGTTAAACGATCCAACATAAGACAATAATAAATATTGTATTACATCTAAACAAATTAATAAATATCGCCTTTAAGAGTTTTCTTCCTCTGGGTGTAAGGTATTGAGATGCAATTTATCATCTCAAGGACAATTATAGGAACTTTTATTTATTTTCTATCGTGAAATTTGAAATGATGAATTGAGAAAGATTACTGTGTAATGTTCTACTCGTTATATTTTATCTGTATTGTATTTTAAGAATTTAGAAACTTTATTTTTCATGGACACAAATTTATTGATTTTTAACCTAAGAGAACCAAAAATTCTCTCTCTGTCCCCTTTTATTGAAAAATTGAAAGGCTTTTTGCAAACTCACCGACACAAGAAGGTGTGTCATACTCAAATTATATTCATATTACAGTAAAAGCCCCCGTCTGTGTTCGTAAAAAATTCCGACGCGCAAGACAATCCCTGCGTTAAGGATGAAAACGTTAGGGAAGCGCTTTTGAAATGATACCTCGCTTTGCACGTATGTGCACGTTCAAAGCGGGGTATCATCTTAAAGCGCTCGCGAAACGTTTTTTACATCCTGAACACAGGGAATGATCTTAGACGGATCTTATGATTCCAATATTCGATCATGCAAATGGTTATGACGCGATAATCTGAGTATAGGTTTAACTTGATGAGGATGTTTGACCCGCAACATTTCGGATCCCAATTTGAATACCGTTTCTCCACGTGGGCGTTCCCACGTGACCAAAATCTCTTACATATTTTACTTTATACGGCAGATTATGCGTTTCACGAAAAAGCGACCATTTCCCGATTGATTTGTATATTTATGTAATTCGTCTTTCATAAGACTAAATCAAGAACAAATATCCAAAAAGTATTCACGAAAGAGCGATGTTTTTACTCTAAATGTAGACTTGGGCTTTAAGAACATTGTAAAATCGACAAGGTGAATGATTTTCGAATGATCACAGACAATTACATATTAAATAATTGCAATCCAATAAAATAAAGAAATTTGATTGGTTTAAATCACATCACGTGGGGAAATCCATTGCTCTTTATTTCTGTATAAAATGCAATAGGTCTTTCGGGAAACCCCCGGCCTTTGATCTGCAAGACCTGTGTTGTAGGAGCTCGAATTAACCTAGTTCCCGATCATCATCGCAACATTGCTATTTGATCTATTATAAATTAAGATATTTTCGAAAGAATTTACGATCACAAGCATACAGTTCTGATTCTGAGCCGACGTAAATAAACCTAGAAAACTGCGAGTCGACGAAGATTATCAAGCAACCCTCTCAACTAAGACCGGCCACGCCGTTTTCGTTTTAAAATACAGACTAACTTTGTAGAAACAATTTTTTTGTCATAAGTACCTCTACGAATTTTAAAGTTGTAGTTTATTTGTGTATCATTTGTTTTATTCTAAGACAGTTCGCTTCGATAGCGAGATGGAAAATACACGATCTAAAAAAAGATTGTGTAATACAAAGTAGACTTGAAGCTTTATTGTTTAGCAGAGTATTTAAATAGTTTCTTCGATTTAGAGATTGCAATTATAAGGGACGAGTGTCTTTTTCACAGCGTTTATTAGGGTATAAAGTGCGATTGCTTGCTAAGGTAATTGCACTTTGTACCCCAATAAACGCAGTGAAAAAGACACTCATCCCTATAATAAGTGCATAAAAATCTCCTTATTTTGATTAAATTATAAAATAAAAAAAATAAATAAAACATCCCAAAACATCTCACTTATTACATGGCTCTGTGCATTTTGCTTTTGGTTGGAAACATTCAATATGAAGCATAGACCCTGCGTTCAAGATGACAAAACGGTGCAAAAATTTAGTCAATTATACCCCGCTTTGCACGTACACCTACGAGTAAAGCGGGATATAATTGGAAAACTGTTTGCAACGTTGTGTCATCCTGAACGCTAGGAAAGTTTATACAAACAATAGGAAAATCAGTTTTTTTTTTTATTATTTTTTTTTTGTTTTGTTTATGAGAAGAGAATTCGTTCTTTTGACAACTCTTCGTCTGGAGCTTGGAGCACGGATATATATGTTCCTTTGCTCTCTGTTAATAGGAAGGTTCATTGAAAGTTTTTGTTTAAAAGTTGGTGAAGAAATTTAAACATAATTAGCAACTGCAGAAGAAACGATCTCACTTTGATATTTTTTCCGTGTTTTAAAGGATAATAATTATAATACCACTAAATTAAGCAAACGAGTTTCCAACAAGAACTGAATTATAACGGATTAGTCTTTTAGAGTTCACGAACCCTTAAAACCCAATTAAGATGAATCTTGTTGTTGCAAGTTTCCCGTCAAAATAACATGTCTTCAACAATTCTTTATAATGACTGCGAGACATTTGGGCAGATAAAACTCCAAGATCTATAATTATCACGAACGAATTACGATCTGAAATGAATAAGGAGCTTTGTGATAATAGACAGCTTAAGGCATGAACAAGTATGTCTATGTTCGATTTTTGTAAAGCTATAAAAGAAGAATTAAAACTGTCTTACTCGTATATAACTTTAATACCCCAAGTTCGCTGTTTCGAACGGTCACCTAAATGCAGGTGTAGAGAAAACTTGCATAATTGGGTTTATACAACTAGAAACTTAATAAATTGACAAGTTGATAATGAATTAAGAATGACTTTGAAATGACATTGGGTGGGTGTGTGGAGTTAGCTATGAAATTTAAGGGGGGGTGGGGGGTGGATACAATATCGCCAATTTCGTGCAAATTGGACCAAATTGTCGATATTCTATTGCATTCCTTTCAAAAATGTACGTGTTTTTTTCCAGACAACACCAAAATAAGAAATATTTTACTCAATTTATCGAAGTTGTGAACGATTTCGGGGGAAATTTCGAATGATTTCGGAATGTTACAGTTAAAAGCATCGTAAAATTGATAATCATTCCGATCAAAACCATTCTAAATCGCTCAATTCATTCATTAGAAACACTCACTCAAACCATTTAAAAACGCCAAAAATCACGAAAAAATGATGATATACTACTACATTAAAAAAAAAAAAAAACGCTAGGAAAAATCTATGATTTTACTGACTTAATTGAATTTCGTACGGGTATGATGGGTACGTGAAGACATAGAAAGCCATTCATAGAATTAGTATGCATATTTTATTAAAGGGAGGTAATAAATATCTTTATGTTATTCATCTTGAACGAAATCAGCGATATTGGATTACCTCCTTTTAATTTCATTTAAAACTCACTCATAGAGCTTATTCGATTTCATTCTAATATCATTCATCTTATCAATTTCACGATATTCTTAATTTTAATGAATGGTTTGAGTGAGTGTTTCAAATGAATGATTTAAACGTTGAGTGATAGATTTAGAATGGGATGATTGTCAATTTTATGATGTTTCTTACTGAAAATTTACTAGTGTAAGTTACCTCACTATCATTACCACTTTTTGATAGGGTTATTTCAGTTGAAAGCGCATTTATAATATTGTTTAGCCTCTTATAAAAGTACGATAGTGGACAGATTCTTAGAGGGTGTCAATTTGCACGTGATTGCTATATTCAACGTTCATGATGACGTTTTTTTGGACTCCGCTTAGATAACGCCATATAGGGTAAAATGAACGGAAGCGGGATATAAAATTCTGACAATTTCACTGGTTAGAAAGTGAGTTTAACAAATGATTATATAACGTTATCTCTCGATAATCCATCGAAAATCATTCCATTTGTGGTTCATGTCATAACCGGACTCTACATATATAGGTAAATTTTGTGCAGTGAGCCGTGAAATATATACTCTTATATAGATTCTCAAGCTCAGTTTTGAAAATACACCTATAGCTGCATGTTCTACACAGATATTTACTATTTGTAGATGCAATATATTTATATTTACACAGTGCAATATGACGGGGAAGATTAATGATATTTGTATTTAGTCGACGAAAATTTGGGATTCAAAACAATTCCCATATGGTGTAAGTCTTAATATAAGCCCAAACAGAACTTTCCAATATAATTCGATTTCATTTGAAATTCTAGAGCGCCATTTTTTTTAATGAACTCAATCGCAAGACCAGACTTCTTTTGGATCTGAAATGGCGTATCCAGGATATATGTAAAAGAGGTTTCGAACATACGAATTCCGACAGCCTTTGAAGGGACCGGCGCAGGTTTCGCGAGAATTAGACTCACAAATAAGTAGCAAGGACTCACAAATCTATCTTTCTTAAGTCCACAGGACATTACCGGCGGAAATCAATTTCAGGAAAGAATTGGAGACTGTTTTAAACAGTCTTCAATTCTTTTCTGAAGTTGATCCCCAAGGTACATAATTGTGACCCGTCACGCGAAAAGGGACCATCTGGGAACTCCGTAAAATATTTATTTGGAAAAAGAGTTTGATTGTAGTACAGTAAATTCAGATGTCGCATTTCAAAAATTCTTTCATCGAAAGGTAGATTTATTATTCTAGATTTAGAAAATTAGCATGTGCAAAAACTTTCAACCCTATTCAGATTGTGCACACAGTTTACGCACTTTACGTACACTTTACGCACTTCCCAGATGGTCCCTTTTCGCGTGACGGGTCACAATTATATATTCAACAGTTCGTGCAGCTAATACCGGGAATATTTCAATATTTTCATAAAACATGAGAATATTAGGTTAAACAGAACTAAGTCTACATTTAAAGCTTGCACCTTGAGGGAGGACCCTTATAAGTAACGTTTTAAAAGTCATTGTGATCCCCCTTTTTGGTTCATGCCGCACATGTTTTCTACTGTTACCGATTTTTCATTGATTTTTTCCAATGACAATAAAATGAATATGCCCCAGATATGTTCTTACCTGAATGATCGAGCGGGCGTGAGAAGGGACGTCGGGTTGCGATCGCGAAAGGGTCGTGCAAATTCGTATAGTTGTCGGGTGGATCGAGAAGAAGTCATATATGGGCATTTTGGTCGGGTTTGGTCGGGTTTGATCGGGCAATTTAGGCGATCGAGTTGATCGAATTGATTTGTACGGAAGTGGGAAACAAGCATAAATCTCGACCAGCTTTATCTCGCACCTGGAAGATACAAGATAGCTTCCCGAACACTTCTCGATCATTTTTTTCTCCTCGATTGTACACAAGTATTTTTGACACATCAACAATTTCGGGTAAGAAGTCCGAGCAATGCCGACTACACACGATCGCTCCGACCTCTCCCGATCTCTCATGCCGACCAAACCCAATCAATGCACGTTCACTTAACCGGGCTTGATCGAGTTAATCAGGTTAGAAATGGAGTCAATAGCCACATGGATAGCCACATCGAATCATTGACATAGCATTACATCATTAAGTTCTATAAATGGTCGTCTATTTTCTAAGAGAATTTTGATTCTCGTGAAAATAAGTTCTATCTGTTCTTTTTCCTTGTACAGAATATCATCATAAATGCAACAAGAGCAACGGCTGTGGGTGTCAACGCTTCTGAGGGCGCTGGAAAATGCAAGAAGCTTCCACCATTATCCCTCTGGAATTTTCTGGATGTTCATCAAAAATTCATAAAGCTATCTAAACACACACACACAAAAACAAGAGCCGTCAGAGACGGATTATGCTCCCCGAATAAGGCATTGTCACAAAAAACAAGAGGCATGTTAGACATGGACATCCCCCGCCACAAAAGCTTGATAGTAAACCGAAGCCTTATAGATTAAAGATTCTTTTATTCTGTCAGAGATTTACCTCCTAATAAATGTATTAAAAATAACGAAGGGCAATAACTCCAAAATTATGCAAGCAAGAGTTATAGTTCTGGTGTATTGCACTTCTCCTCCATGAGATCTATCCACCCATAAAGTTTCAAGTTGATAGCTATCATACTTTAGGAGATATGCTCCAGATAAAATCTAAGTATCAAAAATAACAAAGGGCAATACATGTAACTGCAAAATTATGCAAGTAAGAGTTGTAGTTCTTGTGCACTGCACTTCTCCTCCATGAGATCTATCCACCCATAAATGTTCAAGTTGATAGCTATTATACTTTAGGAGATATGCTCCAGATATAATCTAAGTATCAAAAATAACAAAGGGCAGTAACTCCAAAATTATGAAAGCAAGAGTTGTAGTCCTTGTGCATAACACTTCTCCTCCATGAGATCTATCCACCCATAAAGTTTCAAGTTGATAGCTATTTTGATTTGCTACTCAAATGTAAAATTTCATCAAATTCTGAGCATAAGACTAGGAGAAATGAAAGAATAACTGTAATTTACGCGCTTACGTAAAGGTAACAAACATTAAGCCCCCTTTTTCCATGATATATTTTTTTACGTTAATTTCAAATTGTTTATAGTAAAGGGCATCTGATTTGCTACACAAATATGAAATTTCACTAAATTCTGACTGTTAGACTAGGAGAAATTTGGGAAAAACTGTTTTTTACCCCAAGTCCCCTTTTCCAGTGACGAAATCCAAAAACCGTCACAGATGCCACATCACTATATCATAGGGAGCTCACATGGTAAGTTTCATTCAATTTGGCCCAGGGGTTATGGAGAAATAGATGGGGACGGACGGACGGACGGAATTACGGACGTACGTACGTACGGACGGACGGACAGACAAAGCGGCGGCTATATGCTCTCCCTTCGGGGAGCATGAAAAAACATGGACGACATGGCCGAGATTAATGTTTGCCACACCATCGCCAACACCACCGAACGTACCAACGCCAACGAGCCAGCAAAGGACGCCAAAGTAATGAAAATAGCTCTAAAAGAAGAACAACTAAAAGGTGAAAGAAAATTGCAAACAATTGTTTTACATTTAATATAATTACAGATAAGCAAAATATATAGCGGAGAATCGGTTGTTTCAGAGTAAGGTCGATTTATATATCATTGGGTGAACAACAAAAGCTATATTTTCACAAGTTTAGGAGCCTAGAGTGAAAATACAGCTTTTTTTATCACGAAATTGAATATAAATCGATTCTACCCGAAAGACAAATCGATTATGCATAAATAAGACAAACTTTAAAAAAAATCGGAACAGTTTTCTTAAAGCGCGTCATTTTGCACGTGATTGCTACGCATCGTTCAAAATGACGTCACTTATTTGGCTCCGCTTAGACGTCGGGTTTGGTGAAATTAACGAAAGCGGGGAATTAATTTTTGTAAAAGACACTGGTAAAGCGATGAGTTTGTCACACTGATAATCTACCGTTATTACCGATGCACCGCAGAAAAGCATTAAATAAGTTCATTCTATGTTGATCCTAGCAAAATTTGAGTAGTATAGTAGATGTGGAATCCAAAAAGGACATTCGTGTAACATTCTTTGTTATCTTATAACTTTACAAATATCCGAGTGATAACATCCCATATGATATTTTTTATGATATCACATAGTTATTTTTAGAACAAAGATATAATGCGGTTACTTTTAGGAACTTGCATTTCTGTTAGAAACATTGACGAAAAGAAGACAAAAAGAGGTTATAAGATAAATATAAAACGTATTTAGTGTATTGTATGATTTTACGATGTTATGCTGTATCACGAAAAGGGGCATACATGTAAATTTTTTTGGTTAACATAACTCAATTTTTCAATTTGTGTTTTTTTAGCAAGAAACTTTGGCAGAATGTTTCTCATCATGTGACCACGCACGTGATTCGGTTAATCAAATCGTGAAATTGACACTCATATCGATGAAACTATTCAAAATCACTCACTTAGCGCTCCAATTATTCATTCCAATCACCCAAAATTGTTCCGAAAAAGTTTAAAAAAAAAAAAAAAAAAAAAAAACGCGTAGAAATTGTTCAAGATGATAAATATTTTAATCGAATCGATCAAATAAGTGCGTGAGTTTATTCGCTGTTGTTTATGTTTCGCATCTGATTATTCCATGAAGACACAAAATCTGTAAAATACGTAGATGGTATTAAAGGGAGGTAACACAATTATAGCTAATTTCGTCTTATTGGACGAAATAAGCGATTATGTTTTACCTCCCTTTAAAACATACAAAACTTGATCATCACATTGATTCGATTTTATTCTAAAATTAATTCCAAATTCATTCATTTTTCAAATTTAACGATGTTTTAGCTGTAGCATTTCGACAACACGTTGATGTATCATGGGAAAAGAGACCTACAAGATTTAAGTATCATGTAGCATATTTTGATAACGGCAGTCTTTGAGTAAATCTTCCTTGATTTATAGACTGATTTTACAACACGTTGCGAGACTCAACAAATTGTTTTGTAGTAAAAAGGAAATAAAATCCGGCAGATTCTATTTTCGTGGAGAGACCTAATATCGCTGTAGTAGTAAACTCTCGTTATTTGAGATGTTTTAGCTATTACAGGACCCTGCTAATGGAACAATTAGAAACAATTGTCTACCCTAAAAGGATCCGAACTGTTGTTTTATTCAACACAAAATACATTTTATGGCAAAGGTTAATGATTTTGGTGGTCGATAAAAGTGTGCAATAAAATAAACCACAATTTTCTGTTTCTGTCAGGCTAACGGTCATGCATTTGTTGTGTGACGCATACAGTTAAAAATAGCGTAGAATTGAAGGGAGTTAATTCATTATCACAAATGACGTCCGAATGGACGAAATTATCGATAAATTATTACCTTCCTTGAATAAAATAAACGTATTTTTCTGTTTGTGAGTTTTCGTGGACCAAATTATTCAAAACACCCAAATCTACCAAAACCGTCATCAATTTACTATTCTATTTTCTGATTGTAGAGTAAAAGATAATTTTCACATTTTTTGGAGTTGTAGAAAATACATGGTTACGTCAGAAGATTGCTTTACATGTGCCTTTATTTAGACAAATCCATCAAAAAACGAGAGATCCCCCGGCAATTAAAAAAAACACAAACAAACAAATAAACAAACAAAACAAAACCGGAAAGCTATTTTGTATTCTTACGCGCAATCTTTATAGTTGTTACAGTAAAATGTCTGATTATCAGTACATTCTTCATGAAAGCCAAAATTTCGTCAGGTTGCGCAAAATAAGCAAATTGTGTTTTAACTCCTTTGAAAATCATCCAAAACTCGCTCCACACATTCATTCAATTTCATTCCAAAATCATTCAAAAATCATTCATCTTGTCGATTTTACAATGTTGGTAACTGTGCACTTACGTTCGAAGTACTTTCGACTTTACGGAAAAGTCCGAGCGCTGTTCCGAATGTGTGACCTGAAACGCAAAAGGGGTCACCCATCTGATAACACAGTAAAATATGGATCCGCTCCGGTCTTGAATTACTTCCGAGGTCGTTGTACCCTAAAATAGTCCGGATAGAAAAATGATGTGCTCCTTTTGCCACACTGTTTTTATGTTTGAGTCAGAGTAAAGTGCTTGAAATGAGGTTCAGCTAAGTGCCAGACCTCTGCTACATTCCATGCATGAGATGAAATGCATTTAGGTGCGAACTATTTTTTCTTGGAGCCTGACCTTTGGTGGAGGTACCCAAGTCTGCGTACACTTTCCTACCACGAGAATTTTTAGGGTAGTCGTGCGCAATGAAAAATTGTGAAAAATTTTATCCTGCAAGGTACTGTTTTCTTGAGATGATATTCAAGAGCATATAACGCTCTTTAAGCCGCACTAAGTTATTAAGCCCAAATTTGCTTTTTAAAGGAGCTACAGACTGTCAAAATGTGCCAATTTACTATATAATTTAACACGGCCAAAACAGACAGGAGTGTAACCTATATGGAGATGGGGGGGTCACACAAAAATATTGATTGCTATGTTGTTTTCATAAATTTTTGACTCAAATGTCACAGTCAACTAGTAAATATGATCAAAAACTGGTTTCTGATAAGAATCTTTCAATATTTTTAAAATTTGAATTAAATTTTTAAAAAAATGTTAAATTGGTGATTTCACGCCTTTAAAGTACTTTGATTCCTCCGGAATGCTTTGGTTTTTTCCCATTATGTCACAACAAGCTGTCTGCACAATTTGATCATCTGAACAAGAAGTTTGGGCTGTAAAGAACTAAAATTTTCATCTGAAAAAGGTATGGATAATGCCATCACCCTAGAATATCAGCCACTTAAAAGCCTTGTTGGTATGAATGATGGTCGATAGGACCTTATATATGTTTTTGGGTTCAGAATCAACAGTTCAACTCAAAAAGACTAAAAACACAAACTATTGTTGGAAAATCAAACCTTGCTTGAATGAGCTTTCTTACTTTACCTCTGTCTGTCTGTTTGTCTGTCCCCATCTCTATCTGTCTCTTTGTCATTGTCTGTCTGGCTCTCTGTTTCTCTCTCCCTGCCTCCCTCCCCTCTTTCTCTCTCTCTCTCTCTCTCTCTCTCCTTCTCTCTCTTGAAAAAAGTTGCAATATGATTTATCCCCCCCCCCCTTTTAAGGATTTTGAGTGTAATATTCTTGTATCCTCAAATTTATTTATATGTAGTTACAACTCATTTGTGCCGATCTATAGTTTTGAGCTCAAATAAGAGGTCGCTCTGTTTCAGCCGGTCGATTTCACCGTTACTGGACAGTCTATGTATAATTATGTATGCCATCACCTCAACATATTCCTTTGTTTCACTTACATTTTGTTAATCCTTAACCTCACGGTATTGAAATTCCATGATGGATTTGCTACTTAGGCGATTCATTCTAAAAGTGTTGTTTTTGTCATTGTAGCAGGTTACACATATGATCGTTCAAAATGTTGTCATCTGTAGTAGAAATAGAACTTGTTTTTTGTGTTTTTTTGTTTCATAAGCTTCACTGCAAGGGCCTAGTTGGTTACTTCTCAATTAATGAAGCATATTTTCTTTTTGAAAATAGCTTTCTCTTCTTCTGCATCTGCTGCCTTAAATCATGTTCAATAAGAATCTGTTTTTAGATGTCTGGAAATTGAAAGAATAGCTGGTTTTGGTAATAAAAGGAATCCTCATCTTCTTTTATACCTATCCCACAATGTCAGTGTCATATGACCAAAACGGCACTAATTTGATTGGCTGGCAGTCTAAGTAACCACTTGAAATGAAGATAATAAGCTTCCAAACCCTAAGCCCTGTATGGATATTTCCTGTTATGGATCCCCTTTACATTGTTTCGTAAATATTTTTGTATCGGATACAGCTTAAACTCTTCAATCAAAATGGTAAAAGCAAAAAAATAGTACTTTTAAAAGATTTTGATATATTATACAAAAGATTAATTCTGCCACCATTTTGCTCTACAGGTTCAAATAGTAATTCTTATTTAGAACTTTACTCTTTTTAACACTGTCCAATTAACTTTTCCTGGGAGTTTCTGACCTTTGACTTAGTTTTTGACTATTAAACTAATAATATAAGCTATTCATGAGGGTTTTTTCTTGAATGTATTTATATTTTTATAGAAAAATTGAACTTAAATTAAACTTAAAATCAATTTTTTCTTCATATAATGATTTTTTTGCAACCAATTTTTAGCATAGACATCTGAAAAGGGTCACAAAGTAAAGAAGAATCATTTTGCTGCAAAACACTTTTTATTTTATGGAAATTGATCACTTATTACCAAAGTTATGTCAATTTCTAATCATCATGTGAAGGACATTGAAACTTTTCCATTTTGGTCCTAATTTCAGAAATATAGGCCTTGTACTAATTCTCCTGCCATTTCATTTCTAAGTAATATTTTTGAAAAATTTAAAGACATGGAAAGTTGTAATACACATATGCATAGGTTGAAAGAAGTTTTGTCCAAATTGGAAATAAAAAGTTTCATATTTAGGATCCGCTCCGGTCTTGAATTACTTCCGAGGTCGTTGTACCCTAAAATAGTCCGGATAGAAAAATGATGTGCTCCTTTTGCCACACTGTTTTTATGTTTGAGTCAGAGTAAAGTGCTTGAAATGAGGTTCAGCTAAGTGCCAGACCTCTGCTACATTCCATGCATGAGATGAAATGCATTTAGGTGCGAACTATTTTTTCTTGGAGCCTGACCTTTGGTGGAGGTACCCAAGTCTGCGTACACTTTCCTACCACGAGAATTTTTAGGGTAGTCGTGCGCAATGAAAAATTGTGAAAAATTTTATCCTGCAAGGTACTGTTTTCTTGAGATGATATTCAAGAGCATATAACGCTCTTTAAGCCGCACTAAGTTATTAAGCCCAAATTTGCTTTTTAAAGGAGCTACAGACTGTCAAAATGTGCCAATTTACTATATAATTTAACACGGCCAAAACAGACAGGAGTGTAACCATATATACATTTGACACGCTACGCGAAAAGGGACCATTTGGGAGGTACGTAAAAGGTCGACCCTATTCAGTCTGCGCGAATTTCGCAGTCGGACTTGGCCGAAACCTTTTTGCTGAGTAATACCTTTACCTTTCTGTGAAAGAATTTCTAAAATGCGATCTTTGAATAACCTCAACCGCAGCAAATTTCTTTTTGGCGTATTTATTTAATGGAGTTCCCAGATGGTCCTTTTTTAAATTTGTTCGAGTTAAAGCCAACCGGGGGTCGCGTTTTAAAAACTCTCTGGGAATTTAAAATGATCAATCTATGTTCAGAAATTCTTTCTGCAAAAAGTTTCGACAAGTCAGTCTGCATATTCCTCGCAGAATGACTGGAATCGACATTTTGCGCGCTAACCAGATGGCCCCTTTTTCGAGTTGTTGGTTGCATATGGTCTTATCTGGACCAGTCTAGAAATCAATTACTGTGATCAACTATTATATGTCAGTTCGTTGTCGCTTAGAATGAAACAAGAGCGACTAAAAGTTACAGAAATCTTCTTATAACAATATTTAAGTATCCATTGATATTGTTTAGCAAATACAATATATACGATGACAATCGTTTAAAAAAAATCCACAAAGATACTTGTAGAACAAGGTGCAAAATTGTCAGACAGCTTGGTGTAAGTTTGGGTTTAGAATAGAACTGAAGGAATTTTGAATTGATATCTTTTGAACAGTATGTGCAGACAGACAGATTAATAAATGTAAGAGAACATTAAGGTTCATGTAAAGTGTTTGAGACCAAATTTTAAGGGCACTTCATTTGCCGAGAAAAAGCAGTATGTCCATGTATATTATATGTATAAAATGAAGCTATTTATGAGCACAAGCAGTTGAGCAACATAATACTGTCAAAGCTATAGCGGTCTAACCAAAACATCATGCAGTTGCTTGTTCTCTACAAATTGACCCTTTTCGACAATGTTTTGGCTATACCGCTATAAGTATGACGGTCCTATGTTGCCAAACTGCTTGTGCTCATGAATAGCTTCATTTTGATATATAATACGAGGTATACCTGGACATACTGCTTTTTCTTAGCTTATGAAGTGCCCTTAAAATTTGGTCTCAAACACTTTACATGAACCTTAAAACAAAGTAAAATAAATAAATAAATAAATAAAATAAATAAATAAATAAAAATAAAAAAATAAGCAAAAAAGATAAAGATGCTCGGTAGAGTTATGGTTCTTTTGCACTGCACTGCCATCTCCCCTTGATGAGATCTTTTTACCCATGAAAATTCGTAATTATAGCTCGTATACTTTTAGAGATAGATATCTTCCGGACAAGATCCAAGTATAAAAAATGAAAAAAAAAAAAAAACAAAGGGCACTAACTAAAAAAATGCCGGGTAGGTTCTGGTGCACTGCACCCCGCAATCAGAAGGAAATAACTGCAAAATTTCAAGTAAATCGGACATAAGGTGACAGAGTTATGATTCGGACAATGCAGTGGACGTCGCCCGGCCGCCAAACGCCAAGACATCACGGGTGATCCCAAAATACGTTCCGTCTTCGACGGGCGCATAAAAAGACTGAAACAAGGCTGCCAGATAAAGACTACAGAGATATTGTCCTTGCCTGTAGGTACAGTAAGTTACATCGTGAAATTGACCTTCACCTCAATCAAAAAGATTCTAAATCGCTCACTCAGCGCTCCATTCATTCATTCCAAACACTTACTCAAACCATTCAAAAAATGGTCCTACCCATCGATATAGAATCAACAACGTCCTTCCAAATAAATTTGGATAGAGAAAAATTGCGATTTCACTGACATAATACAAAATGTAAGCGTCTAATAGGTTCTTGGAGAAATAGGAAGTTGTCTATATAATTTGTATTCAATTTTTATAAAAATGGAGGTCATCGATATCGCTAATTATGTTCAACCTGGACAAAATTTGCGATATTGGTTTACCTTCCATTAAATTCACTCAAAACTCGCTCCACTTAATCAATCAATTTCATTTCTAAATCATTCAAAAATCATTCACCTTGTCCATTTCACGATGTTGTTAGCTGTGCATGGTTTAAGTCTGGTTTCCATGTTTCATGGACATCTTGAAATATTACAGCCTGCGATTTTTGCTTGATATTTTAAAAATCGTTTGATTTCATTTTCTAAGGCATACATTTAGAAAAATCGTGAAATTGACAAATTGACTGATATTGGAATGATTTTAGTTTGGTTTAAACCCATTTATTTTACATCGATTGGGAAACATTTTCTGCTTCCTGGAAAAAATGACCAGTACTTGCGTCGAATGTGTTGGCAAATGAAAGAACCAAGATCAATAACCGCTTCCGGGAATCGAACTCAGGACCTTTGGGTCGAGAGGCCGACGCTCTACCTCTAGACCACGGACACCACGGAATGATTTTGGAATGTTCGTGAATGAGCGTGTGGAGTAAGATTTGAATGAATTTTAAGGGAGGTAATACAATATCCTTCATTTTGTTCAAGATAAACAAAATTTGCGGTATTTTTACCACCGTTTTATAGAATAACAATACAAGCTCTATAAAAAGCTTTTATGTTTTCACGAACCTATGAGACGCTTACAAACTCAATATAGCCAATGGAATCTTGGATTTTTTCTTCCAATTTTAACTTTGACTGTAGCTGTTCATCTTACTTTTGATTGATTTTCGAGTGCTTTTGAATGGATTGAGTGAGTGGTTGGAATGAATGAACGGTGGCGTGAGTGGGCGGTTTAAATGGCCCTAGATCGAGGTGATTGCCAATTTCACGATGTTACTTACTTTATCTTATAACTATACAAATATCCGTATGATAACAACCCGTATGATATTTTTTATGATATCACATAGTTATTTTTAGAACAATAATATCATACAGTTATTTTTAGAAACTAGCATTTAAGTTAGAAACATCGACTAAAACAAGACAAAAAGAGGTTATAAGATAAATATAATACGTACTAAGTGTATTCTATGAAAAAATATCTAACTCGGTTGTGAGAATTGGTAATTGTCTCGGCAGAGCCTCGACAATGATCAATTCTCCCAACCTCGTTAGATATTTTTTTCCATACAAAACACTAAGTACGTATTATATATGTATATGTTTATAAAATCCTACGATGCCCGCACAATTTTTCAAAACCATGTCACAAAAATCCTGTGTCCCTGCGGTAATCGTAAGATTATCGCGCTATCCCCGCACGGATTCCGTGCGATCATTCAATTACATATACTGTAGACCGTACGTCCACCGCACCGCGCGGCGACCGTAGGATAAGATAAAGATTTACAAGCAAAATATCGCACGGTGACCCTGCAATGTATTATGACGTGTATACGGGCTACGTTCTCCGTGAGACCTTGCGATTTCATAAAAAATATATAACTTTCTTTTTTTTTTTAAAAAAAAAAAAATCATCTTTCAACCAGTTCTGAAATTAAATTATTAATTTTTTTGACACAACACATGAAAATACAGAAAAACGTGAAGGCATGTGTCTTCTTAATTTAAACGAATCTACAAGAAATATAAAAAAAATCGTAAAAGAACATAATCTCACTTAAGATTCAAACGAGTGTCATATTTGGGACACGTCACGCAACAAGGATTGTGGACTGATCATGCTTTCTGGTGTCGGCACATTTCGCTTTCTGCGTGTTTTGTAAACTTAGAATGATCAATCGACTTTCCCGTGAAATATTTTTTTTAAATACGACCTCTCGTTGAGGAACTAATATTTGTTTCCAAACATTCGTTTTATTGACTTCCCAGATGGTCCCTTTTGCGTAACGGGTCGATTTTTTACATCCAGGAATCATAATGGAAGATATATCATAAGGAAGCGCTAGGGATGGTCACATTTTTGGATATATATGATAGGTTGTCCAGGAAAACTTGCGTAAATAACGTCACTAGGTATTATTAGCTGTGTTACCCCGATTATACAAAAATAACAATTTTAGATGAATCCAAATTCAAAGACTGTCAGCGATAAATTCAATGAGTGCTGAAATTGAAATTGAAAGTGAAAATATGAAACAGTCAATTTCTCATTCACAGGTACAAAGGATCTTTATCTTCTCGAAAATAACTTATTACAGCTAAGAACATCGTGAAATTGACAAGGTGAATGATTTTGGAATTATTTTTGCAATGAAATTGAACGTGTGCGATGAGTAAGTTTTGATTGAAATTAAAGGGAGGTAATCCAATGTAGCTAGTTTTGTTCATGATGAACAAAATTAGCGATAATTACATCCATTTATTAAAATAAACGTACTATTTTGTCCGTGTGTCTTCGTGGACAAATCAGGCACTTTAAGTCTAACACAAGCCAACAGAATCGTAGAATAATCTGATAGATTTTAATTAAAAGTTGATCGCCTTTAATCATTTCGAAATGATTTATAACGATTTTCGTGCGTCTTTGATCGTTTTGAGTTGGCGTTTGGAATAATTGAATGGGACGCTGAGTGAATTGTTTAAAATAACTTTGATCGGAATAGCAGTCAATTTTACGGTGTTTTAACTATATTTAGTTTTTGTTGATTGAAAAATAAGTTTTGCATTTTGAAGAATAAGACTTTCTAGTCATTTAGGTACTTTATCCTAGACAATGAATAAGTTATAATTAATGATTTTTGGCCTGACAGGGCGGAGTTGAGGCTCGTTGCATTTAAAGCTGCTCTTTGACAGATTTTCATAGAAAATTACAAAACTTGTTCTCAAATTTGGAAATGTGTGTATTTTATGATGATTAAGAATGGTCCAAGGGCATTGGCACTAAAAACAACATACTTCACTAATTTTGTAACTTATTTTTTCGAAGCGTCTATAAATTACAAAATCATTATTTTCTGTGAATAATCTTTCATTTTTGCTTGTATGGATATGAAGATTCCAGCTGTCAAATACTTTTACCTCATTTTTTGATTGAATAAGACAAACATGCGGAATGCACATGTGTAAATAATTGGCTCAAAATAAAAGAATATATTTTTTAGGCGTTAGTAGTTGCTTTATTTTTCAGAATTAATTTCGCTAAATTCAGAAATATTGGTCTTTCTTTCCGTGCATTAACAGATTGAGTCTTATTATTTCAATGGCTTCAACATGATGGGGTCGTTACTTCCGATTGATTTAAAAAAAAAATTTAAAAATCACATTTTCCCAATCTGTGAAAAAGCAGCTTAAAGATTGAGTTAAAGCAGCTTATTTTGAAATTTACTCATTAGTTTAAGATAGTCGACAAATCTTTATCAAAACTTGGAATTTTTGCAAGGTTTCCAAAAACTCGTAACTTCAGCTTGAATCAGCTGAAGTTACGATGTTTCGGTAACTAAGCGACGACATGTCTTTACTCTCGTCTTGTCTAGCATGTTGAATATGGTGACTTTATGATATACGCGCGTTCTCGATGATAATTGACTAATTTTAAAGTTCCATTAATATATTGAAAGTTAATTTTCCATATCGTAAAGATAGTGACAGTGTAATATTTGAAATCGGCCAGACATCGGGATTTTTCGGTACAATTCGTTAAATTTCAAAGTCATGAGAATGGACCAGAGAAAACAAATGAAGTAATAAAAACGTAATTTCGGTGGCAAAAAAAAGTGATATTCGGCGATGCTTAAATGTCATGACGTCTTCCGGGGAATGCCGAAATCGGCCGATCCAAAAGATTTCTATTATGTAGTTTCCTACCTAAACTAAGTTATTTTACGTCGGCCGACAGAGCTATTTGAAGCGCACGTTTTAGAGAGAAGGAATTGATATCTATACAATATTAAAATTTAGGAACATTCTTAATTTCGATTGTTGAACCAGTCGCTAATACAGTAAGCAACATTGTGAAAATGATGAGGTAAATGGATTTGGAATGATTGTGAAATGAAACCCCCTCCCTTTAAAAAAATCTACGAATTTTCTGTTTGTGCTTCACGGTCCAACCAGGCGCTTTGAAAACCCACCAGCTAATACAATCGAAGAATTGTTAGAATGAAATGTTGATAGTATTGAACGATTTCGAAGTGTTTAGAACTATTTCGGAGCGTTGTGGAAAGGTGTGAGTGTTTGGAATGAATGGAGCGCTGAGTGAGTGCTTTGGGATGGTTTTGACCGATATGAGTGTCAATTTCATGATGTTCTTAATATAGAAGTGAGATTAACAATTTCGATAATAACAAACCCGATTTACATAATAAGTCATGCCCTGTCAAGGTAAAAATAACGGACACTATTGCTTCAGGAAGATGAAGATTTGTTTAACAAACCTTCGGACTCCTCCGTAGATACAATAACGACCGATTTCCACGATTCCGGAGTCACACACTCGTTTTCACATGCGTAATTATTCGGCGAGTCTTTATCAAACACCATTTGTTTGAGCACCGACATGTTCTCCGACGGCGAACACATCGTGTTAACCGTATCCGACATCGTGTTGGAACGTCGATACATATTCTTTGGTTTAACCTGAAATGACGCCATGTCGGAATGGCTTATAGACTCAGTCAGATTGTTTGGATTGGTCGTGTGAACAAGTCTCTTAAAACAACAACACCGGAATATCGCCCGCATTTCTGCCCTAAATGCTTCATTCAACCAACAATATATGAAAGGGTTGTAACACGTACTGCTTAAAGCGATCCAGTGACAAATAAAGAAAGCTGTCGTGTTATACTGAAAGGTTTCAGCATCGGGATGCAGGTCTGTAAGAACATGGTATAAATTCAATGGCATCCAACAAATTGCAAACACAATGACGACAATCATTAACATTTTTATGCTTTTCTTTTTATGTCTCGAACGTCGAGCGTGTTGATTTTCCGTCACGGCTCCCAGGTCCGTCCTCTCCCATATTCGACGTACAATACGTCCATACGTCACCGCGATAATGGAAAGTGGAAAGACGTATTGTAGCATGATTGTCACGACCGTAAGGTACTGCTCGAACCTGTCACTCGGATAGTTTGAACGACATCGTAAAATACTGTCGACTATAACGTTGACTCTTTTCGTGCCGCTGAATATACCAAACGGAAGGGCAAGTAAAATTGATATTAGCCAAATCACAGCTACGACAATTAATCCGCCAGATTTTAATATCCTTGGCCGTAGGGGGTATAGAAGCACTCTCTGTCGATCCAGCGCAATTACTGTAAGTGTGAAAGTGGAGGCATAAACCGAGGTGATTAGAGACATATTCATCACGTGGCACATTACATTCCCGAATGGCCACTCTTTAGTCAGGGTCTTAGCGATATTAAATGGAACATTTAACAGAATCAGCAGGATGTCGGAAACTGCAAGATTAGCGATAAATATATTAGTTACAGTCCGCATACGTTTTCTGTTAAATATCACGTGGCATACAAGAACGTTTCCAAATAAGGCAATTGTCGCTAAAAATCCATAGGCGACCAACAGCGATAACCCACGTCCTATAATCCTCTCATCGTCAAAGTTTAACGTAAAGTTACCATGGCTGTCATTTAGTAAGTCCCCTATCAGTGATGAACCATTTTTCTCTTTTAGCATTCTGAACAAGGCGTCCATATCCATCGTGATAAAAGAAACATTAAACTTATCCTTCTGTAAAAAAATGTATATCCTAACGCACAAGGCAATTAAAATATAGATATATGTTTATATATCAAATAAATGTTTTAGCAATCAAACAAAATTCTGGTCATACAGAAATAATCAACCGATTTCTCCTTAATTCAGTTCGTGGAAAATTCATTCCGAAAGAAATAATATTCTACCAAAAGTATTTAACTTTACTTAAAATTATATTTTCTTTCTTTAATTTTGCTTATAATTCACATGTAGTACATTCTCCATTAATCACTGCTTTTGCGTTAATATCCTTTCACTTCATTCCGAATCGTTATTTTCTTTTCTTTCTTTTAAAACACTGCGAATCAATTTCCCTTTTTCTGAATAAACTTTTTTAAAGTCACATCAACAAGTGTACATTCATATTTCATGTATAGTTTTGTAACACTAAACAATTGGTTTTTATCCAAAGTGGGCAACCCGAAATCAGAATTTCTGTTTTTTCGTAAGTATTTAGCTAATATCCGCCGAAAATTAGACCACAAATGAGGTTCTTCCATTATCAATACGCAGTTTAGATAGAAGGACTGTCATCAAAACCGATAAAGTTCTCCAACTGATTTACAGTTCTCAGTTCTGTCTGATTTGGGGACCCGATAATAAACGCAAGCTCAAGATATGTCCGTTCGTCGACTTTCAAAATTCTTAATTTCTCTTGAAAGCATTTCTTATTAAGATATTTATTCAAATCGTTTCAATGATTCGTTTATAAAAAAAGCGCATACAGGACGCAAAGAAAAAGAAAAAAAGTAATTTTACACATCCTAACGTTACATTTTGTTGACTCTTTGAGTATTTCATATAGTCTGTGTAATTCTAAAACCTCGTAACTACAGCTTTGATCAAGCTGTAGTTACGAAGTTTAGGAATCAGGGGTGTGGAAATACAACTTTTCTCCACTTGTCCAGGGACAAGTAAAAGTCAATTCTCTACTTGTCAAGGATCAAATTGAACTTGCCCACCAAAAATTGAAATAATAAATATTGAGAAAAAAAATGTTTTTAAAGAAGAAAATGCTGTAACCCAGCATTTTCTTCATTAAAGACAATGATTTCTCCCCTTTTATACAAACAAAGGGATGTCTTTCCTCCTAGATCATTTAAGTACTGTATCAAGATTTGCTTTGGTATTTACTTGTCCATGGACAAGTGGCATAGAAAAATGTACTTGCCCGCAAGTGGAAAAGCCCATGTTGGACAAGTCGGGCATGAGAATTCCCCACCCCTGGGAATTACATGTACGTCGACGTTATGAAAGAAATTTGAGTTGTTCCATTCTGTGCCTATTTATATGCAGATCAACATCGGCATATATTCATGACATATTGTAAAGTCCAGTAAAATATGGGAACAAATCATTTCTTCCTGTCAGAGAACATATTTCTCGATAAGAATCCATTCAAATTGTATTACAAGCTTGGGAAATTCTGATTGTTCGACTATATTTCTTATAGGCCAAAGATCAACGACTACATAAAAATATCATCCGTGATTTCAGAGCAAATCTCGTAATGGCCAAATATCAACAACAATAAAATCATCATCAATGATTTCCGAATATTATTTGTTGAGTCTAGCTAATGAACGAAACAGAAAATGTGATCCACACACGTAAGAGGATCATTTGGGAACACTTTAAAATAAATATTAGAAAAAAGGGAGAAATTCTTGTAGAAGTCCACTGGGGTTTGCATTTTCAAATTTTATACGGTAAGGTAGAATAACCATTCAAGATTCAGAAAGTCAGCTATGTGCAAGAAGTTTCGGCTCTAACCAGCCTGTGCAATCTGAATAGGATCGACACTTCAAGCGTGACATACCTCTGATTTTCATTTTGTTCATATTGAACCTTTAAAATGGTTTGCAGTTGAAACCGAACAGTTGAAGCCAATAGACTAACCATTTCGTCGTCACATATATTGTTAATTATGTTCATACCCATGTATACCATGTACAATGTTTCGACAATGTGTTGAAGTCGTTATTCTAAATAAAATATCTGTTCTGTTCTAGTCTGATCATATTTTTTAAAAAATATGTTGACGACAATACGAAAATCAAAATTTTAAGGACATAAAATCTAATTGAACTTAAATTACACTCAAGAAACCGTATTAATTAAGAAATACAAAATATGGATTGATATCAAAAAGCACATTTCATCTTACGGGTGTGTAAGGTTATTAATTTCGGACAATCCAAAATTCGGATGTACATGACGACAAATTAAAAGCAGTATTCACATGTTCTACACAGATGACACCTAGTTTGCCAGTAATTTCCGTAACATCTCCGTAAACAACAAACTAATTACTGCTTAAGCTGTCGGTCGTGACCCGGAATTTATTCATGAGATAGCGCCAGTTCCTGTATCCTACGATACATGCAGAAAATGAATTCGGCTGAGAGAGAGTACGAGAGAAAGAGAGTATGAGAGAGAGGAAGGGAGTGAGAGAGAGACAGAGAAAAAAGGGAGAGGGAGACAGGGAGAGGCAGAAAGAGAAAGATTTGAAATATATAAATTGTATTAATTTTACTGCAAACGTTTTCTTAAAAAGAATATGGACATGTTGCAAAAAGAACTAAAATGGACAAAAAGTTAAACTGCATAATGTACATACAGTTGACAATATTGTGAAATTGAAAAGATCTCGATCACAATACAATACAATACAAATTCTTTATTTGCTATTGAAAGCGCCCGATATTAGCAGAAAATTTTACAACCAATAAACTTTAACAAAACATCAAACCAATGAACATGTCAACGGATAACACATACAGGTACACGTTGCCGTTGGCTCACAGATAGCTACAAACTATAAAAAAAAAAAAAAACTATTCAAAATCACTCGCTAGCGCTCCAATCTTTCATTCCAAACACTCACTCTAATCACTCAAAACGCTTCGAAGCAGCTTAAAAACGCTTCTTATTCTTGGTGTTTATATTTTTAGAGTCTGATTTGACCGGAAAGACACAAAATCAGAAATAAATGAGCCTGTGCGTGACATTTCCAACAATTTAAAATATGTATGAGGGACAAACGTTTAGCAGCATTGATAGCGACATGCTGTAAATGTAACGTTACGTGATTGTCTACAGATACTTTGAGACATTGTCTATCTACAAAACGCATAGTAAAGACTCTGGTCAGACTGTGCGAATGCACAGGCTGGTCAGAGTCTTTGCCTTGCAGTTATTTGAGATTGTTGGAAATCTCACGCACAGGCTCAAATAACTACAATTACGCAATTTACGCTGGTGCGTAAAAGAAATAATCATCTATTTAAAAATATCGTTAATGAATGATCATAACATCGAAACTACAGCTTATTCAAGATGTAGTTACGACGTTTTGATTATTCACCATCGCTCAAATTATAGAAAAGGAGAGCGGGTGGAGGGCATTCATATTTTGTCTCAGTCCACATACCGCCTTTATCCTGTTTATTCTTTGGTTGTCGCCTTCTGAGTGCGTAAATTTTTTAAGTCCTAGATACGCCTATGGGAGGGGGGAGGGGTTAAAAAATTATCGCTTATTCCATCCAATTGGACGCAATTATTGGTTATGTTTACCTACAATGAAAATCATTCAAACCTCGCTCCAAATACTCATTCATTTTCATTCCAAAATAATCCCAAATCATGCAACTTGTTTAATTGCGGAGATCCACGTTTACGACTAGGTGGCCACCAATTTGCGACTGCGACGGGAGAAGAGTTTTTTTTCAAACAAAACAAAGCAAAGAGATCGACACAACAATCGCCGCCAACAGTAACAAAAATAATATGAAATACACACATAGTACATGTATGTCATACTTGCATGCTATTTCTAAATCAAAAATAAAATGTCGCAGAAACAGAGAGGAAAAACATTGATCTGGAAGAACTTCCGGAGATCAAATGATCAAAAATATAAGAATTCAATTTAAATGAACCCAACAAAATCCCATGGGTAATTTCCAATGTATCATTTTGGATAATCAGAATTGTAATTGGGAGTTGTAATTTGCAGAAGACTCATGAATGTGTAAAATGGTTCGCACAGTAAAGAACATCGTGAAATTGACAAGATGAATAATTTTGGAATTAATTTGAATAATTGGAACGAGCAAGTTTTTGAATGTTGCCAAAGGGAGGTAATAGAATACATACATAATGAAGTAAACAATTTGAATGTTTTCGAATGATTAAGGAGCGAATCTGAATAAGTATGATAAGCGTGTTTTTAAATGAAATTGGGGGAAGTTATAAAATACCACACATTTCGTTCAATTTGAACGATAAATCAACAGTAAAATTACATTACTCAAACGAATATCGAATTATCTCACCTTAGAAATGAAGCAACTGTTTTACAATTCGTATATACTTCCTCTCTTTGATTATTGCTGTACAGTTTTGTGGAAAAGTGCTAAATATAGGACTGCTAAATAAGCTATACTTCAAAAAAGAGCAGCTCGTGTTATTTTGGGCGTTTCTTCAAGAACACCATCGATTGAACTTTTCACTAAACTAAACTGGATGACATTTGACAACCGGTGTAATTATTATACTGGTGTTTTAATTTTCAAATGCTATAATAACCTTTTACCAGAATACATGAATGAGGTTATTTCATTTTGTAAAAACAGTAACTATAATTTAAGGTCGTCTGCACATAATGACATCTCACACTCAAAATATAATACGTTGTACAAAAAACGTTCATTCTCATACTGTAGTATACATGTGTGGAATGAAATCCCAATTTCAATTAGAAATGCACTTTCTTTATCTAGCTTCAAAAACAAATTTAAACAGTATTTGCTCTTAACTAAATTAACAGTCGAATCAGAAAGCATCTAATTTATTTAAGTAAATGGTGTATCTGTCCGAAGATTTACTAATACATGAATTTTCTTGTAAATTGTTTCCAGTGTTATTTCATATGTCATTATTTGTCATCATCTTTTTCGGCGACTTTCCTCATATTTTTTTTAATCATGATATCATTAATTAATCAGTTTATCACTTTTCATTAATTGTTCTTTCACTGAAGGCAACATTGTAAAAAAAAGAAATTTCAATTTGTTAATTTTTGAAAGTTTTGTCTTAATGTTTCACCATCATAAAAATAAAGATATTATTATTATTATTATTATCATCATCATTATTATTATTATTATTATTATTATTATTATTATTATTATTATTATTATTATCATTATTATATGTAATACTGTATCACCCCCTTTTGATAATATAGTTACAATATCGTATAATGGACAAGATACGAGCGTAAATGATTTTTAGCATGATGAGAGAATGGAGCCGAGTTTTGTATTTAAGGGAGATAATACAATATCGAAAATTTCCTACAAATTTATTTGTGACCCGTCACGCGAAAAAAGGACCATTTCGAATTCTGAAAATAATGAATTGAAAAAGAGATTGGTTCTAGTACAGGCCAACCAGAGGTCGCATTTGAACAATTCTTTCACTGGAAGGTAGATTGATTATTCTACATTAAGAAAACTGGTAGAGTGCGTTAAGTTCGACCCTAGTCAGTCTGCGCAATTCTGACTGGGATCGACAAATTACGCACTACCCAGATGGTACCTTTTCGCGTGACGGGTCACATATTTATAAGTCTGTTGTCAATTTTTGTCTAGTGTTTCCTGGAAAACGAATCAATTTTATTTTAACTGTTTGCATTTCCCCCAATATAAAATAATCCAAATATATATAGAAAATTCTTTCAAATAGAACATTTTTAACCAGACGTAGAGCATTAACGCAAGATAATTCTAAAAACCCGATCATGTCAATAGCGAATTAAAAAATTTAGGGTTAAATGTTTTAAAACTAACAAACGGGGATTCGTTGTCTAATTATAAATTTAAATCAATTCCAAAACATGCATGAAATAATGAGACGAAAAGACAAGTAGACGGACAAGGGCAAATCAATATTCCTAAAACATGTTTATAAATCTGTTTACTCATTCTGATGAATATTATTGCATCTGTCATCATTTGTCGACCGAAATGTGGTGTCTAATGCTTGAATCAAGCTACAGTTAACAACATCGTGAAAATGACATTCATTTCGATCAAAGCCATTCGAAATCATTCACTCAGCGATCCATTCATTCATTCCAAAACACTCAAAACACACTGGAAATGATAGAATCAACAACTTCATTCAATATGAATAAAGCTAGAAAAAAACACGCGATATCACTGACATAATTCAAATTGTTAACGTTTTTTAAAGGGTGGTAATAAATCGCGCGAATTTTATAAGCAAATATTTTGCGATATTGAATTACCTCCCATTAAATTCACTCAAAACTCGCTCCACACACTCATTCAAATTGATTCCAAAATCATTCCAAAATAATTCATCTTGCCAATTTCACAATGTTCGTAACTGTATAATAACGTCTCTTAAAATGTCTTATCTACGGCTCGAGTGAAGGGGTACATGTAGTTAAATAATATCGGTCGCCTTCAAACGTTTAAAATTTTCATCTCAAAACCTCTTCACTTTGACAAGTTGAGAACAAATTGTGTCTAGGAAAGAAGAAATCCCAGTAGGCCACAATTTTCTATCAAAGATATCTGGTAAATTCGACACTGCTTTTGACAGAAACATCATAATGTTTGGCTTCCATCCCAAACTTATCCGTACTTTATCAACAGTTTTTAAGTCTCGATTACAGTTAAGAACATCGTGAAATTGACACGATGAATGATTTTGAAATGATTTTGGAATGAAATAAAATGAATGTGTGGAGCGAGTTTTGACTGAAAATAAAGGGAGGTAATGCAATATCGCTTATTTTGTTCAAGATGAACAAAATTAGCAATATTCATTACCTTAATTTAATGAAATATACTCACTTTCATGTTTGTGTGTTTTCGTGGTCCAATCGGACTCTTTCAAATTCACACGAGCCAATAAAATCGTCCAATTATTTGATCGCTTAGAATTAAATGTTGATCGATTTGGTCGATTTCGAAATGTTTTTTAAAGATTTCGCAGCGCTTTTGATTCATTTAAGTGAGTGTTTGGAATGAATGAAACGAGCGCTGAGCGATTGATTTGGAATGGTTTTGATAGAGATGAATGTCAATTTCACGATATTGTTAATTGTATCTAGAGCTTGAATCAAGCTGCAAAAACGTCTTTTAAAACATCGTATCTATGACTTGAATGAAGCTGTAGTTACATAATGTCGGTCGCCTTCAAACGTTATAATTTTTCGCCTCAAAACCTCTTTACTTTGACAAGTTGAGAACAAATTGTGTCTAGTAAAGAAGAAATCCCAGTCGGCCACAATTTTCTATCAAAGATATCTGGTAAATTCGACACTGTTTTTGACAGATATATCATGACGTTTGGCTTCCATCCAAAACTTATCCGTACTTTATCAACAGTTTTTAAATCTCGAGTACAGTTTAGATCATCGTGAGGTACGGTGAATGATTTTGAAATGATTTTGGAATGAAATTGAATGAGTGTGTGGAGCGAGTTTTGACTGAAATTAAAAAGTAGGTAATGCAATATCGCTAATTTTGTTCAAGATGAACAAAATTAGCAATATTCATTACCTTCATTTAATGAAATATACGTACTTTCTTGTTTGTGTGTTTTCGTTGTCCAATCGGACGCCTTAAAATCCACACAAGCCAATAAAATCGAGTAATAATTTGATCGCTTTGAATTACAAGTTGATCGTTTTGGTCGATTTCGAAATGTTTTCTAAAGATTTCGGAGCGTTTTTGAATGATTTGAATGAGTGTTTGGAATGAATGAATGAATGGAACGTTGAGCGATTGATTTGGAATAGTTTTGATCGAGATGAATGTAAATTTCAAGATGTTGTTAACTGGATCTATAGCAAGAATAAGGCTGTACTAACGTCATTTAAAACATCGTATCTACGGCTAGAATGACTCTGTAGTTGAAAATATCAGTCGCCCTTAAACGTTATAATTTTTTGTCTCAAAACCTCTTCAATTTGACAAGTTGAGAACAAATTGTGTCTAGTAAAGAAGAAATCCCAGTCGGCCACAATTTTCTATCAAAGATATCTGGTAAATTCGACTCTGTTTTTGACAGACACATCATAACGTTTGGCTTCCATCCCAAACTTATCCGTACTTTATCAACAGTTTTTAAGTCTCGATTCCAGTTAAAGTTCCATAGATTATTTCAGAATAAGACAATAATTGTCCATGATGTACAATAATTAACATGATCTACAAAACGCACATTTGAATATAATTGTCAATGGTTCCTCGATTACTGTTAAAAACATCGTAATATTAATTTTGGAATAAAATCGAATTAGTTGATGAGCGGGTTTTGAGTGAAATTAAATGGAGGTTACCCATTAGCACTTATTTGTTACCTCCCTTAAAATAATACTTATATTTCTGTTTGTGTGTCTTCTTGGATCAATCAGATACTTTAAAATCTACACCAGCGAAGAAAATTGTAGAATTATTTAATCGTTTTTATAAGATATTGATCGATTTGAACAATTTCGAAATGTTTTCTAATGATTTCGAAGCGTTTTTGATCGATTTGCGTGAGTGTTTGGAATGAATGAATGGAGCACTGAATGAGCAACATTGAATGGTTTTTGATCGAGGCGAATGTCAATTTCACGATTCTTTTAACTGTACCTCTATAAACAAATTGTGTAACAAAATAAATGTTTCTTTCTTTGAATAGGGTTTTTCGCCGCTTTCAACAATCTTTCAGTTATATTGCGGCGGCTGGAGCACCTAACAATGGATTCCTTGTATTTCTTTCACGGCGGCATCACAAAATAAATATACATAGAAAGATATACTTTTACGGTTTAATAATTTTCATATTGATATATTGAATAGTTATGGAATGATTTTTGAATGAAATTGAATGAGTGAGATTATTTATTTTGAGTGAATATTGAGGAAGGTAAAAAAAATCGCCGATTTCGTCTAGTTATTACATCCACTCAATATCTCTACTACACAATCTACTCGTTCAGTATTTTTCGTTCTGTTTTAACAAATTTTGGCTACAATTGTGTTTTTATCATGCAATGAAGCATGCATTTACCGGATATCACTTGTCTGATAACATAACATGATTTCAGTTAGTCTATTTTAAGAAACAATTTGCATTCATTCATCTGAATTTCTTTTGATTTTTAAGAGTTTATTTATATTAAACACTGAAAAATGTTTTTATGATAAATAGAATAACATGTGAGTGTCTTAAAATATCAATGTTATCTGGTCTCGGCTGCGAGAAATTATCATGACTCGGAAAAGCCTCGTCATGATAAATTCTTCCAACCTCAACCAGATAACGAGGGTATTTTAAGACACTTACATGTTACTCTATAATTATCAAGCGTATGAGAATGTAAGGAAATTTCGCTCTACCGCCGTGTCCGTATTTCGTACGTTTTGTGTCCGTTTATCAGTGCGAACGGGTCTTAAATCTACTAGAAAGTTTCTGTATTTTCTAAACAACTGACATGTCATTGAAATTATTGTTCGCTACTAATATACTTAATCTAAGTAAATTAACACCCGATCCTAATTAAAATGTTCCTCAGGGGTAATCTTGTATAGTTTTAGAGAAGTGATAATGACATAATTCTGTCACAAACAGCCCGTAACGTTTTGAAGTTAACATTCAAAGGAACCTCTCCGCGTTGGTTTAATCATGATAATTATTTTGTCTGTTTACAATTTAATTTTTTGAATTTGTACTCTTTAATGACAAACATGCATGCAATATATTTTATTTAGAACAGGGCAGAATAGAACAGAACAATTTTTTTACGTCCAGGGACACCAATGTACAATAAGGACAACTTCATAATACAACGACACAATAACAAATGTGAATAAAGATGAATTACTTCCGATAAATTTGAACCCCTTAAAAAACTTAATCATACTGTATGAATTCGCGAATAGGATTTCTTAACATCTTTGAAGGGTTTTTAGATTCATACGTAAAAGAATAAAACAGAAAGAACAAACAGCTAATAACATCGTTAAAAAGTCACTCACTTCATTAAAAAAATTCTTAATCGCTCGCTCAGCGCCTCATTTATTAATTAATTCATTCTCACATTCGTTCATTCATTCATTCGTCCATTCATTCATTCGTACATTCATTCATTCATTCATTCATTCATTTCTTTTAAATACCAAAACCATTCACAAAGGCTCTCAGAAGGTTTTCCAAAAAGTTTTTTCAAAATCGAATGACTACGGAGAGGCCGTTGCCCGTCACCACGTCTTAGAGGCATAGGAAGGTCGCTGCACGTACATCGCACGACTATTGTGCGATGTTTGGCATAGAAATCTTTACTGCATCATCCTATGTCCCCCGTGCCGGCTTTGTATACAGTTAGTAACATCGAGAAATTGACATTCACCTCGATCAAAGCCACTCCGAATCGCTCACTTGGCGCTCCATAAATTCATTCCAAACACTCACTCCGATTGCTCAAAACTCTCCGAAATGGTTCGAGTCAAAACTCGCTCGACACTCGTTCAAAGTCATCCCACAGTCATTCCAAAATCATTCAACTTATAAATTATGCGGTGTTATTAACTGATACATGATTGCTTGTGTGTGCTAGCAAGCGTGTGATATTATGCATGTTTGTCTGATTTATATATATAAATTTATAAATTTGTTCTTTTCTTCTTGTCTGACCAACAACTTTTCGCCAGCTATTCACATGGGGTCGTTGATGTTCACGTTCATTTGTCATTTGTCTTTGAACCTCTGATGAAGAATAGTTGTCTTAACGTTCGGTCTCCGAGCGATGATCGCGCTATAACCTTGCAGTTGCCATATATATAGAAAATCAAAATATCAAAATATCACACTAAAATTACAGTAAAAATTATGGGTGGCGAAATCGTATGGCGTCTGTGGCAAATGTAAACTGGAGCACTGCCTAAGGATGCATACTATCACTTGTTTAGTGCTGAATGGTGGATAAAAGTCAAAGTCGAAAAAAGGGCACAATTTGCAAAAAGATCATCTACATTTATCTTCCTTGATAGATTAGGTTGCTCTTCTGATGGTAAACATATATGCATAGTTTCAAGTCAATGGATTCGGTACATGTAGAACAAGAGATATCAGAAAATATCAAAGTTTTCGACCATGACAATGACGACAACACGAAAGCTTTAGCAATACCTCGGGTTTTCTCTAAAAAAAAGAGCTAAGCTAACCAGGCTGTAGTTATAAGTATGGTTTAGTCACGCTCATAATGCTGTGTATATTTTCAACATAACGTATCTGACAAACCATATCAGCGTCGAGCTCAGTAATTGGCTTGTTACATAATCCAATGCTGTTAGACAGACTCTGTAATACGGATTAGGCGTAACAAAATTGTCTTGAAAATCTAATGATAAAGCTTTCGGAGCCTGGAAGAATCTAATTTAGTTAATTCATTTCTCCCCTTCGGATTTGTGTTCACTGAAATTTGTCATCTAAGTATCGGACGTAACTCACATATACTAAAACAATTTCATACAATATCAAGTTTTCATCTGACACCTTTGCGATTTCATTATTCATAGATTTTTAAACAAGAGTTGTCCGCGGACAACGTAGCTCGCCCAAACAGCTGCTTGTCACAAACAGCGCTTGACCGAAGACCGAAGTTCAAAGTGGTTTCTTTCAATGTTAAAGTCCATGATCTAATATATATCTGTTTGAGTAGTAATTAAGAAATATAAAAACTTTTTTGTTTTAATTGCATGTATAAGGTTAGGGTAAAGTAAAAGCCTACAAGCAGATGAGGTTACCAATGGAATTTCTTTATATCAAACATGAACTTTTTCTTTAAAATCTTTCTAAGTCCACAAAAGGTCAAGATCAAGGTCAAATTGTGAAGGACCTTGGTCTCTGTAGAAGTCTATCACCTAGTGAGTATGTGTATGAAGAAATAATGTCATTGAGTAAAGCATTTAGAAAATATAAGCAAAGTTAAATTTTTGGTTAAAGTTTTTCAGTTTAAGTTTTCCAAGTCTATAAAAGGTCAAGGTCAAGGTCAAATTGTCAACGTCTTTAGTTTCTGGTGAAAGCCTTTCATCTGGTGACTATGTATATGAAGTAATGATGTCCCTAGGTTAAAGCATTCAGAAAATATAAGAAAGGTTAAAGTTTTTGGTAAAAGAATTTCAGTAAAAGTATTACTAAGTTCATAAAAGGTCAAGGTCAAATTATCAAGGACCTTGAGCTCTCACAAAAGCCCATCACCTAATGAGTATGTATATGAAGTAATGATGTCCCTAGGTTAAAGCATTCAGAAAATATGAGCAAGGTTAGAGTTTTTGGTTAAAGTTTACAGTTAAAGTTTTTCTTAGTCCACAAATGGTAAAGGTCAAGGTCAAATTGTGAAGGACCTTGGTCTCTGGTGAAAGCCTATCACCTGGTGAGTATATATATGAAGCTATGATGTCCCTAGGTTAGAGCATTAAAAAAATATATGTAAGGTTAAAGTTTTTGGTTAAAGTTTTTTGGTTAAAGTTTTTCTAAGTCCACAAAGGGTCAAGGTCAAATTGTCAAGGAGTGTTTCTGTAAAAAATATAGCCTCTAGGATAAATATTGGTAGAAATAAAAACTTTAACCTAATGCGGACGCCGACACCGACGCTGACGCCGACATCCGAGGGTATGACAATAGCTCTTCCGAGACTTTCGTCCCGGGCGAGCTAAAAAGGAATATCAGCCTTGAAAGATTGGGATGGTTTGAAATGAATTTAATTGTTTGAATTGGGTCTTATGACGCTTTCAACAATTTTTCAGTTATATAGCGGCGGCTATAGTACCTAACAATGGATTCCTGGTATTTCTCCTACCAGTACTACCATTACATCCTTTCCAAGCCGATATTTTCCTATCAATATTTATCTCTTTTAGTCATTTTGAAGCGTTTTGAATGGTCCGAGTGAGTGTTTGGAAGGAATGATTGGAGCGCTGAGTGGGCGATTAAGGATGGTTTTGATTGAGATGGATGTCAATTTTACTATGCTACTAACTGTAAGTGAGTCAAGTCTTTCTTGTAGCTGTTCAAAATGCTAACATGCATGACCGAATAAGGGATATAAGACATCGCTTCTAAATATTAGTTCAAAGAACACGTGTTACTTCTTTACTACTAAACTTTCGCAATGGAAATAATGTATTCTGTCTTCCTCGGATCACATTGACGTATTTATTGTAATTGCGTTCGTTGACGTTAACGTTATGAAAATTAAGGTAGTGGAACCGTAATTAATCCTCAATATATCGGAAATAATGAACTGTGACAGTGTTAACCGAGGTTTCCTAATGATTTTCATTAGGAAGCCTCGGTCATCATTGTGAAAGATCATGAGTGCCGAAATGTTGCGGGTCCGCTACCTTAACATTGGCTATTTCGAGTCTTCAGCTCCAGACTGTGCCTCGATATTTATGTTGTTATTGAAAATGATTATATTCTGTATGTGGCAAAGAAAAGGTATGACGTCGCGCACGGTAATGCGGCACTATAATGTAACGTCAAAATAGCGAACGTCGATTGTGTAGCGTCTAGTGTTTTGTTGGTTTGTTTTTTTTGTCAGAAAATGTTCACGAAACCATTATATTGCTCACTCTTTCTACAGCTATAGCAATGTCAGAATATATATTCATCATGAAAAAAATCAAAACTCGCCCCTATCCCTCGCGAAGAATGCAAATTGTCATATTATTTTCAACTTCGCATAAATGATTAAACATGCGAATACTGGATTAAGCCTTTTGTAGAGTTAGGCTTATTTCCACTCTAAATATGAAGAAATATTGGGCTAGACGCTTCTTTTGAACATTATTTATGTTATAATGTAGAGGTAAATCTGACATTATTAAATATTCATCCTAGTTTTATTGCGATGATCCATTCGAACAAACAGCACCTTCTTCATAAAAAGTGATGTCATCAATACATGCATTTTTGTAAAAAGAATAATTATGACGCACCCCCCCCCCCTTCTTTTTGAATGTTCGAAAAAAGTTATTACATTTTGCTAAGTTTGCTTCGAACTCGCTATTCTTGGGTCTTTAGAACAACAAGTTACAGTCCGAAAAGTCTTTCAAATGTATCAAATTTTCTATTTTGCTATCCGAAATTAACATGAACGATTTCGGGCAATATTGACCCTTTTGTTTATATCTTGTTCTTCCCTTCTCCTACTCGCATCGCCACTTCCACACGCATGATATTACGCATTCTTTTTCCTTTTCTTCCCTTGAATTGCGGATTTAATCTACTCTTTATTCGTCTGAAGGCGCGTCGGTTTTAGAATTCAACGAATCAAACATAACGTCGTTGTAAGAAAATGCGCGTTTTTTTAGAAATCGTTCCACACGAACTAATATCTTTTATTTGTAAATATTTTTTCATGAAATTTTAATATGATTATTAAGACAAAAATAATATTTCTTAGCTTAATTTAAATTATCGTATGGATAAAGGAACTGCTTTTTTTAGCGTATTAAGAATGGAAAAAAGTTTTATAACAGCCTAAAAAGATTTCGTTCCACACGAATTTCGGCTTATCAATTTTCCGATTAAAACTCAAATTGATATCTATTTACATATTTAAGAAAAACAGAAAAATAATATTTTTAATTTTAAGATTGGTTGCAATTGAACCATTTTTAATTAAAATATAAAAGAAAATCGTCATTTTTTCGGCGTCTTAAAGTTTGATGTTACGCTTCACTTTTTGTTAAACATAAAGCGGTATTTTTCTTATTTGTGGTTAAATTTCGATCTCCGTTGGTAAAATTGTTGGATGTCATGCCAGTCTAGATTTGATGCACTTTCAAGCAGTTTAAACATTATTAAACTGTATAAAATATAAGATGTGTATCTTCCGGTGATGCTTTTATGTTACATGTTACACGCGTTTTTTTCGCTTAAATTACAATTTGAAACTCCTTTTTACGAAATCATACGAAAATAGTTTGCAATAAAAGTTTGGTTTGTAAATTGGCCATGGTTAAAGCGTTATTTGGATATAAGGTAAAGGATGGTGCGACCAAGGAGTCTTGTAATGATAAGTTTTTAAACACAGAGGGTGACGTTTATTAATCAAAGTGCTGTCAGCATTGTAAATCGAACATCATTGAGAGGCTGGGAAAGTGCAATAGTTCGCCAATCAAAAGGGCTCAAATAAATGTTGGTAAAATCTTTGCCTAATTTGTGAGTTTTTTGTCTTAACACTCCATCTTTTCGAGGACATCGCCAGCTCATCCAACCTCGTGGGTCCGATTTTGAAAGTTTGCTGATTCGATAGCCCTCTGCTAGTCTAAATTATTTCTTAGCAGATTTTTTTACGTTGTTATAATGAGCATGCGCCAAGCTAAAAGCTTGTCTGTTAATATTATTCCTCTCTCTATAGAGTTTAAAAGCCTGTTTAGCAACAAATATTTTTCATTAAACTATTTACATTTTGATTACCAACATGTTTGTATTTCAAGCATTGGGTTTTCCCAAATACTTTAAAAGCATTTTACCTCAAGAAACACGTGAAATCGCCAACTATGCTATTTATATCTTTGGTTTCTGACCAATCGATTAAATCTAGCAGCACTCTATGATTATTCACGAGTTGTTCTAAAAATAGATCGCTCTTACTGCTATCCTATATCAGTTTATCGTATGTTTTTGTCGGTTTATTTGTTGTTGAATAATTTTTCTTCATAATCAAATTTGAATTTATTGAAAATAGGATTGGAGCGTGATCAGAGTGCTTATTTAAATCAAATATTTCAAAATTACAAAATTATTTCTATTTGTTAACACATAGTCAACAGTACTCATTCCACCATGCGAACAAAAAGTAAACTTCCCACGCTCCCTGATTGAGTGCAGACGACTATTGACCAATGACAAACAACTTAATTGACGCATTTCGAGCAGACGATGTCCATTTGCATCTACCACGTGGTCTGAATTTACGCGTGGGTTTTGACCGAGTGATAATAATAGCAGAATTTGATTGGTTGGCAGCCATACAACTGGTAAATGACCGTCCGAGAAAAACATCAGAGCAGTAATATTGTAAGTGCTACAAATTTATTATACAGTTAACCTATTGTACGTTTCAACTCCTTTACTCAACCGAAAATCTTGTTATAAACACTGAAAATACTAACTGGTAATTACTAAAAGCGAAAATAACATCAAATTTTGTAATAGATTGATTGATTGAATGGAGTTTAACGCCGCTTTCAACATTATTTCGGTTAAACCGCGGCGGCTGGATCACCTAACAATGGATTCCTGGTATTTCTATCACCAGTACAACCACCACATTCTTTCCTAGCAAATTTTGTATTAGCCTCTTCTCTATTTGTCGAAAAGTAAATTAGATAAAAACAAAGTTTGTAGATTGTGACTGAAAAGGCCGTTTCTTCCGTGTTTGAAAACACATAATTTGGTTTGAACACATTGCTCAGACGATAATGGTAAAAATGTAGTGGGTCAAACAGACTGGATTTCTGGAAAACGGTATATATAAATCGACTGCTTCACAGTCCGATTTAAAAAGTGCCGCATTACCGTGCGCGACGTCTATACATTGTTTTATGTTCAAATGAAATTTCTCAAGGAAAAAACTTATAAGCCTTCACTTTGATCCCTATCAAAAGTTGAGTAGTTTATACGTTTACATTATGTACTCTTTAAATACCATTCGCCTAGAATAGTGTTTACAACCTACCGTTGACACAAAGTTTAAAGCAACCTTTAACCGTTTCCAGTACTAAAGTGACGACAGGCGAATCTTACTATTGATTGCCGGGATTTTTTTACAGTTAAGGTGGCAATGGACAGCGGCCTTCCGACTCTATAAACCGGAAGTGGGGTTTCGTTTATTTTACGGCTCTTTTTGTGCCTTGTTTAAAAAGACCGGTTTTCGTAAGATTCTGCCTATGAAAATAACGTAGACTAATGATGATAAAATTTCATGACTAAGCTTCTTTTCCACATTTGATATCAATTGAATGGCTGGATCATTAAATTTAACAATAAAAATGCGTCAAAAGCATCATTTAATCTAGAGGGTCACTGTAAAATAACGAAAACTTCCTTATTTGCATAGAAAGGTATGCTGAATTTTTTAACAAATACAGAAAAAATATGGGTTTTAAACACATCGGAAAATAAGAAAAATCCATTTGGTACATGTATATGGCCTATCAAAATGTATGTGCTCCACAGCTATAAGCTGGTTCTGAGCTTATACCAGACCTAAAACGAATATAACCGTTTTACTGAAAAATGGCCAATACCACCCAAGGTCAGATAACTCTAGCATGAAAACGAGCATGGAAAGGTACCTTCAAATTTTGATATAATGACTACACAGTGTTAATCTACAACATATGTAAGCAAGAAAAAATCATTGGGTAAAAAAAGAAGACGCCATGTGCCCATTGCTACCTTAAGAACATCGTGAAATTGAATAGATGAGAGATTTTGGAATGCTTTCAGAATAAAAGTGAATGGAGCAAATTTCGAGTGAATTCAATGTTAGTAATCCAATATCGCTATTTTTGTTGACGGTGAACAAGATAATCGATGTTTATTACCGCCCTTTAATGAGATATATAAACTGGTTCTATGAATAGGTTTCTATGTCTACGCCTAGAAAAGTCAATTATGTCAGTGAAATCGTGGATTTTATCTATTAATTTTAATTTTGAATGAAGTCGAATGCTTTTCAGTGATTTTTGGGCCTTTTGAAATGGTTTGATTTAGTTTTTGCAATGAATGATTGGAGCGCTGAGAGATTTAGAATTGTTTTGGTCAGAATCTCAGTCAATTTCACGATGTATTTTACTGTTCCAGAATTACCATAAAATTCGAGCCTCTTCTCGCGCATAAGTTTACAATTTTCAGCCCGTTGGTTGTTGACAAAAGTCTTCGAAATGGTGTACAACCGTCGGACATTTAACCCGTAACCGCAATATTTGAAGTTCAAATCGTACCAAACCAAGCTCATACGGCTTCAAAATTGATTAAATAAAAAAAAAAGTTTAAAAAAAAAAAATCAACGAAAAGCAAAGCGGATAAATTAATCATCCTCAAAATTTCAAGTTTTATTATTCTTCGATACTGACCTATTTCAGAGTACAAATTGACCTTCGTACAACAGGCGCTGTTAATGTACAAGTAACTTGTATTTTAAAAATGTCTACAAGAAGCCACACAATATTTTCAAGTTTTAGGTCATATATTCCATGTAAAAGCTAAAATTCTTTGTTCTGTTAAACTTCATACGCTGTAGACGCCTCAACCTTTTAGTACTAGCCGAGGAGTTGGTCGGGCTATATTTCAGAGGCATGGCAATTTATATAGAGGATATTTTTTTCCAGTTTAATATCAATTTATATTTCATTGAGTGCACAATAAAATCTATATTTTTACGAGTGTCGAAAAAGAAGCACCACATACGGATTGAAGCGTTCGGCTTCAGATACCGGATAATGCCAAAATGTAAGTCGAAAAAGTGGCATAACTCTGTCAAAAATGGTGCTAGAGTTTTGTCAGTAGGAGTGTATGTAGCTCTTTTGATGATAAAAACAAATGCCAAGTTTCAAGTATTAATCTTCAATAACAAAAGAGATATGACCAATATTACAGTTTGTCACGCCAGCCTCTACGCCAACAACAACGCGAACGACGCAAAGTTGATGACAATACCAGAACAGTTAGTTACATCGTGAAATTGACATTCACCTCAATCAAAACCATTCTAAATTGCTCATTCAGTGCTCCATTCATTCATTCATAGCAAACACTCAGACAAACAACTCAAAAACGTTCAAACCCATTGAAAAATATAGAATCAACAACGTCATTCAAAATAAATTTGGATAGAGAAAAATCGCGATTTCACTGACATACAAATTTTAAGCGTCTAATACGCTTTTTGAAGAAATAGGAATTATCTGTAAAATTTGTTTGCATATTTTATTAATTGGAGGTAATCCAATATGGCAAATTTTGTTCAGGTTGAACAAAATTTGCCATATTGAATTACCTCCCATTAAATTCAATCAAAACTAGCTCCTCACACTTATTCAATTTCATTCCTAAATCATTCCAAAATCATATACCTTATCATTTTCACGATGTTGTTAACTGCACCTCGAAATTTTGTTCCAAATCAGCCGAGCTAAAATGTCCTGTTTTATCATACATAGACAAAATACCCGAGAGAAATCGTATGAGATTATTACCTATAGTAGGCTATTGTCAAGTTGTGCTCTGATTAAAGTATTGTGACACCAGCCAGATCTTTTTGACATTTCGACATGACATACATATACCGTGATCGGTAAGACAAAATTTCCTTTGAGATATAGCCCATAATTAATTAGTTTCGAACCAATCAGGGGCCCGTTTTACTGAACATCTTACGCAATAAATTATCGTAAGTCAAAATCACAAAATGATACCTGGTGTTTTTATTCATTGTTAAATTCTGCCTTGCAATATCTCATTGGAATCGTCTTAAGAATACGATTCCAATGAGATTATGCATGGCAGAATTCCACATGAGTTACAACTGCATTAGCAACTTTTATTTTTTACTTACGCCGAAAAGGATCATAAGATGTTTAGCCAAACAGGCTCATGTTCTCTTATAACGGTGTTTTCGCCATGGTAATCGCGAAAACCTGTCAATCGAAAATAAATTGACCAATCAAATCACCGATCTACTCGTATAACACGATGATTTTTGAACTCCGTCACTTTCCGTCATTTTCCATATAACTTCGTGGATTGTTAACATTTTATGTCGCCCTTTGATAATTTTCTTTTTTGTTTAATGTCGACGAACACATATTTGAATCCTAATTGTCCTCCTAAAGTTGTGACAGCGAGCCGTGTCGGAGGATTAGGCCCAATGCCAACGAAAACGCTTCTGACATCATTGGGAAAACCTACGTCATCAGACATGGCTGATCCAATTAGTCGCCATTTTAGTAGACAACATATCAAGTTACAAATTACACAAAATAGTTTCAGTATACATGATAATGTCTAACTCATCTGGTTGCAGTCATATTTTTTTTTGTCTGACTAGCAGCGAGAGTTTGGGCGATTTCATAAGGGCATAAACACTTCGATACAATTTTTCACAAATCCTTCTGGTTCGTTTGTCGAGTGGTCAGCAGTCCGACTCGTTATCTGGTGGTTGCGGGTTCGATGCAAACAGGAGGCAGGCAATTCATTTGGGCAGGACACTTCACAGTCGGAGCCCAAGTCCACACAGGTGGGAAAATGCGAAGCAGTGGTTAGAATGTATTGCCCCTCTCTCTCCATGTGTATCATGGATCAGCCCTGCGTTCAGGATTACAAAACTGTTCAAATTGTTTGCAAATTGTACCCCGCTTTACACGATCACTTGCAAGTCTACCTGACTGTATAACAATCTCTTAATGCGACATGTGGTCGACCTCTTCTCAAACGATTCTCTTTGGAAATGTTTTACGAAGGGTATTGGACCTTTTCAGGTGGCATGTCAAACTTTGAATAATATTATGTTTTTGTGAAATAGAAATGCCCAAGCCATTTCAATTATTCAGATGAAGTATTTCAATCTTGTGGCTATTGATAAAGTCCTGTTACACATATTTTGCCTCGAAAACAAAAATACTTTGACCTTGACTGATGCCATTTCCCTTAGTGCAAACAGAAGGGTCCTTTTTACAAGCATGTAATATGTAACATGTAATATATATGTAATATGAAGTCTATATCCCTTACTAATCCATAGGTACGTACGGTCAATGTTATTATTTTTTGTTTTTTTTTGTTTTTTTTTGTGTGTGTGTGTGGACAAACATGGCCACAGGCAAACAATCAGGACAACAACAGTAACCCCCGAGCTATTAATCATTGGACATAACAAAAACAATAGAATAAAAAAAAAAACAAAACATACACACAGATTATCAAATTGTGACCCAAAAGCCTTTTCTCTAACAGACGAGATAATAAGGGACCTTTTTAACAAGATTGCCAAGAAAATCCTAATGATAAAAGCTCTCGGAATCTCATTCAATCGAATTTGCATTATATTGGCCTTTCTCTGATAATACCATGTTACTTCATATAGAGAGAAAATTTGCATCCGAAATGATTTAGATATCCTCGATTTTCTGCTAAAATCTCGTAACTACAGCTTGTATTAAAGCTGTAGTTACGAGGTTTAGAAGAAAATCGACGATATTTCGGTTGACAACTTTATTTGTCAATATGGTTTCTAAAAGACTTAAGATATAACATAGCGTACAAATATCATGAAAACTTCAGAATTTATATTTTTTCTTTCGAAATCAAATTCGCGATTTTGTTTAACTTTTAATTGCAGTCAAATCGCTCTTCCCTCTCATTTATTTTCATTTCGTGATAATTCCAAAATCATCCAACTTGTCAATTGCACGACTTTTAAAATGTAGCCTCGATTGTTTAAAGCCGTCGTCTGCGTTAAGAGGAAAAAAAACTATTTCGTGAGCATTCTTTATATACTTATTCTTTATAAAGTCTTATGAAATATGAGTTACATAAAAATATAAATTAATCGTCAAGCGGCGGCTTTATCGGGAAATGCACAGTCTGCCGTAAACAGTAAAATATGTAAATGAGATTTTGGTCACGTGAAATACGTCCATCCGAACGCGCGGTAATACGCTCTATTCAAATTTGAAACCGAAATATTGTGGGTCATAAATATTCACATCTTGTCGAGCCAAGGGTTACAAACGTTTTACTTATCTTACGAGAAGAAGCTATCGATTCGATACCCCTTGACTTGCGAAGATGAAATATTCATCAAGTAAGGCCTATTTTAGGATAATCGCGTCATGATCTCTTGCTCTCTTGCATTGCCGGATATTAGAATGACAAATTCAAGCTTATCTTTTAGATTAAAGTCTAGTTTTCGCGTACATATTCGTTTAAGATCATTGTCTTGCGTTTTTGGAAATGGTTATGAACACAGACTGGGACTTTAAACAGTCTAATTATTTCTGTATGTCAATGACTTAACCCTATATTCATGTCACTGTGTCATTTAACATGCCTTTCACAATATATAGATATATCTAGGGAATAGCCGCAAAATTAGGTTTCTTGGCATATCCATTTGTAATCAACTTTCCATAACTTTGTTTGCACCTAGGATTGGGATTTGCATATCAGTATTCTGTTCTTACATGTACATGTAAGAAGGTTATTTCGATATAATCACAAAATGGTTGTTGAAATGTATCACATGTTTATTTTGCTATTATGAAATTTTGTCATACATTTAAAGGCAAACATTCATGAAACGTTAAAAAAGTGGTACAACTCCTTTCGTACGTCTTCTCACGTGAAAGATAATTGCTAATAACGAAATAATTAAATGAAACATTCTTTTAGAGAAGATGAAAAAAAAAAAAAATTTAAAAAAGCGACTGAACTTTAAGTTAGGGCAGTGAAATTCTAAGTATGTTCCCGTATATTTCCATAAGATAAGGGTGCGATCCCCGACAGCAGTACTCATTCTTTCCGACTATTTGTCCGTCACCAATGGGTTGATAATCGTGAACCTACGTTAGATAGCAGCTGGATGCTAGGAAAGGGTGTGATGGTTGTACTGGTGAGAGAAATTCCAGGAATCCATTGTTAGGTGCTCCAGCCGCCGTGATTTAACTGAAAGAAATGTTGTAAGCAGCGTTAAACTCCATTCAATCAGTTAATCCATAAGATAAGGAGGGAGTGTAAGGTTATAGTGCATAGGCAACCAATATAAACATTAAGCATACAGTAAGTTACTTCGTGAAATTGACATTCATCTCAATCAGAACCATTTTAAATCGGTCACTTAGCGCTCCATTCACTCATTCCAAACACTCACTTAAACCATTCGAAAATGCTCAAACCCATTGAAAAATATAGAATCAACAACGTCATTCAAAATAAACCTTGATAGAGAAAAATCGCGATTTCACTGACATTATTACAATTTGTTAGCGTCTTATAGGTTCTTGCAGACATAGGAAGCTGTGTATAGAACTTGTATGCATATCTTATCAAAGGGAGGTACATGTAATCAATATCGCTAATTTTGTGCATCATGAACACAATTTGCGATATTGGATTTTCTCCCTTGAATTCACTCAAAACTCGCTCCACACACTCATTCAATTTCATTCCTTAATCATTCCAAAATCATTCACCTTGTCAATTTCACAATGTTGTTAACTGTAGATTCCTCTATATTTTAGTAATGTTGCCTCAAGGTCCGTCGACAACTCAGGCCGATTAGCGCGCAAACACGACAAAGAGCTATAATTTCCTGTATAGATAATCACATCGTTGACAAATCATTCCGATCAAAAGCAATTAAAATCACTCGCCCTAAACTCCATGCATTTAACCCAAACGCTAGCTTAAATAACTCAAAAACGCACCAAAATAGTTAAAACGCTTCGAATTTGTTCTATATGATCAATAGATTAATCAAATGCATCAAGCAATTTTATTCATTATTTTATTGGCTGTTGTTGATTTTAAAAAAAGTCTGATTGCGCCGTGTAAATTTATCAAAAGAATGGGGTTGTAAAATTATCGCTTTTTCGTCCATTTGGACAAAATTATCGATTATATCTTATCAAAACTCGATTATCACACTCATTCCATTTCATACCCATAATTATTATATGTTCATTCATCTTGTCAATTTCACGATGTATTTCACGATGTTATGAACTGTATCAAATTACACACAGAATCCGCGCATTCGAAAGCGTGTTCGCAATCTGGATACTTTCGGGAATAACGCAAATATAAGAAATATAACTCATAACATCCACCAAAGTATAAAGGAGTAAGTTTTTAAATCGGACTGCGAAGCAGTTCGCATTTATATTTACCGTTTTTCAGAAATCCAGTCTGTTTGACCCACTACATTTTTACCATTATCTTCTGAGCAATGTGTTCAAACCAAATTATGTGTTTTCAAACACCGAAGAAACGGCCTTTTCAGTCACAATCTACAAACTTTGTTTTTATCCTATTTACTTTTCGACAAATAGAGAAGAGGTTAATACAAAATTTGATGTAATTTTTGCTTTTAGTAATTACCAGTTAGTATTTTCAGTGTTTATAACAAGATTTTCGGTTGAGTAAAAGAGTTGAAACGCCTAATAGGTTAACTGTATAATAAATTTGTAGCACATACAATATTACTACTCTGATTTTTTCTCGAACGGTCATTTACCAGTTGTAGGGCTGACAACCAATCAAATTCTGTTATGATTATCACTCGGTCAAAACCCACGCGTAAATTCAGACCACGTGGTAGATGCAAATGGACATCGTCTGCTCGAAATGTGTCAATTAAGTAGTTTGTCTTTAGTCAATGGTCGTCTGCACTCGGACAGGGAGCGTGGGAAGTTTACTTTTTTTCGCATGGTGGAATGAGTACTGTTGACTATGTGTTAACAAATAGAAATAATTTTGTAATTTTGAAATATTTGATTTCAATGAGCACTCTGATCACGCTCCAATCCTATTTTCAATAAATTCAAATTTGAGTATGAAGAAAATTTATTCAACAACAAATAAACCGACAAAAACATACGATAAACTGATATAGGATAGCAGTAAGAGCGGTTTATTTTTAGAACAACTCATGAATAATCATAGAGGGCTGCTAGATTCAATCGATTGGTCAGAAACCAAAGATATAAATAGCATAGTTGGCGATTTCACGTGTTTCTTGAGGGAAATGCATTTATAGTATTTGGGAAACCCAATGCTTGAAATACAAACATGTTGGTAATCAAAATTGTAAATAGTTTAATGAAAAATGTTTTGTTGCTAAACAGGCTTTTAAACTCTATAGAGAGAGGAATAATATTAACAGACAAGCTTTTAGCTTGGCGCGTGCTCATTATAACAACGTAAAAAAATCTGATAAGAAATAATTTAGACTAGCAGAGGGCTATCGAATCAGCAAACTTTCAAAATCGGACCCACGAGGTTGGATGAGCTGTCGATGTCCTCGAAAAGATGGAGTGTTAAGACAAAAAACTCACAAATATGGGCAAATATTTTACCAACTTTTATTGTCCAAATTTGAGCCCTTTTGATTGGCGAACTATTGCACTATCAAAGCCTCTCAATGATGTCCGATTTACAGTGCTGACAGCACTTTGATATTTCATTCTAAGCCTAGCCTGAAGCAATTTCATTTCTCTCAGCGAGACAGAATATCACTTTTAAGTTTTTACTATATGCATCGTTTTATTATTGCCTAAGGCAAAATTAACCATGGGGAATATCTGAGATTTCTTGTTATACATCGTTTTTTCAGCTCTATTCAATTCCTTGTCAACAGGAAAGACAAAGCTTTGTCTATTCTAAGAAAACTAAACCCCTCGGGCTAATAAGGACCATCTTGGAACACAAATAAAACAAGTATTTTAAATATAGATTAGTTCAAGTTAATGTCAAGTGGGGGTCATATTTTCCGCATACATACGAGTAAACAAATTATTTATACTATCAAATATTGCAAAAAATTTGGCAATCGAAACTACCAATCCAAATTTTTTAGCAATACAGGTTTTGTGAGTCTAAGACCAACATTTAAGTAGCAAGGACTCTCTTACCTTTCTGACGAGTCCCGTAGGCCACCTGGGAGGTTGAATTAAATTTGAGACAATTATTGAAGACTGTTTAAAAAAATTCTTAAAAACTTTCTTGAAGTTAAAGCCAAAAAGTTCACATCTCTAAAAGAAAGGGCCTCCCCTCTTGATCCTATATATATAGTTGTTTTTAATCATTTGAAGTGGATTTAACACGACCGCTCTTAATTTCTTTCTGTAACATCGCGACTGGAACCTCACAACGATATCCTAGTAATCCTTGCACTAGTACTACGATACTACCATTAATTTCTTTTTTAATCCTTTAGGACCAATTTTGTAAACGTAAGAATAAAACCCAGATTAATTTAGGTTTTTCTTTTTAATGTAGTGGACCCTTGATAGTTCCGCAACCTTTCGAAAGTAATCGACTTTAACAGTGTTCCCTAATAATTTTCATTAGGAACCCTCGATCAACATTGTGAAATATATTATCATTATTATTCTGAAATTTTGCGGAACTATTACGGTTCCACTGGGGAGCGAGTAATGAATGAAAATTAAAGAAAGATTATTCAATAGCGTCAATTTCGCCCAAGGTGGACGAAATTGGCGATAATTATTACCTCCCTTTAAAAAATCTACACAATTTCTATTTTGCGTCTTCGCGAACCAATCAGACGCTTTTAATATCCAAACCAGCAAAAATATTTCTTTTATTTTTCTGACAAATTTCAATAAAATGATGATCGTTTTGATCGATTTCGAATTGTTTTCAACGATTTCGGAGCGTTTTTGAGTGATTGGAGTGAGTGTATAGAAATGAATGAAGGGAGTGCTGGGTGAGAGATTTAGAAAGGTTTAAATCGAAATGAATATCAATTTCACGATGTTACATACTGTAACTCAGCTTATCCCAACCAGTCGAGCTGATAAAATGAAGGAAAATGACGATGCACACTAAAATACAATCCATTCATTACTTTATTCGTTGATTAAATTGGTAATTGTAAAGAGGAAATTAAAATCCATACTTATGACTCTTATGTTCACTTGTTATTTTGAAGTCCTAATTAGACTGCTCCTCATGGGAATTGGAGAAAACACATTTTTACAAATTGCTTAGGAGTCAATTGGGATAAGTCATCATGTATGAAACCAAATATTGTAGCTTTCGTACATGGTCTTTACTGTTAAGAAGTATATGCGAATTTGTAAGGTTAAATGACGTACAAGCGTCAAAATGGCGCAAATATTCAATTTGACGTCACGTTTCTGCTGACAACACGACAATAATTATAATTATATAGAGGATAATCGTTTGTTTAAGTGTAAGATCGATTTATATTTCATTGAGTGAACAACAAAAGCTATATTTTCACGAGTGGCAGAGCCACGAGTGAAAATATAGCTTTTGTTTTTCACGAAAGGAAATATTAATCGATCTTACTCGAAAATATTCTAAACAATGCAGGCCGATCTGATCTTTGGCTCTCACAGTCTGCTCTTACTAATCGAGAATTACATAAACATATTAAACAAATATACGTCGACCATTATAAACAAGCATGGTCGTCGCAACTTCGAGAAACAGAAAAGGGAAAAACATATAACACATTTAAGATCTCACATGAACTTGAATCATATTTTAAAAATCTCTCTAACTCGGACGCTTTAACTCTATTCAAATTTAGAACGGCGAATTTTAGGCTACCCGTTGAAACCGGGCGATATGAATCTATCCAGTATCAAGATAGAATTTGTCCACTATGTACGTACTCTAAAATAGGGTCCGAATCACATTATTTGTTCGAATGCGAATCGCTCTCTGCAGAAAGAAACCGGTGTTTCACTGCTGTAGGATTACCACTTCAAACCGGTAATAATCTAAAATATCTTCTAAATCTTAAAGATACAGACTCTCTAATACACCTCTGTTCATTTCTTAGAGTTATCATGGCGAAATTTAAGTAGTTAAATGTCCAAAGCCACCAGACTAGCTTTATTTTACCGTGAATAGAATTTAAAAATGCATTATATCGGATTAATAATTTAGTTAAAATTACCTGTTCTGGGGTTCATAATGTCGCATCCATGGTTCCGAAGAAGGGGCTATGAATGCGACATCCTGGCCGCCTCAACAGATATATACTAGTATAACAATTAACTTTCTTTATATGCACTTGATACGTTTTAACAAAATAACGCGTACTACGCGAGATGTTGAAGCATAAGATTAACGATACGGAGCACGATCTCCAATTACATTGTTAACTAGTTTAATCTGGTATATATATCCCAAACCGACAAATAAGTTTGAATATGATAGAATCAAATTATTTTTCTGAAAGACACTGTATGTCAGGACCAGGCTGCATTGTGTAGATCTGGTTTTGCATTCAGTGCCTGTCACGTGATACATTTTCCAGTTCACATGCTTATTTAGAATTTATGTAACTTAGAGGTAATTCAGTAAATACTGCATTGACGTATGACGGACTATTTCTTCCTGTGAACACTCGAAGAAAAGCGGTGATGCGGTCAATGTGCAGGAACGTAGTGAGTTTTTATACACGTCTCAATCCCATGTTAAACCCTTTCTCTCTCTGTAATGCACGAACTCATTCTCTCTTTACCTTTTCTCTATCCTTCGCTCTACATCGAGTATACTATCCTCCATTCACTCACTCTCTAGCCTATACTCTTTATTTCTCTTATCGCATTTTCAAAACCTCATTCACTCTCTCTCTTTTCTCTCTTTCACTGAAACCGGAAATTGCTGTATGAATGGTAATATTATGTATGTCATAACCCCATGTTGTACTGTACAAGTACCTGGGTGAAATAAAAGAATAGTTCAGTTCAGTTCAGTTCTTTAATGCAAAAATGAGACAAAATGTGAAGTTTATAGGACATATTTTCGTAAAGCGCGTCATTTTGCGCGTGATTGCTATGCAACGTTCATTGTGACGTCACTTATTTTGCCCCGCATAGATGACGTCAGATAGGATGAAATGCACAAAAGCAGGGTATAAGTTTTTGATAATTTCACTGCTTTTGCGGTGAGTTTATCAAGTGATAATCTACCGTTATTTCTCGATAAATCACCGAAAAGCATTAAAGAAAATAATAATAATAATAAAATCTTTTATAAAGAAGGTAGCTCATTAAGCTATCATCATACAAACACTACAAAGAAGAAGTTATTTAGAATGGGGCCTTTGAAACAATTAAATCTATTCAATTACAATTTGATTCTTGTTTGGAAGTTTAAAGTTTTCGTTTGATTATCTTTATTAAGGCTTCGTGACGAACCGGTTAACTAGAGCAATCTTTTTTTATATTCATTTTGTTAATATTTATTTAAAGTGTTTCGTGGATTGAAATACTCGTATACCTTCTAGAAGTTCCAGAAGATTATATCAAGTGATCATTCCCAAGACAAGCAAACAGTTTGCACAAATACTGTTTGGTATGATATCAACCTTTAGATTCTGAAGGGGTGAACAAATTTCGATCACGCCGCCGTCATAGCGCATTGTTAGCGAATCGTTTTAAAAGGTCCCGGTTTTGATTTCCGACGGCGACTATCATCCTTTTCCGACTACATATCTTCCACCAATGGGTTGATAAGCGTTGACCTATGTGAGATAGAAGCTGGAAGCTATGAAAGGATGTAATAATAGTACTGGTGTGAGAAATACTGGGGATTGAATGTTAGGTGCTCCATCCAACTCAATAAAACTGAAAAATTGCTGGAAGCGGCGTGAAACCCCACTGAAACGATTATCTATTGTCGAGTTTTTAAATACATATTTCAAGTGGTTCCAATTGGGAATAGACTCACAAATGTAAAATCAACAAGGTAGGATATTGACATAAGAGACGCCCGTCACAGTGATGAATGAAAAATAAAGGGCAATGACTGAAAAAATAAACTAGGTAGAGTTACGGTTCTTATAGACTGCACTCCCTAAACATAAGAGGATTATAACTGCAAAGTTTCAAGTCAATCGGATATTAAAAGATCGAGATATCCATAAAAAAAATAGACGTCATCCGGACGCCACAAATTGACCACATAATACGCCTCGACTTTTGAGGCGCGTATAAAAAGGGCTTCACGAGTCTACATGTAAATGGATGCTGATTGTATATGTAGCAATAGCAATGTTTTATTGAAGTTATTAAACATTTTTGCATAAAATATGCGTTTTCTGGTCGTTAAAGGCATACGATAACGGTAAAAATCCGGGCGTTAACAAGAGAAAACGTGGATAATAAGTAAATTCACGAGCCGTTAACGCCCGGCTTTTTAATTTAAATATTCTCGGTCTGGGCCTATACACTTTATAAGTTCCCTTGTCCAACGTTATTAAAGAGCGTTGCTCTAAATCCCGCGCAAAATTGTGTCGTCATAAATTAACCAAGCGACGTCAGTATAAACAAGATGGACGTTGAAATGCATGACGGCATATAAGTAGGTTTGTAACTGGTTATATATCGTTTCTATGGAATCATTTTTCTCTTATCTATCTTTTTATGCAATAATAGCGTCAATTCAAGCTTTTTCGGGCGTTAACATTTGCAGAGACCCTCAAAACGCTATACCGCCATCGTGCTTCGCACTCGGGCGTAAATCATTTTTTCGGGTCTCTGCAAATTTTAACGCCCTCAAAAACGTGAATTAATCCTATATTTTGAACTGTATCCATCTAAAGTTTACATGTAACATCCACGAGTATATGTATATCATATATGACCCGTCACGCGAAAAGGGACTATCCGGGAATTCTGTAAAATGAACTATTGAAAAAGAGATTTGATCCAGCATAGATCAACCAGAAGTCGCATTTCAAAATTTCTTTCACTGGAATGCAGATCGATCATTCTAGATTCAGAAAATTAGCACATTGCGAAAGGTTTCGATCCTAGTCAATCTGCGCACTCCGCGCAGTCTGACTAGGGTCGACACTTTACGCACTACCCAGATGGCCCTTTTCGCGTGGCGGGTCACATATATCGTCTTAAATTTTCAGCATACTTTTCTGAGTCTGACAGATGCAAGGCACCGTTTCCTAATTTGTATTCCCCCAAGCTACGTTTGTAGTAATTCTATTAACAAACTAATAACCGGGATCAGCTATCTTACTTTACTGTGAATATTGAGGCTAATTTTCTTGGAAATTTAGGTCACTTCTGAAATACAACTCCAAGTTATATTATAAATTAACACGCACTTAAGTATTTTAGATAGCAAAGGAGTAGAATAACATTGAGTGATAATCACCCAGATTCAAATGTATAACCTGAATTCGCTTTTTTGAGCATAATCGGGACCACAATATTATTGTAAACAGGGTGTATATTGATAAACCTACTGGGGCGTGACATAGGTAAATTGGCAATGCATGTGATAAATAACTATTTTAGAGCGACTTCTTGTCGATGAGAAATAGCTAAGGCGGCTAGGCACAGTGACTGTTGTCGTGGAGAACACGGTTCAAATCCCAATAATAACAAATTTCATATTTTTTCATTCATGTTTAATAACAGTTCGCACTATTTTATTGCTTTTGGTGGGGACTGCTTACAAGACTTGTCCCAACAGGGTTTGTTAATCTTATTTTCTTATCAATTTTAAAAGAAGAGAGGGATTAAAGTATAATAATATTAAAGATAATTTAGTAGTCAAGAACTTATAAAATAAAGGTGTTAAACAAATTTCATATTTTGATTTCACCTTTTTTGGGGGACAATGTGCATTTTTTTAACAAAAGGGACTTATGTCAAAGGGCTTCCTGATGTCAAAAGTATCGAAGGACAAGCTCGATTACAGTATGTTGCTTTAGTCTTACGAAGGTGTACATGTATTAGGCTGCTGTCGGCATGCCTAAGGAAAGAAGGGGGAGTTCTGGAAAAGCAATGCTGCCATTAAGCGAGCAGTATTGAATATTGCTACGACATTGAAAGGGCCTTTGACTGTTTGTTAAATTTTAATGGAAATAAATAAAAAAAAAAGATAAATAAGAAATATAGATATATAAAGACATTTTACTATTTAAAAAGACATACATCTACACAAGAAACTTGCATACACAAGAGAATTCGTGAAAATGTAATTAAGAAGAATTAAAAAAAATTATCAATAGATAAAATCATTGATCTATGTACGACTCGAACCTATGCGCATACAGTGTGGCGTTTGGAGGCCTCTTAGTACTCCATCCTAACCATTTGGCCACGGGGACTTTTGATTGCATTGAGAACCGTGTGTTAAAATAGTATTTATCTCCAATTAACACCGGATAACTGATAGTTAACCTGCAACGTCTACAGGTAGATATTGGATTTTCCCTGAAATGTTTACAATAGCGTGTTGAGTTTATAAACATGAAATAAACATATGATCCATTATTAATGCCCTGGCGGGGCAGGGCCTAAGTAACGGATCATTGCATTTTAGTTTTAAGGTAAATCAGCTTTTATTTTAAGTAACTTACTTCTACAGAGTCGACATAAATAACACGAATCCTTAAATCAAAAATTGGAAACCAAACGATGAAATTGGTTCACTCTCTCTGAGCACGTGAATCCTTTAGGTTAATAACAGTTATTTGCATACGTTAATAATAAAGAACCCAAAGTTTTGAAAAGTAAACTCGCCAAATTACGTCACGGCTAAGCCCCGTCCTGTCAGTTCATTAATAGCGCAGAATACTAAAGTTAGAGACATCGTTAAATTGTCTGTCAATCTGATTAAAACCGTTCTTAATCGAGCGCTCAGCGTTCCATTCATTCACTCTAAACACTTTATCAAACCTTTTAAAAACGCTCAAAATCACTAAAAATAAATAGACCAACAACTACATTCAATATAAAAATCTGTAGATAAAATCCACGATTTGACTAAAATTATTAATTTTTTGTTAGCGTATCATGTCTTCGTGAAGACAAAGAAAGCTAATTATAGAACCTATATGCATATTCTATAAAAGGGAGGTAATAAATATTGCTTATTTTGTTCATTCTGGACAAAATAGCGATATTGGATTACCTTCCTTGAATTCCACTCAAAGCGCGATCCACACACTCATTCAATTTCCTTGTAACAACAAAATTGGTGTTGAGACCTGAATTTAGAATAAATGATAATTACTTTGTACAAAAAGTTGTCTCATTATCATTTTTTGTCAAAACCGATGTTTAAGCTATAACGGGTGTACAACGCTTGCTCAAACCATTGAGATTCGGCACACTAACAAAATTAATTGTCTTTTGGATGAGATGTTAAACCGAGGTCCCGTGAGACGGTGCTTTACACCGACCACGTTTAAGAACCATGGCGGATCTCAGCAGTAGTTTCGTCATGTATCCTTGCACTATCCCCCGTAACAACTAACCGTCTTCTGGGGCGTCGCTCATATAGGCATGTGCTACGGTAGCGACGATAAATAAACGCAAATACACACAAGCTTGCTCATATCAAACAATACCAGAAATCAACAAATAGCTTTTTCTGAGTACAGGGACCCCATCTCTTCAACTATGTCAATACTGACTCAGTTTGTACTGTAGGCCACTATCTCAATTCAACAAAATGAACTTTATTTTTTATTGTTCAGAAACACCAAGGCTATGCCAATCGTCTTTTCTATATATGGCAGTGTTAATTATCAATTGAAAATATATTACTTGCCCATTTTCGCGAATATGTAGCAAAATCGGGTGACCAGGGCCCCGTTTTACTAACGATCTTACGACTACGTTTTTTTTGTAAAGTAAACAGTGTAACAAGACATCTGAATGCACGATAAATCAGATTGAGCCAATCAGGTTTGTTGTTACAAGTAATTATGCACAACATTATCATACGTTTGTTGGTAAAACGGGGCCCTGTTTCTCTGCATGGTAATTGGACCATAACCTTAAGTAATTGGTGGAGTATCATTAATGTTCATGGAATTATCCTATCTTTCGTCATTTTCGAAGAATTTGAAAAGGATAAAATAGGGTTCAACAGGTATGGCTATTCAATGAATCTATCGTCTCTTAAAACTGGAACAACGCCTATTTATAACATGTTATTTTCACGTTAAACTTTTGCTAGGTAATATAAGTTCATATGATGTTGGAAAAATATTGTATCATCAAGACAAAGTCAATATACAACCCCAGACCCGGAACAATCTAGGCGATGGTCAGCTAGAAGATGACATATATCCAGGGTTAACAGTAATCAACATCGGGAAATAGATAATTTGAAAGATTTTGGCATGATTTTGGAATGAGTGTGTGGAGCGAGTTTTGAGTGAAATTAAAGGAACATTATCCAATATCGCTAATTTTGTTCAGGATGAACAAAATTAGCGATATTAATTACCTCACTTTAATAAGTTATACGTACTTTTCTGTTTGTACGTCTTCGTAGACCAATCATAAATTTGAAAGTCCACACCAGCTAATAATATCGAAAAGTAAATAGATAGATTTCAATTCATTTTAGAACGTCTAAAAATAAATGTTTCCAAATGATTTCGAAGCGTTTTTTGATCGATTTGGGTGAGTGTTTAGAATGAGTGAATGGAGCGCTGAGTGAATGATTAAGACTGATTTTGATCGGAACCAGTGTCATTTTTACGATGTTTTTGACTGTAGTTCATGTGTTGCTGTATAAATATTGTAGCATCCAGACAAAGTCAATAAGCAATATGGAGTAACCATTTGAACAAATTAGGCGGTGGTCAACTTGAAGATGATACATATCAAGGGACCTTAGGGATGCAGGTTTTGCGATTCTGAGACGTAAAAAAATAAGTAGCCAGGACCCTCAAAACTAGGTGATGTGAGTCCCACAGACTCTCTCAGGATCAACTTCAGAAAAGAATGAAGACTGTTTTAAACAGTCTTCAACTCTTTCCAGAAAATGATCCCCAACTTTCAAAATAATTCCATAAAGTTCTTGACCTTTAACCATTAATTACTCCAAATTTACAATATACAAGAAAGATGCCTAAAAGAAATAGATCGACTCCTAAAGTAGGGACTGCCAAAGTTAAATAAAGGAACCTAAGATCCAAATCATTGAGATTTTCGGGCCCTATTTACACTAAAACCTGCATATGATTTATCAAGATTTTCTTGTAATTGCCTTCTTCGGTCTATGTCCTATATGATTACATAGGGATAACATTAATAAAATGAGTAGAGATTAACTTGACCCTACCAGGAGGTGCACGCTAGATCGCCCGGATATTTGCAATGAATATGCAATGTCACCAGTAGCAACGTAAGTTATTCGCTAAGCTGAATGACTTGAACATTTTTGTTCGCATTTTATAGGAAACATTGACCCTACTACTTAATCACTGGTCTTAACATATGGTATAATTCAGGATGGCGGTTTCGCCCTTTGTCAGTTTGTTTTCATCGTTGAGTTTGGATCATTATGGAAATGAGATCACGTGGTGTTGACGAATACTCTGAGGTATGAAATTAGCGCGAGATTTCACTCAGCCTTTTTGACATAATAAAGATTACAAAGAAAGGCTAATTCGGGTTCAACAAATCGAGCCACTTATCTCACGTCACAATTCTTTGAAGATAGTACAAGACTTTTGATGAAGAACTGACCGTTCCATTAAACGTTTACTTGGGCATTTGGGATTTCTTCTTCTATTCTAGCTTTCAGAAAGATTTACAACACTTACGAGTTTGTACGGAATTCGCCAATTGTCATTAAGTTGGTGTAGTTTGTTCGGCTTCATTTGATGTCCTCAGTGTTCATACACTTAAGTGTCAGAGAAAACAAATATTGTAAAGATACAGTTCAATAAATCGTAAAAGTTTCACTCATTCCGATCAAAAGCATTCAAATTCGCTCCCTCAGCGCTTCAATCATTCATGCCAAACACCCACTCCAATCACTCAAAAACTCTCCGAAACTGTTCAAAAGCGCTTCGAAATCGTTCAAAATAATCAACATTTCAATCAAATGGATCCAATCATTGCGTTATTTTCATATCGGGTGTGGTTTTTAAAAAGTCTGAATACCCCAATAAGATACCGAAACAGGAAAAAACGTTAACCTTCATTAAGGGAGGTGATAATTTTTCGTTAATTTCGTTGATTTGCGATATAATATTATATCTCTTAAATTTCATCCAAAATTCATTTATCTCACTCATTCAATTTCATTCCGAAATCATTCCAAATCATTCAACTTGTCAATCTGACGCTGTAATTTCATCTGCCATTTTCGTTCGACTATTAAAAATATGGCATTCGATCGAGAACTGATAAATGTAGGTCAAAGATGCAAAAACGGAGTAATCTTTACGAATCTGTTGGTGCATGTAAGTATTACTGTGGTTTAGATGAGGAATGAAGATAGAAAGGTGGACGAAGGTTTTGTTACTTTTTTAAATACCATTTAATTGATTGATAAATCAGAACAGAAATACATGTATTTTACCTTTTGTACAGTTATGAAAATCCTGTAATTGACAAGATGATTGATTTTGGTATGATTTTGAATGAAATTGGATGAGTGTGTTGGGCGAGGATTGAGTAAAAATCAAGGAAAGTGACCTAATTTTGCTAGTTTTGTTCAAGATGAACAATATTTGCGGTATTTATGACCTCCCTGTAATAAACTATGTATACAGGTTCTATAATAGTTACCTATTTCTTCCAGAACCAATCAGACGCTGACAGTTTAAAATATGTCAGTGAAAACGTGGGTTTTTCTAGCTACATGTGTTTTGATTTTGATTGTAGTTGTTAACATTATATTTTTGAGAAATTTTGGACCGTTCTTTTTTTTTTTTAATTTCTTGAGAGTTTGGAACGAATGAATGGAGCGCTTAGTGAGAGACTTAAAAAGCTTTTGATTGAGGTTAATTTAAATTTCACACTGTAATAAACTGTAGACAAAACTGAAGTTAAAATCTACTTTAATTATCTTGGCCGTTTGGCGAGCGCCATTCGACATGGAGTGTGAGAAAAATTGCAATGACGAAAAAAAACAAACAAAACAAAACACAAAAAAGCTATCGCAATTTCAACCTCTTCTTGTGACGACATAATGGTGTATAAAACGCTGCATTTTTCTAACCCAGTGCACATAAAAAGATTTTCATGTCTCGCAGCCAAGAGTGAAATCTTTTTCAAACCATTTCCTATCACGAAATGCCAAGAACCGTCTTTATCGGATACATTACAATGTATTAGATTCCCGTAAAATGTTATTCAAGTCGTTTCGCTGTTAATCCAGAGATTTTCTTTGACAATCATGGGCATTACGTCCTAGACAGATGAAGCGTGTGGTGACTTGTGTCTTATGTACAGTTATTAACATCGTGAAATTGCAAGGACAGTGAATGATTTTTGCAATGAATTCGGAATGAAATTGAATGAGTGGGGTGAATGAGATTTGAATGACCAAAAAAAGGAGGTAATTCAAAATCGATAATTTTGTTCACGATAATTAAATTGATGACAAAACAAGAGATGTTTGTAAAATATTTATGCCTCTCCCCTTAAAGCAAGTCAATAGCCTATTCTTGGCCAATCAAGGACAATTACTCACAAACTATGATGAGTAGATTTATGGTTCCTGTGCACTGCACTTTTCCTCAATGAGATCTATTCACCGGTGAAGTTTCATGATTCTAGCTTGAATACCTTTTGAGATATACTCCGGACAAAAAAGGGTCTTCGGACGGACGGACGGACCGACCGACGGACCGACAGGTGCAAAGCAATATGCCCCTCTTCTTCGAAGGAGGGATAATTATTCGACAAGAACGAACTTAAAACGTAATTGAATCGAAGTCGTTCTAACGACAAACAATGACGGTGAATACAATTGAACATAATCAAACCTTTCGTTCGGATATAAAACGTTTGGAAATGTACACCCTTTGCACGAAGGAACACGTGCAAAGCCGGGTACAATTTCATAAAACGTTTCAAGAAACTTGTCATCTTGATAGAAGGGCAAGAAGACGACACGTGTTGTTAGAAACATCGTGAATTTGACAAGTTGAATGATTATGAAAATATTTTGGAATGATATTGAATGAGTGTTGAGAGTTTTGAATGGAATTGGAAGGAGATAATACCATATCGCTTATTTCGTCCAAATTGAACGAAATAAGCGATATTGTATGAGCGTTGAGCGAGTTTTGAATGACATTTGGAAGGAGATAATACCATATCGCTTATTTTGTCCAAATTGAACGAAATAAGTGATATTGCAATATCTCCTTTCAAAAGAATCAAGCTACGTACATTTTTTATGGCTTAACTGACCCATTCAAACAAAACAAACAAACAAACAAACCATTCGGGCTCCTTTAAATCTTAACGAGCTTTAATAAAAGATCGTGGAACGATATGATTAATTCGATTAAAATATCGGTCGTTTTGAAGGATTTCGAATTATTTTTAGAGTTTTTGAGTGAATATTTGGAATGAGTTGGCGATTAAGAATGGTTTTGATCGAGGGAAATGTCATTTTCACGATGTTTTTTAAGATTAAGTATCTGCAAAAGTTAAAGGCTGAAAGCTATGTCACTTGCAAACTCCCAGAGCACAATAAATATGATGTGTTGACACGCGGAATGCAGTGATATTTCAGAAAGGCATTGAACTGTTCAAATCTGTCATTTTTATCGACGAATTACATCAAAAGTGAGACTTTCTGACGAAAATAGGTCAATCCAGGAGGCGCTTTGCACTATACAGTAAAACTTGTGTTAAGCGACCACTTAAGGGACAACCAAAAAGCGGTCGTTTATGGGAATGGTCGCTTAATACGAAATACTGTGATAAATGTTACAGTTCACTTTGATAGCATTGATAGATTGTCGGTCAAGTATTACTGAACCCTTTGATGTTTAAACCCATTAGAATCGTCTTATTGAGACGATTCTAATGGGTTCCAACAACATACATGTAAGGTTCAACAATAATCAATTTTTCGTCAAGAATGTCTTCTTTTTCAGAGATTATGCCTACGGTGAAGGGACTTTTAATGGTGGTCGCTTAACAAAATTGGTCGGTTAATAGACGTGGTCGCTCGGGCAATATCGACTATATTTAAGATACAATTTTTAACAAGAGGTCCATGAGGACAGTAGACCGCTCTCCTGTCTTTTGGAAAAAGCCTATGTGTTTATAGTGCTATAGAAGATATAACAAGAAAAATGTGTCATAAAAATATATCCATAAGTGAAGGAGGAGTTGTGTTGACAAAAAATTTACTTGAAGGCCCCTTTTCCCATAATGCCGCATGATTGTGCCAAATGGCAAAGTTGTGGCCATGGTCACATGAGAAATATTTTGTTTAAGCCAGATGACAATCCATGCATAAATGAAGAAGTTGCGTAAACAATAAATAATGATTATGTCATGAAGCCCATTTTCCAAATGGGCCAACTTATTTCTTGCCCGCTTTCGGGTCGGGTGTAGACTGGTCTCACTGTCGATTATCAGAATAGCCTATTCTAGGCTATTCTGATAGTCGATATGTGGACCAGTCTAGAACGGGTAGCCCGCTTTCTGAGAGATACTCTGATGTTGCGGGCAACAGTACCCGCCCGGGGTCAGAAATAAGTTGGCCCATAGACACAACATATTATCACAAAACAATCGTGAAATGCACATGGTCACTTGATAACGGACATTCTACGAGAGATTATACAAATGTATCAATAAACGAATAAGGAGTTGTGTTAACATTAATACCCCTTTTTCCGTGACGTGGCATATCAACAAATCGCAAAATAAATGTGACCAGAGTCATATGATGAGAAATATTATGTAGTTGAGTTTTTATGAAAATCTGTGTATAGATGAAGGAGTTGTGTTAACCAAGAATATACATAAAGGTCCCTATCATCATGATGTGTCATGTAACTAAGCAGTCAGTCACAAAGCACATAGTCACTGGAAATGGAATATTCTGTGAAAGTTTCACATGAAGGTATCCATAGATAATAGAGGAGTTTAGTAAACAAGAAGTTTACATTTAGGCTCTTTTTTCTATGATGCAGTATAAAATTACCAGACCCCATTAATAGTGAGAGAATTTTTCATTCACTTCCATTTATAAATGAAGGAGAAGTGTTAACAATGAATTCTTAACGCTTAATTCAAACACGAGCCCCTTTTCTTGTGACGCTCAATTGATCAGAAATATTTTAAAAGGTAGCAATCATTTTGTTGATAAAATCATATAGACTTAGATTGAAGACAATCGGATGGAGACTGTGGACTTAAGAGCGTTAACGAGGCTTTTCTAATTAAATTTACCTCGGGCTTCATTTCCCATGACGCTCGATGGATCTGACTCATTTTCGGAACGATCCTTGAGATGGTTCTACCATTCTGAGTAAGTTTGAAGTCAATCAGATAACAAGAGGACCATGATGGTCCTATATCGCTCACCTGAGGGGTCAAGTCATAACTTGTCATCCAAGTTATAAATACCAGAGATTGTCTGATGTACATTTAGTATGGATTTAAAAGAAACATACTTTAATTTTCCTCCTACTGCTTTTTGATTACAAACAAAGTCATTAATGGAATTGAATTCTTTTAACAAGTTTAGTAGAGCTAAACCTTAAGAATATCCCTGCCATTTTTAAGATATGCCCAATAGTTTAGGCGAAGATTAACCTTCTCTGAGATTTTTGGCAATATTTTGACATTTCAAATACCATCGAAGCCAGATATTTTGATTGAATGAAATTATTTTTACAATTTTGGTAGAGCTTCACCCAAAAAACATCCCTACCAACTTTAAGCTTAATTAGCCAAGTGGTTTAGGAAGAGGAGAAGTTTTTCTAAGATGTTCAGCAATTTTCGTCCATTTATCATCCTTTCTGTTACCATGCAATTCAGAGTTTTTGATGAAATTAAATTCTTTAAACAACTCTTGAAGAAGTTCATCCAAGGAACATCACTTCCAAGTTTCAGCTTGATTGGCATTGTGGTTTAGGAGGAAGGGAAGTTATTCTAAGATTTTCAGCAATTTTCGGCCATTTTTCAACCTTTCCGTTACCATGGAAACCAGAGTTTTTGATGAAATTAAATTCTTTTAATAACTTTTAATGAACTTCACCCAAGGAACATCTCTGCCAAGTTTCAGCTTGATTGGTCCAGTGGTTAAGGAGGAGAAGAATTTTTTCTAAGAATTTTAGCAAATTTCGGCCAGTTTTCAACCTTTCAGTTACCATGGAAACCAGAGTTTTTAATGAAATTAATTCTTTTAACAACTTTTGAAGAGCTTCACCCAAGGAACATCTCTGCCAAGTTTCAGCTTGATTGGTCCAGTGCTTTAGAAGGAGAAGAATCTTTTCTAAGATTTCGCGATTTTCAGCCTTTCTGTTACCATGGCAACCAGAGTTATTTATAGAATAAAATTCTTTTAACACCTTTTGAAGAGCTTCACCCAAGGAACATCCCTGCCAAGATTCAGCTTGATTGGCCGAGTGGTTTAGGAAGAGAAGATGTTTAAAGAAATTGTTGACGGACGGACGGACGGACAGACGGACGGACAGACGGACGGACGGACGATGGACGGACGGTGAGTGATCACAATAGCTCACCTTGAGCACTTTGTGCTCAGGTTAGCTAAAAACGGGACTTTAGAACGTTAATGAGGATTTCCTCAAAAATCATAAGGCCCCTTTTCCCATGTCGCTAGTCGCATTTGACCTATTTTCCAAAGGAATGATTCTTTTGAAGACTTTCTCTGTCATTTTGGTACTGAGAATCGATGAAGTTTAGTATTAATACGCAGGAAATTTCTTTTGTCGTGACATATTCAATTTTTCATACAAATGTCAATGCATTCTGTAAAATGGTCCTGTGTTTCTGGAAATTGTGGAGAATTTGACTTTAGTCACGCAATCTTAAATTTGTAAACATAAATGAAATTTTAAAAAAAATATATGTTGCATTTTACGGGGTTAAAATTAGGAAACTATTTTTGGGTTGAATAATGGTAAAGGTTTACTGTCGGGTGCAAATTTAGTTCTTGAAAATTTGTGTTTTTTTCTGTAATAAATGGAAATTCCAAATAAAAGTTGTAAATCTATTATTGGATTTCATGAGTATGAACTTCTGCAAATTCTGTAAATGTCACATATTTGCAGATTTTATTAATTTTTGAGAGTCTGTGAGGCGTTTTTTAAAGAGTGCTAAAATCTTAAAGTTAAAAGGTTTTTTTGTTGTTGTTTTTTAGCAGCTTGTCTGAAGCAAGTATCACCTTCAGATAAAACATCTTTTCGATTTTTTGTCTCAAGCGTTGTTTTCATGTGGGATTATTTTGCGTGATGGTCCAATTATCATGTTTACGGGATTATGGATGTGGCCCCCTATATATATTCCAAGAAGCTAGAGTTTCGTAATTCTATTAACATGGTAATAACTCGGATCAACTATCGCTTCATAGATGGAATATTGAGAGATGTTTCAGTTAAGAACATCGTGGAATTGACTGACATTCCAATCAAAACCATTCTTATTCGTTCACTCAGCGCTCCATTTATTCATTCCAAACACTCACTCAAACAATTCAAAAACGCTCCAAAATGACTTAAAAAGATAAAACCAACAGCTTCATTGAAATATATGAATAGAGAAAAAACGCGATTTTAATGATATAATAGAAATTGTAAGCGTCTGATTGGTTTTTGAAGAAATACGAAGCTATTCATACAACTTGTATACACACTTTATTACAAATAAGTAAAAAATATCGCTTATTTTGTTCTTCATGAAATTTTTTTGCGATATTGGATTACTTCCTTGAATTTCACTAAAATTCGCTCCACACACTCGTTCAATTTCATTCCAAAATCATTATGAAGTCATTCATTTTGTCAATTCTACGTTGTTTTTAACTGTATTTGGGGTATGCTCTGGCACATCGATGTATATTTCTAGACTTCGATTGATAATTCTGTAAAAGTTGGCTTTGTCAAAAAGGAATAAGCCGTTCTAAAAATAAAGGATAACGGTTAATATGTCATTTTCAGGGTATTTTTAATCATGGCTCTTTTCAAAGAGAGGCTCAATATAATGCAGCCTCGTTGTCGTGTTGGTCGCATTCGGTACATCGCTCGAACTTTTCTGCACATTTGAAATGAACTCGGACATAAGTGTAGTAGTTTCAGTTTTTTTTTAAATGTACGTAAAAGGGCATTGGTCTATAGGCTTGAAGAAAATAACTTTTCTGAATGTTTTGCGGTCGTCTATGAATAATTTTGGGGAATAATACAGTTTCATAACAAAACGCAGTGAAACACCGTGTTTTGCAATCAAATAAATTCTGTAACAGGTGCTAATCTTTCGTTGATTTTTGTTCTTCTCAAGCTCAGTTTGATTTTAGTGACGTCACGTTAACCGACCGGCGAAACAACGCAATTTCATGTCTATGCCTAATCGGGGACCATCGGCGATTCTACGGAATAGACCTTTGGAATAATACGGACGCAGGCAGCCATGAATGCGCGTCAAATCGCGCGAGGGATTATATGACGTCACAAACATCAACGATCCCGCTAAGGATGACGTTGCATAAAATAAAATCATCAAAAGAATAAAAGTAGTCATATTATAATTTGATAACAAAACTCAGTGGTTTACTGCGTTTTGCATCAAATTATAGTATGCCCAAAAGATCTCCATAGATGATCGGAGAGCATTAATAAAATGTAATTTTTCTACAAGCATATTAACCGAAGTACCACAGAAGCACAGGCTGGCCATAGTCTATGCTTGGCACACATCTCAAATTGTTGGAAATGTCATGCATAGGCTCAAGTGTAATTCTATTCTTAATTAGATTGAAGAGGACCTCGCAATGCATGGGATCGGGCATTTCGAAATGATTCAATCTCATTGTAAGGCTTCAAATGTCATTCTTGCCTAAATAATAATATATCACTACTCCGTTTAATAGGGACCCCTTTTAGCTTATAGATGTGGTTTCCGTGATATAGAGGTAGAGTATCGGCTTCTTGAACAAAATGTTCCGAGAAACGGATTATGATTTTGGTTCCAATATTTGACAAACATTCGGCGACATTGATTTATATTTACAATTGTTGCAGAAAAAGATAAGTTTTATTTAAATCGATGCATAAGTCCCAGATCGAGGATATTCAAGTAAAAATAGCCGGGCGTTAACCGCGCGTGAATATACTGATTAATCCATGTTTTTTCCCGTTAACGCACGGGTTTTGTCCGTTATCGTATGCCTATAACGACCCTAAAAAGGCACAATTTAGGCACCTATTTATAATATGAACCGCAACATAACAAAATAGAAGTAATATAGACACATTTCTGAAAAGACATACAATTCTTCCAAATATGTTTTCTTCTGTAAAGTTTAGTTGTATTTCAGAACTATTTGTACATGCAAAAAATGTAGGGGAACAGGCGAACTTGGGTTGAGACATTATCCGTCTATCATACTTTTACATGTAATTCATAAAAATAAATGGTTCACCCTAGAACCAACAGCCAACAGAAACTTCCACCATCAGTACTTTCAGTGCTTTGATTGAAAGTGGCATCAAACCTAACAAACACAAACCTAAAACACCGTAAAAACATTAATTATGATTTCTTGAAGTGCAGTTCTGAAGGAAGATGTCATTGACTTAGCATCTTAACTCGATTATTGCGATGTGGTTACATTTCCAAATATGTCGCTATTTCGGGAAGGCATTGAACCTTCATTATCTGTCATTAATAATGCTTCGGGATTACTCTTGCATTTAGAAAAATCGTTAAATTGATGATTGGATGTTTTAGGGAATAAATTTGGAATGAAACTGAATGAGTTGATGGAAGGAGTTTTGAAATAAATTTAAGTTAGGTAATCCAATATCGCTTATTTCGCCCATCTTGGACGAAATAAGCACTATCAATTACCTCTCTTTAAAAATCCTCATTCTTTCTAATACGTGGGTCCTCACGTTTCAGAACAGACGCCTTAAGATCCAAACCAGCCAAAAACTCATCGAAAATTCGATAAATTTAGATGAAACGATGATCGTTTTTGAATGATTTCGAATTGTTTTTTAACGATTTCAGGGAGTTTTTGAGTTATTTAAATGAGTGTTTGAAATGAATAAATGTAGCACGGAGTAAACTTTTTTGTAAGATTTTGATATGGGTGACTGTCTATTTTACTAAAAATAATCAACACTTTTAAATTTGTCTAATATTTTATGTGATTCTGCAATTGCGGTGTTAAGTGTGAACCATAAATATGAACAGAGAATTATAAAAAATACAAATTTGTAAAAATATCTGGAAATTTTGTTTTTTGCTTAGATGACAGCGACATGGCCAAGAATCAATTTGATCATCAAACCATTTTCCGAGGACGCCATCATAGTACACAAACATCAAATAATTGAAACCAATGAAATGACTCATCTTCCTTTAGGGCTAACTGATCACTATATTTTCCGTTTAATTAAACTTGAAGTGGTAGTGGACCCGTAATAGTTACGCAACGTTTCGGAAGTAATGATCTTTAACAGTGTTAACCGAAGTTTCCTAATGATTTTCATTAGGAAACCTCGGATTACATTGTCAAAGATCATGTGTTCCAAAATGCTGTGGATTTAGTACGGACCAACTCCCTTAAAAGCTTTATGTTTTCCAGCCTGCATGGCCGATATTTTTCCCAAAGGAATACAATCACAAGACAATTTTTGTGTCATTGTAGCATCGCAAATATGGTTCTACTGCCAAATTTTGACATGTATTGTAAAACGAAATCCATGTTGATTGTAATCGTCACGCATAAAACATTGGAATATTGGGTTGTCTTTGAGGTGAAGATATTATTACGTGGCATATAAATAACAAAATTATATGACAGTTTTCTCATAGGAATGCTGGGATCATTTCTGAGATACAGTAAAAGCAGTAGGAAACATCGTAAAATTTACTGTCTTTCCGATCAAAACCATTGTTAATCTTTCAATTTCAAATAAAGACAAAAATAATGTATGTGTATGTAGTAAAAATACTCAAGACTGGGAAAACCCTGTGGTGTAATAAATAAAAAAAGCATTTGAGTTGTTTCTTGAAACAGATGCTGATATTATGGTCACAGAAGCATGTGCAAAGTTTAAAAGCAATAGTTGTAGTAGAACAGAGATGTTAAACACTTGCAAGTAAAAACTTAACCAAAGAATTAGGCCGACGCCGATCACGACGCACAGTTGACCGGAATAGCCCCTTATTCTACTAATAGTCGAGCTAACAAGCAAGATGCACGCCTTCATTCATGTCGGTTTTGCCTTAACTTCTTTCTTTCTTTCGTTCATTCTTTCTTTCTGTCTTTCTTTCTGTTTTTCTTTCCCTTTTTTCCGTTGGTTTTTATAGCATACTTGGATTTCAAAAGTAATTGTTTGCGTTTGTCAAATAGTATTTTTCATTGCCGAATATCTCGTATAAATGTTTATTTAAAGTTTTGAAGTATTTCATAGTTCAATGCGTTATCCGTCACGTGAACGGTCAAGAGTTTGGACTCTTTAGTTACAACGTGAAATTAACCTCAATCAAAACCATTCTAAATCGCTCAGTCAGCGCTCCATTAAATCATTCTAAACACTCACTCTACCCTTCAAAAACGTTCAAACCCATTGAAAATATTCAATCAACAACGTAATTCAAAATAAATTTTGATAGAAAAAAATCGCGATTTCACTGACATAGTTCAAACTGTTAGCTTCTCATTGGTTCTTAAAGAAATAGGAAGCTATGTATAGAACTTGTATGCATATTTTATTGAAGGGAGGTAATCAATATCGCTTATTTTGTTCATCGTGAACAAGATTTGCGATATAGGATTACCTCCCATTAACTTCACTTAAAACTCGCTCCATACATTCATTCAATTTCATTCCTTAATAATTCCAAAATCATTCACCTTGTCAATTTCGCGACTTTGTTAACTTTATGTGCATAAAGCACCAACCGTTGCCCGCTTGCGAATATGACGTCATTTGTTGAACGTGTGGCGTGACCCTATATGCTTTAACCAAGACTCGAGTTTTCTTCTCTGTATACGTAGTTCTTTTTGTAACAAAACATATTTAAAATAAACATATTTACCCGACAGTGAAAGATAAAACAAAATAACGCAATGATGACCAGGCCGAACGTGCCGAATGTGTAGGCCAATGAAAGAACCAAGAACGATAGCCGCTCCCGGGACCTGTGGGTCAAATGGGCGACGCTCTACCCCTAGACCAAAAACACTACACGCTTTCATGAATATTTGTGAAACAGTGAAAAAAAATTCCTTCGGTGTCAGGGATTACATTGGGAACTGTTACCCTCTGGCAACGGCATCGGGCAACAGTTCAAAACGTCATCCCTTCACCTCGGGACAATAGTTTTGAATTCTTAAACGAAACGCCATTATAGCCCTACTATTTACTGTTAAACGAAACGTATATTGTCACATGTTTGGTATATTATACATGTATAGTCCACCAAACTCAGCCCGGAATATCTGCATATTCAATCATCTCTCTTCGTGGATGCTATCTTAAGCCCCTCAACTACGGGAATTACCGACGAAACTAATTTGTCCCTTGTTAATTTTTGTGGACTATACGTCTTGTATATGATACGAAGCAAAGCTAGATTGGGGACAATGGGTATGTAAAAAAGACAATAATTTCATTGTTTTATTGGATCCATTTATCATCATATTTTCTACTCAGACGTATAAATAGTTTGTATAAAATATATGCCTTGATCTTTCAATCTGTTCATATTAGAGTTTGACTAGAGTCATCGACTTGAAAATTACATGTCTTTATACTATTCAGTTCCGCCAAAGTGCATGTTTGTAATAAGACATGTTGGTATACTTTATAGTGATAGAACTAGAAAAGATAAACAAGAGCACCGCCTACGGGTGCCTACGCGCAACTGTAAGTTGCTGGATACTGAGTAGAAAAAGGGGCATAATTCTCACACAATGCATCTAGAGTTATCCCCTTCAAAGTATAGGTTCTTATTTTGATAGGAAACATGTGTGCCAAGTTTCAAGTGAATGCCTTCAGTAGAACAAGATTTATCACAAAATGTTGAAGTTTTTCGCACGACGACGATGACAACAACGACGACAAGGCTGTTGCAATAGCTCGGGGTTTCTCCGAAAACAGCCGAGGTAAAAATAAAACAACAGGGCAAGTATGGCAATATACCGCTCACCTAAATTTTATTTGATCTCACCCAAGTAACCCACTGGCAAAGTTTCATTCACATTTGCCTAGTTGCTGAAGAGGAGATGTTATTCAAAGTGAAAGTAGGTCAAATATGCACCCTGCCACGTCCAAATTTATGTCCCAATCAGAATGTCATGACACTGTTTTGAAAAGGACCAAAGGAGATAGCTTCTGGCAAAGTTTCATTTAAAATAGGCTTATGTTTATGAGGTGATTATGTTCACAGATTTCATGGTAGGAAAAGGCCCTCAACCTACCAGGCCTATATTGACGGGCCGAACAGAATTTCGCAAATCAAATGTTGTGGAATTTTAACCCTTTATGGACTTAGAAATTCTTGGCTAAGTGTAATATGGTCACCGAGGCATGCACAGAGTTTCCAAGCAATAGCTTAAGTAGAAACAGAGATATTACTGGTATACAACAGTAAGAGCTAAACATTTAACCAAGTCCGAAAAGGGTTAAAATTCCACTAAATTCATTATCAGAGCAATGAATCTTTGTCCAGAGGCTTATATGATGGCCACAGAAGTATTTGCAATGTTTCAAAGCAATAGCTCAAGTAGAAACACATATTTATACATTTGTACGTAAAACTTTACCAAAGCATTACGCTGATACCGATGCCGACGCCGACGCCAACGCTTATGCCCGGGTGATGATAGCCCCTCCTTTTTGTACGAATAATCGAGCTAAGAATGATCCAATAAGTCCATTGCTATCTGAAAGACGTTGTTCAACTTGTAACTGGTCAATTATCACTAGATTTGAAGAACCGCGAAAAAGAATTGTTTTAGAAAATCAAAACAATCTAATATAAAACAATTTATACATTATCAGTTGTCACTAAATTACTTCAACTGTAAATCTATCCCCATCTATCGAAAAAGTCACTAACTTTTTGGGAGTATATAGAAATATTTATATGTTGCCACGATTTCCTTAATCAAAACGATTGATTGAATTGATTGAATGAAGTTTTCCACCGCTTTCAACATTTTTTCAGTTATATCGTGGCGGCGGAGCACCTTACAATGGTTTCCTGGTATTTCTCTAACCAGTACAACCACCACATCCTTTCCTAGCATCCAGCTGCTATCTCACATAAGTCTGCGATTATCGACCCATTGGTGATAGACAAATAGTCGGAAAGAATGAGTGCAGCCGTCTGGGATCGAACCCGGGACCTCTAGATTGACAGTCCGACGCGCTACCAACTGCGCCCTAACGGCGGCTTTAATCAAAACGAATCATTTTAATCAGGAAAAACATTTTTTTACGAATTTTATTTTTTGATGAGGGGTTCATTTTTTTTCTAAACGCGGTTTTGATATGAGCCTTTGCGTGACATTTCCAACAATTTCACAAGCGATGACCAAACTTTGAGTAGCTTAGACAACGACACAAATCACACAATGCAATAAGAAAAAAATGCTGACCGCCTCAGGTGCGATTAAGACCGTATATATCAATAGAGTGCAGAGTCTCACCAGAAGCTTTGCGCACATATATAATTGTTATAAATGACTAGCACAGACTCATATTCTATTTCATAATTGCGTTATTTCTTGACATTATAATTATGCATCTGTATACAGATATACATATCATTTCAGAGAAGCTGTCCGATGAAACAAATTGCAGGAAATGTTCGTCTAGACGCATTTTTATGGTCAAATGATCATTCGTTAATTTATCAGAAATAACCAAGAGAGGAATATTCTTCTGCACGACAGAAATCAGGGTCTGAACATATTTAATCATTCTTGCTATGCTTAATATTTAAATCAGTCCGAGATATGGATTGGTCAGGTAACTTAGTTTCATTCCGAAACCGCTTGAAATATGGAATTAGAGACCTATTGTTTTAGCAAAGAATTAAACGGCTAATGTTCGGAAATTACGAAGTGTAACTTCGACGTTCGTTTTGTTCCTAAGTCGGGCCGTGAAAAATTATGAATCGCGCAGTATAAAGTATGAAAAACTGAGAAATATGATACAAGGATGGAAATTATGCACTTGGTAACATGTATCAGCATAGAGACGGAAATTAAATACCGCGTATCATGATACAGCAATGGAAGATAAATCCGTTGTATCTTCAAAAGCACGAATATTCCAGGTTCAGCATAGCAAGGGTTTATACGAAGCTTATTCTTTATTTTGGCTGGCAAATCAGTGTGTCGGAAGCGTTTTACGATAACCTCATTGTCACCCTTATAATATATCCGGGAAAATGATTACCGGCTTGGGAACCATGGTTCTTTTACATTCAATTAGCGAATCCCAAAATAATTGACAGACTCAAAATGTGGTGATTTAGTGTCTGCAAGCCTTATTGGGACTTTTAATTTCTAATAATATACTGGAAGTGGGTAAAAGGAATACATGGGCGTAACTAAGATTTTGACATTTATACGCTATCAGAAAGCGACCACCAAAGAATATATAGAATAAAGGCGATATGTGGACTGTGACAAAAGACGAATGCCCTCCACCCGATCCTCTTTTCTTTGATTTAAACGTCTCTGAATCATCAAAATATCGTAACTACAGTTAGAATGAGCAGTAGTTACGATGTTTTGATCATTAATCAACGACATGTTTCAAAATATCATTAATTAGTTTTACGCACTTGCATAATGTGCGTAATGGTAGTAACGTCCTTTGGATAATAAAACAAGAAGGACAGAGGCCCTAATGCGTTCACCTGAGACATCGTATACTAAGGTTGCGAAAATGCCACCAATCCTAGATTTTATATAGGCAATAAAATCACAGTGCTTTACCACCTAACTTTAGAATTTACCCTTTGTCCTAGTTTTTACCTACCTTGGCTCAATTTTTGCTGAGCACAGAAACGAACAAAACATTCAGTCAGATTTTCAAGTTATTTGTTCCAAAATTGTGGCATCTACAGTGCACACAAGGTTTGTCTAAGATTTGCCCCTGAGACCTGGTTTTTACAGTTGACAACATTGTGGAATTGAAAAGGTGAATGATTTTAGAATGATCTTGGAATGAAATTGAATGAGTGCGAGGAAAGAGTTTTGAGTGAAATTCAAGGAAATTAATCAGATATCACTAATTTTGTTCAAAATAAACAAAATTAGTGATATTAATTACCCCACCTCACCCCTTTAAAAAATATGCATACAAGTTCAATAAATAACTTCATATGTCTTCAAGACCCATTTAGGCGCTTACACGTTCAATTATGTCAGTAAAATCGCCATTTTTACCTAAAGATATAAAGCGATTTATACGTAATTTGTTCGAGATGTATGTCGATTTTATGATGATTTTAACTGTACCCAACTTGTCTCATGTCTCAACTTCAAACGCACCCAAGAAATCTAGAAGACAAACAATCTGACCAAGTTTTTATGCATTTGAGCTTATTCAAATTTTCAGAATTTGATCCTAAAAATGACATTGACCATGACATATGTCCTTGAACATGGTTTCTTCCAAAAGTTTTGTCCCAAACAATCATCATGGAAAATGTGAGGGCTTTAGCACTTAGCAATTAAAAGTTGTGGCCCATTTTAAAGTTTATATGTTGAAAAAAGTGACCTTGAAAAAAATTATCTTGACCTTGACAGACGAAAGTGACCTTAGTATTCACTGAGATTGGTAGGTCGTAAAGCCTTGATATTTTTCATGTGCATTGCTCTTGACATGGCCTTTACATGCATTATAAAGTCAAGGTTATCTATCCCCAATACCCCAATATACCCCTAATCTATCGATGTCGGGGCATAAAAATGGAAGTACAAAGTTTCATAAAGAATTCACCACTTATTAAGAAGAGTTAAAAGAATAAGCTCAGTTGTAGGTTCAACTGTAAATAGCTTCATGAAAATAATAAGGTGAATGCTTTGGAATTTCATTTAATAAGTGCGATATGTGAGTTGAGCGAAATTCAAGGAAGGCATTCCAATGTCGCTATTTATGTTCAAGATGAACGCAATTAGTGATAACTATTACCTCCCTTTAATAAAATGTACATACATGTTCTATATTTAGCTTTCTGAGTCTTCACGAACCAATAAGATACTAGAAAATTCAACTAATGAAGTGAAATCGCAGGGATTTTCTTATGATTTTCAATTTGAATGTAGTAGATAATCTTATTGATTTAGTGATTTGGGGGGCCTTTTTGAATGGTTTAGAATGAATCAAAGGAGTACGAAAAGAGAGATATAAATATTCTTTGTTATCAACTTCCTGATGTTGCTAACTGTAATTTATAGCTCCTCTGCAGATATCACATCACCAAAGAGCCAAACAAACGCTCTTTGATACAATGTCACAAAAGTATATCACTTTACACTTTGACCCGAAGATAAGGAACTGTCTATCAAAATTGAAAGAAAGTCAATCCATAAATCTAGAAGGATTCGTGTTTACGATTAGAATGAAGTCCTCAATTTTCATGACGCAGCATTTAAACTATAAAACGGCTACACTGTGCGCATGAAGCGCAGAATATAAGTAATTTTGCATTGTGAACACTTTCGGAACACCACTCGGCCAATCTCACGATCAACCTTGGATGTATATAGACGGACTATTATTAAACAAGATGTGTTTGTGAAACACGAATGCCCCCGGAACAGCATTTTTTAAAGTTTGACCTTGACAGATGACCTTGACCTTGTCACATGACCTTGACACATGACCTTGACTTTGGTGTACAGCTTTGAATGTCAAATACTTTTGGAGAAAAGGCAAAGGTTAAGTTTTCGGACAGACGGACGGACAGACGGACGGACGGACAGACAGACGGATATGAGTAAAACAATATGCCCCCGATCTCTCGTTACGGGGGCATAAAAATACGGGAAAACCTTGGAAAAACTCGATGACGTCAGTAAAAATGGCATTAGCCCTCGAAACTTTGAGTGAAACATTCGATGTCGCCAACGCTACTCGTTTAAGTCACAGACGTGAAAGCATCGTATCCTCATATAAACATCTTTAGATTTATAAATAACGGCTGAAAATTCTTAATTTTTGAGAATGATTCGTCATTCTCACAATTTTGGATTTTTCAGTCGTTTTTTACTGTAAAAGATAATAAATCTAAAGATAGCGCCGGTTGTTTCCGCGCTAGTTTTTCTTACAATGTTTCCGCCTAACAAAATGCACCATTTTGTAACATATCCATCCGCCTTACATACATCCGAGGTTTGTTCAGTTAACGGAAATGGCCGAGTGATGTTTCGAATGTCGTGAACCCTGAAGCGATGTTCTCTAAGACACAAAAAAAGCCAACAAATGAATAAATGTGAGATACCCATTGAAAAGGAATTTCTTATAAAAGTCATTCATATACAAGAATTTACAAGTCCTTTAAGTTTCACCATATTGGACAATATTTTTGTTGACCTGACAGACCGTAGAGCCCGTAGTATCAACCTGATCAAAACATGAATATGAGATAAATTATTTCAATAATAATGTTTTATTTATACACTAGCCTTCAGCGGCACAGCCGTCTTCATCAGGTGAATTCTATGAATTGCAACAAAAAATAATGAACATAATGAAACAAAATGATCAAAACATAGTGAAGAAATCAGAAAGAGCGTGTCCAAAGGATCATTTATGTAAGGTTAGGTGGAACTCTAACGATGAATGTTATCTATAGTTTATAATATTGGACAAGTGTTGGTGACTCAACAGTCCGTAACGCATATGTAATCAGCCCATGAAGGAGCATGTCCAAAGGACCATTCCTGAAAAATTCGGTTGATTGGTTGAATGGAGTTTAATACCGCTTTCAACATTTTTTCAGATATATCGAGGCGGCTGGAGCACCTAACGATGGTTTCCTGGAATATCTCTCACCAGTAGAACCACCACATCCTTTCCTAGCCTCCAGCCGCTATCTCACATAGGTCTACGATTATCAAACCATTGGTGAGAGTCAAATAGTCGGAAAGAATGAGTGGCGCCGTCGGGGATCGAACCCGGGACCTCTAGATTGACAGTCCGTCGCACTCCCAATTGTGCTATGACGGCGGCCGGTTGAACTTTACCCAGGGGTTTCAAAACAATTTAACAGACGAACGGACGCAAACACGACGGACACCAGGCCATGACAATAGCTCAGTCAGTAGAGCTTAACCTCAAACAATTTATTTTGAAAACTTATAAACCACATAAGGAAATTAATTTGGATAAAAACAATTTAACACAAACATCACTATGAAATACTTGAGAAAGTAAGGATGATTTTATTATAATTAAGATTAATTGTTTTGTACAAGCAAAGTCGGAAGTCGAACCGATTGTGTTCTAACAAAAATAAATTAAAGCGTCATGATTAAAAGCGTTTTACAATAAGACCTACGTGGCGAGAGTGAAATAGCACCGTTGAATATTTCTGATATTAAAAAGGTGTTATTTCATTAGTTGGATAACTATGCAAATGAGCTCAGAGCGAATAGCGACGCTATTTGTAACCGCGAAAATGACGTCATAATGTATGTATTGTGACGTCGGTTTTAAACGGCGTGATAAGTTTTGTGGAAAATTGAAATGTTGAATTCAAGAATTTTGACGATTTTTGCAAAAAATTCGGGTCATATTATATAAATAGAATATATACTCCTCAAAATTTGCTAAAGATCACTTTTTTCTAGTTGAATATTTTTTGTATCATGATCAATTTCTACAAGTTTTTAATGTTTCTGAGAACTTTAGTGTTTGAGGTATTCGGATCTTTTAAAATAATGATTGTCTGGATGTTGCTTTAAGAGAAAGGCTTGCCCAAGGACATAAGCGCTGACTCGTTTTAATCTGTTTATAGTTGACTCGTTTAATAGATTCGGTATTATTCAATATCCTGTATTAATGAAATTGACATCCAAACCACTCTAAACTTTTAATTAACGTTTCATTCATTCATTCAAAACACTCACTCTCAAATTTCAGAAACGGTTCGAGAACATTCGAGATCGATGCTTCGTAACTTTATTCGAATCGAACAAACCATTTCTGAATTTGATCAATTGGTGCTCATTTGGAAGCGTTTACGAAAACATACGACAAGCGGACTGATGACACGCCAAGGCTACAGCTCATCTGTCCCTTGGTCAGTAGAGTTTATATCTGTTAGTTTTTAAGTGAAGCATTTTTTCGTAGAATTCTTTAACCCTTCTCCTGAATTGCATCAATTTTGTCATTTAAGTGCTTGTTTGCAATTGTTATGTCTAACTAGTGAAGGCATAAAAGTAGACTGAAACCTTAATGCAAAGTTGTACCGGAAATCAAGCACTTTAAACATTTTCTTCCTTGTAGCATTATTTCCATGAGTAAAAGTTTGTGGGAATTTGATTTTACTTTTTTGAAACCATGATACCAGTCTTCAAAATAAGTGTTTCAGGGGTTTGTATTATTTATCATTATTAATTTATTTATTAATTGTAATTCGCATACATGTTAGAATAATATTGAATGCACGATTTTATAAAGTTGTTAAATAAAAATAATCAATGGGCGCTGTATTTATAATGGGCGCCTTATTTATTAACACTATCTTGTCATTATAAAGTCAATTCGCATATGTTGTATATCATATGCGAATTGACTTTATGTGACGATGTACTTAGTACAAGTCAAAAATAAAATATTCTGTCTGTCTGTCTGTCTTAAAAATACTTTTGGGCCCTTCAAGAAAGTCATGAAATTGACACCCTCTAGATCAAAACAATTCAAAGTTACCAAACACCCTCGCCAATCGTTCAAAAACGCTCCGAAATTGTTAAAAAAAAAACTGTTTGAATCGATTAAATTTAACTTCATTGCAATATAATTGCTCCAATAATTGTACGATCTTAGTTGCTGGTGTTTATTCTTAAGCGTCGAATTTTTCCTCGAAAACATAAAATCAGAAAAGTATGTCGTTATTATTAAAGGGAGATAAAATTTATCTTCAATTTTGCCCTATTGGACGAAATCAGAGATTATGTTTTCCCCACCTTGTAACTCATTCATGACGCGCTCATTGCACTTTTTCAATTTCATTCGAAAACCATTCGAATATCATTCTACAAATTTATTTCAAGACGTACCTTACTGTAAAGATGCATTCGGAACACCACTCGGCCAATCTCACGATCAACCTCGGATGTACATAGACGGACTATTTTCTAAAAGTACGGGCAAGCCTTGGAAAAAATCGATGACGTCAGTTAAAATGGTGTAAGCCCTAGAAACTTTGAGTGAAAACATTCGACGTCACCAACGCTACTCGTTTTAGTCATTGACATGAAACCATCGTATCCTTATATAACAAGAGCCATGTTGGACATGGACATAAGTCCCCTACCGGCTTTGTTTGTCTCAATGTTTTCCCACGCCAATTCTATCAGGGACGTCAAAACCAGGTCTTGTTTTGGAAAGGGTTAAACAAGACTTACATGAGTTGTTGTCTCTGCTGTGCCCACTATACAATTCATGCAAGCAATAGACAGATGCAAGAAATAGTATCAATAACAGTTACCCTGTCTGATCCAAGATGTTTTTCTTCAGTCTTGTTGGTAAGAAATGAGAACTTTCACTGGAGGTGATTAATACTGCTGCATCACCACCCTGACTAACATGGCTTATAATTTTTTTTACATTTTAAAACAGGTTTCATCAAGTTAGCTTGCTTAGTTATTAAAGTATTGCAGGATCCATTTTTTGCCATATTTTCACTTTTTCCGTTACCATAGCAACCGCACTTTTTGTCAAAGAACAAAGATAAAATAATGTGCATAATCTACACATTGCCATCTAGTCATATACCAAGTCTCATCAAATTAGCTTGCTTACTTATTAACTTATCGCAGGATCCAATATTTTTGCCATATTTTCACTATTTCCGTAACCATAGCAACAACAATTTTAGTCTAAAAACAAAAATAAAATGATGTGCATAATCTACACATTGCCATATAGTCATATACCAAGTCTCATCAAACTAGCTTGCTTAGTTATTATCTTATCGCAGGATTCCATTTTTGGCCATATTTTCACTATTTCTGTAACCATAGCAACCTCAATTTAAGTCGAAAAACAAAAAAAAATGATGTGCATAATCTACACATTGCCATCTAGTCATATACCAACTTTCATAAAAAACGCTTGCTTAGTTATTTAGTTATCGCGGGATCAAGATTTGAGCGGACAGACGGACGGACAGACGGACGGACAGACGGAGGGCAAACCTATAGTCCCCTCCGGTGTGAACACCGGTAGGGGACTAATTATCTTTAGATTCTTAAATAATGGCTAAAAATTCTTAATTTTTGAGAATGACGAATCATTCTCAAAAATAAAGATTTTTCAACCGTTATTTACTGTAAGAAAGTTTAAATCTTAAGATAGCGCCGGTTCTTTCCTCGCTAGTTGTTCTTACACTTTTTCCGCCTTATAAAATGCACGATTTTGTTACATACCCATCCGCCTTACATATATCCAAGGCCTGTTTACGGAAATGGCCGAGTGATGTTCCGAATGCTAGGAAATATTTTAGAAATATTAATATTCTATCCATACAATGTTTATTTAGGAGATGTTTAAGTTTACAAGAAACACTCATATGTGGTTATATGTTTCGGGTTTTTTTTTTTACATTTAAGAACATCGAGAAATTCACAAGATGAATGATATTGGAATAGTTTAGGAATACACTTGAAGAGCGTGAGAAAAGAATTTTGAATGAAATTAAAGGGAGACAATTAGAAGTGAGTCAAGATTTCGACTCCACAATGGTTACAAGATTTTTGTCATTAAGGCCTATTTCCCGTGAAATAGATTGAAATATCACCAAAATCGATAGAGATCTTCCTTACACAATAACAAACATCCTCAGTGTTATGGGAGACCGCCCTCGCCACTGTCCTGTATAGCTTCGTTGGTTTAAATACAATGTCTGACGTCTGTGGTGTAGTCTTCAAGGAATGAACGAACAACTAAGACGATGTAGCCAGTGAAATCGTATAATGTCAGCCAAAGAAAGACGTCGTGGACAAGTGGAATAGCCAAAGATACAAGTCCCCGATGTATGAATTGCTCTGGCTTATATACACATCCAGAGCAATAAAATACATCAAAACATACATGCACATACAATAAAATTCTCATTAACTAAGTACACTTTAATTATTCATATCCCAAAATACGTATCTACTTGTCAACAGGTAGACTATTTTGCACTGAGTAAATATGTGTTATAGAAAAAGGGGCATAAAAGTGAAATTAACGTATAATTTCACTACACGCCCTTTCCTTAAAATTTGATTGAGGAAAGAGTTCTCGGGTAAAACCAGGAAACCACGTAATTATAGGTAATCATATTATCGAAATGTGATGGTGATAGAAATCAAATTGGAATCTTAATTGCTTAGTAATTTTAGTGGGGAGTAATTATCACCTCGGGCGAGTAGTAATTGCTACTCTAATAAGGTGACGGATTATAAAAACAGTGATCATATGGTTGAGAAATCATACCCAGTTCGTAGCCTGAATGTACACAGTACAATGAGGATAAGAAGGGTCATACGGTTTCTCTTTGAATAAATGAAACATAATTTCTGAGAAAGAACTTCTTAAGCATTGATACGTATTTTGGGAAATAGGCAATTTATACAGAGTAAAAAGTCGAAAGCATCTTAGGAACTAAAGAAAAAAAAGGTTGGTTATTTTTTCAGCAAATTTTGAAATATTCTCAATAAGAAATATTCATAGGAATGGGAGGTTGAAATATAATGGTAATATGTGATAAAGCACGTACAGAAAAACAATAATTAAAACGTTCGCAAACAACGAAATTACACGCGCATTTAAATCATAAGCACAGCAAAACATTAATTACATAGTGAAATTTTAAATAATTATGTACATGTGATATAATAGTTAATTTTTTTTTTTTTTTTTTTTTTTTTTTTTTTTGTGGAACTTTACGGAAGTTTTCTAGGAACGAATTTTGTGAATACTTTACTAGAAACAAAGGAAATAGGTACTTTTATGTAATTTGACTCAATTGAGAAATAAAGCTTACAAAAATAATCTTTCCATGGTCTATCGGACTTACATACTCATGATGGTGACTGCAACTGAATCGACAGATAATAGACCGAATCTTTGCTCTTCATTAGCCTTGTGACAAAACAGGTAGCTAATTTCCGCTCTTACTTGTAATTTATCGCGTGAAAAGAAAGGAAATGTAGGAAAAAAACACAAAACGTTGTAATATAAGAAATGAAATAGGGAAATTGAAACATTGGAAGATTGTTAAATGTGCACAAATCTGGGGGTGAAATTTTAATTATGTATAGGTACACCAGTTTTGTTTGTTTGAAACGCCGTTTCCAACTATTTTTCAGTCTAATTGAATGTATTAGCGTAACAAATAATTATCATGTATTAGAAATTTTGAAATTGTTCTGAGTTTGAAAACTAGTGTAACACTAGTAATTGTTATGCAATAGAAATTAACATTGTATAATGAAATCATGTATTGTAGAAACTTAAATTCACACATATAGAAGAAATGTAAATGGATTAGTGAAAAGTAAACATTTTACCAAATCATTAAACAAATATAATTATAACTTCATTACTAATGTTAATGTTTTCAAATTGAGTTTGTTGTCCATGTTCAAAAAATCTTTCAGTTATATCGCGGCGGCTGGAGCATCTAATAAACTAATCTTGGTATTTCTCACGCCAGTACTACCATTGCACCATTTCCTAGCCTCCAGCTGATATCCAATATGAGTAGATACTTTTATCGATCCATTGGTGGGATACAGATAGCCGGAAGGATGAGTGCCGCCGTCGGGAATCGAACCCAGGACCTCTTAAATCCTAGTTCGTTGCCGTTACCAACTGCGCTATAGATTTTTGGTCCACTGTAGTTATTACATCACTCTTCTTGGTATCATTTACATTTCTTTTGTCAGGGAAATCTGTGCCATCCGGATCGTTGTTGAGACGTCCTCGTTATATTGTTGAACTTGGCGGTTTGGAGTAGTCAGAAAATGACGTGCTTTGCTCAAGAACACTATGAGCTTCATTGTCGTAACAATGAGCGCCCTGATCGTAGTCAATCATTTCATCGTCCTGGGCAATTGGGTTTAGATATTCCGGATACTCTTCGTACAATCGTTGTTCAGTTAAATTATCTATCAAATATCTGTTGAGATTATTAGAGTGACAAACGCTGGTTGAAAACTCGAAATTAGCCTGGTTTTCTGCACGAGTTGACAGGACCGGTGTAATTGGCGATGTTTCGTCGTCATCGTCCCTTCTCTGACAGCAACAGCACAGTTACGTGTAAAATCGAAATATGACATCAGGGAAAATGTATTAGAGGCGGCCGGTTTCGCAAGTGTCTAGACTACCAATTCTTTCCATGGTGGGGTATAGCGTGGCCATACGTTGTTGTTTTATTGGCGCTGTAGGGTGTAGAGTGGAATCAAAGGTACGCAGGAAATTTTGCTGGTTTTGGTTTGACATTGGTGCTGTAGTAGAAGCCAACAGTTTTCGTCCTTCGGGCAGTTCAGCTTCGGGCTTGGTGAACCTTACATTACTATACTTCACTCTTTCCCTTTGACGAGCAATTTTGTTACAGAATTTTAATTTGCCAAAAGCGCCTAATATTGTTATAGAAATAATGAGAATGACGATCGCAATTAAGGGTATTATAAACCAAAGTTGTAGATAAAAAGGCTTAAGGTGGGACGTTACAGTTTTGGGGAGACAACTCGCCTAGAAAAATATTGTGAGGGGGCCTTGTTAAAATCAACTTTATATGAAGTTGCGCGTGCACAGTGGAAGGCTTTTTTTCAAACAATCGTAATTTTGTCAACCTACACGCAGGATTGTCCTGAATTCAAAAAAAAAAACGTTCGCGAAAGATTTCAGAAACATACGACTGCTAAGAAAGGTTCACTTTCTAAACGTTTGCAAATGTTTTTGCATCCTGAACTGCAGGGTTTGGCAATTATTACGAGGAACAAAATGAAATCCGGTCATGCGTTCAGAATAACGAATCACAAACGATCACCCGAAAAATGGTAGTCTGCATTACCGTGTAAAGTATATCTAATAAGTGTTTCAGCCTTGTGCTTCGTTATTCCAACGAAGTACGGGCGACGTTGATAGACCTTTCACAGGCCATGCATTCAGGGTGACAAGACGGAGCAAACATTTTTGCTATTTTTATCCTGCATTGCTCGCATGTGCATGAGCTAAACGTTTACTTCGCATTGTTGTCCTGAACGCAGGGCTGTCACGTTCTCTTCATCACCGAAAGGGAATGTTTGAGTTCGGGTCATATCGTTGTAAGTATAAAACTATCATATAATGGATGCTTATAAAAGGTAGTCATCTTTCAGTTATTTGAACATTGCTTGAAAAGGAGGAAAAATATGCTTTTTTATTTACGACTTTGGTAAACACTGATACGGGATGACGAATCATATTCCAAATTAATAAGGATGCGATTTCTCTCCTTTTCAGTTTACTTTTCTGTACTGTTAACTGTCTGTTCGTTTTTCACTATTCTTTTTATAAATTTTTCAAAATGATATGACTTTTGGTTATAAAGATCCCATTCATTACGTATGTTACACGTTGTAAAAACGGAAAAGGAGACAGTGTAGAAAAAGAACAATTTCAACCTTCATTTCTTATCTCTAAATTTCCATCTTTATTTGATTCCGTTTATGTGTGTTTGTAAGAGTGAAAACGATAATTAGATAACAACTATTAATATTCCATCAATAGCTTTGCCAACATTGAATATTTCAATGAGCAATGATTTCAAAAAGCTTCGTATTATTCGAAGAGCGTATGTATTCGAGAGTTACTGCGTCTGCTCCTTGACCAAGAAGTCCCGAGATCGGGTATAAATACCGGCGATTGTACTTTTTCCTTTATTTGGCCCTGAGACTGTTGAACTCTTCTGTAATCCACAGAATCAAGAGGGATCAATGTTAGGAAATTGTTTCCAAACCATTGTAAAGATTATCAACATAATCACAGAATTCTAAAATCTTTAAAATCGATCGAAAGTCATGTTTTCTTTTTTGTTTCAATAGAGTAATAAACCACCTTATCTTCCGTGACAATTGAAATGACATATTACTTCTATATGTAATTGCCTCATATAGAAAATGAGTTCATGGAGGAAAACCTCGTGTTTTAATCAGGATAATGGCTGTGCATGTGGCTGATCCAGAGGGAATGGGGTGTTCAGTCTTTCACTGGGTAATTCGGCAAAACTTTGGTAATGATGTGAAATGACTACCCCTCCCCCTTAATTGTAGTTAAAACCCCGTTACAGAAATCCTACAACTGCCACAGGCGTTACCAAGTTATCAAAATTACAAATGGTTTTTATTGTTGATTGGGAAATCAGAGGACGTAACAATGCCTGGACAAAATCAAATTAGATTATTAAATTATGGGGGGTACTGTATTTCAAACTTATGAAATTGACTAAAAGTGCCTGGATACATATACTTTTCTTCATTAATTTCAGTTGTACGATAGTTGGGCTAATTTTCTATTGACATATTTCGAGTTTATTTAATATAAGTGTTTGCTTTTTTTTGCCTTCAAAAAAAATATTCACTTTTTATCTTTGAGGAGCATTTCAAGCAAAATGTCCACTTGTCACTCATTTATGCCCCTACTAGAAGGTTTATTATATTTAAATGTTTTCCATATCTATGGCTATAAATATATGTTAATTTAGCACACCAGCATTGTGATTGGTCGGTGTAATTAACAGTTTTCTTTGATATTTTCGAAAACATGGCCACCTTAAGAAAAATGTAAATATTTTCAAAATATGCGTGGAAAGCTATGTTGATATTTCCAATATATCTGTGCATGTGAATGCTCTAAAACATACATCTGTTTCGCGGATATCTGGAAATCCCCCGAAACTGTAACGGCCCTCCTTAACCTCTATTATGGGGTCAACCGTTTCGACGCTCTGAATTTCTTCAATGAGTTGTGACAAGGGTAACTTTTGAATGGAACCCAGGTGTTTAGGTATTTTAACTGTCGGGAAGTTTGACAAACTTGAGTGAAAGGGTTTCCAAATGTCACTAAAAGAAACATTGGTTACTCGGATCGATTCGTTTATGAAATGGTTCGCGATGCGTTCGGAATGAGATCGTTCGAAAAATAATGGCAATAGGATCTGATTACTATATGCCTGACACATTGGCGGGATACTAACAGTCGAGAGGATAGGGTTAACGACTAGGCTAGACGTACTACCATTTAAACATCGTATTGTAAAACGTAATTGGATGTCGGTAACTATTAACCATTGACCTCGCGTGATGCTTAAAGCCTTAGGTAATATGGCGTTTTGGTTAGTGACTATCTGGCAATAACTTTTGCTGTCGGCTGAATTAACATAAGAACCTATTAAGCACGATTTGGAAGCAAAAGTTGATAAAAGACCTTCGGTAGCTTCACAGAAAGCCACTGGAGATTTAATACAATTTTGGGCTTGACTTTCAGATAGCATCATGAAATGTGAATTGCGCTCGTTGATAATGAAGTAACTAGTATCAATATCGACCGCAGCCGTTAATTGCACATTTGGGCTTGATAATTTTACGCTAGCAGTATGATTGTTAAAAGGGATTTGAAGAGGCAGTGCTTGTATTAACCTATATTGGTCTCCGATCTGTCTTAAGGGGATATCTAAAACCACTGTTAGATATTCCCGATTGACTATGGTATTACACTCTAGAGATTCATAAAATTTCCACAACTGTTCAGAAGGATTTTGGAGAAAACGGAATTCGGACGGCAATTGGTTCTTAATTTCAAGCAGAAGTTCCTCTAGATGCACAGGGCTAATGATAGAGGGCGTCAATTTCCTCGAACTTAATGAATTCAATTTAAGTCGGAAGTCATTCAAGTACACTCTAGCCCTGGTTACTAACTGTCTTAAATCGGAGGTGAGTATATTAAAAGAATTTGCGAATTGATGAAAAGAACTAAGTTGCATAATTTGTTTTTCCAGGCGGTTAAGTTGGTTGTCGACTGTAGTTTGTAAGTCCGTTACTGACTGTACTAATGAATCAATAGTATCCCTATTCTGCGCTAATTCCACACGAGTGATGTTTAATATACTTAAACTATGTTCTATGATATGTAACATCTGCCTTTGAGATTTAGCCAACTTTGCAACATTTCGCTTAATTCCTTGCACGTCTCTGTCGTCAGCGACACCGAATAAAAAGGAGAAAACACCGCCCAAAGGCAAAATAGATCGTTTTGTACGTTGGTTAGTAAAAGATATCAAGTTAGCGTATTCTGATAAGAGCTCATTGCCAGTTCCATTAAATGATGATGCATATGACTGAATATCTTTTAAAGTCGTTAAAAGAGGTTTGATGTGTGCAACATTATCAACTGCATTGTTATCAGCGCTATAATGTTTGATTGCCATTCCGGACACCAAACGTATGCGCTGGATCTGACTGGTTAATTGATTAACAAAACGCGGATAAGAGCCTAGATCTAATACCAAAGCTAATTTCCAATGAGTCTTTGAGATAGCAACCGTTCTTATATCGCGAAACAGAATATGGTTGCGAATGAAATCATTTGTATTTCTCTCCCTGAATTGAGCCGCGTTTCCTGTTATACAAAAAAGGAACACGATTATAAAGGGTAAAGAGTAAAGTCTAGTAAAAGAGTCCATGCTGTGTAATAAGGGCACCTAAAACGAATAAACAAAAAAAATAGTAACGAACTATTTACAATTGCGTGAGGTTACGCACATGACATGTAATTAAGACTGTAAACAAATCATATTCATCTTGTTAATTACCTCAATTTGGTTAATTACTTTGAGGCATGATGCGAACATATGTACAAAAATGTAACATCATTGTTTAGATGTCACGATAAATAGCTTTGGGTAATCAAAAATCGACCAATCGAATACAATTCACAATCACACTTATTTTGTGTACTTAGGGGTATGTTGCCGCTACCTACTCACAAATCATTTGTGTATTAGAAAAGAAATCTTATTCTGACCATTATTACTACCTACTTGGGAAATCGTCTGAGTGTTAGGAGGAAAATAGTCTTATTCTGACTATGTTTTTCGTCCTGTCACAAATATGATCATTGTAACCGTACTTGAGAACTTATATCCTCAAATATAAAAAATAGTCTTAAAGAGGACTATTTAACATTGCTTTAAGAAATAAGGTTAATATTTGATGTTGGAAAGCAAGCCCAGTGTCTTGACTATAGCCAATAGCATTGATGCTCGCACCTTTTCGTGTCACTGTATTACAATCCATAGGGGATGTTGTGTCCTGAGATGAATCATCATGTGACATAGTATCGCCTGAATCAATTTGCTGCGAACCCCCCGATATGTGAGTAGAAGATTGGTTCGGAAGGTCTGCACTAAATCGGTGGCTCTCTGATTCTGTATTGGAATGAGACGAGGCCGATGGGGGTACGAAATTCTTGTGTGATTGATCTTCAGAACCATACAGTCTATCATTTTGCATTTTACGCAATCTAGCTTGAAGTTGAGCCAAGGGGACGTTATCATCCGTATCGGAAGAGGTGCTTGAGTGCACAGATTCGAACCGGTTTGGTTTGAATCTTTTGACAGTTGCCCGAGGCAAAGGGACTTCCAAGTCGGAGTCTTCCGATGAAGCATCAGAACCAGTACTTGTACTGTCTGACAAAGATCGGTTGATATATCTGCAATTTCGGACCGGACGAGCATGTAATTGCTTGTCATTTGGCAAAGGCCAATCCTCTATTTTTGCCTTTTGGACTTGATCCACATGACAGGTAATTAGTTGGTTGTCTAATTTATTAATAATAATTAATCGTTTACCTGGTAAAAGTCTAATGACTCTAAAATAAGGAGACCATTGTGCTTCGTGTTTGACAGTTTTGGGCTTAAGATAGAAAACTGGATCGTCAACTTGTAGATCTAATGACTTGGTGTTCTTGTTAGCATTAGCCAGGCGACTGCGGCGAGCCTTTGCTATCGCGCGGTAGGATTGACAAAATATTTCATGTGATCTTTCTAGCATGATTTCTCCAGGATCTTCACCATAATATGGAGTCCGTTTATGTAACATAAGGTCTATAGGCAAGAGTGGGTCCCTATTGAATAAAAGATAGTAAGGACTCAACCCATGTTGACTTGAAGGGGTGAACCTTAGACTGCCGGCTATTTCGGGAAGTAACATGTCCCATTCTTGACGGTCTTTAAGTAATTTTGCTAATATTCTGCCGTAATCTAAATGAATGCGTTCGTTGGAACCATTCGATTGTGGGCGATAAGGGGTAGTTTTGGAGTGAAGTATGTTAAGTGATTCCAAAAGCGAAGTGAAAGCCTTAGAAACGTATATAGAACCATTATCAGTTATAACTTTGAGTGGAGCCCCATATCTCCAAAATATAAGATCAAAAAAGGCTTGTATGAGATACTCAGTAGTAGCTTCAGGAACTGCTCTAAGTTCTGAATATTTTGAGTATTCACAGAGGAAACAAAATATGTATTTGTTTTTACTATGCGATGGAATTAAAGGTCCAATTGTGTCAATGGAGATTACGCGGAAAGGCCCCGGGGGAGGCTCCCTGTAAAGCATCGGACTTCGGTTTTGTCGTAAAGTGACGGATTGACAGCTGATACAATTTGTAACAAATTGAACAACATCCTTGAAAAGTCCCCTCCAGTAATACTTGGACTTAATAAAAATGAACATCCTTTGGATACCTGGATGACCTATTTCATGGAAAGCTTTTAAAGTGAACTCTTGCAAGTGTTTGGGAACACAAGCCCTTAAATTGGGGGAGTTCTCATCGGTCTCGCCAATGTAATATAAAATTCCTTCCTTTATGATGAATTGTCTACTATCCTTACCAGTAAGTGAATTAGTACGAACCTTGTTAATGAGTGCCTGGAGCTCGGCATCTTTGCTTTGTTCGGAAACTAAATCCAAAGATTCTAATGAAGGTATTTCTAAAGGTGGCAGAGGTTGAGGAGGTCGGGTATCACTTAAAATATCCTTAGGGTCAAAACATTGTGAATTGATGATATTAACATCGGTTGTCTGTGGTGGATTTTGGGACGTAAAGGGTGAAGTCATTTCATCATTAGGTAGAGAATCTAAAGGTTTGCAACTTCTTGAAATGTAATCGGCAACGACGTTTTTAATTCCAGGAATGTGTACAAATTCTACATTGTAGTTTGAAATCTTTAATGCATAGCGTTCTAATAACTTATTCTTGTAAATCACAGAATCTAGTTGAACCAAAGGTTTATGGTCAGTCTGAATGACGCATTTATTACCAAACAAATAGAAGTGCAATTTTCTTAGAGAAAGAACTATTGCTAAACATTCCTTTAAAATAGTACTGTATTTTCTCTGTGTTCTAGAAAACGCGAAACTAACAAAGTGAATGGGATGTCCATTCTGAGATAGAACTCCTGCGGCCGCTTCGTCGGTAGCGTCGGTCGTGAGAACGAAAGGTTCATTCGGTGAAGGATGTCGTAAAGTCGGTATATGGGACAAGGCTCCTATAAGCTCGTCATATGATTTTTGACATTCGTCCGTCCAAAAAAATCTCGCGCCTTTATGGGTCAAACGAGTTAATGGAATGGCTAATTGCGCATAATTTGGGACAAATTTTCTGTAAAAACCAGTGACCCCAAGAAATATTCTGACTTCTCTCACTGTTGAAGGGATTTTGAGCGATTTGAGATCTTCTACCTTAGCGGGGTCAGGTTTGATACCGTCTGGTGTAATCTTATGTCCTAAATAAGATAATTCTGATTTGAAGAACTCGCACTTGCGTAACTTCAGCTTTAATCCATAAGATTGCAGTTTTTGAAAGACAATCGCGAGGTGTTTCATATGATCCTCGGGGGATTTACTAAAAATGAGTAGATCGTCAATGTAGATTATTGTAAATTCTGTGTGATCGCGGAAAATTTCAGTCATAATTGATTGGAAGTAATTAGCGCTTGAGACTAAGCCCTGTGGTAAACGATTGAATTCTAAATGATAACCTGGTACAGAAAATGCGCTCTTATGTTTGTCTTTCTCATCAAGTTCAATTTGGAAGTAGGAATTTGAAAGATCTAAAGATGAAAAACATTTGGAACCCTCAAGGCTAGATAGAATATCTTCAACCCTAGGTAATGGGAAATTGTTCGTTTTAACCTGTTTGTTAAGCTTTCTATAATCTATAACTAGTCTATAGTCTTTTGAAGAAAACTCATTACATTGTTTCTTTGGGATCAATAATGCGGGTGCAGCATAATTTGAATTGGAGTGTCTAATAATTTTGGCGTTCAATAGTTCGTTTACCTTTTTGGTCATCTCTGATCTTTGAGAAAAGGGTAAGCGATAAGGGGGTACCTTGATAGGGCTGTCGGAAAGTGTTTCGATTGGCACACGCGCCGTGGGGTGACAACCCAAATCGAACTCATGTTTACTAAAGATTGCATCATATTTGTGTATTAAGTTTTGAATTCTATGTTTGTAAGTGTTTGGGGCATTAAACGAGTCCAGGGGATGAACTTGGTCAATTAAGTTGACAGACGATCTTGCTGGAGGGCAGTTAGAGGGATGTAAAACGTCAACCGTATAATTATCAATGTTTTGCAATTTAGCAACTATGCAACCCTTTTTTAAAGTAAAAGATTTTGAGGTATAATTGGTTATAGTTATAGGAAATTTCCTTTTCTTATCTAAATGTATCAAAGCCGGATGTAACTGAAGATTAGGTTCTTGATTAATGAAACCCCTGTCAACCCCCATTACTTCATAATCATTGTGTATTGGTAGTGATGGATTATTTTTTACATGGCCTACTGAAGTGCATATCGAACGGGGCTTAATGACAATTGTTTTTGCTACTCTCACAATAGAGGCTATGGAAACATCATTCTCTAGCGGAATGTACTGATCCATAATACGAATGCAATTAAGGTCATAATATATACGTACACTAAATCTAGTCATGAAATCCCGTCCTATAATACAGTTTCTAGATAAATTTTCTGCGACAATAAAGGCATGGTCAAGTTTAAGCTTGTTTGTTTTCATTTTGATTGGAACCGTACCCAACACTTTAATTGAATCACCTGATGCAGAACTTAATGAGATATTAGTATGTTGTAGAGGTGTTTTAGGTTTAATGAATCATATATGCGTTTGCTGATCAAAGAAAAACTAGCTCCAGTATCTACTAAGGCTCTAACTGAAAGTGAATTTAGTTTAATTAGACAAGAAGAAGGTGTAGTAATTTCATTCAAATGCGAATTGTAGCGAGAATTGTACTCAGACGACCTTAAATTCTCTGATAGGTCGACCCTTTTCCTATCAGAGGCATTGCGTTTTTTGGAACATTGTTGACCTTATTGTAATTTTGCTTCAGATTCGCGTATTCATTGCATTCTGATCTGTAGTGTCCTAATTTCTGACAAAACCAGCAAATAATAGTGGATTTATCCCTAAACGGTCTCTCATGTTGAGTTTTAGCGCGAACTTGGGAATATGGTTGAAATGGGCGCGTTGACTGATTTTGTGATTGTTGGTGTGTTGGTCTGTCAGTTTGCCTGTCCATTTCATCCCTAATTGAATTTATACTTGATTGGCGTTTTCGACAATCTGCGGAGACATGTCTATGTCTCTTACAAAAAGTGCAAAAACGTCGTCTGCTTAAATGACTTACGTCCATTGGTTCGGTTTGTCTGTCGTCCGTTGTAAATGTTTCGGGGCGATGTGAACGAGGATCCGTCCGTAATTTACATTTTGTCTTAAAATTTTGTTCTGCGATTGCTATAGTTACAGCTTGTTGAAACGTAGTAGGACTTTCTCTGATAAGTTTTTGTTTGATGTTGAAGTCCAAAAGGCCATCAATAAAAAATCCAATTAATTGATGGTCTATTAAATCATTGTGGGACGTAAACCCATCATACGCTTTTTCTGCCAAACTAAAAAGTCTTTCTGCGAAATTTTGAATGTTTTCTGAATGATTTTGTTTTATCCGCCTGAGTTCCGCGAAATGAATGTATTGATCGGTAACGTTGCCAAATCTCCTCTGAAGTTCGGATTTGATTTGATCCCATGTAGCGGTAGGGTTTTCTTTTATATTCCGAGCGAGAAAATCAGAAACAGTTCCTTTACTGAAACGGAAAGCCAACAACTTTTGTTTTTGCGGAGAGAGATCATGTAAAAGAGTAACTTTTTCAATCGAATTTATCCAATCTTGAAATTTTGAATGATCTCCGTCAAAAATTGTTACGACGTCTGATAATCCAGTTAAACCTAAATTACCTATTTGATCAGTTAATTTCTGTACCATTTCAAACATTTGTTCCTCGCCCGACATGGTTGAAAGAGTTGAAGTATGAGTTTTAGTAATGTTCACTAACCTTTACTGCTTCCTGCGTGGTAGATGTAGTACTTCAGATTCTAGGTCACGGTACCAAAAATAACGTCTGTGGTGTAGTCTTCAAGGAATGAACGAACAACTAAGACGATGTAGCCAGTGAAATCGTATAATGTCAGCCAAAGAAAGACGTCGTGGACAAGTGGAATAGCCAAAGATACAAGTCCCCGATGTATGAATTGCTCTGGCTTATATACACATCCAGAGCAATAAAATACATCAAAACATACATGCACATACAATAAAATTCTCATTAACTAAGTACACTTTAATTATTCATATCCCAAAATACGTATCTACTTGTCAACAGGTAGACTCTTTTGCACTGAGTAAATATGTGTTATAGAAAAAGGGGCATAAAAGTGAAATTAACGTATAATTTCACTACACACCTGCGTCGGGGAAGATCTTCTTTGGCTCAGTGGTAAACGAATTGGACTTAAAAACCAAATATTTGAATATTGTTGTCCGCGTGGCTTCGACACCAGCACACGGAAATTATTTTTCAGCTATACTTCGGTTGAGGACAGTTCGTAAGTAACACCCAGCAAGATTGAGATTAAGTGAGCCGAAAATGAGAGATATAGAACGGACACAAGGAAATTGTTGACGACGGATGACGCATTCTGGACAACGAACATTCAAGTTACAAAAAGCTCATCATGAGGACGAAAAGGAAATGGGTGTTAAGAATCAGAGAATCATATTCTCACTTCTTTGATTAAATAAGTTATCTTGTTGAAAAATCGTGAATTTATCGCGACAAGGCTATACCGAGTCATAATAATTTTTGACTAGAAAGCCATGAATGGCTTGAGTCGCTCCACAGGCTTGAAATTTTTGTAATAGAAATTCTAAGTTTTGACTAAATTTTTAGATATTTTGGGTTCTACAGTCTTTGAAATGAATTTCAAAGTTTCCACTTTATAACATATAGAGAAATGACTTCCGCCCATAAAAGACATATTTTCCATCCAATGACAATATTTTTTGCAACGTGATAATGGGTCACCCAAGGATCATACCAATGAAGTTTGATTGATATCCATCAGTTACATTCTGAGAAAATGATTTTCAAAGTTTTCACTATATAACATATAGAGAAATGACCTCCGCCAATAAAATAAATAATTTTCATCCAATGACAATAATTTTTGGTATACTGATAAGGGGTTACCTAAGGATCATTCCAGTGAAATTTGGTTGATATCTATCGATTTCATTCCGAGAAAATGATTTTCAAAGTTTCCACTATATAACATATAGAGAAATGACCTCTGCCCATAAAATACATATTTTTCATCCGATCACAATAAGTTTTTGTAGCCTGATAAAGGGTTACCCAAGGATTATTCTTGTAAAATTTAATTGGTATCCATCCATTAGAACCTAAGAAATGTCTCTTTTTACCATATTTGGAAATGTCCCACGCCCATTAAATCCATGATTTTGATTGGATCAAAATTTCTTGAACACATTTGAAAGTGGGTCACCTAAGGATCATTCCTGTGAAGTTTGGTTAAAATTCATCCAGTAGTTTCTGAGGAGAAGATTTTTAAAGAAAAAGTTTACGTCCGGACGGACGGACGCACGACGGACACCACGCCATGACAATAGCCCCAGTGGCTTTCAGCCAGTGGAGCTAATAATCCAGACCAGATAACATTGATATTGAAAACATTAACACGTTATTCTTTATATCATGCGATCATTTAATGGCTTTACATTTTATACACCTTTCAAAGCAAAGAAATTTTGTTGTGAGCGTTTTTTGTTAATATCACGAATAAGCAAGATTTTTCTAAAAACAGACTGCCTGATATCATCAGACGCTTACAATTTCAATTGTGTCAATGAAATCTTGATTTGTTTCTATCTAAATTTATTTATAATGAAGTTGTTGATTGTATCTTTTAGAGTCATTTTGGAGTGTTTTGAATTGTTGCAGTTATGTTTGGAATGAGTGAATGGAGCGCTAAGTTAGTGATTTAGAATGGTTTTGATCGAGACGAATGTCAATTTCACAAAGTAACTAACTGTATAATATCAATACATGCTTTGTTGCATGATAAAATTAATTTCGGTGTTTTCTCTTTTCTAGATGGATCGATGTCTACATCGACCAGGATGGACTGACGCTTGCTGAACAGTATTTATGGGTTATATCGGCCATGGGTTTCGAATCGAAATTAATAAAAGATAAACTCAAACAAGTTTACACTTTTTACCATGTTTGACAGTCCAATTACGTTTCGTACTTTGTTCACAATCTAACTTCTACATTTTATATTTTGGGTGAAATAAATCTGTGCCATTCATATTTTTCAAAAATGTTATGATTTTTTACGATTAAATTTCAGACTGTGTGTTTTGAAATGTGTACACTAAGACCACGCCTTTAATAAAGGCAGATTCCATCTATTCAGATATTAACATTTGCGTGTTTTTTTTTTTTTTTTTTTTTTTTTCGTTTTTTTTCTTCTTTTTTTTAATAATCTAAAACAGTGTAGATCAAAGCAGAAAGTATTTTATTTCTAAATTAGAAAAACTGAAGCCAAAAAGAAACATCGTTAAATTGTTATTTCAATTTATGTTGAAAACCATCTATATTAAATTATAGTGGTTGTCTGGTTAAGGCAACTATGAGGTGTGAAATAGTATTCATGATAATTTTAACTTTAAGTAAAGAATTTCATGGTGATAAGGCTTCAGATTTCTGTAGAAGATATATTGGGAGCCAGTCGTGTTCTAGTGATCTTTGCTGTTGCACAGACAAAACAGCGATTTGTGATGGAAGGAGAGGCATACTACCATATATACCGGTCTTACCGAGACGTATTGATACCTTACAGCTACTGCATAATAGACTAGAAGTTTTAACACAAAATGACTTCAAAAACGTTACAAATCCATTTCTGAAAAAACTCGTGATTGGTGATAACGAAGTAATAAATGTTTCCAGCAATGCTTTTGAAAGGTTAACGTCTCTTAAAAGCTTTGTATTCAAAGATAATAGTGGAATTGATAGAAATTCTTTATATGCAGCAATAGAAAATATGAAAAATCATTCACTTAAAACTCTAGAACTAACGAATTTAGGTATTTCAGGAAAACTTAACAGAACCGTGTTGAACATATTGAATCAACCATCTCCTTATACCGTCAAACTGATTGGAAACAGAATAACATTAATTGAACTCGAGGGTTTCAAAAATAATACAAAACTACTAAATCTATATTTATCTTCAAATACGATTTCACTGTTTAACGCAATTGGCGGTCATCCAACCCTTAAAGTACTAAAATTGGATCACAACAGAATAACGGGAAACCCTCCAGAATTTTGCACCTTAGATAAAAATGAATTGCCAAACCTGATGTATCTATATCTCGACAATAATTACATCAATAATATAACACCAAAATGTTTCGGATGCCTGGCAAACCTTAGACGTCTAGTACTCACCGCTAATTTCATAAGAAATATCCCAGATAATGTAATTGCTAATCTTAGTTTTTTGTATGACTTTCGTATAAGTCAGATGATGGGGTTTTGGTGGAGAAAAATGACTATCGCAAGATATGCGTTTAACAGTTCAAGCTTGGAGAGGATAGACATGTATGATAATCAAATCCCCTTTACAACAGAACATGTGAAGTTGAATTTTTTCGAACATTGCAAACAGTTGACCCATTTGAATATCAGAAGGAACAATATGCACATGATTAGTGATAACAGACTTGTGCAATTATTGTCACCTTTGGTAAATATAGAAAGGTTGTATCTGGATGAAAACCGCATCAGATATCTCCCAGAAAATATGCTTAAGTCGTTTACTAAATTGAAATTCCTGAGCATGAATAGAAATTTGATTCAATATTTGGGTAGTTCGTTAATTGGGCCAGTAAGTCTGGAAGATTTACGTGCAAGTGGGAATAGAATCAAAACAATAACACCTAATTCGTTTCCAGAAGGTATCGAAACAACATTGAAAAGACTTGATTTGTCAAAGAACCCCTTGGCATGTACTTGCGATAATATGTGGTTTAGAAACTGGATCGGAGAGGAAGGCAGACCGCATGGTACAAACATAAGTTTGTACCACTGGCCATACCGCTATAAATGCAATACTCCAAAAGAAAGGTATCAGAAGCGTTTCCAGGATTTCAGACCAACCGTGACCTTTTGTCAAAAAAGCAATGTCACCCTTATAATTTCAACTACGTTAGGTTCTATATTCATATTTATTTTACTTTGTCTCCTCATTGGTTTGCGATATCGCTGGCATTTGATGTACTTTTGGTATAGATTGAGACGTTCAACCGTAGAACCCCGTGAAAGAAGTCTTAGTACACAGCAAGAACCGTACACATATGTTATATACAGCGAGGATGATTGCAATTTCGTACACAACACACTTATCAATATAATAGAGGAACAGTTTGGGCTAAAGTTGTTTGTCTGGGATCGTGACGCCGATGCAGGTGCTAGAGCCAATGTTATGTTTAACGCCATTGAGCTAAGTGAAAATGTCCTTGCTGTTGTTTCTAACGATTTTACTAAGGATGGGTGGTGTGATTTTCAGCTCGAATTGGGTTTGGCGAAGAAGAATACAACAGGAAAGGACTGCCTTACATTGTTGCTACTTGATGACCTTGATCTCGGCTTACTTAAGCGATCGTGGTGTGTTACCTTAGTTAAAAATGCAACCATTACCTGGCGTGGGGATGCTCAATCAGTACAAGGCAAACTTTGTCGGACCAGAATTAAATCGAGGCTGTCTTCGGCACCCACTGGATATCTTAGTTGTATGCAGTAATTGATTTATTTGAGCCTGTACGCAAGATTTCCAACAATTTCAAATGGGCCTTTCCGAAAAAGTGGTTTATCTCCCTTTTTCCCTATAATTCACTAGAGTGACTTCCCTTGTTGGGGTAGCAAATCTTTACAGAAAGCATTGAAAAATTACGGATGGCAGTCCGTTTGCAGACGATTATGCCGCTTATAATTGTTGAAAAGCGTTTTATTTTTGTAATTTTTGTTTTCATTGAAGTTATTTTACAGGCAGTTCATTGTTTGTACATTTCTTAAATTAGATCCTTTATTTATTAAGTTAAGCATTTTTCGATGATCCCATTGTAATCACGTAACTTTATATCATACAATATGTAGCCTGCATAATGGTAAATAATTACTTCTCTATATAAAACATGGTTCGAGATGCTACTAACGTCGTAATCGCGGTTTAACCTATCCCATTTTTTTGTATTTAATTTGTCCATACACGAAATTAAAATATGATATTTCTTATTCTTATTAGAAAACACAAAGCTATATATGCTTGTGATAAAATAATAAAAAAGATGAAAGATTTATCACTTGACGCTTAATCTTATTGTAATTTACAAATACTTTGAAGAAATGGTGGTATAATGATATTGAAACTTCGTGGCAAAAAAAAAAAAAAAAAAGAACTGAAACCAGCGCTTTGGCGATCTTTCAGTTAATGAAGCATGTTCATGGATATGTTAGCGTTTGTGATATTTTAACCGTACATTTTTCATTTCTTGGTGTACAAAGTTCACAACACTGATATATTTTAGCACAATAAATGTCCACACTGCGTATGGAACAAAAGAAAATGTCAGTGTAGTCTGTAATTTGCATAGATACGTCAGACTAGGTTAAAGTTGGTTTCACGTTCTTTTCGTTATAGGGGTCATGTATGAAATATTCATTTAAAATAAAAAAAAAACAGTTTTATTCGGCACGAGCCCCTTGCAGCGCTATTCAAAATTTCATTTTGCTTTTGTTGCATTCTTACTATATTAAAATGTGAAAACGACAGTAAATGCAAATAAAATGTCCTGCTAAATTTTAATGATTATGCACTCATGTAATATGGCTGAAGTGACCGAAAATGTATAATAATTTATGTAAAAATATGATCATATCTTTTTTGTATGTGTGCGTGTCTAACTTTGTAGAAAGGGTTTTCGATTGACCTGGGACCCCGCCGGGATCAAAGAGCGGTAAACCACGCTAGTAGCAGACGTAAGTTACAACACGTGTGTTAAATAAACATCGCACTGTTGATTTCTAAAATGTTGTTAATAACGAATTGACAATGAATTGTTTGGTGTCTGCCTTCAATTATAAATTGGCATCTGATTAGCAATAAGTCGTGTTTGTTAATTGAATAAATAACGACGTGTGTTTAAGATTATTTAAGATTAGTAATACGTTTTTTGTCGCCTAAAGCAATTACAGTACGTTGTCAAGTAGTTAATACATCTTTCAGGAAATGAATATGAACTTGTTCAATTAGCACTATTTGAATATTAAGAATAATTAATTTTAGGTTTTAAAGAAAACTATAGCAATTTATGTAATTAAATAAAATATAACCAGTATGATCTAGTTCTAGTTACAAAGTTTTGTTTCTTGTTTCGTAACATATGATTTTCAGGTATAGATGCTAAAAAGTTTACGAAATTCAGGCGCATTTTCAAATTAACAAACAAAGCTTCAACAACAAAAAGTACATAAAAAGAAATGATAAGAAAAAAAGGATTATTATAAAACATCCACTTTTGTGTATATTTACTTGTTGTGGTTTTTTTTGTTGTTGTTGTTGTTTTTTTTAAAGTATGAATTACGTTTTTTTTGTTTTTTTTTCATAAAATGATAAAATATCAACGGTATATTATCAAATAGGTTTTTACTTCTTTTCTGTCATCCAAAAAATACACACATGGTATGAATTCTGCATCAAAATGATCCGAAATTGATTATCCTGCGGAACGAAATGGTAATTTCATGGTATGAAACTATTTTTTTTTATGGTACGAAACGTCTTCACCAATGGTACGAAACGTCTTCGCTTATGGTACGAAACGTCTTCGCCTATGGTACGAAACGTCTGGTACGATATGGTTATGGTACGAAACGTCCATAATTCTACTAAAAGAACGGATTTCTTTAAATGTACTACGCATTTTGAAAACAGCTATGTCATGGACTTCTTCCCACATAAATCATTTCCGTTATATTTTTACGTTCGGATGAATACAACCGTTGCTATGAAGTGACAATGTAAACAAAAAGGACGACAGACATTTTGTTTCGACTCAATTTTTAAATATGCGTTGATTGGTGGAATTGAATACCACTAACTTTGAATAAATGAAAAAAGTATATTCATAAATAAACGCGGTTGAAATTTATTTTTCTTACCATTTAAATGTTCGAGATCTGATTGAATATGTGTCACGAAGGACGGGACGGATTAGAAGACATGATAAAAAAGAAAGGAGGGAGAGATAGATACTGGAATATAGATAGACACTTTAGTCTGCCAATTTATTATCTCTAAAATTAAACTGGAAAAACTGAAAAGGTGGCTGTCTTATCATGGCGAAGTTTTTTTGTTTGCATGAGGTTTTACGCTGTTTTCAACATTTTTTTCAAAATACCGGTATAGACATAATTTTTAGATTAAGAACGAAGAGATATTCAAACAGTGTTTCAAATTTTATTCATTCGTTTTCTCATAGAAATATACTCATAGAAATAATATTACTCTGCTAGATCCCCTTAATGAATTAATAACATCAAACACTTAAGTTTTAGTCGTGTCGTTGAAAAGCTAGCTACATACAATTTTATGTTATTAACCCAACAGCTGAAGGCCACACTTTGTGTTAATCGTATTAATTATAGGTAGATTTTGAGCGGTGAGCCCTGAAATCTACTCTTGACGGTTAAATTTCCGTGCTATTCTTTCAACATAGATAAAACAGACATTAAAAAGGTACAAATTATCTTTCAAATGAAACGTAGTGCTTGTCTTATATCTAAAGGTTTACTCATATACCTATGGTAATGGACTCAACGCCTAGGTCAGAGCTCAGTTTTGAAAACACACCTATAGTATTATGTAGGAATTTGTTATGCGTCATCATTTGAGGTTCTTTTTAGTACAGAAGAAAATCGGTACAAAAATATTTGGGACATCCGAAAGGACATGATATCCACTGCAAGTAAAAGTACCAATAAAGGAATGATTTTCCTAAGTAGTTATTTCAAATATTCTTGGTAAAGTATTTCTTGAACACAGTCGATTTGCATTAAGACCACAGTTGATATGGTCTAGGAGCATAATTATTAGAACAGTTAGTTGCATCGAGAATTTGATAGTCATCTCAAATTCATTCTAAATCGCTCACTCACTGCTCTATTTTTTAAATCAACACACATTTACTCAAATCGTTCAAAAACGTTCCAAAATCATTTCAAAACATTTCGAAATCGTTCAAGACAATAAACAATTTTATTCAAATCGATCAAATTATTCTTTGATTCTATTGGCTGGTGAGGACTTTAAAATATCTGATTGGTCCACAAAGACTCAAAAACAGAAAAGTGCGTATACTATATTAAATGGAGGTACATGTAATTAATATCGCTTATATTGTTCGTCTTGAACAAAATTAACAATGTTTGATTACCTGTCTTTAATTTACTTAAAATTCGCTCAAGACACTTATTCAATTTCCAAAATCATTCATCATGTCTAATTCAAGATGTTTTTGCCGTAAATCAGTCATGAAAAACGATGTCCAATCCATGACAATTATAGCATTTCCAGGGTATTTGGTAATAAAAAGGACTGTACTTATATTGAAACATTCGATTAAAGTGGCATCATCTGATCGCCTTTTGGACGGTGTCGAGTACAAAAAAATTACGAGAAGTGGTCGGGAAGCGGTCGGATAATAGATAAAGCTGATCTTGAATTGATCATGTAAAGATCGAGTCTGACTGGGTTTCGTTATCCCGGCTTGTACACGATCTCTCGGCCTGTACTCGGGTAATTTCTGCAAATTTCCATTTAAAGTTGTATCTGTATTAGTGCATGGACAAGCGACATTTCATGTCTAAATTTGTTCCATCATAATTCCATCATAACCCCATATCAATATGCAACCGATTCTTTATTTTGACTGCTAAATTAGTGTCAAAATCATTTTGTGATAACCTCGTTTTCACCCTTAGTAAATTTCCGGGAACAATATCACCGGCTTGGGAGTCATCGTCTCTTTAGAATCAATTAGCAAACCTCTCAGCTATTAATAAATATGACAATTTATTGCGTTTATGATTTAGGAAAAGAGTTTATGGGGACTTATTTTTTCTGCTTTTCATAAAACAAACGCCATATCCTCTAGAAGATGGGATTATTTCCAGAGTGATATCCCAATCTTTAAAGCTTCTCAAAGAAGGTACAAAAGAGGGACTCGCTGAAAAACAATCGGAGATTCCTGCAAAATATACATTTTCTTACCCTGTCAAAATATGGTATTGCATATACACAATAACTTGTTTTGAACATATTTCAGATATGCCACAATTCAATCTTTGTTTGAATTAAGATAGTGGAACCGTAATAGATCTGCAACATTTCGGCATTCATGAACAATGTTGACCGAGGTTTCCCAATTATTCTCGTTTAACACTGTTAAAGTTCATTTCTTCCGAAACGTTGCTGAACTATTACGGGTCCACTACCTTAAGAAATCATCTCATCATTGTGATTTGTCATTCAGAAAAAAAGTTAATTCTGTCATTTTCCACCATTTTGTTTCAAACATTATCTTCCTCTGGCGATTTGAACGCCGTATTTACGACGGAACGACTGTAGTTACGCCATTAAAGTCTCTACCAAGATTTGATTTCGTTTCACATTCCATAGAGGTTTTTTTATGGGGGGGGGGGGGGGTGCAAATTACTGAAGCAATGTGCCATGACTGGATCGAAAGGCGGATCTAGACTGCTATCCGTATCTTTATAGTAAGGAACATTGTGAAATTGGTAAGTTGAATGATTTTGGAATGAAATTTAAATGCGTCTGATGAGCATGATTTAAATTATTTTTTTACGCTGAAGAAAGAGATATTGAATGGTTAGGATCAAGATGAATGTCAATAAATAAGTATTGATTTTTGTTTATTTATCGTCGCTATAATACCTAAGCATATGGCCATATGAGCGACGCCCACAGAAAACTGTAAGTTGTTACGGGGGAAAGTGCAAGTTTGTATTACGAAACTACTGCTGAGATCCGCCATGGTTCTTTCACGTAGGTGTAATGCACCGTCTCTCGGTACCTAACTTCTCATCCGAAAAACAATTAGTTTGTTAATGTGCCAGCCCGGGAATCAACCCACGCGATTAACTTTCAATTATTTTGAGGTCCGGTGCTCTACCGACAGCGCTAATCGGGCCGACTGAATAAGTTTATACAATGAAATCCTTTATAGCTGTTCCTGTGAAGATTTCATGCATTCTGATTGGCTGAGAATCAGCTATAAAGATTTCCGTCTCATAATAGAGATTCGTCACATTTCTTTTGATTTGGCGATAAAATTACGAGAGATGAAAAGTATATTTTTCATTGAGATATGAAACTTAAAGCCATTCTAGACTCATGTATGAATCCGTTTTACGGATTAATACAGTGTAATTATACGCCCGTCAAAGGAGAGGACGTGCAGTGTGATGACCCATGGCGGCGGCGGTTACTTCTTTGTCCGAAGCATAACTCTGTCATCTTTGTCCGATCGGCTTAAAATTTGACAGATAAATTTCTCTCGTGATTACGGAGAGCAATGCACAAGAATTGTAGCTCTACCTAGCCTAGATTTTTCATTCAAATTTCAAATATAAGATCTGAGTCCCAGTTTATAAAACTGTTCTCATTATCAACTAAGAATTTTCTCAAACTTAGAATTGAATTAACTGTACGAGTATGAGCATAAGACATAAATTAAATATTAATAAGTTGTTATTCATTACAACTTATTACTTTTATCGTTTATATTCATACATTTATTACAGTATTATTTTAGAACTATAGCTTTAAACTTCATTTGAAATTTGAGTAAAATCTGGTTTGAGAATGAGAAACAAATTAGCGATAATTATACCCACCCTTTAATGGAATATGGATATGAGCTTTATAGCTTCCTATTGACAACCAGACGCTTATAATTTCATTTTTGTCGATGAAATCGCGATTTTTTAAGTCTTATTTTTTTCGGATGTTGTTGTTTATCTTATTTTTTGTGAATTTGGAGCGTTTTTTAATGGTTTGGGTGAGTGTTGATGGAGAAGATTGTCAATTTCACGATGAAATTAACAGTAGCAAACACATCCTTTACTTATATAACCTCCTTATGCAAAATGAGCTTCTGGGGGTTTTCTTCCGATTTGTTACAGTAAATTTTCATTTAGATGTGCAAATTAAACGCTGACCTCCATTGCATGCATCAATAAATCTGCTTCGCGTATTCCTTCTAGTTTAATTCCCATACTTAAACATTCATCAATGAAAAAAATACAATAAAATCAACAACAAAACAACGCCATCAACTCTTTATTACACATCTTACATATAAAGCTTCATAGCTTAGAATACAAAAATTCAAACAAAGTTATTTTTCATTCCCCTTTTTCTAATATTTGTTTTCTATCATAAACCATGTTGGTGTTACTCAATGTTTAATAAGCCAATAAATGGCCAATGCCAATCATGATCATTCAATTCCTAGCTCATCTGTTTTCGGAGAAAACCCGAGGTATTGAATTTTAGCCTTGGCGTCGTGGTCGTTGTCATTGTCGCAGTGCGAAAAATTGGTACACATGTTCACCATCAACAAAAGCAAACTGTACTAGAAATGGGATAACTCTAGATGGAAGTATATCCTTTTTTGGACTTGGATAGTGTACAGTTAACAATATCGTGAAATTGGCAAGGTGAATGGTTTTGGAATGATTTTGGAATGAAATTGAATGAGTGTGTGGAGCGAGTATTGAGTGAATTTAATGGGAGGTAATCCTTTATCGCAAATTTTGTTTAATGAAATATGCAATGAAAGATCCTATGAAAAGCTAACAATTTGAATTATATCAGTGAAATCGCGATTTTTCACAATCGAAATTTGTTTTGAATGACGTTGTTGATTGTATAGTTTTCAGTGGGTTTGAACGTTTTTGAATGGTTTAAGTGAGTGTTTGGAATGAATGAATGGAGCGCTGAGTGAGCGATTTAGAAGGGTATTGATTGAGGCGAATGTCAATTTCACGATGTAACTAACTGTGGGCATCCATAGGCGATGCTCTTATTTGCTGACTGTCATTTGTACCTTAAATAAGGAGCGTCAATCATAATTCAATTAGGAAACAGTCGCCATTAACACATGCATAAGTATTAAGGGACGTCTAGACAGATTATTTTCATCTTAAAGCCAAAATGTAGACTGATTTATTCTCATTGTCTTGGACTAATAGTGCACGACAACTAAGGATTTTTCTTTTTAGCTCAGTTTTCGCTTGTGATAAACCCTGCCAGTCTGCACAGATTGAGCAGGCTGATCGGGGTTATATATAATACGTACTTAGTGTTTTGTATGGAAAAAAATATCTAACGAGGTTGGGAGAATTGATCATTGTCGAGGCTCTGCCGAGACAATTACCAATTCTCACAACCGAGTTAGATATTTTTTCATACAATACACTTAGTACGTATTATATTTATCTTATAACCTCTTTTTGTCTTGTTTTAGTCGATGTTTCTAACTTAAATGCTAGTTTCTAAAAATAACTGTATGATATTATTGTTCTAAAAATAACTATGTGATATCATAAAAAATATCATACGGGTTGTTATCATACGGATACTTGTATAGTTATAAGATAAAAATCTTTTCACGTCCCTTTTCTGAATCTTTATTGATACCTCTTCCTTGTTGTATATTTGGAACATGTATCATGGCTATTAAGAACGATATCTCTATCTCTATTAAAATAAATATAAATTGGATAAGTCTACCATCACGTGGCGTGAGATAATATAGAAGGTGTGAAAAGTTTCGACCCTAGCCAAACTGCGCGGCTCGGGAAGTATGATAAGTGTCTTTTCTTTTCACTTTGGGGCAATTTGCAAAGACATAAATGTATATTCTATTTTCAAAATAATCATTATCTATAAAATATTTATGAAATATTTAATCGTTAAATGCTTGTTTTGCGGTTTTCTAAATTGTTCCCATTTCGTTACACGTTCTCAAGTATGTTTTACATTATAAAAGTAACAATTTGATTATTAAATTTAAAATGTACCCACCATACACATGTAAGTAAGTTCTGGTTTCGCGAAAAGTGGTGGCATCGTTCCCAATGCCGAAAAAATGCTATTTTCTAGGAGAAAATCCCTTATTTACAAAAACAAAAGATCTATCTAAATATTTAAAAAGAGCTGTCAGAGGACAGCGAAGCTCGACTATTCCTAGTGCTGGATAGTAACAGCAAATCGATATCGACATTGGAAATTCAATAAAATGAAAGTCAAGAGAAAAGAATCTTTGTCTAGCGGCTGATATTAAGGTCACAGAAGCCTGTGCAGAGTTTCAAAGCAATAGTTTTAGTAGGAACAGAGATACAACTAACATAAAACAGTTGCACATAAAAACATAACCAAGATTTTTAAGGCCGAAAAGAATTGAAATTCCACTAAATCAAATATTAGAGTAATGAATCTTTTTCTGTGGGCTAATATTATGGCCAAAGAAGCATGTGTAAAGTTTCCAAGCAACAGATATAGTAGAAATAGAGATATTACAGAAATACAACATTTGCACGTAAAAACTTAACCAAGAATTTCTAAGTCCAAAAAGGGTTAAAAATCCACTAAATTATATACCAGAGAATTGAATCATTATCAACAGGCTGTTGTTATGATAATTGAAGCATGTGCAAAGTTTGAAAGCAATAGTTTTAATAGAAGTAGAGATATAACTGATGTACAACATTTGCACTTTAACACTTAACCAAGAATTTCTGAGTCTGAAAAAGGTTAAAATTCCACTAAATTCAGTATCAGAGTAATAAATCTTTGTCAAGCAGCTGTTATCATGGTAACAGAAGTATGTGTAGATTTTCCAAGCAAAGGGCTAGGTAGAAAAAGAGCTATAACTGATATACAATGTACAACATTTGCACGTAAGAACTTAACCAAGATTTCTAAATCCGAAAAGGGTTAAAATTCAACTAAATTCAAAATCAGAGTATTGAATCTTTGTCAAGAGGCTGATATTATGGTCACAGAAGCATGTGCGAAGTTTCAAAGCGATAGCTCTAGTAGAAATAGAGATTTTACAGAAATACAACATTTGCACGTAAAAACTTAACCAAGATGTTTTTAGTCCGAAAAGGGTTAAAATTCAACTAAATTCAAAATCAGAGTATTGAATCTTTGTCAAGAGGCTGATATTATGGTCACAGAAGCATGTGCAAAGTTTCAAAGCGATAGCTCTAGTAGAAATAGAGATTTTACAGAAATACAACATTTGCACGTAAAAACTTAACCAAGATGTTTTTAGTCCGAAAAGGGTTAAAATTCCACTAAATTCAATATCAGAGAAATGAATCTTTGTCAAGCAGCTGATATCATGGTCACAGAAGCCTGTGCAAAGATTCAAATCAATAGCTTTAGTAGAAATAGAGATATTACAGAAATACAACATTTGCACGTAAAAACTTAACCAAGAATTACTAAGTCAGAAAAGGGTTAAAATTCCACTAAATTCAACATCAGAGTAATGAATCTTTGTCTAGATGCTGATATTATGGCCACAGAAGAATGTGTAAAGTTTAAAAGTAATAGCTTTAATAGAAACAGAAATATTACAGATAAACAACATTTGCACGTAAAAACTTAAACAAGATTTCTAAGTCCGAAAAGGGTTAAAATTCCACTAAATTCAATATCAGAGTAATGAATCTTTGTCTAGATGCTGATATTATGGTCGCAGAAGCATGTGCAAAGTTTCAAAGCAATAGCTTTTATAGAAACAGAGATTTTAAACACTTGCACGTAAAAACTTAACCAAAGCATTACGCCGACGCCGACGCCGACGCTCGGGTGACTGGAATAGTCGAGCTTAAAAGGAAAAATTCAACATGTTGTTTCTTAATTCTTATTAAATGGCTTATGAATAGAAGCAACATTTATTAGACTGACCAAAATATCAGGTTTTTGTCCAAAAAACTCTTGATAATATTTTCCTAAATTTTCAGGAATAACGCATTCTTCCTTATAAGCCTGGTTTCTAACCCTTACCTCCAAGATATAAACACTATCTTTAAAGAAATATGTCGTATTATGTAGAACTATATTTACTATTTTTGTTTCATGATATCAAATTATAAGATACGAACATTCTTAGTGGGCAGACGAGTTTTTCGTCAACAGTCTATACATGAACGATGTAATCTCGGCAAACATTGTGTACGCAATGCCAGGACGTGATACCGCTTAATCCGCCTTACGCCGCACAATTCTTACAATTCTTTAACTCGATTTCTTTAAGACGTTTATCTTTTAGGAAAACAGCATCTACAGTATACTTTCTCTTTATTTTGAACAATAATATCGATGTGTTTTATCAATATAATTCCAAAATAAGAAAGACAATGTTTCGACCAACGATATGTAAAAAACGAAAAATAATAATATTGTAATAATGTTATAGATGCTCAAGTTTTGTTCGTAACGTCTAAACAACTCGTGGTTCTTAATCTAGGTGACCACCAGAGAATGCGTAGCTAATCCGACATTGCGTGTTGACCAACTATGAATCCACCATTTCGTGATATATTCAATTTATTATACAGAACTCGTCGCAATCTGACAATATTATCTTATGCTACCAGGAACTGTTCAATTATGGTCACGAAACCGAGACAATCTCGAAATAACAACTTGAAATAGTATGGTTAGCGGTATCGTCACGATAATCAATTTACATGGATTTTGATACATTTAGTACATCGTGAAATTGACAAAATGAATATTTTTTTAAACAACTTTGGAATGAAATTGAATGAGTTCGATGAGTGAGCTTTCGGTGAAATTAAAGGAAGGTAATCGATTACAGCTAATTTTGTTCAAAATGAACAAAATGAATTCCCTTCTCTGCATTTTTTTCAGGAACAGAACATTGATACAACATGGAAATAAGCAGTGTAAACAATGTATTTTTTGTAACGTGTTTGAAATATGTAAATTACATCCCTAATCAGTCAAACGTTATGACAGACACGGCAAAAACCATGTCCCCGACCATAGGTGCGGGGCATAAAAGCGTTTTTGTATGGTAAGGGGTAGATCTTTAAGCGAATAAAAAGAATATTACATTTTCTAGGAATACAGGTCGTAAGTGAACAAAATAATTATGCAAAAATTAAATATTTATCGATCGTCTTATTATTTACACGAAATAAATTATGAAATCTTGAGAATTTTTACTAAACTACGAACGCAATATTTTCTTGTGAATTGAAGTTGGCTTACGGCCACTTTACTAAACTTCGAAAAAATACTTGCGTTTCGATTTGCGTTAACCTTGCCTTCTTCTGAACTACAAAGACTCTAAGGCATAAGAGCATATCTAAGAAACATGTATGTAGTTTACATGACATGGACACTACATGTACATTTACATACATGTACATATTCATTCGTCTTTTGTGAATGGAGATACCATGTCCGTTGCTTGATTTATAACTGGCATAAAAAAGATAGCCACGGCCCGTACGTCCCCACTTTTTTGGAATCGGTGATAAAATTAGCGACTAGTCGGCGTCTGTATTGGGCTCCGGCTGATTCACAGTGGAATTACCTTAGATCGGCGACGTTTCTCCGTATTTTATCTTCTAGTTATAAAATGCCGACTAGTCGGCGAAGTCTATGAGATTTGTGGAAGTTGATTCGACGATTTTTCGCCGGTAATCGGCCGGACTCTTGCCGATTTTGTGCACATCACAATTTTATATTATTTTTTTGTCTTTTCTGACCTTTTCAATGTATCTGGTTCGTAACAGCGACTAATTTTCACACGTCTGTATTTTTCGGTTATTAACCCGCGTTTAATGATTGAGATAGTTACGTTTTCACACGTTTTTAGCTCACCTGAGCACGAAGTGTTCAAACAGTTTTAATAAATGATCCATCCAGGGAAGTAAGTGTGACATATACATTTAGAGATTATCCAAGAGTTACCTCCCTTTTTACGCATAAAAATAATGTCGAAGACCTTAGACTCAACTCACGAGTAGCAATGTTCTTTAATTAAACTTGTGTGCATAAACTCACATATATTTATATTTTCACTGAGATTCTTTTAATATACATTAATTTTCGAAGCTTTGAAATACCATTGGATAAAATAACAGGAAAATATACTCTCACTTAAAACATTCAAAATCGCGTCAATATCACTTCAAAACTCAAGAACTATATTCAAACGGCTCCGAAAAAATAATTATTTTTCTTTTATGTATTTATTTAACTGACTTGCTTCAATTCGGAAGCGTCTGATTGGTTCGCAAAGGAATAGAAATCTATTCATAGAAGGTTCATGTATATTTTTTAAAAGGAAATAGTGTGTGTGTGTGTGGTTGGAGAGTATATATTTCGTTCATCTGAACAAAATTAGCAATAATGGATCATCTCCCTTTAAATTCATTCAAAACTCACTCATCACACTAATTCAATTTCATTCCTAAAAAGTTCCAAAATCATTACACTTGTCAATTTCACAATGTTCATAACTGTAAGTTTTGCTGCCTAAATAGACATCAGCAGGATTCTTTCACAACAAAAAACTTTCTAGAACCCATTGACAAGTTGAATTATTTTGGATTATTTCGAATTGATATTGAATGTGTGTGCAGAGCGATTTTTGAATGAAATTTAAGAGAGGTAATGCAATATCGCGAATTTTGTCCAACATGAACAAAATTAGCGACATTTATTTTCTCCTTTTGATATAACATGTATAGTATTTCTAAGATTAGCTTTCTCTGTCTTTGTGCATCGATAATTTTGTCCAGGATGAACAAAATTAGCGATGTTTATTACCCCCTTTTAATAATATGCATACAAGGCGTATAAAACGCTTTCTATTCCTTCAATAACCAATCAGACTATTACAATTTTAATTATGTCATTGAAATCGCGATTTATTTCTATCTTTATTCATTTTTAATTTAGTTGTTGATGTTACCTTTTTTAAGACATTTTAAGCGTTTTTGAATGGTTTTGAGTGAGTGTTTGTAATGAATGAATGGAGCGATGAGTGAGCGATGTAGAATGGTTTTGATTGAGACGAATGCCAATTTCACGATGTTATCAACTGTAGGTAAGGCAAGGGATAATAGATACATATTTTCTCGAAGACTTATAGTGAGCCTTAACTGTGAACAACATCTAGAAATTGACATTCATCTCAATCAAAACCGTTCCAAAATATTCGCCAAGCGAATTTAGATGTTGATTGTACCTTTTCAAGACATTTTTAGCGTTTTTGAATGGTTTGAGTGAGTGTTTGGAATGAATGACTAGTGCGCTGAGTGAGCGATTTAGAATGGTTTTGATTAAGATGAATGTCAATTTCACGATTCACATTCATCTCAATCAAAACCGTTCCAAATCACTCACAAAGGGCTCCATTCATTCATTCCATACACTCACTCAATCCATTCAAAAACACTCCAAAGTCACCGAACAAGATAGAATCAACAACTTCATTCAAAATAAATAAAGCTAGAGAAAAAAAATCGCCTTTTCAATGACACTATTCAAATTGTAGAAATAGGAAGCTATTTATATTACTTGTATACATATTTTATTAAATGAATAGTGCGCTGAGTGAGCGATTTAGAATGGTTTTGATTAAGATGAATGTCAATTTCACGATTCACAATCATCTCAATCAAAACCGTTCCAAATCACTCACAAAGGGCTCCATTCATTCATTCAATACACTCACTCAATCCATTCAAAAACCCTCCAAACTCACCGAACAAGATAGAATCAACAACTTCATTCAAAATAAATAAAGCTAGAGAAAAAAATCGCCTTTTCAATGACACTATTCAAATTGTAGAAATAGGAAGCTATTTATATTACTTGTATACATATTTTATTAAAGGGAGGTTATCAATGTCGCTTATTTTGTTCATCCTGAACAAATTTGCGATATTGGATTACCTCTCATAAAATTCACCAAAAACTCGCTCCACACAATCATTCAAGTTCATTCCAAAATCATTTCAACCTCATTCATCGTGTCAATTTCACGATGTTGTCAAATTTAATTCATCTTTTTGCGACCAATATGTGTTGGTAAACATTAAAATTCGCTGTAACGAATGTTTGTTCTTCCATAGAAAAATATTATCACATTTTCAATACTGGTAAGATATTACCGCGATGTTTGTGTGCTTTCGATGTTTAACACTTTATTCCAATGATCGCGCCTTAGTTCTTTTTTACGACAATTTCACTGTGATTTCAAATCAAGCTTGGCGAAAACGTAGGACTTCCAAATTACGAAGACTCTATCACAAAGCGGATTTTTTGTGTAGCCTCAATTATATGTACATTATTCCTTCGACAGACCAAGCTTTCAGCAATCGTATGATCGTACAGTTAAAATATCGTGAAATCAACACTCACTTCTATCAAAACCATTCAATATCACTCGCTCCATTCTTTTAATACAAACATTCACTCAAATCGATAAAAAAAATGCCCCGCAATGGTTATAAAACATTCAGAAATCGTTCAAATTGATCAACTTTTAATTCAAATCGATCAAATTATTATACGATTTTATTGGTTGGTGTGAATTTAAAAATGTCTGATTGGTCCATGAAGATATGCAAATAGAAAATTACCGTACATTTTATTACAGGGATGAATATCGCTAAGTTTGTTCATCTTGAACAAAATTAGCAACATTGGAATACCTCACTTGAATTTCACTCAAAATTCGCTCTACACACTAATTCAATTTCATTCAAAAATCATTCCAAAAACATTCATCGTGTCAATTTTACGATGTTCTTTACTGTAGGATCGCGGTCAATTCATGACATGGAAACTGGGAAAAATGGGAAATGAAATACCAAATTATTTCCAAAATTTCATTTGTCTCTCGATAAAGAAATACTCTTAGATGATACCACTTGGTTAAAAAAGACAAGTTTAGGAAACAAAAAAAGTTGTTTTTTTTAACAAAAACAGCATCATATCAATAAAATCGAAAGTCACCAAAATTAGAAACTGTCTAAAAGGGCTTCATCGTATACGTTTTCTGTACAATATATGTAGTTTTCAGAAAGAATATCGGTCATTAGCCTGATACAGTGCTATAAACTTATTTCCCGAGTCGATTTCCGCTTCCGGTACACTCTAGGAAGACGAATGAATATGTACATGTATGTAAATGTACATGTAGTGTCCATGTCATGTAAACTACATACATGTTTCTTAGATATGCTCTTATGCCTTAGAGTCTTTGTAGTTCAGAAGAAGGCAAGGTTAACGCAAATCGAAACGCAAGTATTTTTTCGAAGTTTAGTAAAGTGGCCGTAAGCCAACTTCAATTCATAAGAAAATATTGCGTTCGTAGTTTAGTAAAAATTCTCAAGATTTCATAATTTATTTCGTGTAAATAATAAGACGATCGATAAATATTTAATTTTTGCATAATTATTTTGTTCACTTACGACCTGTATTCCTAGAAAATGTAATATTCTTTTTATTCGCTTAAAGATCTACCCCTTACCATACAAAAACGCTTTTATGCCCCGCACCTATGGTCGGGGACATGGTTTTTGCCGTGTCTGTCATAACGTTTGACTGATTAGGGATGTAATTTACATATTTCAAACACGTTACAAAAAATACATTGTTTACACTGCTTATTTCCATGTTGTATCAATGTTCTGTTCCTGAAAAAAATGCAGAGAAGGGAATTCATTTTGTTCATTTTGAACAAAATTAGCTGTAATCGATTACCTTCCTTTAATTTCACCGAAAGCTCACTCATCGAACTCATTCAATTTCATTCCAAAGTTGTTTAAAAAAATATTCTAAGGTCTTCGACATTATTTTTATGCGTAAAAAGGGAGGTAGCTCTTGGATAATCTCTAAATGTATATGTCACACTTACTTCCCTGGATGGATCATTTATTAAAACTGTTTGAACACTTCGTGCTCAGGTGAGCTAAAAACGTGTGAAAACGCAACTATCTCAATCATTCAACGCGGGTTCATAACTGAAAAATACAGACGTGTGAAAATTAGTCGCTGTTACGAACCAGGTACATTGAAAAGGTCAGAAAAGACAAAAAAATAATATAAAATTGTGATGTGCACAAAATCGGCAAGAGTCCGGCCGATTACCGGCGAAAAATCGTCGAATCAACTTCCACAAATCTCATAGACTTCGCCGACTAGTCGGCATTTTATAACTAGAAGATAAAATACGGAGAAACGTCGCCGATCTAAGGTAATTCCACTGTGAATCAGCCGGAGCCCAATACAGACGCCGACTAGTCGCTAATTTTATCACCGATTCCAAAAAAGTGGGGACGTATGGGCCGTAGCTATCTTTTTTATGCCAGTTATAAATCAAGCAACGGACTTGATATCTCCATTCACAAAAGACGAATGTTTTGAATGCATAACGCGGTTCTCCAGAAAGTTTTATTTTTTTTCCATTACACATATAATGAAATTTCTCAAAGTAACAGTGACAGGTTTTATTTGTTTGATCGCAAGTTCTTTTGTAGGGGGAGGGGGGGGGGGTGTCATCATCATAGCACCGTTACTAGCGGTAAGCCTTCCGATTTTCAAATTGATAGGTCACGGCTTCGGGCCCTGGCGACTGCACATATATACAATGTATATCCACTTAGTACAGTCTTACACTAACCCTCGATATACATTAAGACAACTGTCTTCCGTTCACAAATGGGTTGGTTATAGTTAACTTTGCTAGGAAATGTTGAAATACATTTCTCAGGTGCTCCAGCCGCCGTCATAGCGCAGTTGGTAGCGCGTCGGACTGTCAATCTAGAGGTCCCGGGTTCGATCCCCGACGGCGGCACTCATTCTTTCCGACTATTTGTCTCTCACCAATGGGTTGGTAATCGTAGACCTATGTGAGATAGTGTCTGGAGGCTAGGAAAGAATGTGGTGGTTGTACTGGAGAGGGAAATACCAGGAAACCATTGTTAGGTGCTCCAGCCGCCGCGATATAACTGAAATAATGTTGAAAGCGGCGTTAAACTCCATTCAATCAATCAATCAATTCTCAGGTGCTCCAGCCGTTCCAATATTATTTTAACTTTTTAAAAGCAGCGATAGACCCAATTCAAACAATCATTTTTTTTTTATTATTTTTTCATTTTTTTTTATTATTATTATTTTTTTTTTTTTTTTTTTTTTTTGGGGGGGGGGACAAATGCAATTATATTCTTTTCTATATTTTAGAAACATCACTATCCCCCCTCCCCACCTCCACCCCTAACTATTCTATAAAATCATTTTCCTTTTTCGCATATACAATGTGGCAATGTTTTATCCAATAATGCTTTTCTTTCCCATATAATGGCTGCAGGATACTAATTAAATAAGATTAGAAGGCATATTCAATAAACAGCTGTTGCGTCTTTCCTACCCAGCTTGAATATTGGACTCTACAGTCATGAACGACCCAAAATTGACAAGCTTATATTTAACAGACGAAGAAAGTATTTGTTGAATCCATTGAGGAATGAAACTAAAAAAACTAATCACATTGTAAGAATACGTGAAGCGGATTCATAGATGAGTGTGATTAGGTTTTTGCTTCCATACTTCTATGAGATCAACGAATAATAATGAAATAATGAAGTGAAAAATGTAAAAAATGTAAACAATGAAGCAGTTTTCTTTTTGTGCTACTTTTTACGGAAGCTCATACAATATCTGCGTCATCAAAATTAATTTCATCGAGAGATAAAAACAATTTTTCAACCGATCAAAATGCACAAAATCTTATGGAATCAACTTGAATTAAATCATACGTGGTTGTGATACAAAAGTCTAGTAACGTTAGGCACTTCTAACCCTCAAACGTTTTTAATAATGGGTCCGACCCCTGCCTGTGGCAAATATCATTTATGACATTTATCTCCCACCAATGGGTGCAGAATAGCATCTCGGGGCTACGAAATGTTATGGTAGCACTGGTGCGAGAAATACCAGGAATCTCAAAGGGACGAAAATAGCGATTATATAATACGCCGATTTACAATTATTCAAAAACTGCCCATTACACTAACTCAATTTCATTTTAAATAATTCCAAAATCTCTCATCTTGTCAATCTCACGATGTCGTTAACTGTTTTGTTAAATGCCTTGCAGACAAACCGACTAAACACACGTGCAATTTGCTTATTTTCATTATTGTACCATCTTGTTAATAATGCATAGACGGCGTGGTCGGTGAATCACCGATTCTTGTAAACAACGAGGTGATCAAATAGTGTGCGCATTTGTGTCCGTATGTAAAGTGTCTAGAGGATTTTTATCATTTATGGACTTCTTTATATAAGAATAAAGTTTATCAATGAAAAGTGCTAACGCAAAGGCACAGTGAAACGATTTTGCAATTATTCATCGACTTCTTGTTAATTATATTGTCGACTTTATTTAGTATATTGGCCGAGATTTCACATCAGAACACTTGTATCGTTTACAATGACTTTGCGATATATAGGCGGTATATTAGTGATATAACTGAACTAAAATGTTTTGAAGTCAATTAAACATATTCGTTTGAATTAAGAGGCCAATGAACCATCAAAACTATTGAAAGTATTTGATTCAATATTCTAACAATCACCATAATCGCCTTTACTTGACCAAAGATAGTGTCAATAACATAATTGATAATATTATTTTATCATGTACGGGCGATATAAAAGATTTATTTAAAAAATTGTCAATTTAATTGCAAAAGATACTGACCGTTAACCGTTAGGTTTAACCTAAAGCTTACCAAAATTACATGTATCATGTTTGATTGATCTTTGGCATGGTGACTTGAAAACCTGAAAGAAATACTTTAAAATCAAAGTGCCGAAAGCATTTGGATGTACTTTTTGTATTTAGGTAACTAATTCCTCCTCCAACATTCTGAAGAATCATACAAATAAAGATGGAGTCCGAACAAGAAACAGATTCATCGATGGAAAAGGATTTACGTCGACAGAGATTAAGAGAATTTTACCACCTAACGCACGTGCTGTTTACTAAACCTGAGAGACTTATTCTCTACAAAATTTTAAAAGACTACCAGAAAAGACATGACATTGAGCGACTCATCATTGGACTAAACTTGATACTTCGGACCTATACTAAACTCGAACTGTTAAAATATGTGAGATATTTCTTATGGGAGGGGCATATCAAAGAGTTTGATAGATTGACGAGATTTCATATGAGATTTAGGAAGAGACGAAAAGGAAAGAAATTAAACTCGTCACAGAGAAATTTGTTGGAAGTCCCTCAAGGTAAGAGTCAAAAGACCAAATTCGAAATTCATCAAACTTTAATTTCAAAATTGAAGATTGAAAAAGGGCATAAATTGGCCATACGTTTTTTCAATACTAAAATATCTTCATTTTACACTTGTTAAATATCCAGTTCAATGACGTTAAGCGACCTTGACCGTTCATATTTTGTTCTGTAATAATAAAAGCAGGCCAATGGCCTATTCTTTGTCAATCAACAAAGGGCAATAATTCACAAAATATAATGAGTAGAGATATTGTTCTTGTGTATTGTACTTCTCCTTAATGAGATCTATCCACCTGTGAAGTTTCATGATTCTAGCTCGCATACTTTTTGAGATATGCTCGGGACTAAAAACGGTATCTCCCCACAAGTGCAAAGTTATATACTCCTTCTTCTTCGAAGCGGGACATAATTATATTTTGCATCAACTAAAACAATTTTAAATGTATATTTCGATTACTGACTCTAATAGGTGTTTATCAACGTTATTCTTTATGTCAGCCATTATATTGAAGTACAGTTCGGAACATCCTAAAATTGACTATTTATCCGATTTAAACCGTTCTAAATCGCTAGATCAGCGCTACATTAATAAAGTTTATACACTTACTCGACAAAGAAAGCTTCGAAATCTTTAGAAACATTTCGAAATCGTTTAAAACGATCAGCATTTAATTTAAACCGATCAATTTATCCTTTGATTTCATCGGCTTGCTGGATTTTAAAGTGTTCGATTGGTCCATGGAGACCAACAAAGAGGAAAGTTCGTAAACTCTACTAAAGGGTGATAACAGGTATCCTTAATTTTGTTCATCTTGTTACCTCCCTTTCATTTCTCAAAAAAACTCGCTCCACAAATTCATTCAATTTCATTCCGAAATCATTCCAAAATCATTCACCTTGTTCTTAAGCATACCTGGTTTACTGCCATTTTTTTACGTAACTGCAGCTTGAAAAGGTGTAGTTACGTCCTAACACCAACAATTTACTTTTTTGTTTTATGTCTTCATCAAATAAATTATATTGAGCAGAAAACAACAAAATTAAAAACACAGGTGGCCCGCCATCGCAAAGTTGATCGATAACTTCCGTAACAGATTTCGTTTTCTAAATTTCAGAATAAAAGAAATATAGCGTCATCGTTTTGCTGATCGACGTTATTCTGTCTTGCATAAACTTCTCCGGGATTTGACCTGATTTGTCCTATCGCATCAATAAAATATAACATAACATAACATAAGTTTTATTCATAACCTGAGCCAATTCGTTCATTATCAAAACATATGAATTTACATTTATAGAGTATATTTGTGAGTAAATACGTGAGTGAAGAAAACACAATGATATGATTTATATTTTCATACCATAAGCAGTCTTCGAGATATGACGTCAGTCTACGTACTTCTTGAGCACCCATCGTACTTAAAACCTTGCAAAATCAGTAAAACAGCTTTGAATCAATACAGTGAATCTTGCCCGAGCGACCACCCCTATTAAGCGACCATTTTTACATTTTTTGGAGTTTATTTTTCGATCTTATCCTTTTTAGAGATTTTGGATCGTTTTAAAATGGTTTGTGTGAGTTTTTGAAAGTAATTAATAGAGCACTGAGTTGGCGATTAAGAAAGGTTTTGATCGGAATGGGAGTCAATTTCACGATTTTTTTAACTGTGCGACATTTTTGTCGCCCTCCCCGATATCATTCAGTATCTTCCTCAAAGATGTTGTCCAATTGATTTCTGAATCGATGTTTACCTGTAAATAACACAGACATGAATAATTTACAAGGGACCGTAAAAGTCAATACCGTACCCACAAACTAAGACATTAATTATACACTCTTTTATTGGACCTCAAATACGGGGAAATGTTTTTGTAGTATTAAAAGCATTTAGACTAAATAACATAATTTAGAAAAAAGTGTTACATAATAGGAATTATGAGAAAGGAGAGTCGAAGAAAGAAAGGTACACATAAAATATCGAACTACTATTTCGAAATCAGTATATTTTTGTTTTATTTTTTTTTTAGAAATATATATATTCGATTGACTCCAACGAAAATTATAAGTATTAAAACAACATAAAATTCTACTTAAGTAGGCATATTTATTTATATATTTTTATTTTCAAATTTTGGTGTTCTCGAATTACACCAAATTAAAAGGCAGTTTGGGCAATTGTGGAAGAATGAGAATATGTTACTTAATGGAAACAACTAATCATTTTCTTTATATCACCTTGCCTTAAATAATGTAAATCTAAATGTCATTGAAGGGATAAATGGCTAGGAAATATGCAGAGAGTAACAGCTGGGCGCTTTCAACTATAATCGAATGAAAATGAATAAGAGCGTATTTGCTTAACTTCATACGAATTCTCTTTCACATTTAGTAAATCTGGTAATTACAACGTAAACGAGATAATTGCAGCTTGTTCGAGCATTTGAAGAATCCAAATTTTTAATTTAATTGTTAAAAGCGAACCACAAATTTATCAAAAGTCGCTGTATGAAATGATGTACATGATGTAACTAAATAATTTATCTAAGACTTGAGATGAAATCAAGACCCTTGCCATTTTCACCAATATACATGCAATATCTTTTCGTTTGGTGCGCAACTTGTACATCAAATAGCGAAAACAAATTGCAGCACATTTATCAGGTTCTCCAGGTTTGATCCCCAGTGCAGATCCTTTCCGACATTTGTCTTCAAACAAGAGTACCGCCTATGGGTGCCAACGCTCGGCTGTTGAGTGTTGGATGAAAAAAAAAGTCCAAAAAGGGGCATAGTTTGCATAAAATGGAATTAGAGTTATACCCCTTTTATAGTATAAGATGCTCTCTTGATAGTGAACATGTGTGTCAAGTTTCAAGTGAATGCCTTCATTAGTGCCAGAGATATCACAAAATATCATAGTTTTCGCACGACGACGACGACAACAACGGCGACGGCGACGCCGACACCAAGGCTACAGCAATACCGCGTCCACAGAGTAAAAAAAATGAGGACGTTATCGTAAGCTGTTGCGAGACTAGAAACTAGATGCTCTAAAAGGATATCCTAGTACATGTAGTATTGGTGAGAAAAATATCACCAAAAAAATGTACTCAAGTCGCTAAAATTGGGCTTTCCAAGTTAGAAAAAAAAAACTTAAACAAAATTAGCTTATGCCATCAGAAGTCGTTACTTTTCTATTCTAGCATTTCCTTACTATAATTAACTTTTTTTTGCTTGACCATCCTTTACAGTTTCTGACCGTGGCTCTGTTGCCAGCACAAACACAAGCGGATCTAAGATTAAGGATGTTCGCGTGTTTACCCTGATAAAGGATCCGGGAGAAGACACTGTTGGATTCAGTATACGAGGTGGTTCGGAACATGGGCTGAGTGTGTACATCAGTGAAATAGACGAAGGGAGTGCGGCTGGTAAGGAAATTCAATTCCATGTAACTTAATGTAAAACACCTATAATGAGAAATTGGATCAATATCGCTGGACTTCGGAAAACATCGTCATATTTCGGTTAAATTAAACATTTTCTTTTGATACTTTATCGTCATAGCATCGTAGTAGTACTGAAATATCGTATACAATAGTAGGCACCTACGAAGTTTTAAGTACTGAATAAGTGACGAAATTACTGACGTCATTATCCTTCTGCGGATAATTTGAAAGGTAAAAAGACTTCATATTAACATAATACCGTAGATATTAAACCTGTCAAAGTCTTTTCAAGACAACGACAACCAATCAATCGCCGACGACGACGACACCAAGGCTGTAGTATAACCTCGGATTTTTCATGAATTTCAAAAGAAGACATCATGTTTTTTTTATTCTTTTACAGAAAAGTGTGGTCTTCAAGTTGGCGACAAGATCCTTGAAGCCAACAACATCAGTTTGAAAGGTGTCGCCAGTAGCAGTGCAGTCAAGGTCCTTACAAGCTTTAGTAAGGTCAAGCTTGTGGTCCAAAGAGCTCGTAAAGTACCGGAATGGAGATTGTCTAGAGAGAAAACATCCTGGTGAGTTGAGAAGTGAAAATAGAGGATATTGAATCAGCGGTTTTAAAATACCGCATTTATCAACTGAGTATGTACAGTGGTCTCGCGATAACTCGAGTACACACGGGACCGACCAATTTGCTCGAGTCATCGCATGATTCGAGTAAATGCCAGTAAGCAAAATTATCATCTTTGAAAACGTTTCACTTCCTTTTAAACCTACCTTTTGCATAGTTTGCCATCGAAATATGCAGTACCTATGTAAAATACTCCTCGAAGAATAGTTTTACGAAATATATTACTCTGATTTAAAACGATTTGTAACATCAGACGATTTAATTTGGTCAAATCGTAAGGGTTCAAAAGAGAAAAAATCTACAAAAAAGGCGTCGGCGTCAATGTTAGTAGTGTCTGTTCTAAGTACATAGGCCATTGAAATGACAAAAGGTTAGATTTGACAATTCTAATGAGATACACTATAACAAGCTTATTATTTCTTCCTTATATTTCGTAGCTATCGTTGCTGAATGACAAAATTTTAGACCTTTTATCAGCAAGAAGAAAGGCGAGGTTGCAAGAGTTCCTTCTTTTCTCACCTTTTTTTTCCTAAGAGCTAACTTCCTCTGTACCTAATATAATTAAATTGTATGGGTGTTTCCTTAAATGGCATCTTTTGATAAAAAAAAGAAGTTTCCAAACTTTTAATATTTTTTTCTGGAATTTATCAAAAAGTTTTGTTCAGTAGATAACAAAATTAAAAGTGAAGCGGGATTCAAGACAGTTTAAAAAGACTTATTTTTCATTTCACCCGTTTTGGTACCGAACACTGTCGATTTGCGAAAGAAACATTGAAACTACAGCTGAAAAAAATGTTGTTATGATGTTTCGGTGGGCAATCGTCAATATATTTCGTTATAAAGATGACTACCTAGCTGAATGACTCACGGCGATGATAGTCTATTAAAAATGATAATGAACAATTATTTAAAAAAAGATGTACATTTAAATTATGATTATTTCGAAGTCTCTAAATTATTTTCTGATCATAAAATTCCCGTTATTTACACTCTAAAATTGAATAAGTGTGGCATACAAAAAGGTGTGAAAACAAGTTGTCTGCCTCGGTGAGACCCAGTGAAAAGGCCTGAAGGTATTCTTTACGATGGGATGAAATACGCCTGTAAGTTAATTTTGATGCAAAACAATAGATGTCAGATAGGTGCGAACCCCTTTGCTCGAGAGAATGCAGTAAAATTTGACCACGGGACTGAGATTGCAGTTCGAGCGTTCGAGCAATCGCGCGTTCGAGTAAGTGCAGTAATAACCAACAAGAAAATAGAGTAAGACGCGTCGGGACCTGAAGGGGAGCTCGAACTTTCGCATGAATTCGAGATTTCGCCCTCTCGAGGTAACGCGAGACCGCTGTATATACAGATAAAAACGAGGCCTTGCCGAGTTTTTATCTATTTCAGATGACGAATTTAAGAAATTTGATACTTCATGAACACAAATTTGATTTTATATTCATGATATGACTCGAATGTTTGCGAATATAAATCAAAAGTATATATTCGTTAATCAAGATTTTTTGCTCAACATTAAACGCCACGTGTAAAATGACGTCATAGCATTCATAATGGCGTCATTTTACGACAACATACTAGAGTTGCTTTACGCTATGAGCTCACTTACATAGTTATTCCACTATCTTTACAGTGTGATTAGGTTTTTAGTTTCAGACCTCCATGAAATCAACAAGTACTCTAATCATCTCTTTACTGGATTACAAATCTAACAATATTACAGGGTGGATGTGCATGACCGTAAACTGATATCCGGCGAGTTTGAAGAATGTGGTATCACCCATCATATACGGGGTCTAGAAGTTGATGACCCGGAGAGACGAGTTAGTCTCAAATTTGGCAAATCGGATAGAACTCTGGGATTTAATATTAGAGGCGGTCGAGAGTATGGGTTAGGAATCTACGTATCGAAGTAAGTACCTTCTATTTCAATAAGTTTGAATGAAGAATTGACTTCCTCTGAATCCGTATGGCCTTATTGGTAAAAAATGTTATAGGTCATTTTTTTAGCTCGGCTCTTTTGTTGTTTCAAATCATATCAAATTATTTTAAAGCAAGATATTTTGTTAAAAAAAAAATCAATGCAGGTCTATACAGTACTGTTGGTTCCAAATATGAACTCCCGAAAAAGTCACTCAGGTCGATCAAAGATTAACAAACTTTTTATTGATTGTACGGATACGGTTGCGTTTATTAGTCAACGAAACGACATAAATCTTTTATTGAACGACTAGCAGATTTCATTCAATTGGGTAAAAGTAGTGGGCCCGTAATCGTTCTGAAACATCGGAATAAAAGATCTTTCACAATGTTAACCGAAGTCTCCTAATGAAATCATTTGGAAACCTCTGTTAAAACTGTTAAAGTTCATGACTTCCCTAACGTTGCGGATTTATAACGGGCCCACTTCATAAATAGATTAAGCAAATTGTACTGCTTTGCTGACCTAGTGGTATAGACGCTCGTTTTTAATAGCCAACCAAAGATCACCCAGCCCTCGAATTGGGTAGCAGTGGGTTTAAAGCACCGCCTCTCTCTTAGGGACACGAAAACATCTAGATTGGGCGTCCAAGATTGATTTAATAAGCTTTTGCTGCAATCGAGCAAAAAAGTATAAACTGATAGAGCATGTTTTTCATTATAAACGAAATAAGCGATGTTATATTACGTCTATCTTGCTCAATCAAAACTCTCTTATACCGAAAATCGTTCAATTTATCAGAGTCGACCAAGATGGCATAGCGGATAAAAATGGTGTACGTGTTGGTGATCAGATTATTGATGTAAATGGTGTACCATTTGACAATATCACACATTCTAACGCTGTCGAAGTTCTCAAGGGAAAACGACACCTTATCCTTACATTGAAGGTAAATGACATCTTTTTGAAACTAGTTTAGCGTAAAGCGGTTCTTACTACTCATTAGACTAATTAAAATTTTATAAACGAACACATCTTTTTTTAAAAAGCTCTCCGGCAATAATCAAAGCACGAACAAAGTAAAATTCTTTACGTTCAAAACGTAAACAGTTTCACTTCACTTCAACCATTCACAATGATTTTCTTGATACACGTACACTCTACTTTTCACTGAGCCTTTTCTTCGTTTGCTTTTAGAATGAGAAAATCTGCTTTCAATTTTCGATTAGAGAGCTATTGCTTGATCAGATTTATTAGCTTATAAGTGAAATTGGTCAATGGACTTACGAATTCTTTAAACTTTAAATTGATATTTCATTTGCACGGCGAATTAGTTATCGTATGCGTAATCCCTGTTCCAGGATGTAGGAAGATTTCCCGCTTTTAAAGAACTTTACGCTGAATATACATGGAGCGAAACACAAATGAGATCAGGTAGGCTTACAAATCTGTCCATTTCCCACAAACAACTCAAAACATATATCACATCCAAATATTGAAATATCGAAATATGAAAAAAAAAGCAATTGCTTGAATACAATTTTATTCTGTGTCCGAGTTCATTTCTTGATGGTTTGTATTTATCAACTAAAATGTTAAATTTGCTTACTATGCCCTTAGAGGTTTTTTTTAAGTTAACATCAGCCCTTTTTTAACATAAAACAATAATACTTAAACCAAGTGAAATAACTTACTATAATTCCTTCCATAAAAACTAAACGTTTGACATAATCCAACGTAACTGTTATTCTGATTGAGTAACATGTATTTGTTTTTTAGCATCGAGCATGTCGGGTATCCAAAATATCCGTCTAGCAGACAAAGATCACCAAAAGTCTAGAAGTGCCAATGACCTGTTTTATAGAGACAGGAGACCAAGTGCTCTACAATCTGAAATATTCCTACCAGCCGACATGAGGCCTTCCACCTCAGGCGAGAATCATCATGGCGGAGACGACCTCGACAGTCTGTCAGGTTTGGACCAGGAACATTGGACTCATACGCATGTGGATTATGCAAACAATGGTTATGAGTCTGACAGGGAAGATGGTCATGAAACAATTGCTGTCAATGTTGAGAATGTCGACGACATTACAGAAGTGAAACAAGTGACTGGTGAAAGATACATTGAAAATGATGATGATGAAGAAGAAAGACAACTGAAAGTAGTTACACCTGAATATGATAATTATTTATATGCCAAAGTTAATAAAGGATATCAAAAAGAAACAGAAAATCCAAGTAAAGGTCGGAATGAGAATTGTGATGTGTACGATGCAGTACCTACATCTGCAGACATAGACACTGATGAGAATACGTATAAGCGTATTTCTCGACAACCGAATATGAATGACGACAATCACGGCTACGGGGAATTTACTCTTAAAGAAAAAGCCGATGAACACACAGATGGCTCTAGTAGAAATATTGAGTACATAACAAAGGCATCAGTTAGCGGTAGTTTATATTCAAAAGTTCGAGATATTGGAGCTCCGTCATTTAAAGGTTCAATTGACGAACAACAACCTGGGACATCTGGGTCAAATAACGGTTCGATTTCTTCACTTAGATCTTTAACTTCGAATGACAGTGAAATAAGAAGTCAAAACAACCAACAAACATTACAAATACGAGGAGTTAATGGTAATACAAGTGACAATTCGGATGATTCTGACAACGAAAATCACCTCAAGTCGTCATCAAGGACTTACGTACTTAATCAAGACAATGATACAGCTAACATTTACGAAACAGGTACAAGCAAAAGAGACAAAGAGAAAAGTAAAAAGGGATCATATAACGTTATTGAAGAACAACTTGACTTAGATAATCTTGAAGGCAGACTGAAAGAACTTCAAAAGCGACAAGCGAATATTGGAATGCAAGAGCTTAATACACTCTCTCCAAATACATACGCATATGGTAAGGTGTATAGTCTTTTTTGTGTTTTGTTTTGTTGTGTTGTGTGTGTGGTTTTTTTTTCTGAGCGTATCATATCAAGCAATTATATTAGGTCAATTATCAAATTTATAAGACTAAAATGAAAATTCTAACATCTTAATCCAGAGAAAAGAAAGACAATTATGAAATAACTTTGGGTATGTCTATTTTATGTATTAAACAGAACAACGAAGGAGAACAATATATCTTTTCTATTTATCGACTAAGATCTCGGGAATTTACAAGATACTTGTTTTCAGGTATCGAACAGTCTGAGTGAAAGCTATATTAAAAATCTCTTTTTTAAGGAATTTTAAGGTATTATTATACAAAAATACCCAATTCGTTTAAATGTAACGTGTTTGATATACACTGTACATGTAGATAGGCGAAGCTTAAAAGTCTCTTTGTAACGAAAATAACATTTACAATATACTGTATTTGATCTAAAACGAAAATAACATTTACAATATACTGAATTTGATCTACAAACTATTTTTATGTTTCTGTCAGATGGATTCGACAGTGCCTCTAGTCGCAAGAGTACGTGGAAATCTATTAAGAGTAAAATCAAAGGTAGTCTTCGTATGAAACCCCCTAGTAAGTATGTGTTAAACTACATTAATTAAAGTTAGATACATCGTGAAATTGACAAGTTGGACGATTTTTGAATACTCTTTGAATGATATTGAGTGAGTGTGTGGAGTGAGGTTTGAATGAAATTTACTTGTGAATTATCATAAAGGTTATATAGAATTATTGTTATTTTGTAATGTAACAATGTATTAGGTTGAGATTGTTCGCATAATGTAAGCAGTAACAAAAATGTTGCATATATACAACAATACCTAAAATACCCGATGTTGTATATTGCTACAGGTCCAAAAATGGTTGGACATGAGTAAATCTTTCGATTGAAAAATAATCCTTTCATAGATTAAAAAAAACAACTTCCATATCGTAATTTGCTAACATGTTCAAGATAGTTTTGGCACGGGAGTCAGTGAAATAGTTAATTTCTTTTCTAGCGATTTTTATTTAAATCTCATTAAAGATTTTATTTGTAAATGATTTTCGGAGTGTTTTCGAATGATTTGAGAGTGGTATGGAATGAATGAATAGAGCACTTAGTAAGCGATTTAGAATGGTTTTGATGGAGATGAATTTCAATTTCACGATGTTACTAACTGTAACATCATGAAACTGACACTCAGCCCGGTCGTAACCATTCTAACTCGTTATTCGCCCCTTTTTATAAAGAGGATAAAACTATTCAAGGCATTTCGAAATCGATCATAGGATTAATATTTAATTCAAATCGAACAAATTATTCTACGAATTTTTTGCTGGTGCGGATTTAGATGGACTGATTGGTCCACGTAGACACTAACAGAAAACTGCATATATTTCATTAAAGAGATGTAATTAGCATCTCTCTTTTTCATCTTGAACAAATTTAGCAATCTTGGATTACCTCACTTGAATTTCACTCAAAATTCGCCCCACACACCCATTCAATGCCATTCCAGAATCACTAAAAAATCTTTCATCGTGTCAATAAAATGATGTTGTTAACTATACTCTCATTTACCGCTGGGTGGACTTCTGAGCAATTAAATCACGTTCCTAAATCATTCTAAACGCTCAAAGGTATTTCAAAACGATCCGACAAATCGCCCCATGATTCCATTGACTATGGGGTTGACGGCATCTGGTTATTCCGTAAGGAAACATAAATCTATTCAAAGAACGGCGCTTATCAATGCAGGGAAACGAGATAATAAGTTACCACTAATTCTTTAATCTTGAACTAAATCAACAATATCATACTACAACCTTTAATTTCATTGAAAATATCGTTTGCTAAATTTTTCAAAAAAAAAAAAAAAAAAAAAAAAATCCAAAAACATACATCACGTAAATTTATGTTCTTTTTCAGGAAAACGGAATCTTGTGATACAGAAAGACAAGGGTAAGCATAATACGGAGAAAACGTTTTTTGAAGCGTTAGCAATGGCATAAGAAAAATAAGTCTTCCAAAATTTATGAGAAAACGATACAAAACTACGAAAATATACCAACTAATAAATGTTAACGATTGTTTGTTGATTGTTATGTACATAGCTGCTTTACTTATCTGAGAAACTTAATGTTCTGTGCCTTATGAGTATTTCAGTTTCGTTCAATGAAACTTTGTAAAGGCGACAATCTACCAATCATTCGGAAAATAAACTCGAATGAACGTCGGACGTAAGTGTAGTAATTTTGGGTCATTTTATACATAATTCGACTTCTGGCGGTACTTTGGTCGAGGCGCTTGAAGAATAACAAATTCCTTTAATGCTCTTTGATCATCCATGGAGATATTTTTGAATGTTTTTATTTGAAAACAAAACGCAGTGAAATACTGCGTTTTGTTTTCAAATTATAATATGCCCAAAATTCGTTGATTTTCTGATTATACTTTGCGGTAACAGGATAATCCGAAACTTACTATAAATACATATGAAATCTTTGGAGGTGCCACTCCGAAAAAGCCCAATCGAAGTTTATCAAGTTGTTTTTACTATCTGGGTGTAATATCTTTACAAAATGTTTGTGCATTTGTTTGTTCTAAAGGAATGTACATATAATTAGACTAACAGCTCAAATTAGTTACCATTCAATTATCTTTTTTTACAGAAAATTCTGCCGGCGATGTTACTCTACGGCGTGGACTACAAGCCATGGTTCCAAACAGTATAGATGATTATAATATGGCTACGTTTATAGAGGCCTCGTCTAAATTACTGAGTCCGGAAGAACATGATAATGTTGTTCGGAATGTAAGATTGGTGTGTATTTTTTGTTTGTTTGAATGGAGTTTTACGCCGCTTTCAACAATCCTTAAGTTATATCGCGGGGGTTGGAGCACATAACATTGGATTCTTGGTATATCTGACACCATTACTACCATTACATCCTTCCCTAGCCTCCAGCTGCTATCCAACAAAGATCTACGATTATCAACCAATTGGTGAGAGACAAATCGTCCGAAAGAACGAGTGCCGTTGTTGAGAATCGAACCCGGGACCTTTTAAATGATAGTCCGACGCGTTACAAACTGCGCTATGACGGCGGCTAAAATTGACATGTAGTAGAGGACCTAAATCATGATGAAGCTAAATTACTTTAGTAGGAATGTCAATCAGCATGAACAGAAGATATTGGGTCTTTCTAAAAGAGAAGACAACTTGGTACAGACAGACCAAAGAACTTTTATCGTGTTGAGCAATGTTTTAATTATAAAGAGAGACAATTCCAGAGAGGGCCTAAAAACCAACTTTGTTAAATATTGTTGAAATATTATAATATATATAAGTTAAAATCCAAAATAATCAGCTGACCTTGATTATAAAGTACATAATATGTACTATTATGTATGCTGTTTGTTTGTAGATTTGAATAGTTAAGATTACTTTTTTTTCATCATCTGAAATCAAATGACATTGACCGTTTAGTACATTTGTTTATTTATAACGTTGAATAGAAAAGACTCCATTTTCATCATCTGAACTCAAATGACATTGACCGTTAAGTACATTTGTTTATTTATAACATTGAATAGATAAGATTACTCTATTTTCACCATCTCAACTCAAGTGACAATGACCGTTAAGTACATATGTTTATTTATAACATTGAATAGACAAGATTACTCTATTTTCATCATCCCTACTCAAATGACAATGACCGTTAAGTACATATGTTCATTCATAACATTGAATAGACAAGATTACTCTATTTTCACCATCTCAACTCAAATGACAATGACCGTTAAGTACATATGTTTATTTATAACATTGAATAGACAAGATTACTCTATTTTCATCATCCCAACTCAAATGACAATGACCGTTAAGTATATATGTTTATTTATAACATTGAATAGACAAGACTACTCTATTTTCACCAACTCAACTCAAATGACATTGACCGTTAAGTACATATGTTTATTTATAACATTGAATAGACAAGATTACTCTATTTTCATCATCCCTACTCAAATGACAATGACCGTTAAGTATATATGTTTATTTATAACATTGAATAGACAAGACTACTCTATTTTCACCAACTCAACTCAAATGACATTGACCGTTTATTTCATATGTTTATTTATAACATTGAATAGACAAGATTACTCTATTTTCATCATCCCTACTCAGATGACAAGGACCGTTAAGTACATATGTTTATTTATAACATTGCATAGACAAGATTACTCTATTTTCATCATCCCTACTCAGATGACAAGGACCGTTAAGTACATATGTTTATTTATAACATTGCATAGACAAGATTACTCTATTTTCATCATCCCTACTCAAATGACAATGACCGTTAAGTACATTTGTTTATTTATAACATTGAAAAGACAAGACTCTATATTCAAAATGACATTGACCGTTTATTTCATATGTTTATTTGAAACTTTGAATAGACAAGATTACATTATTTTCATCATCACTACTTGAATGACGTTGACCTTAAGAATATATGTATAATTATAAATTCAAAAAGACAAGACTACATTTTTTTCATTATTACTTCTCAAATGAAATTGACCGTGAAGTACATATATTTTGTATAACGTTGAATAGCCAAAACCACACTTTTTCCAATATCTCGACTCAAATGACATTGACCGTACTGTACATGTATTCATTTCATTATGTTGTATTCGTTCAACCTCTAACTTCCATCATCTCTACCTAAATGAATTTAGTAATATTGAATTCACTCGATGTTCTATATATTTTCAGCATTCTAACGCAAATTAGATTGATCGTCTTGTGGATATATTTATTGTGAACGTTAAATACAATCGATTTTCTGTATTATCGGTATCTGGACTCTCATAACCATTGTTGCGTGATTGTTGAGGCTAACTGCATCGACCTTTATATCCAGCATCTCCACTCACATGACTTTGACTGTCAAAAGCATATATTTATCGGTAACGTTGAATACACTCAGTGTTTTGTATTTTCAGTATCACGATTCTCATGACCTTGATCGTTTGGTCGATATGTTACTGTTGACCTTAGATACACCCGAGAAGATACAGTTACTAAGGGACATCAGGTAGGATTTAGATATGCCATTCCTAAAGAGTAACGATAATTGACGCCTCTCGAGTAAAAAGCTTGGGAAACATTGTAGAAAACGTGGAAATTGCAACAAGCAATTTCTTAATTACCCACGATGTTTCTATCCAAACAGAAAGTTTTAATACTATCTACTTAAAAAGGTCGACAGCAATGTCTTTCAATTTAAAAATCTGGCATTCGGTGATACGATACGAACGAATTCCGTCGACCATGCTTTATAAGTATGGATTTTTTTTCAAATTCATCAGTGTTGAATTTCTTATATGTTTGAATATACTTTTTTCTGTTCATATCTAAATGAATTTTTTTTTTAAGTGGCGTTGTCTCTTTAATTCGAAAATTACGGGGTAATTTTTTGTTGTTGTTGTTGTTGTTGTTTATCAAATAAAACATACATCGATCTGATATGAACACTAACACAAAGTTATACTCTATTAACTTCTCATTCGTTTCAATATTTTAGAGGGATCATCTATCCACTAGACATTGTACGGTTTGACAATCGTGTGAACAAATACGAAATCGAGGCCTATCAGAAGTTATCCATGAAGCTACATCTTCCATTAAACCATAAACAGTTGAAGCGACCCAGAAAAACAATCATCACAACGGAGATAGGTAAGTGTTACGGCTACAGTTAAGGACATCGTGAAATTGACAATTTTAATGATTTCGGAATGATTTTAGAATGAAATTGAGTGAGTGCGATGAGTTAGTTTTGATTGAAATTAAAGGGAAGTAATCCAGAATAGTTTATTTGGTTCAGGATGAAAAAAATTCGCGATATTTTTTTACCTCCCTTTAATAAAATGCATACAAGTTCTATAAACAGCGCCCTATCTTATCAAGAACAAATCAGACGCTTATAATTTCAAATATGTCAGTGAAATCGCGATTTTTCTCAAGCAATACTCCTTTTGAATGTAGTTGTTGAACTTATATTTTTGAGTGATTTTGGAACGTTTTTGAGTGGTTTGAGAGTGATTGGAATGAATCAACGGACAGCCCAGTGAGCGATTTAAAATGGTTTTGATTGAGATGAAAATCAATTTCACAATGTAATTACCTGTTGAAGTATTTTACGAAATAGAGACAAACCACACTCCAAATCATCAGAATCATTCACTGTGTGTCTCATTCGTGTTTTTCTAGACACTCGTTCAAAACGTTCAGAATTGCCCCGAAATCGTTCAGAAACGCCCCTGAAACTAAATCCATACGCTTCATAAAAAAGAAAATATCAAGTTTAATCTCCAGATATTAAGATTTATTTTTGATAAAAGGTAATGCATGTGCACCGTTTTATTGAATGTAGATTAAATAGATGAACATAACCACAAAAAGAATCAAGGGCGACTATTTTATAACCTTTTAAGCGATACATCGTACCAACCGATTTATTACTAAGCAAAGTTCTCTGTAGTTCTATTTAACATGGACACATCTTTCAGGTAAACGTCGTTACAAACGTAAATCCGTTTCTTTTGCCCGTGAGTATACACATTTGGGCTGGTTTTCTGATAGTTTGCGTCCTATCATTGTTTTCTTATGTGTGGTTGTAAAGGAATTATTATAAATTGTAGTCTCCTCCTTAAATCTTAGTCTGTTTATCATGAAATAGCTTTCAAGCGCTTAAAGCCAAAACGTCCCAGTTTGTTAAAGATGAAGACAAAGTTAAGATTGCTTATATATGCTGACCAGTGTTAGTTTAAACCACATCCTTTGCTTTTTGAAATTCCGAATTACTACAGCGTATGATTTTATATTAGAATAATATATTTAAAACAAGATGTGTTTGTGAAACACGAATGCCCCCGTAACAGCGATCTCTCAATAAGGCAAGGGTTAAGTTTGGTTAAGTTTTCGGACAGACGGACGGACAGACGAACGGACGGACAGACAGACAGACGGACGGACAGACAGACGGACGGACGGACGGACAGACAGACGGACATGAGTAAAACAATATGCCCCCGATCTCTCGATACGGGGGCATAAAAATAGGGAATAATACGTGAGTGATTGAAAAAATCTACGTGATCGTGTCGAGATAATAAGAATTTATCATGACGAGCCTTTCGTCATGATAATTTCTTGCAGCCGAGCCAGATAACATTGATATTTTAATCATAACTCGATGAATATTTATTAAGACTGCTTCAAATCATAACAGTAATTTCCCAGTAATTTCCGTTGTATGTATCATGCTTCATTGTTAATCTGGCAAGGCGTGGCTTAGCGGAGACGTAATTTGTCCATTTTATTTCTAAAATACTTTGTTCTTTCAAAGGTTTATCTACAATTAACGTTAACGCGTTCAAATAACTGTATCCTAAAACCAAATGGATAAACGTTCTGAGCGAAAGAAAACATATTCCAGCGGGTTGCTTACCAAAACCTCGTATCTTCAGCTGGTACATGCTGAAGTTACAAGATTTTGGTTAGCTACATGCGATTTTACGTTTCATGTGAACTATCTTTAAGAGTAATTAATTAACAGATTTACCTTAGCTTAAAGTGATTAAGGATTCACCCTGCCAGGTCAAAATCATGGATTATAAATGTATCCTCTTTTCTTTCTTTAGACAACCCTTCTAGTATCCCAAGTGCCGATGTATCCCTTGATGGTGAAGGTATAGTTAAAGTGTTGTTATGTGTTGTATTGTATTGTGGTGTATTGTAATATTGCAAATTTAAGAAGGTATGTTTGTGAAACACTTATTCCTCCGCCATTGCCACATTTTCTCCACGTATTTATACCTATATATCAGGGATCAAGTTGCATTTATGTGTCGACTGATCCTAACCTGCACTGTCTTGCTTAACATCTTAATCATTGTGAAACAAAATGAATATGACTGGTGGTCATGCAGTTAAAACATCGTGAAATTGACAAGTTGGGACGATTTTGAAAAGATTTTTTAAATATCAGAGAATGATGGTAAAGAACGAGATAAGAATGTAATTTAATTCGTTCAAATTAGACGAAATTATCAAATCTTATTACCTCCCTTTAAAAAATCTACATATTTTTTCCTTTAGAATAGTTTGTATGTTTTCGTAGACACTTCCGAATCAGAACTGACCAATAAAAACAAGGAATGGTTTGTTAGATATAAATGTAATTGTGAGGCATAGCTAACAATTCTGAGATTTTCGAATAATTTCGAACCATTGAGTGAGCGATTTAAAATGGTTTAAAATGAGCTGAGTATAGCCTGGTTAATTTGACCCGACTTTGACCTCTGTGGAAAAAATGCTTAAATAACAATTATAGTTCTGCAATTTAGAGTGAGTGATCAAAGGTCAATTTTGTCTATACAGGTATAGACAAAATTGACCTTTGATCACTCACTTAAACTTGTGGATCTATACCGACATATTTTATCAATAAACAAAATGTATAATACATTCAATATCGTTTGTTATTCATTCCTATGAAAGCACGTGCAAAGCCGAGTAGGAATAATCAGATTTTTATTCATCTAAATAGCAGGGGTCAGATTCAAGTCAATAAAACCGCACTATACCAATTTCACGATGTTTTATAACTGTACCACACAAACATTTCCTTGAAACATAATCTGAATTTAGTTCGGTAAGGGTTAAATCATTTACTGTACAAAACAACGTAAAGGTGTTATACATGTTTTATTAACTATTTCTAACCCTGATCATGTTGAATAAAAATAGTAATAATAAAAAAAAAGAAAGAAAAAAAAGGCAGACATTGCATGAAAATAAGCACTAAATTGTGAACAAGTTTTACAATGAAAATGAAATTTCAGAACATTTCAAGTTTAAAAAGGAAATAAGGTGATGTAGACTAAGATCAGACTGCACTCATGTGCAGGCTCAAATTTGTCTATACCTCCTGTCAAAAGACTAGTACAGTAAACCTGTCCCATTTACGCTATCCTCCGATACTTGTTTCGATAGATATGGACAGGCTCTCCAGTGCCGAGATATAACTGAAATATTGTTGAAAGCGGCGTAAAACCCCATACAAACGAACAAACAATCAACTGCAGGAATATTTCAGCCTGGCGATCAGGATACGAAAGCGCTCGCCACGAAAGTTTTTAAAGCGAGCGATCTATAGGCCTATTGAACGCAGCGCAACCGGTTGCTAAGGACAAAAGTCACTCGGCTCAAAGCTGAAGGTAGTGGACCCGAAATAATTCCGCAACATTTGGGAACTTGTGATCTTTCACAATTTTGACCCGAGGTTTCCTAATGAAAATCGTTAGGAGACCTCGAATAACATTGTTAAAGCTCATTACTTCCGAAACATTGCGGAAATATCACATGTCCACAACCATAATCCAGACAAAACCATCTGACTTAAAAATGAAGTAAAAAAGCAATTGATATTCTAAAAAAGATCCCGGCCTGCAGATGATAAAATATTCAAACAAAACGAACTCACGAGATTTTCGTGAAAATCTATTTTTGTTTGCTTTGCTAGCCAGCTCGTGACATTGCTCGTCGATTATCGCGCGCCTCAAGCAAGCACACTGTTCAGGATAAGAAAGCGGGAAAGCGCTCGCTAACGCTCGCTAGCGCGTTGCTTTTCTAAGCGCAGGACTACTCTTCTTTCAATGATTTCTTTCAGTAATATTATCTACATTCATTTGGGAAGAGCCGCATATAAGATAAAAACGAAATGTCATGGAAAACCTTAAGAAAAAAGAGAGACACAAGCAATTTCCAGTTTTTCCTCAATGTTTCCATCTTTAATTACCATCAGTCCATAAAATTCTGTTTTTTTTGTTTTTTTTTGTCTTTTTTTTTTTTTTTTAAATTGGTTTCAGAAAATAACATTTTTCTTTTTTGATGAATAATAGATTTAGCACTATTTTTAGAAATTGGATATTAAGTAAATTATCAATTTTATTATCATTTAGACAGCTTTTCCTGGAAAAGGGATCATTTCAATTGTTAAATATCAAATGCATTTTTGGTCAAATTAGTGTATTCGGTATAATTACCATGTGATCTTACTCAATGTATAGGGGAACATATCATGCTGTTTTCTGCCATATCGTTTATGAATAAAATCTTTAAACCAGGACAAGAAAATTTTAATATTTCTTGAATAACTCTTTTTTTCAATTTCTTGTATGAAAATCGAATTTTCTGATTGTCGAATCGTATTAATTCATATTTGCGTAAATTAGATTTGAACCCGCAACAGGTTCAATGGGCGCTCATGTTATATAACTTTGTATTAATAGCGAAACAAAATTAGTAGAATACCTACTTTTTTAAATAAAAAAACATCAATAATTCTAGGCAACGAAGAGGTTAATGTTTATGGGGATTTGGGAATAGTTTGTACGTCTCTTCAATATCTTCTACACACAAGAGTCATGGACTTTGGTTGTAATTTAGGTTCATCGTCCGTCTTAAATCCATAAAAAGTTAAATGATCAACTTAAGTTGATAAACAATTTACAGTGCAAAAGTGGTCAAATGCATAGTAAAAAACTTCCATAATCCATTTTTCGACTTTCACTATTTTGAATGGGCATTTAGGTAAGAAAGAACAGTTTTATTAAAAATGATCATTCACTATCAATCAACAAGGTGCCGAATTGGCACAAGATACGCCCATCTCAAAGTTTAAACAAAGAAACAAGAATAGAAAAATAAAGGGCAATAACTCAAAAAAAATAGGCCAAGTAGAGTTATAATTTTTTTGCACTGCACTTCTCTTTGATAAGATCTAGCTAACCATGAAGTTTTATGATCATGGCTCAAATATTTAAGAGATATTTTCCAGACAAGATAAAGTATGAAAAAAAACAAAGGGTTATACTAAAAGATTAAGCCAAGTAGAGTTATGGTTCTTTTGCACCGCTCTTCCCCTTGATGAGATCATTCTAAACATCAAGTTTCATGATCATAGCTCTATTACTTTAAGAGATATGCACCAGAGAATATCCAAGTATGAAAAACAACAAAGCGCAATAACTCAAAGCAATAAGCTATGTATAGTTATGGTTCTTTTGCATTACACTTTCCCTTGATGAGATCTATCTACCCATCGAATGCCATGATCATAGCTCCTATACTTTTAGAGATATTCTCCAGACAAGACCTGAGGATGAAACATAACAAAGGACAGTAACTTAAAAAACAGGAAGAGTTATGGTTCTTTTGCATTACACTTTCCCTTGATGAGATCTATCTACCAAACAAGTTTCATGATCATAGCTCTTATACTTTTAGAAAAATGCTCCGGACAAGATCCAAATATGAAAAACAACATAGGCCAACAGCTCAATAAATAAGCCAGGTAGAGTTATGGTTCTTTTACCTGTACTAGCCCTCGATGAGATTAATTTATCCTAGCTCAAATAATTTAAGGGGTGAGTAAAATGCGCTTTTAGAGTGATTAGTAATATAGTAAGATAATTAGGAAATTTTATATTTGTCCATCGAAGTCGAAGTATTGTCTGGCTGATTTCAAGTTACAATGTACAAGACACTTTATCTGTAGTCGAGTGTGACAATAAAACCTCATTAACTAGTTTAGAATTATTTCATCGAATATCAGGAATGCCTTTATTCAAAAAGATTAAATTTCCACCGAAATGACTTTCAGCCGAGGACGGACATTTTCATATCCGACCACTAGACCAGTACGAGAAACAGGAAGACGTTGTAAATATATTGCGAAGTCACGTGTCAGACAAGAAACAGAACTCCAGGCCGCACACCGTAGATGGGGAATCGAGAGGAGGGTCATTTCTTGTTAACGGAAACTCTGAAATTGAAGTTCATCTGGACGAATTAAGGTAAATCTACTGGATGAAAATAGGACCTTTCATAGCAAACTATGTTATCAGTTTCTTTATATCAAGTTTTATTATCGGTTGTTGGTAAAAGACACAAAGGAAAAACATCGACACTTCTGCTTCACATAAGAAATGGCATGTATTACAGAGTTCAATCAGATCGATCTTTTTCACACACACACACCAAAAAAGAAATAAAACTTGAGATCACAATTCAAAATGCTCAATGAATTATTCATGAGAACGGGAAAACGCTAGCAACTTGTCCCAGGGTCGATACATGTTTTTTACGAAATGAAGCGAAACTGAACTACCGATGATGCGTATGTACCTGTATAGACAAAATTGATTTTGATCCCTCCCTCTAAATTGTGCATTTATGACACTTTTCATATTTCCAAGTTCAAGGACGGGATATAATTAAAATCTGTTATTTCTACTTCTATATTCTAAAGGGAACGAAGAGAAACGCAAGAGGCAGTAATTTGTTATTCTTTTGTAAATTTTGATATCCAATACCTTTTCTTTCTAAATCAAACTACATATGTACCAAAGGATATTTCAGTTAGTGCGAGACATTTACAACAATTTGAAATGTGCGCGAAGCTAAGCGTCTGGCCTGCCAGTGCATCCGCACAGTCTGACCAGAGTCTTCCTTGAAGGTTCTGTAGATTGATGAAGTCTTAAAAGGTCTCTAGACAATCAGAAAAAAAAAATTCATCCAATCAATGTGGATTTCTAGTCTGCAAATTTCTTGTACGTGCAAATGATAAAATTGTTGGAAATGTCACGCACCGACTAATTTATCATTTCAGTGAATTTAATTCAAACAGTTCTGGAGATAGCGAGAAGCCTGCTGGGTCTACAATTGTTCATCTTTCAAAAAATAAGCCAACTATAGGTATGTACAGATAATATAGAGAATTGGTTTAGCGTAAAATGTCGACCCTAGTCAGGTTGTTTGTTTGTTTGGAATGTAATTTTCCTGAAAATATACTTAGTTCCAAAAGAAAGTGTGCACTTTTGAATTTTAAATATCTCTGAAATTACACAATCTATCGTCATGAAACTTCGTATGACTATCCAAAAAAGTATGTGCAAACGACATTTGAAAACAAAAATCACGGGATGAGCAAAGATTTTCAACTAAATTGAGACATTTGATTTCGCATGATTTGCATGTGCATCACGCGTTAGACGTACAATTGGTCTGAAAATGCATTTATCTGAATGATTGCGGCTTTGCTAAGCATAAAATCTTATTTTCAATACAATTGTGTATGATTCTTCAGCGAGGTTTGACTACCAAAAAGCGTCGTTGAACAAAATCGAACCTTGTCAGATTTAGAACTTCATTAAAATTGAAGGAGCATCCATATTCCAATAGAATTTCGAGGTCATCACTTTTTAAGGCCTTTAATAAGGAAAGTTGAGATATCAAAGAACGTCATAGCACCATTCAACGACAAGTTACTGGCCTAACAACGTAGCAATGTCTTACGTTGACGTACACGTAACGTCTGCATAAAAATTAAAACTTTTGTTTGGGGATGGCTTGGAATGGCTTCTCAAACTCTGTTATGCAACATCAACACATAGCTCTTACCAAAGAAAAAGTTGTAAGGAGGTCAAATCTAAACTGCTTAAGTAATGCCATCGCGTATGCAGCAAGCGATACTTTATCCAAATCTGATTTGACTTTTAATTCAAAAAAGTCTTATCTAAAGGATTGTATCAAATTAACTCCATAATTTTCCACCAAATTTGTAAGAATCAAGAGAAATTCCAGAAGTGAAAGTGCACACTTTTCTATGGAACTAAGTATAGAACGATAATTCTACCTTCCTTTATTCTTTAAAGTGACTTCTAATTGATAAGTCCGCGCAGACTGATTAGAGTCGACACCTTTTACATTTTACATTTTGTGAAACTAAAAAGATAAGTTTAAGTAAATGGTCTAACCTGTATTGAAACTAGAACAGGAATCAGAAAGAGCATGTCCAAAGCATCATTCCTGTGATGTTTGGTTGAATTTCGCCGAGAAATTTCAGGGGAGAATATTCTAAAATAAAAAAGTCAACGGACGGAAGCACGCTTACACAAACGGACGCATACAATACGGCCATCAGGCCACAACAAAGGTCCCACCGGATTTAATCCAGTGGAGCTAAAAACTTGTCAAATCATTTTTTATTGATCAAGAATTTCAACAAGAGCGCCACCTACGGGTGCCTACGCTCGGCTTTTGAGGGCTGGATTGTTGAAAAATCGAAGTCGGAAAAGGGGCATAGTTAACACAAAATGCATCTAGATTTATCCCCCTTGATAGTTTAGGTAGTTTTGATGGTGAACATATGTGCAAAGTTTCAAGTGAATGCCGTCAGTAGAACAAGAGGTATGATAAAAAAAATGTCGAAGTTTCGAACGTCGACGACGACAACGACGACGCCAAGGTTATTAGAAAACAAAACAGCCGAGCTAAAAATGGCACTCTTCGAAACAGGAATCTAATTGATGCAAGAATTACTTTCATATTAAACACAAAATGGAAATGTCGTAAAATGGGACAAAATTAAAAAAAAAATGCACCTTGTGACACCACAATGATGTTGGAAAAAGGAAATCAATATGTCCCAGGGTCTTAAGAGATGCAGGTTTTGCGAGGCTGAGACTCTCAAATAAGTGGCCAGGACTCTCAAACCTTTCTGACCCGAGTCCTAAGGATCCTGGGGATCAACTTCAAAGAAGAATTGAAGACTGTTTATCGGTTTATGAAGTTGATACCAAGAGGTATTTATCTATACAATACCTTGTGTAGCTTAATCCAGCGAAAAGTTAAATATTTCCACCAAAAACATGAGGATAGACCTCATCTAAAGCAGGGACTCTCGGGCCTTTAGCAATGAGCCTAAGTATTGAGTCCTTTGGACACTATATTAGTGTCGATACAGTTAACAACATCGTGAAATTGACAAGGTGAATAATTTTCGAATAATTTAGGAATGAAATTGAATGAGTGTGTGGAGCAAGTTTTGAGTGAATTTAATGGGAGGTGATCCTATATCGCAAATTTTGTTTAGAATTAACAAAAGTAGCGATATTGATTACCTCCCTTTAATAAAAAAATGCACACAATTTCTATACATATCTTCCTATTTCTTCAAAAACCTATGAGGCTGTAACAATTTGAAATATGTCAGTGAATGCGCGATTTTTCTCTATCAAAATTTATTTTGAATAGCATTGTTGATTCTATTTTTTTCAATGGGGATGAGCGTTTTTGAATGGTTTGAGTGAGTATTTCGGAATGAATGATTGGAGCGCTGAGTGAGCGATTTAGAATGTTTTGATTGAGGTGAATGTCAATTTCACGATGTAATTAGCTGTATCATAGTAAAACACTGTGTCCTTTCTTTCAATCAAGTAGGAAAACTCTGGGAGGACGAGTTGACATAAATCGTCACGGGTTGACCGAGAAACGAGTTAACCTAGGAACGAGTTGACCGAGGAACTAGTTGACCGAGGAACGAGTTGACCGAGGAGCTAGTTGACTGGCAACGCTACTACATGTAGCTACAGTTATTTACATCGTGAAATTGACATTCATCTCAATCAAAACCATTCTAAATCGCTCACTCATTATTCAGTCATTCCAAACTATTATAAAAATATTTATAATAATAATATATAGAAAATGTTGCGCATGCGTCGGGACAGGAAAACACACTCTGTTTTAGCTCTGCACAAATTGACGATTCTTCATCACAAAATCAAATTTTTGCACAATACTTCTTTCTTTTGTGGTGGGTAACTATCCAACTAACAAATCCAGCCCCCTTCTTAGCCATCTAGAGGTCGTGTTTCCAAAATTGAGTGGAAAACCCTAAAAATATATTTCCACCTGATGGCCGCCATTTTTATTTGACTACTTCCTGTTTACAAAATGAAAGTCGATATTACATTATCTTTCCTGTATGGAATCCTGTTAGTCTATTATGTATTCTTAAATCATGAAGCTAAGGAAGAAGAAGGTTTTGACCAAACTCCTTCGTACGGAAATATTATGCTGCGTGCATTCTACAAATCATGCAGGTTAGGCAGCCTCAAATTGAGACAAATACGTATACCAAAGTCAGGTAGATTAACCTCACTCGGAAGAGCACCAAATATTTTACTGCATTGTCTTTTGATTACCCAAGCATCAGACATCGAGCTGAACCCAGGCCCCTATTCCCTGTCAGCCTCCAACTACCCATGTGGTTCATGTGGAGTAAATGTCACTTGGAACCAAAAAGGTATTCTATGTGACTCATGCAATGTATGGTTTCACGCAGATTGTCAGAATATAGGAAATTCAACGTATGACCAACTTTCTGACTCAAGGTATGTTTGGTATTGCACAAAATGTGGTGTGATAAATTACTCCTCATCATTATTAGAATCACTAGATTCACTGAGTGGAACAAATATGTATTCAGCTTTAGACACCGATACATTCACATCCACACCAAACAGAAGCCATAGCAACCAGTTGGCTCCATCCTCCATAATAAGTAATAGCAGCCCACACTTTCCACCAGTAGCCACATCTACACCCCTTGCTAAGAGTCAATCATCTAAAAGAGCTAACTCAAAACCAAAACTGAAAGCCAGTGAAAGGCTTAGTATCCTCAACATAAACTGCCGATCTATCAAAAATAAGATACCCGAGATACAACAAGTCATATCACAGGTAAAACCTGACATTATTTGTTGCACTGAAACCTGGCTGAAACCAGAAGTTAACTCTACGGAGATCTTTCCAGAAAACACAAACTACAACATATATAGGGACGACAGAACAGAAGGTCAAGGTGGTGGTACCCTCTTAGCTATAACAAAATCTCTTGTAAGCCATGAACAGCCAGACCTGAAAACAAAATGCAATTCAGTCTGGGCTAAAATATCCCTGAAAGGAGTAAAGGATATATACATTTCCTGCTTCTATAGGCCCCATGAAAAGGATGAACCCTCCCTTAATGAATTGTGGGCATCTGTAAACAAGATCCCACAAAACAGCACAATCTGGGTCTTAGGGGATTTCAACATGCCGCAAATGGACTGGGTAAATGAATGCCCAAAGGATGCATGCAAATTTCAAAACTTGTATCTAAATTTTGTTGAAAATATGATCAACCACAACTTAAACCAAGTAGTGAACATCCCAACAAGGGGAGAAAATATCTTGGACATCTTCCTCACTAATATGCCATCCCAAGTGCACTCTACAAACACACTGCCCCCCCTTGGCAACTCAGATCATGACATAGTACACCATGAAATCACCATTAATAGAGGTCGCCCAGTGCAAACAAAAAGGCAAATCAAATCATATAGTAAAGCAAATTGGTCACGGTTCAAGCAAGACATAAATGAATTCTTTATTAATGTATTTAGCATTAAAAATTACACAGACCCCAATAAGGCCTGGTTAGACTTTAAGGAGGAATTGCATCGCCTCTCTATCTTACATATCCCAACAAAACTATGCAAAACACGAAGAGATTTGCCTTGGATAAACAAAAACATAATCAGAAGCATCAGAAAAAGAGACAAATTATTTTTACGTGCCAAAAGGTCAAAATCAGCAGACATCCACAAACAGTATAAGGAATTGAAACAAAAAGTGCAAAGAGACATAAGAAAATCTTATTGGAATTATCTTGAAAATGTCATCTTCACAAATGATGCCAAAGAGGTCAAAAACAAAAAGTTTTACAGCTACATAAAAAGCAACAAAACAGAAAATAGTGGAGTTGTCCCATTGAAGAACAACGGACAAACATTCATAGATCCTGTGTCTAAAGCTAACATCTTGAATGCTCAGTTTAAATCAGTGTTTTCTAGCCCACAGCCTTTGAGTCTTGCTCAATCATGCAAACAGAGTCTCGCGCCAAACAACCTACCATTAATGCCCCAAGTATGTATAACTGAAAATGGTGTAAACAAACTACTTCAAGGTCTTAATCCAAATAAAGCTTCAGGCCCAGACGAAATATCTCCCCGTTTACTGAAAGAACTGCACAATGAGATAACCCCAATCCTTACAGTCATCTTCCAGCTATCATTGAATACAGGTATCGTCCCGGATGACTGGAGACATGCCACCATAGCCCCGGTATACAAAAAAGGTCCGAAAAACAAACCTAGCAACTACAGACCTATTTCCTTAACTTGTATCGCCTCCAAGCTCATGGAGCACATCCTGGTCTCGAATATTATGTCCCATCTTGATGAACACAGGTTACTTAGTAAATTCCAACACGGGTTTAGGTCCAAACACAGCTGTGAATCCCAACTAGTAAGTTTCTCCCAGGAAGTCCATGACAACTTAGAGAAAGGCCAACAAACAGATATTATAGTCATGGACTTCAGCAAAGCATTTGATAAGGTTGACCATCACAAACTTGTTCTTAAACTAAAAAGACTTGGAATTAACGAACAAGCGTCAACCTGGATTAGGTCATTCCTCAGGTCACGATCTCAACAAGTGGTAGTAGAAGGTCACAAATCAGACACTCTCCCCGTGCTCTCCGGAGTTCCGCAAGGATCAGTTCTTGGCCCATGTCTCTTTCTTTGCTATATAAATGACTTACCAGATAGCGTTAAGGGTAAAGTCAGGCTATTTGCTGATGATACCATAGTCTATCTAACTATCAAATCCCAAGATGATGCCCTCAAACTCCAAAATGATCTTACATCTTTAGAATCTTGGGAAAATGACTGGGCAATGGAATTCAACCCGGATAAATGTGAAATTTTAAAGATAACCAGAAAGAGACACCCTTCTATCTTCCAATACACTCTACATGGCACCCCTCTCCAATCCACAGATGCAGCAAAATACCTAGGCGTTACTATTAGTCATGACCTCTCATGGAAAAAACACATAAACAACATCACAGCAAAAGCAAATAATTCTTTACGGTTCATCAAGAGAAACATCAAAACTCGTAACAAATCCATCAAAGAGACCGCTTACAAAACTTATGTCCGACCACAATTAGAGTACTGCGCCACAGTTTGGCATCCGTGGCAGAAAACCCTAGCCCATCAAGTCGAACAAGTCCAAAGGTCAGCCGTAAGATACATCTATAATGACTATTCCTACACAAGCAGTGTATCAAAAATGATTGAGGAACTCAACTGGCAATCTTTAGAACAAAGACGTAACATTAGCTCTCTCATCTTCTTTTATAAAATACAGCATCAACTAGTCTGCGTGGACCACCATCACATTGCCTATACCCGGTATCTTAATTGTTTATTACCCTACTCAAGAACACAATACCATGCAAATTCTTATTTCCCAAGAACTATTCGGCTGTGGAATGGTCTCCCCTATGAAATTCAGGCAAGCCCCAGTGTAGCAGCGTTCACTGAGAGGCTTAGCCAGGTCAAAATGTAAATTTAAATGAGTGTGTTTTTATCCTTTTAACTATCCCCCCTTTTAAATTGTAAGATATCTGCTAATATTTAACAAGTCTTATGTTCTTTAACCTAACTATTTCTTTTAACTAACAGCTGTCCCAGACAACGTGCCTGCTAATAGTAATCAAAGATGATTGATAGCAGTATACAGTAGAAGTAGAAGTAAAACGCTAAAATTTACTTACAAAGTTTATAAGATCAACAACTACCTTCAAAATGAACAAAGCAAGAACTTAATCGCGATTTCAATGATATAATTGAAATTCCAAGCGCCTAATTGGTTCCTGAATAAAATAGGAAGTTATCTATAGGACTTGTTTACATATTTTATCAACGGGGGTGATACAGATCGCTAATTTTGTTCATCATGAACAAAATTAGCTGTATTGGATTATCCCCCTTTAATTTCACTCAAAATTCACTCATCCACACATTCAATATCATTCCAAAATCATTCCAAAATCGTTCATCTTGTCAATTTCACGATGTTATTAATTGTACATGAACACACATGTTTACACATGTATCCGTCTTATCCACCAGTTTCTGGTGAAAGGACGACATAATTCCTACCTGTTTAAGTCAATTTCTAACATTTGCCTTTTGGAAATCTTGTTATTTGCGTAAGAGTGGAAATGATTGAGAGGTTTTTGAGTTCAAATAGTGATAAAGTCAAAATCGTAATTAAAAGATAGTATGGGCCAACTAATTCCTGCTTCGACAAGTATCGTTATTTTTGTTTTTTTCAGCCGGGTCACATTAAGAAAGCACTCTGAGTTCGCGATGACAAATCGATTTAGGTTTTTTCAATTACACCCCGTTTTGCACGTGCATTCACGTGCAAAGCGGGGTTTGATTTGAAACGTTTTGCAACATATTGCCAGCCCTAACGCAGGGCTAGTCTCTAATCGTGACCTGGGTAAAAATACAACAGCAACGATATTCGCCTGGGATAAAAAGAAATCAGTCCCTAATTATGTTACTTTACAAAATGAAATACATGTCTACCGGATGGTTGACCAGTTTAAAAAAAAATAAATCACCCATTTTTGCCAGAAGAATCGTAAAAATACTCACAGTTGAGTTGTTTTTAATTCCTTTCGTGATAATCCATGACACAAGAATCACATAGAATTCAGCAACAATGTCACAGTTTTTAATAAATTAGATCTAGCCCAGAACTGTTTTATTCGAGTTAAATGTTTCCACATTCAATAAGTTTACATGCTGTATTACCGAACTTAATCAATGAGATTACGTCACAGTGTGTAATTCACTTGACCAATTAAAAAAAAGGCCCAGTTACGATTTAGTTACGTGTGCAAAGGTTTGCCCTATAGTCTTTTTCACTAAATCAATCTGATCAAGGTTATGGCCCTAATTTTATTCCACGTTAAATTCTGTAACCCCCGAACTGTCTGAATTTATTGGATGTAAGCAGCATTATTTGGTTATGCTCGTAAATCATATATTTTATATTTTGAGCAATAGATTATTTGATTTGAATTGTTTTTGACCGATTATAATGCAAGTTGTCTTAATATTTCAACAGGGATTGGTCTCTACAAGACAAATGAATCAGGGCAAAAAGAAAGGTTAAAATGATATTAAAGGGAGGTCATTCAATATCGAAAATTCAATCCCTTGTCCAAGCCATAATCTTTTCCATCCATTTAGTACAAATTAAGCAATATTCTATTATTGATTTGTTATTGGTTGTAATTTCGACCGGTTAGAATATCCACTGTAAATATTTTTCAGGAATAGATCTCTACGAGACAAATGAATCAGGACAAAAAGTAGTCCGGATTGAGCGAATTGACCCATGCGGTGCTGCAAACGATGATTCTACTATAGAGGTACGGTCAGGAACATTGTGGAATTGACAAGTTGAATGATTCTGGAATGATTTTGGAATGAAAATGAATGAGTGTGATGAGCGAGTTTTGAATGATTTCCAAGAGAAGTAAAATATAATCGCTTTTTATCGTCCAATTAGACTTCTTACTTCTCTCATTTTGTGTTTTCACGGACAGATCAGGCGCATAAAAATCAACACCAGATAATAGAATCGTGCAAATTATTTGACCAATTTGATTGCAATGCTGATTAATTCTAACGACTCCGTAGCGTTTTTGAACAATTTCGGATTGTTTTTGGGTGATTGCAGTGATCGATTTTTCTCTTAGTAATGGAACAGTAAAGGATATATTTTCACGAGTGGCGAAGCAACGAGTGAAATAATAGCCTTTATAATATTTCCTACGTAGTCGGAGTGAAATAACCCCCGTTGAATATTTTTGAAATTACATGATTGTTATTACACTAGTGAAATAGTGGAATAACTATGCATATGAGCAAAGAACGAAGAACAACGTTATTTGTTTTTGCTTGGAAAAAGACGTCATAATCGATATAAAATACAATATATGTTTCGCGGAATAACATGAAACGATAAATATCGTAATTTCCTCATTTTATCACCAAATTTGGTTAATGTTATAAATAGAATATCAAATATGTGCTCATCAAATACCAAATTTATTAAACTCGACATCTTTAAACAGAAAGAAACTCGGCACAGCCTCGTTTTTATCTGTTTATAGATGACTCATTTAATAAATTCGGTATTCAATGACCACTCAGTCAATATACTCTATTTGTTTTATGCCCGTGAAAATTGGAAATCTTTCATTCAAACAAACTTAAATTTCATCTGAATTTGATTTAGGCGTCGTGTCAATAAACACATCTCGATGACGGCAGGGTTCGAAACGCATCTTTTAGATGAGGAATCGAGCGCCCACATAATTCAATCGATAAAGCATTCAAGCGTCATAATAGTTGAATAAATATTTGCAGGTTGGTATGACACTTCTAGCGGTTGACCGTCATAAGGTAGACGGATGGAGTAAAGAAGAAGTCCTTGCCGTTTTACAGAAATGTTATGCTGAGAAACAATGTGTTAGTATGAAACTTGTATTACATAAACATCAGAGTACAGATTTGTAGAAAAGTAAAGAACAACTGGGTGTATTACAGAGATGTAATGTTATAATGAGAAACAATGTATTATCATAGAACTTGTATTACATAAACATCAGAGTACAGATTTGTGAAAGATAAAGAAGAACTGTTTGTATTGACGAAATGTTATGGAGTTATTATGCGTAATTAATTAACTGGCAGGGCGGGGCCTAGCTGTGACGTAATTTGGCCAAACTTTCCTTTTCAAAAGTTTGGGTTCTTTCAAAAGTTAGCCGATAATTGTCGTGAACGCGTGTTAATAACTGTATCTTAAAACCATAAGGATACACATGCTAAGCGAAAGTGACCACTTTTCATCGCTTGGTTACCAAATCCTCGTAACTTCAACTTGTAAAAGATGAAGTTACGAGTGTTTGGCTGCCATCCTTTGATTTAAGGTAGTGGACCCGTAATAGTTTGCAATGTCTCAGAAGAAATGAACTTTTACAGAGTTAACTGTGGTTTCACAATGATTTTCATTAGGAAACCTCGGCCAACATTGTGAAATATTATGAGTTCTGAAATGTTGCGGAATTATTACGGGTCCACTAACTTAAAGAATGCGGCAACCTATTAAATTGAGAAATTATGAATGAAAGCTGATTTACCTTAAACTTAAATGAAATGAACCGATACTTAGGCTCCGCCCTGCCAGGGCATTAATCTTGGATTATAAATAACATGTCATCATGAGACAAGTGTTATATTGACACCAGAGTACATATTTGTAGAAAAGTACAGTAGAACCCAAGTCTGTTTTACAATTCTGTTTTACTGAAAAACAATGCGTCATCAAGAAACAAATATAATATAAACATCAGAGTAAAGATTAATAGTAGATTATAGAGGATTATCTTGTTATATGACATAATCGTTATACTAAGAAACGCCAGAGTAGAGAATTGCAGTAGAATAAAGAGGATTTACTCGCTGTATGGTATATAAATATAATGCTGAGAAACATCAGTAAATATTTGTGGTAGTGTAAAGAAATAGTACTACATGTACAGTTAGTTACATCGTGAAATTGACAAAGTGAATGATTTTGGAATGATTTAGGAATGAAATTGATTGAGTGTGTGGAGCGAGTTTTGAGTGAATTTAATGGGAGGTAATCCAGTATCGCAAATATTGTTCAGGATGAACAAAATTAGTGAAATTGATTACCTCTCTTCAATAAAATATCCATAAAAGTTCTAAAGAAGTTATAATTTAATTTCTTGAAGCAAATATGTAAATGATTACCATCAAATACATGGACAGCTTATTGGACTACTTTCCACAGAGAAAAAAAGGCTGCGTAATCAAAATTATTTTCATTGAGTGGTGAAACCAATTTTCAGCCGATCGGAATGCACAAATCTTATTTTACACAACTAGAAAACATTTTAAATTGATCCAAAATTACCAAAAAGGATACAATCAGCAACAGCATGCAAAATAAAAGTCGCTAGATAATTTCCAGGATTTCACTGACTATTTTTTTATTTTGGAAACGTATGTTTGGTTCGTGAATACGTAAAAATCTATCTATATTTTTTATGCAAAAATTATTAAAGGGAGGCAATAAACATAGCTAATATTGTTAATCTTGAACAAAATAAGCAATATTGGATTACCTCCCTTTTAATTCATCCAAAACTCACTCGTCACATTCATTCCATTTCATTCCAATATCATTCAGCTTGTAAATTTCACGTTGTTTCAAACCGTTTAATTGGTAAAGTGTTGGGCTCCGTCATTTTGCTACATTTTGTTTCAAAAAAATCATAGACGGGCGACTTAAACGTCTTTTTTGTTAGTTTGAATGGGTTTTACACCGCTTTTAACAATCGCTCAGTTATATCGCGGAGTGCACCAAATAATGGGATCCTGGTACTCCTCACACTATTACTACAATAACATCCTTTCCTAGAAGCTGGAAGCTAGGAAAAGATGAAATGTAATTACTGGTGTGAGAAACACAATAATCCAATTATTTGGTGATCCAGCCGCGGCGATATAACTGAAAGATTGTTGAAACCGTCGTAAAACCCCATTCCAAAATGAAGTAGTAATTTAGATAACCGAAGGGAGCATCAATTCCACGATTCCCATGTTATTAGTTTGACTCCTTGTTTAACCAACCGATCCTTGATGCCAGTCAAACAATCGAGTATCTAATCAAACAACAGTCAATATTGCTCGAGAGACCTTGCCTTTTAAACGACCGCTTTGAAAATCCACAAAATATGTAAGAAAAATAGATTTCATTGCCCTAAGAATTATTGTTAATGTATCCTTTGTTGTTAAAACTCATTAGAATCGTCTCAACGAGACGATTCTATCGAGTCATAACAACAAAGGATTATAAAGAATTTCACAAAAATACGTACATCCATTTAAAGTTAATATGAATCTTATTTGTAAACAAAACGTGTACTAAGTGACTATTCTCTCTATAGGTAGATTTTTAGCGGTGAGCTGTGAAATCTACTTTTAACGGTTAAATTTCCGTGCTTTTCTTTCAAAATAGATAAAATAGACATAACACAGATACAAATTACCTTTCAAATAAAACTTAGTGCTTATTTTGTGTTACTGAATTGCGATAGTCATCAAAAGTAACTTGCAATCTCTCTCAAAGCACTCCGTATGGGATAAATGACAAGAAAGATACAGTTTGAATTGAACGTAGGGCATTTTAATGAAATGCCGGAAAATACATACACGTTTACATACTAAGATCAAATGTGGGAAAATTCAAATGTACTTAAGTCAAAATATATTCACTATGGTATGGAGTTTATCCCATATCTGGGCATGAAATTCCGCATATACCTAGGTATTCCGAAATACATACTTAGAAGGAAATATTTTGCTGAGACAAAATTTGACCCATGTCTCAGCAGGAATTCTGCTACTGCGCTTGTCTCAATCGAATCCGAAGTTATAGTGACATGAAACACCACCAATTACTCGCGAATGGAATATAATAGAGGGTGAAATGCAATCTTTTTACATAATATATACATCGGACAACCCGAGCAATATGGACGTAAAAATATTGAACGACCGGATTCGATTGAATATTTCTCACTGGAATGGGAGCAGCCCACGCAAAACCCCCTTTCTTTTTTGAATAGGAGGAAGCGTGCTTCCGCAGCTAGGCTCAACCATACCTCGAAATATCGAGCCACGGAATCTCTCGAACATGCTGATCACATATTAACGTTAAAAGAAAGCACTGAGATGTAGAGTTTTTACCAAAAATTTAGGCATAGTAAAATTTTTAAAGAATCTGCTAAAAGATAAAGTGAATTTGTGTAAATATTGACATGTTTTGACGGAAATAATAATATTAAATAAATTGCAATCAAGAAATTAGTAATAATACCCTATCTGGCTTAAATTCCACATCTAGCAATAAATAAACATGAATTAAATAGATAATATGTTAGGAAAGAGTAAAATTATGATTTAATTTAAAGGCAATTAGGGAGGAGGAAGGGTGGAGGTGGTAATAACATCGTTTTTAAATCAAATCCGGCAAAAGCATCAAAACAATAGATTATTTTGTCCCGAGCGCATATCGCAAACTAGACAGGTGGATGCATTGCTGCTAGTATATGATTGGTCAGTACCTCCCTTCTCCCTTAGCTACGCATCTCTTAGACACAATTCCTGCACACAAATCGTTTTATTTGCATAAAAATTCATTTGTGTTACTGAATTGCGATAGTCATCAAAAGTAACTTGCAATCTCTCTCAAAGCACTCCGTATGGGATAAATGACAAGAAAGATACAGTTTGAATTGAACGTAGGGCATTTTAATGAAATGCCGGAAAATACATACACGTTTACATACTAAGATCAAATGTGGGAAAATTCAAATGTACTTAAGTCAAAATATATTCACTATGGTATGGAGTTTATCCCATATCTGGGCATGAAATTCCGCCATAAACGCCGCCCAGATGCTTTGAGAGAGTTTGTACATTTTATTCATAGTAATAAATATCGAAAAGTGTTAAAGTCATAAAACATCAATTGATAGATTTGAGGGTGAAAGCGCTGCCTGTTTGTCGTCAACCATAGGACATGCGTAAATTACTCAGCATGGCTATTCCAATAACATATTAATTATTGGCACGCATCAACGCACGTGCAGTGATTTATTCATATGACCAAATAGCGTGGATTAATAAGCGAATAGTCCTTTTATCGGTCCGTGAACAGGTGCTTTTTTAGTTTGACATTGACCAACCAAAAATAAGTAACACAGGGAAAGATTTCAAAACCAACAGGCAGCGATGTCACCGCTACTAAATGACTTTCGGTAAAGAGCAAACTCAAAAGTATTACAGACGAAAACTGCATGATTGTCTACAAAATATGTTATCCAAAGATTGGTCCGTCGACGATGATATGCTGGTTTAATTACATGCCAGCCATGGCCTATTACTGCAATGTCAAATATTGTGGCAGCAGTATATTGTAAGTACTTAAATAAAAAGAACCTAACATAAAATAATATATATAAACATTAAGCTTAGGCAATGACGAGTTTAAAGGCGGCTGTTTCGCACAGTCCGTCATTGGGGAAACTTAATATAAATCCGTTTCATTGCAATGTCAAATATTGTGGAAGCAGTATATTGTAAGTACTTAAATAAAAAGAACCTAACATAAAATAATATATATAAACATTAAGCTTAGGCAATGACGAGTTTAAAGGCGGCTGTTTCGCACAGTCCGTCATTGGGGAAACTTAATATAAATCCGTTTCATTGCAATGTCAAATATTGTGGAAGCAGTATATTGTAAGTACTTAAATAAAAAAGAACCTAACATAAAATAATATATATAAACATTTAGCTTAGGCAATGACGAGTTAAAAAGACGGCTGTTTCGCACAGTCCGTCATTGGGGAAACTTAATATAAATTAGTTTCATTGCTATGTCAAATATTGTGGAAGCGGTATATTGTAAGTACCTAAATAAAAAAGAACCTAACATAAAAAGACAATATATACACATTAAGCTTAGGAAATGACGAGTTAAAAAGACGGCTGTTTCGCACAGTCCGTCATTGATGGAACTTAATATGCATTCGTTTCAACGCACGTGTGTCGAATTCAACCGAGTTTTGTCACCGACTACCGTCTGTAAATTTGGGATCGTGAAACCAAACGTTAAAACAGGACATACAATTTTTTACTCCGTAAGCACCGTGATGCCTAAATGGGTCATAACTGTATTAGCAAGATTAGCCGTATCTACGACACTATGCCCACAGCGAAAGTCGATGGTTGTAGAAACAAAGTTTAAGAAGGCGTTTACACTGTATGTTTAAGCAGATGTGAAAAAGCACATGTGTAAAAGCGTATCTGTCTTTTTGCGTTTACACTGTATGCTTTTACATATCTGCTTCAGCTGACCTCGGTCATGACTGTCAGTCATTATCAAGATCAAATAGTGTATTGTATTACTGGAATGATGAGGGAATACTTTATCGCTAACCGAAACCAAATGTATATTTGAATTATTTAATTTTATTAGTGTCCATCAATATTCGTATGCTCTGATTAGCTTTTAGCAATGAAAGCAATTTTGAGTATGCAGCTATTTTGTAAACTTCCGCGAAAAGAAGTTCAATTAAAAATAAATATTATTATTGACTAATTTTAACAATTGTTGCTTCACGATATTAAGATATGAAGAAAATATATCTTAATTTCATGAAGGTATGAAACAAAAAATTATATCACACTCATACATGAATCCGCTTTGCGTATTTAAACAGTGTGATTATGTTTCTAGTTTTCTAGTTCACACCCCAATGAAATCAACAAATAGTCTCTTCATCACTTGAATGATAATAAAGACATTGAAATATAGCTCAATTAATTTATTTGCATCCTTTTCTCCAGCTTAAGTTGTTTTTAACCTGGAAAATGGTCACAGAATTTTCTATTTCTGTAATTAATCATTCGATCTATTTTCTGAACATTTGTTTCACAAAATATTTTATTTCTAATTTAATTCGAGACTGAATGGAGAGGGAGTTATAAGAAATTGATCTAACTAAACTGAACTAATTGAAAGGTATAGAATCATTTTAAAGGTGATGAGATACAATTAATTACAGTAGAAAGACAATTCTTAATTAAGTTGCGCCACAAATATTCCTGACATATAGACTGACTATGGTCAATATGTTCTGCAATATCCTGATAGGTCAGTAAATTGCAATGGGTATTTAAACATTTTTTTCAGTTTTATTATTATAATTATTTTTCAATATACTAAGTACCACTGAAAGAACTTATCTATTATATGGTAATAGGTTAAATTTACTCCCTGGTCATTGATGGAATCATATTTCACAAAATGTGGGTATTTGACAGGCTTTCTGAGAGAGCCGTCCAGTAATTGTTTATTTTATCAGCTTATCAGCAGGTCATCAGAGGTATCAATGGTCATTTCGGTATTGAAAAGCAGACGGAAATAGAACATGTTCTATTTCGTATGTTTTGCAGATCTGTTAACAGAACGCTCATTATCTGGGGGTTTACACTGCATGTTTTGACATATATGAAAAAGCAGATGTGAAAAAACATACAGTCTAAACCCCCTCTAAGATGTTAGAAGTAATGTGAGACGTTTTGTTTGAGTCGACATTAGAACGATGTCGACCAATCAGTAGTGAAATGTAAATATCGGCAAACATGTTTCCCTACACACATCTGTTGATGAAATCTGGTTAAAAATAAACATATTAAAAACATGGTGAGTCTGACACGATGCCGTCGAAAGGAAATTGTTCACGCATTAGGTAAATGTTAAACCGCGCATGTACCCATCAACAGCTTTAAAAGAGTAAGTTTAACGTAAAACATCCCAACTACGGCTGCTCAAGCAGTCTGCATGTTTGTTTAACGGTGAAAGGAACCGCGCTAAGCCAGCCGGCCAATTTACATCTGTCATATGATTGATGATAAACATGGCTGACCGAAGCGTAATCGAATTTACGACCCCCCCGTACACGCTATCCAAGCTGAATCGGGCCAGTTGTTATTTTAACAGCGAGATAACCAAGAATTTATTGTAGCAGAAGGAATGCGTCGTAATAATATATAGTCCTTTTCAGTGAAGAGAACCATTACCATTACACAAACCGAAAATAATTCGACGAATTTCAAAATCATAATGACTTACTTTGTTGTTTTATAATTCGTTGAAGCCGTTGGACGGCAATTAGAAAATGAATGATATTAGGTCGTAAAACAGTATACTGTGACGTCTAAGATTAGCATAAACCTTTACATTTAACCTTTTGCAAATTAAGCCACTGAATGATGTGAGGAACGCATTTAAATGAAAGTACTATTATGAGGACGCATATTCAGTCATAACGCCTAACAGACAACCCCGATTTCAAAACCTGCAACTTAAAGTAATGTTTCGAACAGCCGCACTTACTAATGAATTTTATCATAAGTGAATCCCCAACCGGTAAAACATAGAGTCGCGAAGGGTTTTAGAAAATGTAAAAAAAAAAAAGAACCTAACTATGCTAGGAAAGGGTATTTACAATAAGACGTCCACTCGGAAAATGCATTCGATCACCAGTTTGACTTGCAAAAAATTGTGAAAGTCCTTGGTAGGGTATAGATATAAAAATTAAATAGAGTGCCTTGATGCATGACTGAAAAAAGTATCTGCTGCGTGAATATGGCATTGAATCCCATATGCCTACTGCCTCATGTTAACCTGGTCAGATAAAAATCTAAAATGTCGAGTGAATCGTCATTACCCATATGAGAAAATGAAAAGTAAAACATAACAAAAAACAAAATCAGCAAAAAAGCTTTGGTAAGCTCGTTCACTTTAACTAAAAAAAAAAAAAAAAAAAAAAAAAGGTTTACTTGCTTTAGTTCTCAAAAGGCTCAAATATAACCACACCCCGAGGAAAGAAAGCGTTGGACAAGATGGGAATGCTACATGTCAGCAATATTGCCTCTTATACAAGGCTTTCAAACCCTTCAAGCAATTGTGTTCCATACCCTTTCGAAGTTATCTACAACTCAAATTGAGCATGCATGATTGGGGAAGAGATGTGCCAGGCTGACAACTTACGTCAAAATTTATTTAGTCGAGGATAAAAAATGGAGTAAAATAACTAATATGTATAGAATTGAGATCACGCAATCCATGGGTCTGAAACAGACTACTGGTATTACCTAACCAGTTGTGAAATACTCATAATACGCATAAGAGTAACGAAATTAGATACTAGACTTGTCCTAAGAACGTATCAGGTAACGATATAAAGAATCGTGCACATATACACTTGTAATTATGATACAATCAATATTGTCAAATTGATATACATATCGCGGGATATCCAAATCCCATACCGTTCCCGAGTATGTGTATCCATGTCTATCTTGTCCGAACTCATCCGGAACCTAGGCCCACATCGGTGGATAGTATTTATCCAGAGATAGTCACGTTGTATACCGGGCACTAAAATGACATAGCAAAAGCGAACATGATTCTAGTTATGTCTATGACGTACCATAGGAGACGCACAACTGGCACTTGATTTCCTATAGCGGGGTCGTGACAAAATCCGTGGTAAGTCTATATTACAGTGGAAGTATCCAAAAGCACTAACACTTGTCTTTGTTGCTTAATCGTCAACTGTTTCAATTATTTAGAAAGGTTACATTGCCTCCGAGATAGTGGCTATACGTCCGTTATGTGGGTAATAACCAAGTGGGTATATATATAACACTTTTTTTTGGAAATGCAGCATGTGTGCCCATATATATCTTTCAGAGTAGATAATACATCCGTAAGTAAAATGCATCATCCTCATTCGAAAACTCGTCTTCGCCGATTTGTCCGTAGCACCTGTGTAACTACCCGAATGCGAGATCCTGTGTGGTTGATCGGAAATGGTGCTCATGCCAGATCCCAAATTGACAATGTTTAAGCTGGCATCAGTTTGTGCTGAAGCCGAGTAAGTCGTGTATTACGCGCCCCTGCACCTGTGCTACTACCAAGTCGTCACCCCGATGTAGGAACGGCAGGCGTGGACTCGGTTTGAGCTGCATCTGCAAAAAATTAACTGAAGTAAGAAATCGGCCTATTTAAATTGTTGCCAAAAAGTAGTCTGTCTCAAATTCGACCTTGTAATAAAATCAGGTAACTAAAATAGTAAGTCCAAACACCCAGAATTTAGGGTAAAAATATAAAAATTCATACAAAACAACGTCTTGCAGAAATAGTAATAAAGGCAAAGGCGATAAGTGTCGCCGCCAAAAGCTGGATCTACATACAATCCAAGTCAGACAAAAAAATAAATAAAATTAAACAGATAATGTGGGCGCACCCCACCGTGTTTCGGCAATCTCCTTGTATACAACAGCATACTCGGGCATAATTTTGACAAAAAAAAAAAAAAAAAAAAATTGTTGGCCAGTCATTGGCCCTTTTACAGAACGATATTTCATATGGTATGTAGGGGACCGACAAACTTAGAAAACGCTTAGTAGAAAAAGAGAAAAATGAATGGAACTAGAAATAAACAATCTGCTGTCAGATTGCAGAGAATAAGGCGAAATTTACGGCGATCAGACCCGTTCATATCAGCTGACAAGCAAATTAATGAGGACAAGTCCGCATTCCTGTTCCCGGATGGAACGCGTGACCTGATTGACCGCGGACAGACGATCGTTGGACACCCCGTTGTTTATGGGAACCAGATGTTAGGTTTGTCTACTTAGGACTCACGATTACCCATAAATTAACCATTAATCAACCGTCGGGTTGATTATGAATGGCATGTTGCTTTTTAAATACAAGATAAAGGGAAAGTGTGGATATTAGAGGGATCGTCAGTGGGTGCTTTGTGGTTCCTGTTTTCCTAATATATACCCACACTTGTTTAGGAATAAGATAATTACGAGATATTAAAAAAAATCTTTCTCCTTTTGGTTGTAACTGTAACATTGAAAACGGTTCCTATATAGTTTAGAATGAAGTGACATACCCATATCACAGACCCTAAATATTTCGAGTAGGTTGTGTTACGTGTAGACTTGTATGCGCAAGATAAAGTTGTGTAATACGACAAGATCGGACAAAAGCAGTCTTCCGCTCGGGACTCACGGTTGTTGATACACGTAGCTTAATAGAAACTTCGAAAAACCGTATAAGAGAAGAAATTGGAAATGGAAAATAAAACCTTGCGTACCTTAAAATGCACAGAGGAAGTCTCGACCTTCGGGTTTAAAAGCAAAATAAGTAAAGTTACGAGGGAAATGAAATTAGGATAAAACAAATAAAACTAAGAAAGTTAATATTTCCATCAATAAAGTAAAACCCGTGTGGAATGACAATTATAAATGCGTATGACGCCCTTTTAGTAAATAAAAATATTGCCAACAAAGGCTCAAAAAGTTGTAATGACACGCCCTTAAATGTGAAAATGGCGTGAAGAAATAAATTCCACTCGAGTTAAATGTAAAACTAGTAAAGTTACGTCTGAAATGAATTTATAACTAAACAATCTCAAAGCTAAAAACGTTAATTTTTCCAACCGAAAAAGCATAACCCATGATGTGGAATTACAGTCATAATTGCTTATGACGCCTTTCTTAGTAATTAATATTGTCAACATGGGTACCAATAGTTGTAAGGTCACGCCCTCAAATGGGTATGGCGTGAAGAAGTAAATCACTCTCGAGTTTAAAAGTAAAACCAGTAAAGATACGTAAGAAATGAATTTATGATAATACAATCAATTAAATCTAAAAAAGTTAATATTTCCAATCGATAAAGTATAACCCATGTGGAATGGCTGTTATAATTGCGTTTGACGCCTTACAGTAAATAATATTGCCAAACTGGGTCCCAAAAATTGTAAGGACACCAGCTAAAATGGATAAAAAGCGTGCAATAGTAAATCACTCTCACAAATGGTTGACCAAACTATAGTTAGTCAACAAATAAAAGCATCTGTAATGCTAAAAACAGTTACCAACAAATATATAAATAAGTGCCATGTATAGCACAGGTCGAAAATAGGCTCAAACTGGCCTTAAAACGATCGACATGTAAAAAAGCACAGGATAACCTTTATACAGGTATCAACTGGCATAAAATATATAATAATGTAAATAGTGCACAGAAAAACCTTTTTTCTTTTAAAAAAAAAAGGCATGAACTGGCAAACATGTCGTCATATGTATAAAAAGTTGTATTAATATACAACAAATAATAAATACTGTCGTATGATAAATACGAAACAGCAACATGCATCAAAAATAGGAAATTATACATATCTTTGAGTATTTCTTGCTCTATCTTTCATCACAGCCACAATCGCAGCCCGTATGATATATTAATGCCATTTTGCCTCATACAAACAGGTGGACACCATCAGCAGCGTGCGTTCGGGCCCTGGAAGATTCGAACCTAAAGCCGTTTCGTTGCCAACAGTTGATAGACACATAACTTGCAATTTTAGCAATTAGGCGTCGATTCAGCTGCTCAACTCTTCCATTGAACCATAACGAATCAACTAGAAATCGTGTCCTAGTTCGAGAAACACTTCTGTACATCACTGGAAACAATAAATCACGTCAGTAACGTTCAACTCGTGCACTAAGACAAGTTCGAGTTTCTCTTTTGTCTGTGACTCTTTGTCAACCGATAGACAAAAATGCTAATATCATTGGTTCCAGCAAAACACATTACGTAAACAAGTATGAAGTCCATAGCTTCCATGAACCGAAAAGTCGGACCATAGTCGCCCCGGAAATCCACTGTATTGAACATAATTATTCCCGTGCTGATGCTAAGTTCAAATCGGATTTAAAGTCTGGGTCACACAGTATAAAATCCTCCAAATGCGCACAAAACAGTGTCAAAATAGCTGTATTTATGTACTCTGTCCGAAATAATAACATCGTTTTTAAATCAAATCCGGCAAAAGCATCAAAACAATAGATTATTTTGTCCCGAGCGCATATCGCAAACTAGACAGGTGGATGCATTGCAGCTAGTATATGATTGGTCAGTACCTCCCTTCTCCCTTAGCTACGCATCTCTTAGACACAATTCCTGCACACAAATCGTTTTATTTGCAAAAAAATTCATTTAGATCTTAAGGTTTACACATAGACCTATGGTAATGGACTCAACGCTTGGGTCAGAGCTCAGTTTTGAAAATACACCTATAACGACCGCTTTTTTTTGGTGGTCCCGTTAGTGGTCGCTTAATGCAATTTGTTTTGTACTCATATACATATTTAATCAGATTGAGTTTCGACATATTCTGTTTTAAATATTTTCGTAGATGAGCAATTCAAACGTCATAACTACAACTTGAACAAGATGTCGTTATGGTGGGAGGGTCGCCCTCTAGTTAATTCCTACTTGTTTCATGTCAATTACATGTACCATATAGCACGCAGGTACAATAAATAACATCGTGAAATCGACTAGATTAATGATTTTGAAATGAATCCGGAGTGGTATTGAACGAGTGGGAAGAGCGAGTTTTGAATGAAATTAAATGGAGGTAATACAATACCGATAATTTTATCCAATTGGACGTTGACGAAATAATTATTGTTTTGCCCCCCCCCCCTTTCCTGGGTTGTTTATCTTTCAGGGATTATCAGACGTTTTGAAATCCACATCCGCTAATTAATTTTGCAATGATTTATGATCTATTCGCATTAAATGTTGATCGTTAAAAACAACTTCGAAAGAATTGTTTAACGATTTTGGAGCGTTTTTTTTTTTAGATATTTTAGTGAGGATTTTAATGAATGAAACAAGCGCCGAGTGAGCGTTTTAAAGAGTTTTGATCGAGATGAATGTACATTTCATAATGTGACTACCTGCATGTCACGTTTCATTGTTCGAGGCCTTTGTCATGACGAAGGTCAATTTACCAGGGTCAGCGACATTCGGAAAAAAGCTTCGGACTTTTCGAAATTGGACGTAAGCGTACTGATTTTTGGTCATCTATGAGGTAATAAGGCTTCTTGTCGTACATTGATCAGGCTAAGAGATTAACAAATTCCTTCAATGCTTTTCGATAGACAGTCTGTGGATATCATTTTGGTATGTTATAATTTGAAAACAAAACGCAGTCAAAAACTGCGTTTTGTTTTCAATTATAGTAAGCACAATCATAACCTTTCGTGAATTTTGATTTTCGCAACTTCATCGTCAGTAAAATGTGTGACTTAATATAAATCCACGTGCATCAAGTCTGCGCCCTAAATAATCCCGAGGTCTTTTCCGTAGAATCGCCGAGGGTTCCCGATTGGGTCAAGAATCCATCAATTGTCTGTTGTTGAAGGGCAAACAATAGAATAAGTGAAAGCATAATCATAATTTGATCGTGAACTCTTTATTTCAACATTTTTTCGTACATGTAAAGCATTCTATAATGGTGTTAAAAGTTACGGTAATATTAAACTGAAACTAACTTTGTTAAGGTTATCCGAATTTCAAGCCTAATATTAATGATATTCTTATATACAATGTATTGCATTTTGTTTTACTTTGAAAAAGTTTTTTGCTCAATACAAATCTTAACACTACATAATAATATAAATATCGATTTTATTATGTACCGATTTATATTATTATGTAGTAGTGTTAATATTAATTTCATTTTTCTTGAAAAGAGCAATTTTTGCAGAAATATTGAAATAACAAGTGTGTTTATTGAATGTTTATTCTATTCCCTTCTGAATATTCTTTTGATATTGTAGATACTTTATGTGCATAGCCATCTAGAGCGCCTAGTGAAAACTTTGATCAGACTGTCCGGCTGCAGAGTCTGGTCTGAATCTTCACTTTTTACACATATGGAATTGTTGGAAATGTCAGACACAGGCTTAATTATTCAATTGCAAAATATAAATAATAGACTGATCGAAATATAAAGGAACTCAGTAAAAATCATACTACGAAACGAAACACTATTAAAATTAAAATGCAAAATAAAAAAATAATAAGAGAGGGACGGGAAGACAGCCTGTTTGATGAAAGCCACCATTTTTCATTGAATTTCATTATAAAAAAATTTGGTGTTGAAATAAAATGTTCAGTAATTGCTTCGAAATTATATTTCTCAGAGTAAGGCTTTAATCATCCCTTTCACTCCCATGTCTGCTCCCTCTTCTTCTATTTCTTCCCTCTTTTGTCCTTTTTTCATCCGTCTTGCCATCACGACTACTACTATCAGAAGAATGGTGATTTCTACCTCTAGTTGGTTTGCTTCGTCTGTCTTCATTATGGCCTTCACTTCCCTTCTTCTCGTCCGTCATTTTTCCTGTCTTACTACTTTCTTTGTCTGAATCACCCTTTCCTCTACCACCAGTTGATGGTTTCCGTCTGCTTCCTCTACTCCCTCCTGTTCGTCCTTGGGTTTTTTCACCTTCCTTTTCGTCCGTCATTTTTCCTGTCTTACTACTTTCTTTGTCTGAATCACCCTTTCCTCTACCACCAGATGATGGTTTCCGACTGCTTCCTCTACGCCCTCCTGTTCGTCCTTGACTTTTTTCGACTTCCTTCTCAACCGTCATTTTTCCTGTCTTACTACTTTCTTTGTCTGAATCACCCTTTCCTCTACCACCAGATGATGGTTTCCGACTGCTTCCTCTACGCCCTCCTGTTCGTCCTTGACTTTTTTCGACTTCCTTTTCGTCCGTCATTTTTCCTGTCTTACTACTTTCTTTGTCTGAATCACTCTTTCCTCTACCACCAGATGATGGTTTCCGGCTGCTTCCTCTACGCCCTCCTGTTCGTCCTTGACTTTTTTCGACTTCCTTTTCGTCCGTCATTTTTCCTGTCTTACTACTTTCTTTGTCTGAATCACTCTTTCCTCTACCACCAGATGATGGTTTCCGGCTGCTTCCTCTACTCCCTCCTGTTCGTCCTTGACTTTTTTCGACTTCCTTTTCGTCCGTCATTTTTCCTGTCTTACTACTGCCTTTGCCTGAATGTTCCTTTCCTCTACCACCAGATGATGGATCTCGTCTGTTTCCTCTTCGTCTCTTTGTGCGCCCTGTAGATACTTTCTTCCCATCGTCATTGTCTACAATTGTAACAAGTATTTGGAATATTCATCTTTCTATCTCAAATTTTACCGAAATCTGTTTTTATCATGCAATGAAGCCTGTTTTGACCTGGTATCACCCGTCAGATACATAACATGATACCAGGAAGTCTATTTTTAGAAACAATTTGCATACACTTTCGCCTGAATTTCGTTGATTTTTAATGGTTTATTATAATCAAACGCTGTAAATGGTTGCATGGTAAATAGAATTACATATAATTGTCTTAGAATCAATGTTATCTGGTCTCGGCTGGGAGAAATTATCATGACTCGACAAAGCCTCGTCATGATAAATTCTTCCAACCCCGACAAGATAATATTGATAGTTTGTTCGCGATTGTATATAATAATAATATATTGATATTGATATAACATGTTGTTCTCTATTCATCACTTTTAAACAATGCTACAAAAAGGAAAAGAGAATTATATTCCAATTTTAAAGGTCGTGAGTTTATGATGCCATTAACAATATCGCTGAATGTATATGGTGCCCATTTGAAAATGATCTCGCAATGAAATGAATGATAGGAGTGTGCGAGTTATGAATGTGATTAAGGAGCGTCAAAATAATGTTGAATTACCTTCTATTAGTAAGAATACACATTCATTCCTTCAAACTCACACCGGCCAAAAAATCATGGAATGAACAAACGGAGCGGTTTTAATTATCCCCCTTTAACTCCATTCGATATGTGCCTATCCCACTCTTTCATTTTCTTTCCGAAATTGGTTACAACTTTTTCACCTGGATCATTAAAACGATGTTATTAACTGCATTTGTTTTTCATCAAAATAGTGACGTCAAACTATATTTTAAGCGAATTTTATTGAAGTGCATTTATATCATAAATGAAAAAAAATAAATAAATAAATAAAACAGCAATATATTTCGACATGTAATCAAAGATTAAATGTTTATTATGACTGTGTTCAAGATATTTAAAGACTGTAAATAGAGAATAACATGTTAGTGTTTAAAAATATCAATGTTATCTGGTCGAGGTTGGGAGAATTTATTATGACGAGGCTGAGCCGAGTCATGATAATTTCTCGCAGCCGAGACCAGATAACATTTATATTTTAAGACACCTACATGTTATTCTATTTATCATGCGATCACCGCAATAAAACCTAAAAAATAAAAGAAATTCATGTGAAAGTGTATGTAAATTGTTTCTAAAATAGACTGTCTGATATTATTTTATGTTATCAGACAGGCGATATCAGGTCAATACAGGCTTCATTGCATAATGAAATAAGATTTATCAAAGGTGAACATGCACATCTAGACGTTTGTTTTATCTCTTTTCTCCTACCTGGCAGGTTTGACTGCGATATAGCTTGACGAAAAAACCATACAATGTTATTATTTCTAAGCTTATATTTCTTGAACATGTTTTAAAGGGATCGACAAAGTTAGATGCTGACTTTATTGAAATAGACCCATATCATTGGAATAACATTGAAAGATTAAAACTGAAATAATTAGTTCGCATTGTAACGCCGATATTAATGGACCAATCAAAATTTCGCGAAGATTGTTTGAAAAAGGGTCACCGAAAGAATATATTGGTAAAGTTTCCTTGACATTGTCCTACGATTCACGGGTAGATGATATTTGAGATAATTGTTGATCACATCCGACGGACATCAGCCCTGTGTTCAGGATGTAAAATCGTTTCGCGATCGCTATGAGATTGTACCCCGCTCTGCACGTGCACATACGTGCAAAGCGAGGTATCATTTCGAAAGTGCTTCGCTAACGTTTTCATCCTGAACGCAGGGCTGTTAGGGTGTTTCTTAAAGTCCGGATTGAGAAAATATTACTTTTTACTTAATGAAATAAAAAGTTGAGAAATTACTCCTGAGTGACTAACTCAAGCGGACGAACGAAAGAACAGAATGCCCTCTAGACATCGTGAAATTGAATCTCATCCCTATCAAAACCATTCTAAATCGCTCACTCAGCGTTCCATTCATTCATTTCAAATACTCACTCAAACCATTTAAGATTTTCCCTAAATCACAAATAAGGAAGATCAGCAAAATTCGAAATAAAAATCGCATGAAAAAAATCCACGATTTCACTGTTTTGATTCATTTTTGTAAGCGTCTGATTGGTTCCGTTCATGAAGACAAAAACACCTACTCATAGAACTTGTGTCCATATTCCCTTAAGGTGAATGATAAAACATCGCTATTTCTTCTCACTTTGAACAAAATAAGCGTTATTGGATAACCGCCCTTTAACTTCACCCTAAAATCTTTTCAAATTCTTTCATGTTATCAATTTCACGGTTTAATTTTAATTATATATGTTCCTTCAAAAAAATCGGACAGATTCATTAGAATTATTATTAAAATTTTTAGGTAGTGAAACCGCAATAGTACCGCAACATTTCGGAACTCATGATCTTTCACAATGTTGACCGAGGTTTCCAATTGAAAATTATTAGGAGACCTCGGTTAATACTGTTTAAGTTCATTACTCCCCGAAATGTTGCGAAACTATTACGGATCCAATACCTTAAGCCCACCCATCTGACAACAGAATCATGCCTATTGATTTCACTTCCTTTAGATGGCGGCATGACTCGTGCGTCCTAGGTAGTTTTTTTTTCTTTTTAAATTTAAACTTCCACAGTTAATCACTTCGTAAAATCGACACTCATTCCGACCAAAGCCGTAAAAATCGCTCTACCTGCACTCAAATCATTCATTCCAAGCACTCATTCAAACCATTCAAAACCGTTCCGAAGTCGACCAGAAACGCTTCGAAATCGTTTTAAAATTTCAACATTTCATTGAAACCGTTTTAATTATTCTACGATTTTAATTGCTGGTTTAAGTTTTAGAACGTCTGATTGGGACGTGAGAAAACAAAAGTCGGAAAGAGCAGAGTTTTTCAAAGGGAGGTAGTAAAATATCACTAATTTTGTCCAATGTCGAAATTATAGGTTACGTATAATCAACCTTGAATTTCACCCAAAACTCACCCAAACCTCGCCCCACACATTCATTCAATTTTATCCGAAAATCATTCAACTTATCATTTTGTTAGCTGTAGATTGCTAGTAGAAAATAGTAAAGTAGTTTATCATGCAACGAAGCCTGTATTGACCTGATATCGCCTTTCTGATAACATCACATGTTATCAGGCAGTCTATTTTTAGAAAGAATTTGCATAAACTTTCACATGAGTTTCTTTGATTCTTGAGGGTTTACTATGATTAGGTGGTGAAAATGATTGCATGATAAATAGAATAACATGTAAGTGTCTTACAATATCAATGTTATCACGTTATCTTAAGGCACTAACAGGTTATTCTCTTTAACTACGTCACCGCTATGCTTTGATTTATTGGCATTTTCGACAATTCCGTACTTCTACCACCATAACAGAACGATCAACAAGATGATCATGATGGTCCTAAGGTCTATGGACCCTATCGCAATAAAAACCATTCTCAACCCTTTGCTGTTTTATCCCTGCTTTTTACGTGCCTGTGATTTTATGATTGAGAAAACATTCCATCTTTTCCATACTACTTTCTACCCTGCTGAATGGTTATTTTTCAAATTAAATCCACTTTTAATTTTCGTCTGCAAAACCTTTGAATTGGGACAGGTCCAAAATTTTGTGAAACAGGAAAGTTTTAATCGCCCAATCAGCGCTAAATTCATTCATTTCAATCTTTCATTCAAACCATTCAAAAATGTTCCAAAACTACTAAAAAAAATAAGCATCTGCATTCAAATTAAAATCGTTAGAAAAAGAAAATCACTTACTAAATTAAATGAAGATGCATCTGATTAGTTAATAAAGAAATAGATTGTTACTTTTAGAACGTGTTTGTAATCATTATCATTACCATCATCGCCGTTATTATCGTTCTTTTTGGGTTTCTTTTTATCTTCTCTTCCTGTTTTGTTTGGTTTCTTCTTTTTCGGTTTTCCATCATCATCATTATCATCATCATCATTACCATCATCGCCGTTATTATCGTTCTTTTTAGATTTCTTTTTATCTTCTCTTCCTGTCTTCTTTGGTTTCTTCTTTTTCGGTTTTCCATCATCATCATTATCATCATCATCATTACCATCATCGCCGTTATTATCGTTCTTTTTAGATTTCTTTTTATCTTCTCTTCCTGTCTTGTTTGGTTTCTTCTTTTTCGGTTTTCCATCATTATCATCATCATCATTACCATTACCATCATCGCCGTTATTATCGTTCTTTTTGGGTTTCTTTTTATCTTGTCTTCCTGTCTTCTTCGGTTGCTTCTTTTTCGGTTTTCCATCATCATCATCATCATTATCATTACCATCATCGCCGTTATTATCGTTCTTTTTAGGTTTCTTTTTATCTTGTCTTCCTGTCTTCTTCGGTTGCTTCTTTTTCGGTTTTCCATCATTATCATCATTATCATCATCATTATCATTACCATCATCGCCGTTATTATCGCTCTTTTTAGGTTTCTTTTTATCTTGTCTTCCTGTCTTCTTCGGTTGCTTCTTTTTCGGTTTTCCATCATCATCATCATCATTATCATTACCATCATCGCCGTTATTATCGTTCTTTTTACGTTTCTTTTTATCTTGTCTTCCTGTCTTCTTCGGTTGCTTCTTTTTCGGTTTTCCATCATTATCATCATTATCATCATCATTATCATTACCATCATCGCCGTTATTATCGCTCTTTTTAGGTTTCTTTTTATCTTGTCTTCCTGTCTTCTTTGGTTGCTTCTTTTTCGGTTTTCCATCATCATCATCATTATCATTACCATCATCGCCGTTATTATCGTTCTTTTTAGGTTTCTTTTTATCTTGTCTTCCTGATTTCTTCGGTTGCTTCTTTTTCGGTTTTCCATCATTATCATCATTATCATCATCATTATCATTACCATCATCGCCGTTATTATCGCTCTTTTTAGGTTTCTTTTTATCTTGTCTTCCTGTCTTCTTCGGTTGCTTCTTTTTCGGTTTTCCATCATTATCATCATCATTATCATTACCATCATCGCCGTTATTATCGTTCTTTTTACGTTTCTTTTTATCTTGTCTTCCTGTCTTCTTCGGTTGCTTCTTTTTCGGTTTTCCATCATCATCATCATCATCATTATCATTACCATCATCGCCGTTATTATCGCTCTTTTTAGGTTTCTTTTTATCTTGTCTTCCTGTCTTCTTCGGTTGCTTCTTTTTCGGTTTTCCATCATCATCATCATCATTATCATTACCATCATCGCCGTTATTATCGTTCTTTTTAGGTTTCTTTTTATCTTGTCTTCCTGATTTCTTCGGTTGCTTCTTTTTCGGTTTTCCATCATTATCATCATCATTATCATTACCATCATCGCCGTTATTATCGCTCTTTTTAGGTTTCTTTTTATCTTGTCTTCCTGTCTTCTTCGGTTGCTTCTTTTTCGGTTTTCCATCATCATCATCATCATCATTATCATTACCATCATCGCCGTTATTATCGCTCTTTTTAGGTTTCTTTTTATCTTGTCTTCCTGTCTTCTTCGGTTGCTTCTTTTTCGGTTTTCCATCATCATCATCATCATTATCATTACCATCATCGCCGTTATTATCGTTCTTTTTAGGTTTCTTTTTATCTTGTCTTCCTGATTTCTTCGGTTGCTTCTTTTTCGGTTTTCCATCATTATCATCATCATCATCATCATTATCATTACCATCATCGCCGTTATTATCGTTCTTTTTAGGTTCCTTTTTATCTTGTCTTCCTGATTTCTTCGGTTGCTTCTTTTTCGGTTTTCCATCATTATCATAATCATCATCATTATCATTACCATCATCGCCGTTATTATCGTTCTTTTTAGGTTTCTTTTTATCTTGTCTTCCTGTCTTCTTTGGTTGCTTCTTTTTCGGTTTTCCATCATTATCATCATCATCATCATCATCATTGTCATTACCATCATCGCCGTTATTATTGTTCTTTTTAGCTTTCTTTTTATCTTCTCTACCTGTCTTCCTTGGTTTCTTCTTTTTCGGTTTTCCGTCATTATCATCATTATCATCATCATCATCATTGTCATTACCATCATCGCCGTTATTATTGTTCTTGTTAGATTTCTTTTTATCTTGTCTTCCTGTCTTATTCGGTTGCTTCTTTTTCGGTTTTCCTTCATCATCATCATCATCATCATCATCATCATCATCATCATCATCATCACCATTCCTTCCTTCCTTTTCTAATTCTGTAATTTTGAATCATAATAGGATTTAAGAAGAATTCCGTGTTAAAACTAATCAAGGCTTGGCCATGCATAGTCACAAATTTCAATGAGACTTTGATATTTCAATAGAGGACCAAAAAATGAAAATTTAAAGTGCCATTCTTTTTCAAATAATCAACAGTTTCCGGAAGTTTTTTTTCTTTGGATTTAGCATCACCTACACTAGACTTGTAACAGAATTATTATCTTATGTATTAAATCAGTTTTGTTTATGAAAGCAAATTTTAGGGGCTTTTTAGACTAAAAAAGGCCCAAAATTTCGCTATAAGTTGGTCCTTATCAAATGCCTTTCACAAATTGCACACAAAATAAATCATTTTCTTTTATATATTTGAATAAAGGGGAAGTTTTTCCTGACTTGATTAAAAACCAAGATGGGTTCTCAAGGAACGGCTGACTGACATCTGTTTAAAAAAAAAAGTAATTTACTGGAATGCCACCGAAATCCACCATTAGAGTTACTTTCCTTGACGCATTCAAAACTACAACAACATCATCAAAGTAGTAAAGGTACTGCTAAATTTGGCGGTTAAATTTAAATGACCACTTGTAAACTTAACAAACGGAGATGTGTGGCATTTTACTCGGCATTTACAAAATGCTTTGCTTTTTGCAAAAGTTTACATGCAGATGCATGCATCAGAACATTTTTTTCACTTTGAAGGCCCGCTAATTTTCTGCTACAGTATGAATGTTTGAACTCGCGAGTTGACTGAATTTAAACGGAGGTATGTAAATATACTTTTTTTTCTCCATTTGTCCGCTGACAAGTAAAAGAGGAGTTTCTACTTGTCGATGATCAAAATGAACTTGTCAGTAAAAAGGAGAATAGGTTAATTTGAGAATCAAGCATTTGCGTCATCTAAAACATTATTTTCAATCCTTTGATATAAACATTAGGCTTATAAATCTCTTAGCTCCTTTAAGCTTCATTCCAAGATTTGCCATGTGTTTTACTAGTCAAGGGGTAAGTGACCAAGAAAAATGTACTTGTCCTTAGGTAGAAAACCCTGCATCAGACAATTCGGACATGGGAGTTTCACATCCTTGACTAAATAACAGGCTCCTTTTAGCATCAAGACATGTGCTTTGAAATTGAATCACCAAACTTGTAGAACTCAGGAGCTGAAGTAGAACTTGTTGTAGCAATTCATTATCTTAAGATAATTAACACCTTATTTTAAGTAAGGGGTTTTAGATAGCCTTAACCCCTCCCCACCCCGGCATCAATCCTAATCCTAATCATCTTGTAATAATTTCCATAGATTTCTACCAAAGAATTCATTGACATTTAAGAAAAGCTTGATATTAACCAAGAACGTATTGCAATTCATAGGCGTAACTAGGAATTTGAAATTTATACCGCTCTTAGAAGGTGACCAACATAGAATATATAGGATAAAGGCGATATGTGGACTATGACTAAAGATGACTGTCCTGAGTCTGCTGCCCTCTTCTATGATTGAGGCGTTCGAGAATAATCAGAACATCGTATCTACAGCTAAGATAAGCTATAGTTTCGACATAACGGTCATTCATCAACGACCATTTTCAAAAGAGGATTTATTTATATTACGCACTTGCAAAATGTGCGTAAAGGTAATTACGCTCTTGAATTATTTCACAGCTTCATTCAAATCGATCAGATTTTTTTCTGCTCCTTTTATTATCTGTTGTTGATTCTGATACGTCCACAAATACACATAAATCATTGTGCGTCAATTCTATAAAGAGAGGTAGTAAAACAACGATTATTTCGTCAATTTTTCATAAAATTATAAGCCCTGAAAAGGATTGCATAATTAAAAGAATAATAAGTCAAATCAATCACTAAACATGTATGACGTGTTCTTTTCAAGCTTATTTATTTTTTTATAATGAGCATCATAAGGGACTTATTGGATGACGGTACTTTACAGATACAATAGATAGATGTAACATCATGAAATTGACAAGTTTTGTAGTTTTTGGAATGATTTTGGAATCAATATTAAATGAGCGCGATGTCTGAGTTTCGAGTGAAATTTATTTGAGAAACAAGAGCTGTCACTGTAAGATGACAATGCCCCCGACACCGCTTTGATAGTAATAAGGAAGTTATGGCCAATGTTAAAGTTTTTGGACGGAATGACGGACGGACGGACAGACGGACGGACAGACGGACGGACGGACAAGTCGAATTTATGATGCCTCCCTATCGGGGGCATAAAAAACAAAATCGTTAATTTCGCCCAATTATGAAATATGCTTACTTTTCTATTTCTTTGATTTTAGGGACTAATTAGACGGTTTCAAAACGCACAACAGATGGTAAAACAGTGCAATATTTTCATCGATATGATAAAACGATTGATTCAACAATTCCGAAGCGTTTTAGAACAACTTCGGAGCGTTTTTGAATTATTGGAGTGAGTGGTTGAAATACACTGAATGGAGCGCTGATCGAGCGATTTAGAATGGTTTTGATCGAAGTGAATGTCAATTTTAAGATATAGAGGATAATCGTTTGTTTCAGTGTAAGATCGATTTATATTTCATCGAGTGAACAACAAAAGCTATATTTTCACGAGTGGCAGAGCAACGAGAAAATATAGCTTTTGTTGTTCACGAAATGAAATATCAATCGATCTTACACGGAAAACAAACGATTATTCTATTTCTTAAATGCAAAAATGAGACAAAATGTGAAATTTCTATGACATTTTTTCGTCAAGCGTGTCATTTTGTTCGTGATTGCTATGTAACGTTCATTGTGAAGTCACTTATTTGGCACCGCATAGATGACGTCAGATAGGATGAAATTCACAAAAGAAGGGTATAAGTTTTTGATAATTTCACTGCTTTTGCGGTGAGATTATCAAGTTATAATCTACCGTTATTTCTCGATAAACCATCAAAAAGCATTAAAGAAATTACAGTTAAATACATTATAAAATTGGCATTCACCCTTAGCAAAACCATTCTGGATTGCTCATTCGGTGCCCCATTCATTCATTCGAAACACTCATCCAAACCAATCAAAAACGCTCCAAAACCACTAAAAAGTTACGATCAGCAGGTAAATTCAAAATGAATATTTCATGAGAAAAATCGCATTTTCACATACATAATTGAAATTTCAAGCGTCTGATTGGTTTTTGAAAAGATAGGAAGCTATTTATAGAATGCATATGCATATTTCATTCAAGAGATGTAATCAAACATCTCTAATTTTGTTCACGAAGAATAAAACTAGCGATGTTTGTTTTTCTCCCTTTAATTTCACTCTAACCGAACTCATCGCACTCATTCAATTTCATTTCAGAATCATTCCAGAATCTATAATTTAACGATGATGTAAACTATTAAAGCTTTACAAGGTATACTAAATATTTTCACATCAAGAGAACCGCTAACGGGTGCCAACGCTCGGCTATTGGTAATGGCCGATGAATAAAAATTCAAAAGTTGTTCACACCTTCAGAATTTTGTTTTTTTTGAACACGAAAGTTAAACAATCATATTTTCTAAAAAATAAAATCCCACCCTCATTCAGTGCATTTAGTGCTTTCAGTACTATGATTAAATGCATTTTAAAAAGGAACACACGTGTCTGTCTGCTGTTAGTCCATACCACTTGATTGTGATTTTTTATATGATTTACCATAAGTATATTTATTGCCTTCATCACTCTAATATCAATGCAATCTTACAAAGGCAATTATGTATACTCGGATCTTAGTCAACACCATTTGATTTTTACCTTTCAAAACATACAAAGTTAGACATTAAATTGTTCAAAAAGATACTAGCTCATGATAAGTGAATTCGGTGCTTTAGCACATTAATTTCGATGCAATTTTGCAGCTTTAGTTTGACCGGGGTTTAAAAGACTAATGAAAAATAAATGCCATAGTATGAAAATCAGAGGTGTAGTTCTAATGTTATCACATTTCTTTATTCATATTGTTTTTATTCCTTTAATACCTTTTGGTGGTTTAACGAGGAATAATGATAGATTTTCATTTTAATTAACTCCCTACCTAATCAGTGAAATTATCAAAAACTTTTACACCGCTTTCGTTCTTTTCATCCTTATTGACATCATCTAAGCGATGCCCAAAAGTGACGTCACAACCTCTTTTATTTCGCGGCTGTTTTTTACCAAAACCTGAGGCTTTGGATCAATTTGGCGTGGTCGTTGGCGTTGATTTAAGTGTTGCTATGGTGTTGGTGTTGAAAAACTTTAACCTTTTTTAATACCTTGGTAGTTATTGAAGATATTCGCAATTTTGTTCGGGATGAATTAGCGATTTTTACTACCTCCCTCCATTAAAAAGAGCAACCAAGTTCTAAAAATAGTTTCCTATTTAGTTAACAACCAAACAGACGATTCCGAATTCAATAAAAGACGGTGAAATTCTGGATTTTTTCTAGCGATTTTTAGCGTGAAAAAGTTATTGATTTTTCTTTTCGTGAATTTTGAGCGTTTTGAACGATTTGAGTGAATGTTTGGAATGAATTAATGGAACATTGAGTGAGCGATAAATAATGATTTTGATCGGAGGGAGAGGCAATTCAACGATGTGCTTAACTGAATACTCTATTTCTTCATACATGTACCTTCATATTTCACAGGAATACAGCTTTTCCCACCACAATTCGTCGAACAACATTTTTCCAGAAGGCCACACTCTTCAGTTTTTGAACAGCGTTGAAATTCTTTAGAACAGGCTAACGTTTTCTTTGGACATGCTAAGGAATAAAAAGATATAATTTTTTGATTTTACTCATTGTTATATATATCATTTAATCTAATGAAAGCGGATCCTCTATCTTTCAATTTTCTGTGCGAATTGTATGTACATTCGATATTTCTACCTTAACGGATTTTTTGTATACTTACTCACAAAAGAAACAATACAAACATTTGAATGTGCATAATACTATTATCTTTTGGGGAAAGCATCAAGGGCATACCTAGATTTACTTTTTAAGATCTAATCAAAACAATAAATCTAAAAAATAAAATAACTTTGACAAATATTCTGGACGCCTAAAAAATGAATATGGCATCAGAAGTGCATACAACGTTTTCTCTAAGTTTTCCTTTTTTATTCCTTAAAAGTGTTCGAGCAAAACTCGTAAACATGAGCAAATAACTGTATCCCGAAATTGAAAGGATACAAATGGTTAGCAAAAGTGAACACGTTTCATCGTTAAATTTCTAAAACCTCGAAGCTTCATTTAAACAGAGAACTGGTTACCTACTGACGATTTTAAACTTTTTTTCAATGTCTACATGTACAGTTAAAAACATCGTGAAATTGACACTCGTCCCGCTCAAAATCATTCTTAATCACTCACTCAGCGCTCCAATCATTCATTCCAAACACTCGCTCAAATCGATCAAAAACGTTCCGAAATCATTAGACAGCATCTAAAAATCGTTCTAGATTTTCAGCAATGAATTCAAATCGATCTACTTATTCTAAGATTTTATTAGCTGGTGTGGACTTTCAGGCGTCTGATTGGTCCACAAAGACGTACAAACAGAAGAGTACGTTATTTTGTTAAAGGGGGGTAATTAATATCCCTAATTTTGTTCACCTTGAACAAAATTAGGAATATTGAATTACCTCCCTTAAATATCACTCAAAACTCGCTCCACACACGCGTTCATTTTCAATCCGATATCATTCCAAAATCATTCACCTTGTCAATTTCACGATGTTCTTAACTGTATATGTCGACTGTCTATAAAGTTAGGCATCAAACCCCACACGAGGATGCAGCCACATGGCTTTAAGATCTTATAGAGAAAAAACTGTACAAGACTTCTCTCCCCCCCATTTGAAAGTTTGAATTTCTCTTGTAACGGTGTATGCACATGCCAAGATTCAAGACACTATTTTAGGCAGTAACGTCAACACATACGAGTTAAAACGCTGATTTACCTCAACGTTATATAAAATATAATACGTACTTAGTGTTTTTTATGAAAAAATATATAACGATATTGGGGTAATTTCCCAGAAGTGAGGTAGCGCGCCGGACTTCTAATCCAGGGGTCTTTATTCGCACGGGTTCGATCCCCGGCCGCGGCTCTTATCCTTTCCGACATTTGTCTTCCACCAATGGGTAGATAATCGTAAACCTATGTGGAATAGCAACTGGAGGCTAGGAAAGGGATGTGGTGGTAGTACTGGTGTGAGAAATACCAGGAATCCATCGTTAGGTGCTCCAGTCGTCGCGATATAACTGAAATATCGTTGAAAGCGACGTAAAACCCCAATTCAAATCAAATCAAATCCCAGAAGTGAGTTAGATTTTTTTCATACAATACACTGAATACGTATTATATTTATCTCATGATCCATATTTGTTTTGTTTTCGTCGATGTTTCTAACAGAAATGCAAGTTTCTAAAAATAACCACATTATTACATTGTTCCAAAAAATCATGTTATACCATAAAAAATATCATATGGGATGTTCGGATATTGGTATAGTTATAAGATAAATTTAGCTACATGTGCCCACTCCAAAGGCTCTGTTCTATCGAGCAAAAAGAGTTAAAATACTGAAGATTGTTAAGATAAAACGTATACGGACGCATAAACATGTACATTAAATTTAACAAAAATGTATTTGATGCTTCAATTAATGTTGTACTTACGACATTTTTTCAGGGAACATTGGATCTCATTCTTAGTGCACTTGCATTTGGCACAACCCCTACTGAGTGTTTTTGCCTTCAGTTTGCAAATCTCTGTAAATATAATGATAGAACTCTACCTAATATAGACCATAGTAGAAGATCGACCACCCCTGCGTTCAATATTACTATTTTAGCTCTACATTTAAGAAATTCTACCTTTAACTAATAATATTAGATAAATGGGAAGAACTTACAATATTAAACGTAAACCAACTTCTAATCGGTCACTCAAATTAAGCTAAAAAAATTTTGCTGGATAATGTTAAAGATACAAGTGTTTGCTTACTCCTGATAGCCCGTTCACTTGAAAGATAGCGAAACCAAAACTTATCAAAAAATTCTCCTGGGAAAGCAGCCCTGCGTTCAGGATCAACAAACGGTGCAAACAAACAGTTTTCCAATTGTACCCCGCCTTGCACGCAAGTGTACGTGCAAAGCGGGTACAATCGGAAAGCTGTTTGCACCGTTTGGTGATCCTGAACGCAGTATAGTTTACCTTGCATGAGAATGCGATGTACCCCCCGATTTCAATATTAACTTTGTTGGGTGGGGTATTCAAAAAAAAATTACCAAAGTTACGCAAATGAACGTCTTTCATATTGTTTTCTTTACATATTTCTATTCAGCTACCTTTAGGCCATCGGACATATTAATATCTTTAAACAACATAACGCTATTTCCTCGTCTGAAATTTTGAAAATTCCCTGCATTTCGAAGGGTTTATGACTTTTTAAAAGTAGGTTAGTGTTTTCTTTAGTTTGCGTAAATCGTTTTGCCGGTCCTTTTTAATTATTTTCTTCAGAATGCATCGAAAATAGAGAATAATGAAGTTACCGATCAGACGTTGGTTTCAGTCTAAACGATATGATATGGGGCATTAACCCATGAACTTTTCTGATATGTGTTGGTACAAGTTTGGTCATTAGTTTTTTGTGTATGTCTGTTTGAATGGGATATTGAACGCTTTTAACAATCTTTCATAAATATAGCGACGGCTGAAATAATTGATTCCTGGTGGTTCTCCCACCAGTAATACAATAACATCCTTCCCCACAGTTAACAACATCGTGAAAATGACATTTATCCCCATTTAAACCATTCAAAATCACTCGCTCAGCGCTCTTTTCATTTATTAGAAACACAAACTCAAACCATTCAAAAACGCTCCAAACTAACTGAAAATAATAGAATCAACAACTTCATTCAAAATAAATAAAGCTAGAAAAAAAAATCGCGATTTCACTGACATAATTCAAATTGTAAGCGTCTGATAGGTTCATGCAGAAATAGAAATCTATTTATAGAATTAATATGCATATTTTCATCCTGAACAAAATTTGCGATTTTGGATTACCTCTCATTAAATTCTTTCAAAACTCGCTCAACACACTCAATCAATTAATTCCAAAATCATTCATCTTGTCAATTTCACGACGTTCGTAACTGTAGCCTCTAGCTGCTATCCAACATGGGCCTTCGATTATCAACAAATTAGTGGGAGAGAAATAGTCTGAAAGAATGAGTGCCGCCTTTGGGGATCGAACCCAAGACATCTAGAAATACAGTTCGACAAGCTACCAACTGTGCTATGTCGGCGAATGATAGGTTTTGTATGAGAAGATGGATAAATTCAGTTAACAAAATAAGCTTCGCACTGCAACACCATTTTTTTTTTTGGGGGGGGGGGGGTATAATTAGAATTTCAGGAATAAGGATTCAGAAAGGTTGACCAAGGAATATTCATGCTAAGTCTTACTGAAATTGGCACATTTGTTTTGAAGGAACTAATGCTTAAAAACTTCGAACGACTACTCCTGTCGAGTCAATATTTCGGAAAAAAAATGAAAAAAAAAAAAATCGAGAAGGGTCACTTGAAGGTCATTATTGGAAAGTTTTTGTTGAATTGGAACACTAGTTTAGATGTTAAGAGACTGCAAATTCGACAAAAGCATCGCCTAATCATTATTGTAACGTTTTGTTGAATCGGAACACTAGTTAAGGAAATGTTTTGAGATTGCAATACGACATCAGTATTGCATTATTTAAGGTAGTGGACCCGTAATAGTTCCCCAACATTTCGGACCCCATGAACTTTCACAATGTTGACCGAGGTTTCCTAATGAAAATCATTAGGAAACCTCGGTTAACACTGTTAAAGTTAATTACCTCCAAAAGTTGTAAAACTATTACGGGTCCACTACCTTTTAAGCCACTTTAAATTAGTTGTGGTGTGACACACAAAAACACATTCAGACCGAGTTGTGATAAAATTGCTCCATCAGTTTTACCAAATATCCAAGTGATCGTTTTAACACATTGTCTACGTTATGCATAAGTGAGCTTAACAATAAGATGGACATTTTTGATTCTATACATCCAAAGAAACATTTAAACAGCTATTCTACGTTGTACTTAAGTGAGCTAAAAATAAGAACGAAAGTTTATTTTCCAAATAGCCAAATAAGTTTATTTTCCAAATAGCCAAATAATTATTGAAACAGAAATTCTACGTTGAACTTAATGAGTTGGTTGATTTGTTGTTTTTTTTTTCCAAATATCCAAATTATTATAGAAACAGTTATTCATGAGATGCTAGAAAAGATCTTACTTTTCTCCAAGTACTTATTGTTTTCCTTTTCATCGTCATCTTTATCCTCTTTTCCGTCTGAAGAAACAATTAAGAATAGATAAATATGAAAAATTTTACAAGCATAATCAAATTGAATATCATATATATAAAATTGTAAGGCAGTATAGTTGTATTTTAGAACCTGAACTCTGACACAATATAATTTATGGGTCAACAGCACAATATTCCTATAATCACACAGTCGATAAATAATTTAAGAGTTTTGTTCTTTATTTCATATTGGAATAATATTGTACCTTTAAAATATAGAAAGACAGTCAACAGTATATATAGAAAAAGAAAACACAGAGGACCTGAGACGCTCTACTGACTACCTTCGTTCCCTAAGCTTACCTGTTAATTCAGAAAATTGATTACTTTAAAAAGCAAGTGTAAGATAACTTCACGAAGCAGATACTATTCCCTTAAATTCATTCTAAATAATACGTTTTAGGGCTCCTTTCCCATCCTTACATGTAAAATGACCATTTTAAAACCTGTGACTTTTCCAATAAATCTGATAATATTTGTGGACTAAATCACAAAAAAAGAATTCACTAAGAGTGCTTTTCAAACCAAATCTGATATTTTGACCACATTTTCGAAAAGGATTTTCCTAAAGACCACGCATTCACTAAGTGCAATATTTGTAGACAGAAACACGATCCCAGTAAGTGAAATTCCATAAAGCCCGTATTCAAGTGTTTTCTGTGGGACCGTCCTATACATATGATTCAACAATAATCATAGTCAAAGTGGGTTTTACAGCACCTAATAGACCTTTGAAAACACAAAAACAAAGAAAAGAGTTTTGATAAAAAGGACATAATTACATATCGCGTAAAGGGCAAAGTAATTGATTTTAATTTTAATTGATTTTATCAACTTCATTTGATATCATTCAAAATTCGCGCATCATACTCAATCAAGTCCATTAGAATCCCGTCCCATAATCTTTCAACATGTCCATTATGATCTCATATCATTACCTCGTTTTTCTACTGGATCTACACACTGGTTTCCACATCCATTTGAACAACACTTTTTCCCATCGGCACAATCACGATCTACTGAACAGCTGTTCGATTGAATTTCACAAGTGGCACCTAAGTCCTCTTTAACTGTAGGACATTCTGACAAATAAAGAAAGTTGTTTTCTTTTAAGATCTCCTTTAAAGTATTTTTCTAGAAAAGACTCTTCAAAACCGTTTTAATGAATTGCTGTAAAAAGGATAAAGGTCTATTTTTGTATGTTTTCTTCAATTCATTGAAAATAAGCCGCGGCTGCCCTATTAAAGAAATGAATAAACATTATCACGCCGGTGAGGCATTACGTCAAATTTGTTTTCTAAAAGTACCTTAACTTCGGATAAACAAATGATCAATTGAAGGTTAGGATAAACAACGATCTCAAGATGCGATATTCTAGTTTCGAACAACAAAATACTTTGTTGAAATTTTGTTACAAACCAGGTTAGAACTTTAATTTACCTAAACGAAAATTACAATTACATGTACCCACTCCTAAAATTCTGCACTACTTTACCAAAAGAGTTGATATTACTTTAAACATTATGATGATAATTACTCTAGCTGACGTTAAGTCGGTAGACATAAGACTGTGTGTTGAATTTTGTACTTACGACATTTCTTCAGTGAGCATTCGATCCCGTTCTTAGTACACTTGCATTTGGCACAGCCTTTGCTTAGTTCTTTTGCTTTCGCTTTGCAAATCTCTGTAAATATAAAATAGGTACATTTGTTTTAGAGGGACTGATGCTTCAAATCTTCAATAATCTAATTAAGACTAGTCCTATCACGTCAATGGTTGGAGACAAATGAAAAGACAATCCGAGAAGGGTCAGCCAAAGGTCATTATTGCAACATTTTGTTGTATCGCCACTTTGGTTTAGGAAAAGTTTTGATATTGCAAATACCACAAAAGCATGGCATTATTTGGCTATATTTAATTTTTGTGGTATGACACCCGAAAACACATTCAGACCAAGTTGGGATGAAATCAGTCCATTGATCATTTTTGTCCAAATATCTAAAGAAACAGATACTCTACACTGTGCTAAAGGTAGCTTAAAATAAAATCGAAAGTTTTTTTCTAAATATTCAAAGAAACACTCAAACAATTGTTGTATATTGTACTTAATTGAGTTTTAAGGAAGTGCGAAATTTTTCCGAATATCTAATAAAAAATACGAACAGTTATTATTCGTTGTATAAAAGAGAGCTAAAAATAAGATTACAAGATTGTTCCTAATATCTATTAAACATTTAACAGTTATTTTATTCCTGAAAAGATATAGAAGATATGTTACTTTTCTGCAGATATTTCTTTTTGTCGTTCTCTTCGTCTTCTTTTTCCTCTTTTCCGCCTGAAGATACAATAAAGAATACATATATATGAAAAAATTAATCATAAACATTAGCTTGTAAGGTAGTATAATTGTATATTCGAACCTGAGGTCTGACTAAAACGCCAAGTCCATTGACATAGGTATTACAGGTATATATTCTGAAGATATGATTCCAACTGAATCTGGTCCGTTTATCTTTCAATTATACAAATACGTGTATGCGTTAACCGTAAGACTTACTTTGGTAACTTTCAATTGGAAGTTTAGTTATTAAATATTTCAATGTTTTATTTAAACCCCTGGCTTTATGTGGTTCATAAAATGACACAGGAATCTTAATATATATAATAAAATTTATGGCTGAACGGCACAATTTTCCTATAATCACACAGTCGATTAATAATATATTAATTTTGTTGTTTATTTTATAATGATATGCTATTGGACCTTTAAAATAAAGAAAGACAGTCAACAGTATATATAGAAAAAGAAATCACAAACAAAACCAAGAGGTTCTGAGACGCTCTACTGACTACCATTCGTTCCCTAAGCTTACCTGTTAATTCAGAAAATTGATTACTTTAAAAAGCAAGTGTAAGATAACTTCTCGAAGCAAATACTATTCCCCTAAATTTATGTTAAATAATACGTTTAAGGGCCCCGTTCCCATCCTTACATGTAAAATGACCCTTCTAAAACCCCGTGCTTTTTCCAATTAATCTGATAATATTTGTGGACTAAATCACATAAAAAGAATTCACAAAGAGTGCTTTTCAAACTAATTCTGACATTTGACCACATTTTCGAAAAGGATTTTCCTAAAGTCCACGCAGTCATCATTTGCAAATTTCAAGTTCACTAAGTTCAATATTTGTAGACATAAACACGATCCCAGTAAGTGAAATTCCATAAAGCCCATATTCCAGTGTTTTCTGTGGGATCGTCCCAATTTTCATGAGATAGAATTTATCCATATGAATCTACAATAATTATAGCCAAAGTGGGTTTTACAACACCTAAAGGACTCTTGAAGATACAAAAACAAAGAAAAGAGTTTTTGATAAAAAGGACATAATTACATATCGCAAAAAAGGGGAAGATAATATATATGTTATCAACTTCGTTTGATATTATTCAAAATTCGTGCATCAAATTCAATCATGTCCATTAGAATCCCGTCCCATAATCTTTCAACATGTCCATTATGATCTCATATCATTACCCCGTTTTTCTACTGGATCCACACACTCGTTTCCACATCCATTTGAACAACACTTTTTCCCATCGGCACAATCACGATCTACTGAACAGCTGTTCGATTGAATTTCACAAGTGGCACCTAAGTCCTCTTTAACTGTAGGACATTCTGACAAATAAAGAAAGTTGTTTTCTTTTAAGATCTCCTTTAAAATATTTTTCTTTAAAAGCTTCTTTGAATACCCATTTAATGATTTGCGGTAAAAAGGATAAAGGTCTATTTTTGTATGTTTTCTTCAATTTATTGAAAATAAGCCTCGGCTGCCCTATTAAAGAAATGAATATACATTTTTACGCCGGTGAGGCATTACGTCAAATTTGTTTTCTAAAAGTACCTTAACTTCGGATAAATAAATGATCAATTGAAGGTTAGGATAAACAACGATCTCAAGATGCGATATACTAGTTTCTAGACAACAAAATACTTTGTTGAAATTTTGTTACAAACCAACCAGGTTAGAACGTTAATTTACCTAAACGAAAATTACAATTACATGTACCCATTCCTAAAACTCTGCACTACCTTACCAAAAGAGTTGATATTACTTTAAACATTATGATGATAATTACTCTAGCTGACGTTCAGTCGGTAGACATAAGACTGTGTGTTGAATTTTGTACTTACGACATTTCTTCAGTGAGCATTCGATCCCGTTCTTAGTACACTTGCATTTGGCACAGCCTTTGCTTAGTTCTTTTGCCTTCGCTTTGCAAATCTCTGTAAATATAAAATAGGTACATTTGTTTTGGAGGGACTGATGCTTCAAATCTTCAATAATCTAATTAAGACTAGTCCTGTCACGTCTATGGTTGGAGACAAATGAAAAGACAATCCGAGAAGGGTCAGCCAAAGGTCATTATTGCAACATTTTGTTGTATCGCCACTCTGGTTTAGGAAAAGTTTTGATATTGCAAATACCACAAAAGCATATCATTATTTGGCCATATTTAATTTTTGTGGTATGACACCCGAAAACACATTCAGACCAAGTTGGGATGAAATCGGTCCATTGTTCATTTTTGTCCAAATATCTAAAGAAACAGATACTCTACACTGTGCTAAAGGGAGCTTAAAATAAAATCGAAAGTTTTTTTTCTAAATATTCAAAGAAACACTCAAACAATTGTTGTATATTGTACTTAATTGAGTTTTAAGGAAGTGCGAATTTTTTCCGAATATCTAATAAAAAATACGAACAGTTATTCTTCGTTGTATTAAAGAGAGCTAAAAATAAGATTACAAGATTGTTCCTAATATCTATTAAACATTTAACAGTTATTTTATTCCTGAAAAGATATAGAAGATATGTTACTTTTCTGCAGATATTTCTTTTTGTCGTTCTCTTCGTCTTCTTTTTCCTCTTTTCCGCCTGAAGAAACAATAAAGAATACATATATATGAAAAAATTTAATAGCATAAACAAATTGAATATCATAAACATTAGCTTGTAAGGTAGTATAATTGTGTATCCGAATCTGAGCTCTGACTAAAACGCCAAGTCCATTGACATAGGTATTACAGGTATATATTCTGAAGATATGATTCCAACTGAATCTGGTCCGTTTATCTTTCAATTATACAAATACGTGAATGCGTTAACCGTAAGTCTTACTTTGGTAACTTTCAATTGGAAGTTTAGTTATTAAATATTTCCATTTCTTATTTAAACCCCTGGTTTTATGTGGATCATAAAATGACACAGGATTCTTAATATATTTAATAAAATTTATGGCTGAATGGCATAATATTCATTTAATCACAGAGTCGATTAAAAATATATTCATTTTGTTGTTTATTTTATGATGATATGATATTGGACCTTTAAAATAAAGAAAGACAGTCAACAGTATATATAGAAAAAGAAATCACAAACAACACCAAGAGGTTCTGAGACGCTCTACTGACTACCATTCGTTCCCTAAGCTTACCTGTTAATTCAGAAAATTGATTACTTTAAAAAGCAAGTGTAAGATAACGTTTCGAAGCAGATACTATTCCCCTAAATTATTTCAAATAATACGTTTAAGAACTCCGTTCCCATCCTTACATGTAAAATGACCCTTCTAAAACCCCGTGACTTTTCCAATAAATCTGATAATATCTGTGGACTAAATCATATAAAAAGAATTCACTAAGAGTGCTTTTCAAACCAATTCTGACATTTTGACCACATCTTCGACAAAGATTTTCCTAAAGACCACACAGTCATCATTTGCAAGTTTCAAGTTCAATAAGTTTAATATTTGTAGACATAAACACTATCCCAGTAAGTGAAATTCCATAAAGCCCATATTCCAGTGGTTTCTGTGGGATCGTCCTGATTTTCATGAGATAGATTCTATCCATATGAATCTACAATAATCATAGCAAAAGTGGGTTTTACAACACCTAATGGACCCTTGAAGACACAAAAACAAAGAAAAGAGTTTTTGATAAAAAGGACATAATTACATATCGCTAAAAGGGGAAAGTAATATATATGTTATCAACTTCGTTTGATATCATTCAAAATTCGCACATCAAATTCAATCAAGTCCATTAGAATCCCGTCCCCGAATTATTCAACATGTCCATTATGATCTCATATCATTACCTTGTTTTTCTACTGGATCTACACACTCGTTTCCACATCCATTTGAACAACACTTTTTCCCATCGGCACAATCACCATCTACTGAACAGCTGTTCGATTTAATTTCACAAGTGGCACCTAAGTCCTTTTTAACTGTGGGACATTCTGATAAATAAAGAAAGTTGTTTTCTTTCAAGATCTCCTTTAAAGTATTTTTCTATAAAAGCTTATTCAAATACCCATTTAATGATTTGCGGTAAAAAGGATAAAGGTCTATTTTTGTATGTTATCTTCAATTTATTGAAAATAAGCCGCGGCTGCCCTATTAAAGAAATGAATATACATTATTACGCCGGTGAGGCATTACGTCAAATTTGTTTTCTAAAAGTACCTTAACTTCGGATAAATAAATGATCAATTGAAGGTAAGGATAAACAACGATCTCGAGATGCAATATACTAGTATCTAGACAACAAAATACTTTGTTGAAATTTTGTTACAAACCAACCAGGTCAGATTTTTTTTGTACCTAAACGTAAATTACAAGTACATGTACCCACTCCTAAAACTCTGCACTACCTTACCGAAAGAGTTGATATTACTTTAAACATTATGATGATAATTACTCTAGCTGACGTTCAGTCGGTAGACATAAGACTGTGTATTGAATTTTGTACTTACGACATTTCTTCAGTGAGCATTCGATCCCGTTCTTAGTACACTTGCATTTGGCACAGCCTTTGCTTAGTTCTTTTGCCTTCGCTTTGCAAATCTCTGTAAATATAAAATAGGTACAATTGTTTTGGAAGGACTGATTCTTCAAATCTTCAATGATCTAATTATGACTTATTCTGTCACGTCTATGGTTGGAGACAAAGGAAAAGACAATCCGAGAAGGGTCAGCCAAAGGTCATTATTGCAACATTTTGTTGTATCGGCACTCTGGTTTAGGAAATGTTTTGATATTGCAAATACCACAAAAGCATAGCATTATTTGGCCATATTTAATTTTTGTGGTATGACACCTGAAAACACATTCAGACCAAGTTGGGATGAAATCGGTCCATGGATCATTTTTGTCCAAATATCTAAAGAAACAGATACTCTACACTGTGCTAAAGGGAGCTCAAAATAAAATCGAAAGTTTTTTCTAAATATTCAAAGAAACATTCAAACAATTGTTGTATATTGTACTTAAGTGAGTTTAAAGGAAGTGAAATTTTTTTCCGAAAATCTAATAAAAAATACGAACAGTTATTCTTCGTTGTATTTAAGAGAGCTAAAAATAAGATTACAAGATTGTTCCTAATATCTATTATTATTTAACAGTTATTTTATTCATGAAATGATATAGATGATATGTTACTTTTCTCCAGATATTTCTTTTTGTCGTTCTCTTCGTCTTCTTTATCCTCTTTTCCGCCTGAAGATACAATCAAGAATACATATATATGAAAAATTTCAATAGCATAAACAAATTGAATATCATAAACATTAGCTTGTAAGGTAGTATAATTGTATATTCGAACCTGAGCTCTGACTAAAGCACCAAGTCCATTGATATAGGTATTACAGGTATATATTCTGAAGATATGATTCCAATTGAATCTGGCCCATCTTAATTTAAATTTTACAAACACATGTATGAGTAAACCGCACGACTTAATTCAGTAACTTTCAATAAGAAGGTTAATCAAAAATATTTCAATATGTTGTAAAAAAAACCCTTCATGTCGTTCGAAAAATGACACAGGAATCTAAATATTCTTAAAAGAAATCATGGCTCAACGGCACAATATTCCTATAATCACAAAATCGATATTATTACATTTTTTATATTAGTTATGTTGTATATTTAACATTGATATAATTGTGGACCTTTAAAATAAAAAAAGACAGTCAACAGTACATAAAAAACAAGAGACCCATGTTGGCCTGGGACGCTCTACCCTCTCATGGAACCATTCGTTCCATAAGCCTACCTGTTAATTCATGAAATTGATTGCTTTAAAAAGCAAGTGTAAGATAACTTCAGGAAGCAGATAATATTCCCCTAGATTTATTTTAAATAATACCTTTTAGGGCTCCTTTCCCATCCTTACATGTAAAATGACCTTTCTAAAACCTGTGACTATCCAATTAATCTGATAATATTTGTGGACTAAATTACAAAAAAAAGAATTCACTATGAGTGCTTTTCAAACTAATTCTGATATCTTGACCACATTTCCGAAAATTATTTTCCTAAAGACCACAGAGTCATCATGTGCAGAATTCAAGTTCACTAAGTGCAATATTTGCAGACATAAACACGATCCCAGTAAGTGAAATTCCATAAAGCCCATATTCCAGTGTTTTCTGTGGGATCGTCCTTATTTTCATGAGATAGAATTTATCCATATGAATCTACAATAATCATAGCCAAAGTGGGTTTTACAACACCTAATGGACCCTTGAAGACACAAAAACAAAGAAATGAGTTTTTGATAAAAAGGACATAATTACATATCGCTAAAAGGGGAAAGTAATATATATGTAATCAACTTCGTTTGATATCATTCAAAATTCGCGCATCAAATTCAATCAAGTCCATTAGAATCCCGTCCCCGAATTATTCAACATGTCCATTATGATCTCATATCATTACCTCGTTTTTCTACTGGATCTACACACTCGTTTCCACATCCATTTGAACAACACTTTTTCCCATCGGCACAATCACCATCTACTGAACAGCTGTTCGATTTAATTTCACAAGTGGCACCTAAGTCCTTTTTAACTGTGGGACATTCTGATAAATAAAGAAAGTTGTTTTCTTTCAAGATCTCCTTTAAAGTATTTTTCTATTAAAGCTTATTCAAATACCCATTTAATGATTTGCGGTAAAAAGGATAAAGGTCTATTTTTGTATGTTATCTTCAATTTATTGAAAATAAGCCGCGGCTGCCCTATTAAAGAAATGAATATACATTTTTAAGCCGGTGAGGCATTACGTCAAATTTGTTTTCTAAAAGTACCTTAACTTCGGATAAATAAATGATCAATTGAAGGTAAGGATAAACAACGATCTCGAGATGCAATATACTAGTATCTAGACAACAAAATACTTTGTTGAAATTTTGTTACAAACCAACCAGGTCAGATTTTTTTTGTACCTAAACGTAAATTACAAGTACATGTACCCACTCCTAAAACTCTGCACTACCTTACCGAAAGAGTTGATATTACTTTAAACATTATGATGATAATTACTCTAGCTGACGTTCAGTCGGTAGACATAAGACTGTGTATTGAATTTTGTACTTACGACATTTCTTCAGTGAGCATTCGATCCCGTTCTTAGTACACTTGCATTTGGCACAGCCTTTGCTTAGTTCTTTTGCCTTCGCTTTGCAAATCTCTGTAAATATAAAATAGGTACAATTGTTTTGGAAGGACTGATGCTTCAAATCTTCAATGATCTAATTATGACTTATTCTGTCACGTCTATGGTTGGAGACAAAGGAAAAGACAATCCGAGAAGGGTCAGCCAAAGGTCATTATTGCAACATTTTGTTGTATCGGCACTCTGGTTTAGGAAATGTTTTGATATTGCAAATACCACAAAAGCATAGCATTATTTGGCCATATTTAATTTTTGTGGTATGACACCTGAAAACACATTCAGACCAAGTTGGGATGAAATCGGTCCATGGATCATTTTTGTCCAAATATCTAAAGAAACAGATACTCTACACTGTGCTAAAGGGAGCTCAAAATAAAATCGAAAGTTTTTTCTAAATATTCAAAGAAACACTCAAACAATTGTTGTATATTGTACTTAAGTGAGTTTAAAGGAAGTGAAAATTTTTTCCGAAAATCTAATAAAAAATACGAACAGTTATTCTTCGTTGTATTTAAGAAAGCTAAAAATAAGATTACAAGATTGTTCCTAATATCTTTTATTATTTAACAGTTATTTTATTCATGAAATGATATAGATGATATGTTACTTTTCTGCAGATATTTCTTTTTGTCGTTCTCTTCGTCTTCTTTATCCTCTTTTCCGCCTGAAGATACAATCAAGAATACATATATATGAAAAATTTCAATAGCATAAACAAATTGAATATCATAAACATTAGCTTGTAAGGTAGTATAATTGTATATTCGAGCCTGAGCTCTGACTAAAGCACCAAGTCCATTGATATAGGTATTACAGGTATATATTCTGAAGATATGATTCCAATTGAATCTGGCCCATCTTAATTTAAATTTTACAAACACATATATGAGTAAACCGCACGACTTAATTCAGTAACTTTCAATAAGAAGGTTAATCAAAAATATTTCAATATGTTGTAAAAAAAACCCTTCATGTCGTTCGAAAAAAGACACAGGAATCTAAATATTCTTAAAGAAATCATGGCTCAACGGCACAATATTCCTATAATCACAAAATCGATATTATTACATTTTTTATATTAGTTATGTTGTATATTTAACATTGATATAATTGTGGACCTTTAAAATAAAAAAAGACAGTCAACAGTACATAAAAAACAAGAGACCCACGATGGCCTGGGACGCTCTACCCTCTCATGGAACCATTCGTTCCATAAGTCTACCTGTTAATTCATGAAATTGATTGCTTTAAAATGTAAATGATGGTAACTTCACGAAGCAGATATTATTCCCCTTAATTTATTTTACATGATTTTTTTCAGAGCTCAGCTCCCATTTATATGTATAATGATCTTTCTAAAACCCTGTGACTGTTTCAAGAAACCTGATAACATTTAAAAAAGACTTCACTTAGGGTGCTTCTGAAACGTTTTCTAACATATTGTCTACATTTTCGAAAAGAACCATCCTTAAGACACCGCACTCATCACATGCAAGTTTCAAGACATTTCAATGATTTAAGGGGAGTTAATTACATATACATGACTCCATTTAGTAAAATTCCATAAAGCCTGTATTCCTGTGTTTTTTGGAGGATCGTCCAAATTTTCATAGGTAAGAATCAATGCATATGACTCTACAATAATTATATGAAAGTTTCTAAAGATTTTAACTCTATGCTACATGTAATTAATACACGTAAACAAGAAAGCACTGATTTAATTCAATGCTGCTGATGGAGGTATAGATCTAAAGCGAAGATAAATATTTTACTGAAAAATGGCCATCGTCATACAAGGACAGATATTTCTAGCATATAAACAAGCAACTTGGCATGAGTGTTAACCATCACAAGAGCTAACCGGAAACAGGGGGATGATTGTATTTTTGTACCATTCATCCCTTATTTCCATCAATCAAATAATTTAATTAACAATTTGATAAGCCAATGTGAATTTCACAGCACCTTATAGACCTAAGAAAACAAAAAAACAATGAACAGTGTTTTGATGAAAAAAGACAAAAATGATATATCGCTCATTAGGCAAGATAATCGATATTTAATTGACTTTGTTTGATATAGTTCAAAATTCGCCCATCATACTCATTCAAGTCCATTTGAATCCCGTTATATAATAATTCAATTTGTCCATTCCACGATGATCTCATCTGATTACCTCGTTTCTCTACTGGTTCTACACATTCGTTTCCACATCCATTTGAACAACACTTTTTCCCTTCGGCACAATCACCATCTGCCGAGCAGCTGTTCGATTTATTGTCACAAGTTAAGCCTTTGTTAACTGGAGGGCATCCTGGCAAAAAAGAAAAAGTTGTTTTCTTTAAATATCTCATTTAAAGTGTTTTTTTTTTCTAGAAAAGCTTCTTTTAATACCATTTTAATAATTTGCATTAAAATATACAGTTCTATTTTTGTCCGAAGTCTTCAATTCATATAAGATATGCCGCGGCATTTCTGTAAAAGAAATGAATTTTCATTGATTTCGGCTCTTTCGCCGATGAGGCATTACGTCAGATTTGTTTTCTTAAAATGCCTTAACTTCGGATAAGTAAATCATCAATTGAAGGTATGGATAAACAATGATCTAGAAATTTCGATATATATAACCTATTGTTACTAGTGTATAGACAACAAAGGCAAGGAATTTAAGGGTAATCATTCATTTATGATTTCTCACTAAATGATTATAGGTGTGATAAATTCTTAAATGGTTGTTTACTCGTCAAATATCTAGAATGTCTGAGTTTCTGAATCATTATGCAGTTTTTCAGTACTGCATATATAAATGAAAACGTAAGCATTATATAGACCGCGGCTTATACGCCGGTGCGGCAAATGCTGTAATTCTTATTTTCTAAATGGCAAAAAAGACAGTGCGGCTAATAGTCATGTTTTAGTTGATTCGTTCATTGATCCCGTAAAACGTGACGACTCATTCATTTTCTGTACCTACTACAATACTTCGTTGAGCAACTGACTCCCCTTTTTGATCACTTGTATTTCAAACAACCTCATAAAATTGTTTATTCTTCCCGACCGTTCCGTCCTTTTCGGTCACTAAAAGATTTTTTATCAAGGTCAAGTTTGTCACGTCAACACCTACGCAATCGAAGCCAGAGTGATGACAATTCTTTTACAATATGTTACAAACCAGCCAGGTTAAAACATTGATTTACATAACGTAAAATACAATTACATGTACCAACTCATCAAGCTCTGCACTACCATACAAAACAGTTGATATTACTTTAAAAAATTGTTAGTATAATTATCATAGCTGACGTACATTCGGTAGGCATAAATCTGTATTTTGAATTTTGTACTTACGGCATTTCTTCAGTGAGCATTCGATCCCGTTCTTAGTACACTTGCATTTGGCACAGCCTTTGCTCAGTTCTTTTTCCTTCGCTTTGCAAATCTCTGAAAATATAATAAAAGGAGTTAATATTATAAAATCAAGATCGATCACCCCTTCATTCAAGATTACCATTTGAGGTGAACTTTTAAGAATTCTGACTTAGCTCTGAAAGTTATCTTTTTTTTAAATGAGTTGTACACATTGTTGCGTTTGTTAACATTTTTCTTCTTTAACCTAGGGCCGATAAAGAAATAATTCCAAAGAAAAATATGAGTCATATGGAAGTAAATCTTAATAAATACGATATGGCATGGGTCATCCGATGAACTTTCCTGATATGTTTGGTTAAAATTTGGCCACTGGTTTGTATGGGAATATGTATAGATTCAATGATTAATTTAAGGTTCGCCCAGCCATGCCGTTATTTGGGGTAAAATTAAAGATTCGAGAAGGAGAATTCAGATTTAACCAAGGAACATTCGTGTTAAGTCAAACTGAAATAAGCACATTTGTTTTAGAGGGAATGATGCTAATGTCTTCAAAGTCTTAATAAGAAGCATCCTGTCATGTCTTTGGTATAGAACAAATGATTAGAAAAGTCGAGAAGGGTCAGCCATGGGTTATTATCGTCACGTTTTGGTATATTGGCACACTAGTTAAGGAAATGCTTAGAGAATGCAAATATGACAAAACCATTGCATTATCTTGGTCATTTCAATTTTTTGTAGTGTAGCATCCGAAAACACGATCAGACCAAATTGGGATGAAATTGGTCCATGGATCAGTCATTTCCAAATATCTAAAGAAACATTTAAAGAGATACTGTACGTTAAACTGAAGTGAGATAAAAGTTAGATCGAAAAATTTTCGAATATCCAATAAAGGATTAACAAAGTTTTTACATTGTATTAATGCTTAAAGCTTAAAATGAAATTAAAAGCTTTTTCCTAATATCCATGAATCATTTTACAGTTATTCTACTCATTAAAAGATAAGGAAGAGATGTTACTTTTCTCCAATTGTTTCTTGTTTTCATTCTTTTCGTCTTCTTCATCTGTCTTTCCGCCTGAAGATACAATTAAGAAAACATTTCTATTAACAATTGACTAGCATTATCAAATTTAATATCATAAACATAAGATTGTAAGGCAGTCAAGAAATCTGATAACATTAAAAGGACTTCACTAAGGGTGGTTTTCAACCGATTTCTAACATATTGTCTACATTTTCGAAAAGAACCATCCTTTAGACACCACAATCATCATATGCACGTTTCAAGATATTTCAATGATTTTTGTGGAGTTAATCACATAAACACGACCCCAGTTAGTGAAATTCCATATTCCATAAGCCCGTATTCCTGTGTTTTTTGGAGGATCATCCTAATTTTCATCAGCGAGAATCAATACATATGACTCTACACTAATCATATGAAAGTTTCTAGAGAGTTTAACTCTATGTTAATTAATTTTACACGTAAACAAGAAAGCATTGATTTAATTCAATGCTGTTAATGGAGGTATAGATCTAAAGCGAATACAACCATTTTACTGAAAAATGGCCAACGTCATACAAGGACAGATATTTTTAGCATAAAAACAAGCAACTTGGCATGAGTGTTCACCTTCACAAGAGCTAACCGAACTTAGAAACAGGGGGGGGGGGGTAGCTGTAGTAGTATTTTTGTATCATTCATCCTTTATTTCCATCAATCAAATAATTTAACAATTTAATAAGCCAATGTGGATTTCACAGCACCTTATTGGCCTTTTAAAACACAAAAAAAACAATGGAAAGCGTTTCGATAAAAAAAGACAAAAATTATATATTGCTAATTGGGCAAGTTAATCGATATTTAATTGACTTCGGTTGATACATTTCAAAATTCGCCCATCATACTCATTCAAGTCCATTTGAATTTGAATAAAAAATCATTCGACTTGTCCATTCCACGATGATCTCATATGATTACCTCGTTTCTCTACTGGTTCTACACATTCGTTTCCACATCCATTTGAACAACACTTTTTCCCTTCGGCACAATCACCATCTGCTGAGCAGCTGTTCGATTTATTGTCACAAGTTAAGCCTTTGTTAACTGGAGGGCATCCTGGCAAAAAATAAAAGTTGTTTTCTTTTAATATCTCATTTAAAGTTTTTTTCTAGAAAAGCTTCTTTTAATACCATTTTAATAAATTGCATTAAAATATACAGTTCTATTTTTGTATGAGTTCTTCCATTCATATAAGATGTGCCTCGGCATTTCTGTTAAAGAATTGAATTTTCATTGATTTCGGCTCTAACGCCGGTGAGGCATTACGTCAGATTTGTTTAAAATGCCTTTGCCTCGGGTAAGAAAATCATCAATTGAAGGTATGGATAAACAATGATCTAGAAAATTTCGATATATATGACCTATTGTTACTAGTGTATAGACCATAAAGGCAAGAAATTTAAGGGTAATCATTTATATATGATTTCTCACTAAAAGATTAAAGGTGTGATAAATTCTTCAATGGTTGTTTACTCGTCAAATATCTAGAATGTCTGAGTTTTGAATCATTATGCAGTTTTTCAGTACTGCATATATAAATGAAAACGTAAGCGTTATATAGACCGCGGCTTATACGCCGGTGCGGCAAATGTTGTAATTCTTATTTTCTAAATTGCAAAAAAGACAGTGCGGCTAATAGTATTCTTATAGTTGTTCGTTCATTGATCCCGTAAAACGTGACGACTCATTCTTTTTTTGTACCTTCTACAATTTTTCGTTGAGCAACGGACTGCCCTTTTTGATCACTTGTATTTCAAACAACCTCATAAAATTGTTTATTCTTCCCGACCTTTCCGTCCTTTTCAGTCACTAAAAGATTTTTATCAAGGTTAAAGTTTGTCACGTCAACACCTACGCAATCGTAGCCAGAGTGATGGCAATTCTTTTACAATTTGTTACAAACCAGCCAAGTTAAAACTTTGATTTACATAACGTAAAACACAATTACATGTACCCACTCCTCAAGCTCTGCACTACCATACAAATCAGTTGATATTACTTTTAAAAATTGTTAAGATAATTATCCTAGCTGACGTACATTCGGTAGACATAAATCTGTATTTTGAATTTTGTACTTACGGCATTTCTTCAGTGAGCATTCGATCCCGTTCTTAGTACACTTGCATTTGGCACAGCCTTTGCTCAGTTCTTTTGCCTTCGCTTTGCAAATCTCTGAAAATATAATATAAGGAGTTAATATTATAAAATCAAGATCGATCACCCCTTTATTCAAGATGACCATTTGAGGTGAACTTTTAAGAAATCTGACCTAGCTTTGCAAGTTTTCTTTTTTGAAATGAGTTGGACACATGGTTGCGTTTGTTAACATTTTTGCATCTTTAACCTAGGGCCGATAAAGAAATAATTCCAAAGAAAAATATGAGTTATATGGAAGTTATTCTTAATAAATACGATATGGCATAGGTCATCCAATGAACTTTCCTGATATGTTTGGTTAAAATTTGGCCACTGGTTTGTATGGGAACATGTATAGATTCAATGATCAATTTTAGGTACCGCCCAGCTATGCCGTTATTTTGGGTAAAATAAAAGGTTCGAGAAGGAGAATTCAGATTTAACCAAGGAACATTCGTGTTCAGTCAAACTAAAATAAGCACATTTGTTTTGGAGGGAATGATGCTAATGTCTTCAAAGTCTTAATAAGACTCATCCTGTCATGTCTTTGGTTTAGGACAAATGATTAGAAAAGTCGAGAAGGGTCAGCCATGGGTTATTATCGCCACGTTTTGGTAAATTGGCACACTAGTTAAGGCAATGCTTAGAGAATGCAAATATGACAAAAGCATGGCATTATCTGGGTCATTTCAATTTTTTGTAGTGTAGCATCCGAAAACACGATCAGACCAAGTTGGGATGAAAATGGTCCATGGATCAGTCATTTCCAAATATCTAAAGAAATATTTAAAGAGATACTTTACGTTGTACTTAAGTGAGATAAAAGTTAGATCGAAAAATTTTCGAATATCCAATAAAGGATTTACACTTTTTTTACATTGTATTAATGCTTAAAGCTTAAAATGAAATTAAAAGCTTTTTCCTAATATCCACGAATCATTTTACAGTTATTCTACTCATTAAAAGATAAGGAAGAGATGTTACTTTTCTCCAATTGTTTCTTGTTTTCATTCTTTTCGTCTTCTTCGTCTGTCTTTCCGCCTGAAGATACAATTAAGAATACATATCTATTAACACTTTACTAGCATTATCAAATTTAATATCATAAACATAAGATTGTAAGGCAGTCAAGAAATCTGATAACATTAAAAGGACTTCACTAAGGGTGGTTTTCAAACGTTTTCTAACATATTGCCTACATTTTCGAAAAGAACCATCCTTTAGACACCACAATCATCATATGCACGTTTCAAGATATTTCAATGATTTTTGTGGAGTCAATGACATAAACACGATCCCAGTTAGTGAAATTCCATATTCCATAAGCCCGTATTCCTGTGTTTTTTGGAGGATCATCCTAATTTTCATTAGCGAGAATCAATACATATGATTCTACAATAATCATATGAAAGTTTCTAGAGAGTTTAATTCTATGTTAATTAATTTTTCACGTAAATAAGAAAGCACTGATTTAATTCAATGCTGTTAATGGAGGTATAGATCAAAAGCGAATATAACCATTTTACTGAAAAATGGCCAACGTCGTACAAGGACAGATATTTTTTGCATAAAAACAAGCAACTTGGCATGAGTGTTCACCTTCACATGAGCTAACCGGACTAAGAAACAAAGGGGGTGGAGGGTAACTGTAGTAGTATTTTTGTATCATTTATCCCTTATTTCCATCAATCAAATAATTCAACAATTTAATAAGTCAATGTGGATTTCACAGCACCTTATTGACATTTTAAAACACAAAAAACAATGGAAAGCGTTTTGAAAAAAACACAAAAAAATTAGATATCGCTAATTGGGCAAGTTAATCGATATTTAATATTCTTCGTTTGATACAGTTCAAAATTCGCCCACCATACGCATTCAAGTCCATTTGAATTTGAATAAAAAATCATTCGACTTGTCCATTCCACGATGATCTCATCTGATTACCTCGTTTCTCTACTGGTTCTACACATTCGTTTCCACATCCATTTGAACAACACTTTTTCCCTTCGGCACAATCACCATCTGCTGAGCAGCTGTTCGATTTATTGTCACAAGTTAAGCCTTTGTTAACTGGAGGGCATCCTGGCAAAAATTAAAAAGTTGTTTTCTTTTAATATCTCATTTAAAGGTTTTTTTCTAGAAAAGCTTATTTAAATACCATTTTAATAATTTGCATTAAAATATGCAGTTCTATTTTTGTATGAGTTCTTCAATTCATTTAAGATATGCTGCTGCATTTCTGTTATAGAAATGAAAATGGTTGTTTACTCGTCAAATATCTAGAATGTCTGAGTTTTTGAATGATTATGCAGTTTTTCAGTACTGCATATATAAATGAAAACGTAAGCATTATATAGACCATGGCTTATACGCCGGTGCGGCAAATATTGTAATTCTTATTTTCTAAATTGCAAAAAAAGACAGTGCGGCTAATAGTCATCTTTTAGTTGATTCGTTCATTGATCCCGTAAAACGTGACGACTCATTCATTTTTTGTACCTTCTACAATTTTTCGTTGAGCAACTGACTGCCCTTTTTGATCACTTGTATTTCAAACAACCTCATAAAATTGTTTATTCTTCCCGACCTTTCCGTCCTTTTCGGTCACTTAAAGATTTTTTATCAAGGTTAAAGTTTGTCACGTCAACACCTACGCAATCGAAGCCAGAGTGATGGCAATTCTTTTACAATTTGTTACAAACCAGCCAAGTTAAAACTTTGATTTACATAACGTAAAACACAATTACATGTACCCACTCCTCAAGCTCTGCACTACCATACAAAACAGTTGATATTACTTTAAAAATTGTTACGATAATTATCCTAGCTGACGTACATTTGGTAGGCATAAATCTGTACTTTGAATTTTGTACTTACGGCATTTCTTCAGTGAGCATTCGATCCCGTTCTTAGTACACTTGCATTTGGCACAGCCTTTGCTCAGTTCTTTTGCCTTCGCTTTGCAAATCTCTGAAAATATAATGCAATGAGTAAATATTCTACAACCATAAAAGAAGATCGACCACTCCTTCGTTCAAGCTGACCATTTTAGGTTAACTATTTAGAAATTTGACATAGCTTGGCACGTTTTCTTATTTGCAATGCATAGTACACATTGTCAGCGTTCGCAATAAGTTTTGCATCATTAAGCTAGGGCAGATAAAGAAATCATTTAAATGAAAAAAATTGGATATATGGAAGGAAAGTTTAAAAAATACGATATGGCATAGGTCATCCAATGAACTTTCCTGATATGTTTGGAGTTAATTTGGTCATTGGTTTTTTATGGGAACATGTATGGATTCAGTGAAGAAGTTAAGTTCCGCCCTACCTCGCCGTTATTTGCGGTAAAATTAAAGTTTCGGGAAGGAAAATTCAGAAGTATAACCAAGAAACATTCGTGCTAAGTCAAACCTAAATTAGCACATTCGTTTTGGAGGGACTGTTGCTAAGATCTTCAAAGTCTCAATAAGACTTATCCTATCACGACTTTCGTTTTGGAAATGAAAAGAAAATTCGAAAAGGGTCAGCAGAAGGTCATTATCGCCACGTTTTGTTCATTCGGCATTCAAGTTTAGAATATGTTGAGTGTAGCAAATACAATAAAAGCATTGCATTATCTGGGCCATTTTAATTTTTTGTAGTGAAGCCCGAAAACTCGATCAGACTAAGGTGGGTTGAAATAGGTCCATGGATCAGTTTTTCCCAAAGATCTAAAGAAACATTTCAACAGATACTCTACGTTGTCCTAAAGGGAGATTCAAATAAGATCAAAAGTTTTTCGAAACATCCCAAGAAACATTGAAACTGTTATTTTACGCTGTACTTAAGGTGGAAGAGGACAATAGCGTTTTTTGAGATAAGTGATTAAATTTTGGTATATAAATAAACTCCGAGTTAGTTTGATCTCAACTGCGTATATTTTTTTCATTTTTAATTTGGAAATTACGTTACCATGACGTCATGAAAATGACGAGTTGGCGCGCTTTCTACAAACTACCATAGCTCCATTTGAATGCGCAGTGCGATTTTGTATAAGACGTTTTGTCCCGAAAATTGTACCAAAATGATGCTAAAGGAATGGTTAAAACGCAAATGCTTTATCAAAACTTTTATAACTAAATATATAGACAACTGAGTTGCTTGAAATCAATTTTCACATTTTTTACTGTTCCAAAAAACTCACTTTTAACAAAATTTTAAATAATTGGCCTGATGAAATTTGTTCATTTTTTTAATTATCTTCTACAATTCTGGTTCGATTAACAGAAAGAGTTTAAAAAGCTTTCACCGTGCTGATTTTTTATAACCCGGATTTAAAGTTTGTCACTTTGACGTCAAAACGATGACTTTGACGTTTAAATTACACCTCATATTTTCCTATATCTATTTGAATGTTTTTGCGATCTATTGGAATAAAAGGATAAAAATTCGCAGACGTGTTCAAAGGTCTTTGAGGAAAAGGCCCTCAAAATCTTATTCCGATAGACCGAGAATTCCTCGGTACACATGTATTTACCTAACACAAGTGCTGCCGATCGGTGACTTCAATAAGTTTTACGTCGACGTCGCTATAAATGAGAATTGACTTTTGTAACTTAATTTCACAAGCTCGGCGCTATGACGTTACCATTAATTAGCACGTTCAAAGACTATTCGAGGGTGCAGTGATAACTTTTCTAATAAAATGGACAAACCTCTGTGCACGTTTATGAAAAAACGAAAAATCTTTTTTGACATTTGATTTTTCTTTATACAGAAATCAAATAAAAACTTTTTGTGAAGTCTATCAAAAAGTTTTAGCGAATTTTTCGATGTACCGCGTTTGTCTTTTTCCAACTTTCGACGTTAGGGTAATAAACTTTGATCCCCAATTTTAGAAATTCCGTACGGTGAAACGTAACAAAAAGACGCGAGCATATGAAAAGGAAGCTGGGCAAAAAAATATGAAATTTCAAAAAAATATCATCGGGCCATTTTTTCAAAAAATAATTTTAAAGCTATTTTTTTCGGGTCGCTAAAAAATGAAAATTTAACTTTAATTCAATATCTTTAAATACAACAATGTTTTAATTACATTCATTCCACTTCATTTTGGTGTATTCCATTTAATCTAATCACCTAAAATACAATAAGGATAAGCGTTTAAGAACGCAAAGGGTCGTTTGTGAGAAACGCGCGAAAACGTCATTTTAACGACGTCATGGTAACGTAAATTCTAAATTGAAAGTTAAAAACATACACCGTTGAGATCGCGCTAACAAAACGTTTCCATAGATACCAATATATGTGCACTTATCTCAAAAAACGCTATTGTCCTCTTCCACCTTAAGTGAGCTTAAAGTAAGATCAATTTTTTTTCCGAATACCTAATAAAGGATTAAAAACTGTTATTCTAGTCCGAATTAATGTTAGCTTAAAATTAGATTAAAAGCTTTTCCTAAAAACCATGAAACATTTTACAGTTATTCTTTTCATAAAAAGATTAAGAAGAGATGTTACTTTTCTCCAAATATTTCTTGTTCTACTTTGAATTAATGTTAGCTTAAAATGAAATTTTAAGCTTTTTTCCAAATATCGAATGAACATTTAACAGTTGTTCTTTTCATAAAAAATAAAGAAGATATCTTACTTTTCTCCAATTTTTTCTTGTCTTCGTCCTTTTCGTCTTCTTTATCCTTTTTCCCGCCTGAAGATACAATTAACAATACATATCTATAAAGCAATTACTAGCATTATCGAATTGAATATTATAAACATAAGATTGTAAGGCAGAATAATTGTATTTTCGAACCTAAGCTCTGACGTCGACGCCGAATCCATTTAAATAAGTATTACAGGTATATACACTCCTCAAAACTCCTAAGCGGCCACTTGCCTTTTTGGTCATATGTTATAAACGCCGCATGGTTGCAACTCGTTTTCGCTTGAATAATGTAGCCAAATCATTTATGAAGTCAACTAGAGAAAACTCAGTGAAATAATTCAACACGATGATGATGACTGAATGGCTACTCTTTCCAAAGACAAAGTTCAAATTTCAAGATCAAAGCGGAAAATGTGTGAAAAATGAAGAAAGGTAATGTGGCCGCTTAGAACTTTTGAGTAGTGAATTGTGAAGATATGATTCCAATTGAATCTTGTCCCTTCTATTTTCGATTATACAAATACATGTATGAGTAGACCGAACGACTTTATTCAGTAACCTTCAATTGGAAGGAAATTGAAAAATGGCAAGGGGATTCTAAAAGAAATCGATATTATTCATGGCTCAAAGCCACAATATTCCCATAGTCACACAGTCGCTTAACAGTATTTTCGTATATTCGTTATATTCTATACTTGATATCTATATAAAAGTAGAACGTTTAAATATATAAAGACCGTCTTATAAATATTTGTAAAACAAGGGGCTCATAATGGCATTGGACGCTCTTTTGACTACCTATTTTTCAAAAAGTTTAAATGTTAATTCAGGAAATTGATTACTTTAAAATGATAGGGTAAGGTAGAACTTACCAATAAGATTTCATTCTCTTAAATTTATTCTAAGTTTATGACCAACGTCGTCGGAGAGAAAAGAACCGTTGAATACATTTGATATTACACGGATGTTATTACATTAGTTGAATAACTATGCAAATGAGCTAAGAACGAAGAAAACGTTATATTTTTATATAATGGTTTTCTGACGTCATTTCGCAAACGGCGTTATATGTTTCGCAGAATAACACGAATCGATAAATATCGTATTTTCTTATTGTATCTCAAAATTCGGGTATTATAAAAAATAGAATATCAAATTTGTGCTCATCAAATACCGAATTTATTAAACTCGTCATCTATAAACAGATAAAAACTCGGCGCAGCCTCGTCTTTATCTGTTTATAGATGACTCGTTTAAAAAAATCTCTAGTCAATGACCACTCATTAAATATCTCTATATAATACTTTTTAGGGCTGCGTTCACATCCTTACATGTAGATTGACCCTTTAAAAATCTCGTGACTCTTTCGTAAAAATCTGATTAGTTTTATCGACTTAATCACAAAAACAGTGCTTTTCCAACGTTTTCTGACATATTTTTTCACATTTCAGAATGAACTTTTTTAAGACCATTCAATATTCTTTTGAGGGTTTTAAGAGATTCTAATGAAAATTGTTGATATTATCAAATAAACAATATTGCTGTAAGTGAAATTCCATAAAGATTAAATTACTGTGTTTTCTGATCGGTCGTCCTATTTTCATACTCGACAATCCATACATAAGATTCTACAATTATCATGTGAAAATTTCTAGAGAATCCAATGATAATTGTAGATTTTCACACATACACAAGATAACACTATGTAATATCCACAGACCCCCTTTACAAATGCCACAATCTTAATGAGCTTACAATCATAATTTGAATCATTTAAGATAATCGAATTCTATTCGTAGCTCGATATATCTTTATATTTTTATCACGTTTAACAAGGTTGCACACAAAGCCCCATTTTCCTGTATTTTCTGAGGGATTGTCTCCATTTTAGAAGATGACAAAATTAACATGTATGACCTACAACAATAATGTTAAAGTTTCAAAAAATAAGATAATATTTGTGGGTTACCGTAAGTAAAATCCCATTGGGCAAATTTCCCCGTGTTTTCTAAAAGACAGTCCCCATTTTCAAAATATACTATTCTTATTACCTCATGACAATTATCCTGTGAATTTGCTAGGTAAGTACAATGGTTTTGTGAATTAAATCGCATGAACAAAACAAGCAAGTTGAGCAAGCATCCATAAATGCTTTTTCTAGTTTTCTCTGACGGATAATTTCAATTTTCGACAGGAACTTTCCTTCTGTATATAAGACGGTCAACCCAGATATTGTCTCTTAATAATAGGGTGGACATCTTTGATACTGGATAACGACTCATCAACTTTTGAGTAGCAAAAATTTTCATGAGCAGGACTGCAATAAATTTGTCTTCAATATGGTGATTTAAACGTTAAATGTGTGGGGGAGTTTTTTTAATAATGTGATTTGGTAATTTTATATTGTCGACAGAATATTATCTCCTTTGTATACCATTCAAATCTTGCGTATCACACACTTTCATTACGTTAACATACCGTTCCATAATCATTCAACTTATGCATTTTGCGACATTATCTAATAACTATACAGATATCCATGTGCTATCAACCAATATGATATTTTTAATGATATCACATGGTTATTTTTAGAACCAATGATATAATGCAGTGTTTTTTGGAAACTTGCATTTCAGTTAGAAACATCCACAAAAACAAGACAAATATAGGTTATAAGATAAATATAAAACGTTATAATATATTGTATGAAAGAATATCTAACTCGGTTGTGAGAATCTATAATTGTCTCGGCAGAGCCTCGACAATTATCAATCTCCCAACCTCGTTAGATATTTTTTCTCATACAAAGCACTAAGTACGTATTATATAATTCTCATTGATTACCTTGTTTCTCTACTGGTTCCACACATTCATTTCCACAACCTCTTGGACAACACTTTTTCCCATCAGGACAATCACGATCTTTTGAACAGCTGTTTGATTTTATTTCACAAGTAGTAACTAAGTCTTTGTTAACTGGAGGGCATTCTGACAAATAAAGAAAGTTGTTTCCTTTTAAGATCGACTTTTAAGTATATCTAGAAATGTCTCAAATAATTTTAACTTGTATTAAGACAACAAAGGCATGATCACTTGTCTATTCCTTTTATCAGAAGGATTGTACGTATGTTAAAGTTTTAAATAACTTTTTACCGGTCTTTTGTCCCAGTTTCTGCGCCCTTCAAGCAATTTTTCGGCACTTTAAATTTACAAGAAAAGTAAGTATACAAACTGAGTTTGTATATAGTAAAAAGATAATTTGATAATATGATAGAACTTCGGTTACTTTTTAAATATAAGTCATCAAAGAACTAAGTGTAATAGTATATGATTAAACAATGCATATTATGGACTGCGGCTTACAGGCCTATGCCGGTGCGGCTAATATTGTTATTTTCATTTCCTTTTCTAAATGGAAAAAAATACAGGTGCGACCTATATGTCGGTTCGGCTTATTGTGTGAAAAATATGGTATCTCCATATCTTATAATTTAATGAATTGGGTTGACAACGGATATATTTGTCCAATTTCTAGGAAATATTTTTTGTGCACTATGCGTTTTTATAAAACTGTGAAAATGACGTCAAATATATACTGTTATGTATAATCTATAAATAAACCTAATGGTATTTACCATGTCTATTTTTAGAATTAGTCTGGGGATTTTCCAATATCTCTTGACACTTTAAGGTAATAGATGTAGAAGATTTTAGATCTTTCTAGAAAGGCCTTTTGGAAGGTGATTCAGACTCTAGAGTATTCTTATGTTCTATACTATTCCAGATTGTTCTATAGTATTATATAAAGGGGTTCCTACAGCATTCTTGGTTCACTTGATTTAGACTTATGGTTTCATTTAGTAGTACTGTGTTAAACTAAAAGGGGATTTCTCGTTATCTTAAAAGTGTGTTTGAAAGCGTGTTTAATTTTAAATTCGGATATTATTGGACTTATTATTTGTGGACCAGGAACTTAATTGAATTAGATCTAAAATTAAAACTTTAGGATTAAACATTCAAGGTATTGTAAATTGTTTTTGTATTAATTTCATATTGTCAATAATTCTGGTATTATTGTCAATAAATACTGTTAATTGTAAAGTTTGTTGCTGGCTTCTTTGTTCGTGTTACATTGGCACGTAACATTTGGGGGCTCGTCCGGGATACGAACATCAGACAAACAAACAAAACAAAACAAATCAAACAAATTCTGTATTTAAATCTAGTGTTCAAAATTATTTAAGAAATAAATTTCATATTTCAATTTTGATAAATCTAGAGTGTACTTTCACTATTATTTATCGAAATCTTACATTCTTGTTTGAATACAGCAACAAGCTACCATGTCTTTTGACTTAGAAAAATTTACGCACGAACCTTCCGTGGAGCTATTGAATTTGGGTAAAAAGCCTGATTTGCTCAATCTTGCCAAGCATTATGAATTAAAAGAAGTCAAGTCCTCATTGCGAAAGCATGAAATTAAGAATATTTTGGTTCAATATTTTGTTGATGAGGACATTTTTGATGAAAAGGCTCTGTCTCTCATTGTTGATGTTCCATCAGTTTCAAGCTCAAGAGATCTTGAACTGTTAAAACTTCAACAAAGGGAGAAGGAATTGGAAATAGAAAGAGAGAGAGAAGAGCGGAAATTTCAAGAAAAGCAATTAGAAATTGAAGAAAAAGAAAGAGAAAGGCAATTTCAAAGGGAAAAGGAAGAAAGGGAAAGAGAAAGAGAAAGAGAAAGAGAAGAGAGAGAAAGGGAAAAGGAAGAGCGAGAAAGAGAAGAGAGAGAAATAGAAAGAGAGAGGGAAAGAGAAGAAAGAGCATTTCAATTACGATTAAAAGAATTAGAAATACAAGATAGAGCAAATCAGCCCAGAGAGATGTATAATGACCATTTTGATGTAACAAAACATTTTAGGCTTGTTCCTCAATTTCAAGAAAATGAAGTTGATACATATTTCGAACATTTTGAAAAAGTTGCAAATAACTTGAAATGGCCAAAAATTGTTCAATTAACATAAGTTGTCTAAGATTATCATAATTTTGGTCTATTTTCTTAGAATAGCACCACCTGTCAAATAATTTTTCTTCGTTTCTTGCAAATTCAACGTGAGTCTGGCCAGATTCTTTTCTACAACTTCTAAATTGTTGTCTGTATGCTTCTGGTACCAGCTCATAACCTTTGAGAATGAGTTCTTTTACAGTATCATAATCATTGCTTTGTTCTGTTCTAAGTCGCGAATAAATATTGCGAGCTTTTCCTACTAAGACACTTTGGAGAAGTAAGGTCCATTGCTCCTTTGGCCATTTCAAGTTATTTGCAACTTTTTCAAAATGTTCGAAATATGTATCAACTTCATTTTCTTGAAATTGAGGAACAAGCCTAAAATGTTTTGTTACATCAAAATGGTCATTATAAAAATTACACTCAATCTGACATTAAGTCACATTTAGATGAAAAAAATGTTGAAACTATACATGAAGCAGCTCGCTTAGCTGATGATTACTACCTTACACACAAAAATTCCTTTGTTAATAAAGCAAAACCTGCTTCCTCACATCCCAAAAATAAAACTATGTCTGGTGATTCATCTAGCATGTCTAGTCAATCGAATTCACCTAAACCAAAGTCTACTGGTGAAACCAATGCTCAAAATCCCGTATCTCGAGTATATTGTACTTTTTGTAAAAAACCAGGTCACCTTATTTCAGAATGTTTTAGATTAAAAAGGAAGAAGGAACTGAGTGCAGCCAAACCTACAGGGCTCACCAGCCTTCAGCCTAAATCACAGCCTTCTTTTGAGTTAAATTCAATTGTTAAGGCAGAACCAAATTCTGATTCCTGTATGGAGATTTTTGAACCGTTCATGTTGGATGGTTTTGTATCACTTTCAGGTGATATGTGCCCACCTACCCCTATTAAAATTTTAAGAGACACAGGAGCTTCTCAATCTCTTATTTTAGCAGATGTTCTGCCTTTTTCTGAGAAGACTTCGTCTGGTACTAGTGTCCTTATTCAGGGTGTAGAGTGTGGTGTTATTAATGTTCCTCTTCATAAGGTTAATTTGTCCTCAGAATTGGTTACTGGTTCTGTGGTTGTTGGTGTTAAACATTCTTTACCATTTAAAGGTGTACATTTATTGCTAGGCAATGACTTAGCTGGAGATAAGGTTGTTGTTAATCCTCTTGTAACTGACACACCTAATGTAGGTCAAACAGATGATCCTATTTTGCAGGAAATACCTGATTTGTACCCTTCATGTGCAGTAACTCGGGGTATGGCTAAAAAAGCTTCCTTGAAAAATTCAAATGATATTGACTTAACTGATACTTTTGTTGGTCAATATTTCAATGACGAGATTAAAAAGTCTTTTAATCTTAGTCTGCCTGATACTCAGACAGACTCGTCAAAATTTTGTCGTTCATCTCCAAGGTCAAATGACCAAGGTCATGAAACACATTCAAAGTCAAAGTTAATCCAGGAACAGCAAAATGATCCTGAGATTTCAAAGTTAATTGATAGGGCATTACCCGAAAAAGAAATGTCTCAGAATCCTGTCTGTTACTATAAAAAGAATGGTATTCTGATGAGAAAATGGCGACCATTTGATGTCCCAGTTGATGATGATTGGGCTGTTCATCACCAAATTGTTGTTCCAAAGTCATATCGCCGTGAAATACTTAGTATATCCCATGAAAGTCCAATGTCTGGTCATTTAGGTGTAAACAAGACTTATCACAAGATTATGACTCACTTCTTTTGGCCTGGACTAAAATCGGACGTTTCCGAATATTGTAAAAGTTGCCACACTTGTCAAATGGTAGGGAAACCTAACCAAGTTATTCCAAAAGCAAGGTTACAACCCATTCCAGCTTTTGATGAACCTTTCAGTCGAATAATAATAGACTGCGTTGGTCCTTTACCAAAAACCAAGTCAGGTTCTGAATATTTGTTGACAATTATGTGTGCTTCTACTCGCTTCCCAGAAGCAATTCCTTTAAGAAACATTAAGGCAAAGTCAATCGTTAAGGCTCTTGTCAAGTTCTTTACTTTTGTTGGCCTTCCAAAATCAGTTCAGTCTGATCAAGGATCAAACTTCATGTCAGGCATATTCCAACAGGTTATGCATGAATTAGGTATCAAGCAATATCGGTCATCTGCTTATCATCCTGAAAGTCAAGGTGCTTTAGAAAGATTTCATCAGACCCTAAAGAATATGATAAGGTCATATTGTTTCGATACTGAGAAAAACTGGGATGAAGGTATTCATTTGCTATTATTTGCAGTCAGAGAATCTGTTCAAGAATCTCTTGGCTTTAGCCCCTTTGAGTTAGTTTTTGGTCATTCTGTTCGTGGGCCATTAACACTCTTAAAAGAGAAATTTCTTGCTGATGATGAAAAACCCTTGAACTTATTACAGTATGTTTCTGACTTCAGAAATAAACTGTCTAGGGCATGTGAGGTTGCTAGGTCAAATCTTAAATCATCTCAGAGCAAAATGAAGGCAAGATATGACAAGCATTGTGTTGATAGGAAATTTGAACCAGGTGATAAAGTCCTTGCTCTTTTGCCAATACCTGGCCGACCCTTACAGGCAAGATATTATGGCCCGTATACTATTGATAAGAAAACAAGTGATTTGAATTATATCATCAATACTCCTGGAAGGCGTAAAAATAAACAAATGTGTCATGTGAATATGTTAAAAAAGTATTTTGACAGAGATAGCTCTATTTCAAAACCGGTTACAGTTATAAACACTGTCCCACAAGAATCAAATGTGATTGAATCAGAAGTTAATTCAGACTTTAGTGAAAAATCCGTTCCTGGTCCAGCTAAACTTGAGAACTCTGAAATACTAAAGAATCTTGACGACAAACTTTCACATTTGGAGCCATCTCAACGAGAAGAGCTGAAACAGTTGATTAATGAATATGAACACTTGTTTCCTGACATCCCAACTAGAACTGATAAAATATATCATGATGTCATTGTGGAATATTCTCAACCAATAAAACAACATCCTTATAGAATGAATCCAGTGAAACAAAAAGCCCTTCAAGATGAAGTGAATTACTTATTGGAGAATGATTTTATTGAACCCAGCCAAAGTAATTACAGTTCACCATGTATATTAGTTCCAAAGCCAAATGGAACATACAGAATGTGTACTGACTATCGAAAAGTGAACTCTGTGACAAAAACTGACTCTTTTCCTATACCAAGAATTGATGACTGTATTGACAAAGTCGGTAATTCTAAATATGTCACCAAATTTGACCTTCTCAAAGGATTCTGGCAAGTTCCGCTCTCTGATAGGGCTAAAGAAGTATCAGCATTTGCTACTCCAACTGGTCTGTACCAGTACAAAGTTATGCCGTTTGGGATGAAAAATCTCCTGCGACGTTTCAGCGGCTTGTAAATATGGTTATAGCTGGCTTAGATGGCTGTGACGCATACATTGATGATGTCATCATCTATACAGATACATGGAGTGACCACCTTCAAAGAATCAAGCAATTCTTCGACCGTCTCAGTGATGCAAAATTGACTATTAATCTTGGAAAAACAGAATTTTGTCATGCTACTGTTACTTTCTTAGGACATCTTGTGGGACAGGGTCAAGTTAAACCTTTAGAATCTAAGGTCAATGCTATCTCTGAGTTTCCTGTGCCTGCTACTAAAAAGCAACTGATGCGATTTCTTGGTATGGCTGGCTACTATAGAAAGTTTTGTAAGAATTTTTCTATAATAGCTGAACCTTGAACAAACTTATTAAAGAAAAACGTTAAGTTCAAATGGAATGATAACTGTCAAGTTGCCTTTGATCGCTTAAAAGCCATACTAAAGAGCACACCAGTTCTTTCAGCACCTAATTTTGACAAATGTTTCAAATTAGCTGTTGATGCAAGTGATGTTGGTATTGGTGCTGTTCTTTTGCAAGAAGACGATGATGGTATAGATCATCCAGTTTGTTATTATTCTAAAAAATTAAACAAACATCAGAGAAACTACTCCACCATTGAAAAGGAATGTCTTGCTCTGATTTTGGCAATCCAACATTTTGAAGTTTATTTAACATCTGCAACTTCTCCTATAGTTGTATTCAGTGACCACAATCCCTTAAGTTTTCTTCACAAACTTAAGAGTAAGAACCAAAGATTATTGAGGTGGAGTTTGTCACTTCAAGAATTTGATCTTGATGTAAGACACATTAAAGGAAAAGACAACATTATACCAGATGCTCTGTCAAGAGTCTAAAATTTTGAATTGTCATATCTTTAATAAAACATTGAATTTAACAGTTACATTTTACTATATTTTTTGTATATATGTATGTATGTTTGCATATATAACTCTTTTTCAATTCTTTTGATGAAAATTGTTTGTATTTTCATGCTAGATGTGCTGAAATGTTGCAACGAATCATGATATTAACAATTATGTGATGTATATTATCATTGTAAATGCTAATGATAATTCAAAAAGAAAGATTTATTTCATAAACCTTTCTTTTTTTCTTTCAAGGGGGAAAGTGTTATGTATAATCTATAAATAAACCTAATGGTATTTACCATGTCTATTTTTAGAATTAGTCTGGGGATTTTCCAATATCTCTTGACACTTTAAGGTAATAGATGTAGAAGATTTTAGATCTTTCTAGAAAGGCCTTTTGGAAGGTGATTCAGACTCTAGAGTATTCTTATGTTCTATACTATTCCAGATTGTTCTATAGTATTATATAAAGGGGTTCCTACAGCATTCTTGGTTCACTTGATTTAGACTTATGGTTTCATTTAGTAGTACTGTGTTAAACTAAAAGGGGATTTCTCGTTATCTTAAAAGTGTGTTTGAAAGCGTGTTTAATTTTAAATTCGGATATTATTAGACTTATTATTTGTGGACCAGGAACTTAATTGAATTAGATCTAAAATTAAAACTTTAGGATTAAACATTCAAGGTATTGTAAATTGTTTTTGTATTAATTTCATATTGTCAATAACTCTGGTATTATTGTCAATAAATACTGTTAATTGTAAAGTTTGTTGCTGGCTTCTTTGTTCGTGTTACATTGGCACGTAACAATACGTCATTTCAACAACGTAAACAAAAAATGTAAATCGGTTAATCTTCAAGAATTTTGGCGATTGTTGAAAGAAATCGAGCCATATCACGATTATAATATCAAACTTGTGTCGGCAAAGTATTGTTTTTATCTGTTTATAGATTACTCGTTCAATTGATTCCGTAAAACATTACCACTCATTCAACTTATTTGCCCGTGTTCGATCCCCGACGGCGGCACTCATTCTTTCCGACTATTTATCTCTCACAAATGGGTTGATAATAGTATACCTATGTGAGATAGCAGCTGTGGGCTAGGAAAGAATGTGATGGTAGTGTTGGTGAGAGAAATACAAGGATTACATTGCTAGGTTCTCCAGCCGCCGCGATATAACTGAAAAATCGTAGAAAGCGGCGTAAAACTCCATTCAATAAATCAATCAATCAATTAATTTATACTTACTGCAATATTTCGTTGAGCACTTGACTCCTATCTTAGTGCACTTGCATTTCAAACAACCATCGGTGAATTTTCCGAGCTTAACTTCCCTTCCTTTGTACTCACATGACGCTGAAAATAAAATGCTCCGTTATTAAGACAAAACTAGACAAAAATGTCACTTGAAAATTAATTTGCTGCTCTAACAAGATTATTCAAAAACGATAATTTTGAACTATACTAAAGTTCAACGATAATTTCAAAATGCTATGAGAGAAATCAAATAATAGAAAACAAAGAGGAAAAAAGAAAATGCTTGACACAAGCATTTTCCTTTTTTCTCAGTGTTTTTCACTTTTCTACCTTCAGTGAATCAGGTTTTTCTGCAAACATTTACAAGTACGAATCATATATATTTTTTTTTCTTTTCTTTTCTTTTCTTTTTTTTACACTACTTTTCATGTTTTATGAATTATTTTGTATGTTTTGTTGGAACTAATGTTGATTAACAGCTTTTTTGTGTTTCTTTTTTTATAGGAAAAAGAAACACGAGGTTCTGAATCACATTGTTTGTTCATGTTGACGTTGTAGTTGGCGCGAATAGACAAACTTTAAACTTAATCAAATATGTATACATGTATCTGTTATTACTTAAGATATCTTCATGCAACTTTGTATGTATCCTAGAATATTTCGTTCTTTACCGAAAATTTACTAAAACTTCAAATTCGAATAAATTCTAATTCTGCAATATACATTTTAATTAAAGAAAGTAATCAACAACTTAGAATTATTCTCTTTTAGACCAATTCTTTTACAAAAAGTATATAATTTTCACTGATATAATTAATTTGACTAAAGGTTTGAGAAAATTCTAAACTGAACATAAATAAAAGTTTGAAAATTTGAAAAGGGTTTGCAAATCTTGTCAGCCGGACCACAGGGTTGGTTTCTTATTGTGGCCCGGCTGAAAAACAACAAAATCAGGACCCGATACCAGATATAAGTTGACCCCTAGTATCGCTTTATTCATCTTCACGAGTCAAGGGGTATCGAATCGATAGCTTCTTCTCGTAAGATAAGTAAAACGTTCGTAACCCTTGGTTCGACAAGATGTGCTTTATTCTGTCGACCACACTTAATCGCCCCTTGGCCAATTTCTTACGTGAAGTGTTTTCGTTTTCTCATGAATAATTCATTCGCCCCTGGATTCATTCACTCCTATATTTAATTAGCGCCGAAAACCATCGATTCGATCTTTTTTACCGAGGGCAACGACGTTGTATTTAGCTGATCAAGGTGTTTAAAAAATCTGACAAATATTCACAAAAAAGACGTTTCGCTAACGAAGAGCAATGTATTGTTTTTTTATCATGCATTGAAGCCTGTATTGACCTGATAACACCTGTCTGATAACATTACATGATATCAGACAGTCTATTTTCAGAAACAATTTGCATACACTTTCACCTTTATTTCTTTGATTTTAAAGGGTAATTTTACTGAAGCACTGAAAAATAACTGCATGATAAATAGAATAACATGTAAGTGTCTTAGAATATCAACGTTATCAGGTCTCGACTGTGAGAAATTATCATGACGAGACAAAGCCTCGTCATGATAAATTCTTCCAACCTCGACCAGATAGCATCGACATCATTGGACACTTACATGTTATTCTCCATATGTTTGAGATACGAGAATAGTACAAAACTTACGTTTCAAATTCTGGTAACAAATAAAAAATAAGCCTTCTTGACGAGTGTAAAAAGAACATCATATGAACTGAAATATTTTGAGATGATTTTTGTTTGTACTTGTTTTAATAAATTTTGCACGATGCATGAATGCATGACGTCAACTAAGTTGAAATGAACGAACGCAGGATATTTGGCAAATTCACTAATTTGGCGATGAGGGTAAGTATATTTTGTGCGGCTCAGCCGTGAAATATATAGTTATGTATAGATTCTCGAGCTCAGTTTTGAAAAAAAAAAACACCTATACATCAAGATCAAGATGTGATTGTGAAACATGAATGCCCCCAAAACGAACATTTTTATAAATTTGACATTCACAGATGACATTGACCTTGGTACCAGCGGATGCGTATATTTGAGATGCCCCCAAAACGAACATTTTTATAAATTTGACCTTCACAGATGACATTGACCTTGGTACCAGCGGATGCGTATATTTGAGATCTACATGTATCATCACACCAGATATGAACATTGTTACCTGAATAGCCTTGGAAATATTGGCAATGTTAAGTTTTTTTTTGCGTTGTTTTTTTTTTTTTTTTTTTTTTTTTTGTTGTTGTTAAGTTATGCAGATAGACAATATCTTTCGATGCGGTGGCATAAAAAACATGCAATGGAAAACACCAAACAATAAATTATTTATGAGCCGGTGAGGGGTTTTTTTACATTTTTTTTTATACCCAGACATAATTCTTAAACACAACAAAGAGCTCTTTTAACCCTATTCTAGATAGTTTGGCCTTTATTCAAATCCGGAAAGAGGTCAAATAGACTATAAACCAGGACACGATTTACCTTTTTCCTTCTTGCAACATCGCCCAAACACCACAATACCTTCTATGTTTGAAATTCCCCTACACTCATATCCTGCTCGGCAATTGTTGTTGATACAATATTTATCTAGTCCTGTCGGTTGCTTACAATTCTCCAGAACAGCTGTAAATGAAGTAACTCAAGTACAGTTTGTAACACCTTAAAATTGACATTCACCTATAAACTAGAAAGTACCTCGGACGTAGGTATAGTAATTTGGGTCAAATTTTAGACAATTTGCTTTCTGGTGGTACTTCAGTTAATTAATACGCTAGAAGAAAATCTCATTTTGTTAATTCTTTCCGATCTATGAAACATTTTTCGGCATATTATAATTAATTGAAAAAAACGCAGTTTTAAACTGCTTTCCGGTTTTCAAATTACGATATGCCCACCTTCATTCTTTCGTTCATTACGTTTTATGCATCGTCGTCCTTAGCGGAATCATTGATGTTTGTGACGTCATATAAACCCATGTGCGAAATGACGCGCTTTAATTGCTGTGCCTGTATTATTCCCGAGGTCTATTCCGTAAAATCGGAGAGGGTTCCCGATTAGCTCAAAATGTGATCACCGGGATCACTCGGGGACCCTCGGCGATTCTACGAAATAGACCTCGGGAATAATAAGGGCGAAGCCATGAAAGCGCGTCATTTCGCACGTGGGTGTATATGACGTCACAAACATAACCCAGGATGACGCTGCGAAAAACAAAATCAACGTAAGGTAAAAATTTGGCATATCATTATATGAAAACAAAACGCAGTGTTTTACTGCGTTTTGCTTTCAAATCATCATATACAAAAAAGATCTTTATAGACGATTTTAAAGCATTAAAGGAATAAACCTTTCTTCAAGCGTATTAATCAAAGTACCACCAGAAGCTGAATTACCTATAAAATGACCAAAAATTACTATACTTACGTCCTAGGTACTTTCCAGTTTACGGAAAGGTCCGAGCGATGGTCCGAATGACCGGGATGTATGTGGTTCGTGCCCGATCATCATCAGAGTATGTTAATGTAAAATCATATAAAAGCAAGACCCTGTCACTCAGCTGTAGAACAGTTGGATGGAACCATTGTCTTTTTTAGAGTCATGGGAATATTAGAATTGAGTAGTCGAGATCGACTCTCTAAAATTAAGACTTTGTCAAAAATGATCTTCAATAATTAGTTTCAGATAATTGTTCTTATAAAAAGACATAGACATTGACATAACTTTATTTTCGGACTTAAACAATTCCTTCCATACAATCATCGAAAATATTTTGTCAAGATCAGATCACTAACAATAGTAAATTGAAATACAATAGATATTAGAAAAAACAGTAATAACTCAATACAAAGAGAGTATAGCAAGTAATCAGTCTTCGCTGGACTTTCAAAACATCGTATTTAAACTTGCTTTAAGCTGTTTTTATTCACCAAGTCGCATTTTAGTAATTTTTCTTTTTGATTTCTCGATCGAGTCTAAATAATTTTCATAGATATAGTCACTTTTGATACCTTTGTCAACAATCAAAATGGCACTTTTTCTCAGATTTTTTAATGAAACTATCTAAAAGCCTTTGCTTGAAAAAAAAATCATTAAGTGCTTTTAGTTTACACTAAATGGGTTATCCCATATAGTTGGAAACCCGTTCGAAGACAACATGTATCGAACTTTAGAGGCCCAAGTGTTTTTCCCTCAACATCCCCCTCTACTACTAACTTGTTCGCACCGTTTATCACACAATTATACGTTGTTACAACTTTACCACTTTAAAAAACTTTTATAAAGCAATGCCCCATTAGATATTGAAATAACAAAATAATAAAAGCTTTACTACGCAGGAGAAAGACGTTGATATATCAAAGATTAACTTAGGGCGAACGTACTAATTTAAGATGAGAAACACACTATATTTGTTAATTAAATCAATTGATTTTTGAAGATATTCTGCGCGTATCTTACAGTGAATATGTGTATGCGTGCACAAGTATAAGCCATATCGAAAGAAAATTTTAAAAGAAAGTGATATTCGAATGCATCAAAATTCTGAAATACTCACGGCAGAATTTTTTACTACAAGCTGGTCTCCCGTTTGAACATCTACATCTGTTGCACAAGTCATAGAAAATATCACCGTGTTGGACAGCCTGTCCACCTATAGTACAATCTTCTGTAAAAGAAAAAAAACTATAAACATATAATACGTACTTAGTGTATTATATGAAAAAAAATATCTAACGAAGTTGGGAGAATTGAAAATTGTCGAGGCTCTGCCGAGACATTTATCAATTCTCACAACCGAGTTAGATATTTTATAACCTCTTTTTGTCTTCTTTTTGTCGATGTTTCTAACAGAAATGCAAGTTTCTAAAAATAACCGCATTATATCATTGTTATAAAAATAACTATATGATATCATAAAAAATATCACACGGGATGTTATCACACGGATATTTGTATAGTTATAGATAAAACAGTAAGAATATTTCATTATGTCCAAACCTACATACAGCTTATCACATTTTGAATATGGAAAACATTCTGATAAAATTTATTCAAATTACTCGCTCCGCACTCCAATTATTCATTCCAAGCACTCAATCCAATCACTCAAAAACGCCTATAAATCGTTGAAAAAAAAATCAATCAACTCGATCAAATAATTGGATAATTTTTTGGCCGGTGTTGATTTTAAAGCGTCTGTTTTTTTCTACGAGGAAAAATACGTAGAAATTAATAAGGGGGGGGGGGGGGGTAAAAGTAATCGCTATTTTCGGCGAAATAGATGATTATATCGTATAATTTTACCCCTCTTTAACATCATATAAATCTCGTTCATCCCACTCCTTGAATTAATTAAAAAATGAGCCTGTGCGTGAGATTTCCAACAATTTGAAATGTTCGTGACATGTAAACATTGAGAGGCCCAGACAGCCAAACACTGTTAATATAAAGTTACCCGATTGTTTACAGATACTTTGAGACCTTATATATCTACTAAACGCATAGTGAAGACTCTGGGCAGACAGTGCAGATGCACAGGCTGGTCAGAGTCTTTGCTTTGCGCATATTTGAATTTGTTGGAAATCTCACGCACAGGCTCAAATGATTTCAAAATCATTTGTCTATTGCAAGATATTATTAACTCTAAATATGTTCTGAAATCATTATTGATTCTTGTGTCTATCTTAATCCAAAATTTCAGATTAATTCATCTACTTTTTGAATATGATGATCCTCTTTCTTAGCAAGAGGGTCTGTATCCCTCCACTAGCATTTTCTGCTCATAAAAATCCATTTACAGTAAGAGTAATATTTAATTGTACAATAAAATCAAAAGCTAAATCTAGTTAATTTGCAGGAAATTTATCAATACAGGTCTTGGTAAATGTTAAGACAAAATATAAAACCAAGGTAATATCGAAAGGGAAGCAAACCGATTCAGACAGGTTTGAAGCAGCACTGTGTACAGGATGTAAAAAGGTTTCGCGAGCGCTTTGAGATGATACTCCGCTTTGCACGTGCACATACGTGCAAAGCGAGGTATCATTTCGAAAGCGCTTCGATAACCTTTACATCCTGGACGCAGGGCAGGTTTCTGCATAAGTTCTCTCTACAAGAATAAAATACTGCCACGAAATGATTATGGACGTGTTTTCCCTTATTTTCGTTGTGAGTCATATTTACGGGTTAAACTTACTTTTCCTATTTGAACAACATATTCCTATCCCCCTTTTGCCTTCTTCGGCCATATTTCCAAGGCAGTTATATCCTTTCTTACATCGGTTGGTACACCAAGGCGATCCTTTCGTCGGCGTTTCGCAGTCGGTCAACACGTCTGGAAAACACAATAAAATACGCACAAATACTTGACCAAAGCTTCAGGAAATTGTAAACACTTAATTGAAAAGGGACTTTTTGTTTTAGGAAAAGAAAGTTGTGAAGATGGTGTGTTATTTTACATTTATGTTAAAAATAGAATGACGAATGTTTCTTTCAGGGTTTTTTTTTTTATATAAGCTCACTGCTAAACCAGTGTAATTATAGAATTGATACACCCTGCTTTGGTTTTTATCATGCAATGAAGCCACTATTGACCTGATTTAATCTGTCTGATAACATAACTTGATATCAGACAGTCTTTTTTTAGAAACAATTTGCAACCACTTTCACCAGAATTTCTTTGATTTAACGGATTTATTATAAGTAAGAGCAAAACAAAAGTTGCATGATAAATAGAATAACATGTAAGTGTAAGTGTCTTAGGTTATCAATGTAATCTGGTCTGGGCATTGAGAAATTATCATGACTCGGCAAAGCCTCGTCCTGATAAAATTCTCCCAACCTCGACCAGATTACATTGATTTTTTTAAACACTTACATGTTATTCTCTATATTTCTCCCTTTTTGACGTTATCTAAGCCAGTCAAATTAATAAATGACGTCATGAAGTTACATATAAATCTCGTGCTATATGACCCGCTGTAAGAAAATTTGTCACAAATTTTAAACTGTCTTAAGTTTGCATTTAAGAAATCGAGGGTTCAGCTCAACACTGTTGTAAGTGTTCATATATTTATAAGCACTTACAATAGTGTTGCGATAACCCCTCGAAATAGAAAACTCTTATGTTTGTGGGTTTTTTCGGGTTATATCGAAATATATGTCATTTCATGAAAAAAAATCTATATAATTTCACTTTTTGGCTTCGTTACTTGTGAAAAAATAGCCTTTGATTTTTACTCCATGAAATATAAATTGTTATTTCACAGAAACAAACGGTTTACTTTCTCTATATACTGGTAAGACATTGCCCTGTCATACTCTTATATTACAAAATGTCAGTGTCTAAAATGACTGGGAAAGAAAACATAATGAAAAACGGATTGCTGATTGCTGAATGTAAAAAAAAAAAAAAAAAAAAAAAAACTCTCACGATAAATATGAAACCATCGCCTGTTTTAGTTTGCTAGATGTATAACAAATGTGTATTTATCATTATTATTTATCAACTTGAAAACATAAATATATTTCTTTCATTAAAACAAAAAGTCACCACCATTCGGACCCCTTATATTTGTTTAGAAACCTAAAACAAAATTGCTCTGTGCATTCAATTATAAATAGTTGCATGATTCCAATTAAGAGTTTTATGTACAAAATATTTCATTTATAAACTCCTTTACATCAATATGCTTCTTTCACCGAAACAAAAAAAAAATCACCGCTAGATTGGACCCTTATTTTTTGTTAAGAGAGCTTACCACAATATTGCTCTGTGCATTCAACTTTGCCATTCGGTTTACAGGTACAGGTGTTGCAAATATCATAGAATTCTTCACCAGGTTGATACTTTCGGTTTTTGTATTCACATTTCACTAAAAATAAAAACGACAATAATGGTGTTTTTAGCATGACTGGTTGTTTAGTCGTTAAAAGACATTTTTATTATGATGAACTTATTTCTTTTTCTTTCATGCTTTTCGGTGGTTTATCGAGAAATAACTGTAGATTATCAAAATGCAGTGAAATTATCAAAATCTTAAACCCTGCTTTTGTGCATTTCATCCTATCTGACGTCATCTAAGCGGGGCGAAATAAGTGACGTCACAATGAACGTTGCATAGTAATCACGCGAAAAATGACGCGCTTAACGAAAATCTGTCCTAGAAATTTAACATTTTGTCTCATTTTTGCATTAAAGAAATAGAATAACCGTTTGTTTTTCGAGTAAGATCGATTAATATTTCATTTTGTGAACAACAAAAGCTATATTTTCACTCGTGAAAATATAGCGTTTGTTGTTCACTCAATGAAATATAAATCGATCTTACACTGAAACTAACGATTATCCTTTTTATCATCGGTAGGCTTATAAGTTCAGTTAACAACATCGTGTTATTATCAAATTGAATGATTTATAAGGGTATCCATTGAGTGTGCGGAGAGAGTTTTGAATGAAACTCAAGGGAGATAACCACATTTCGATTACTTTGTTCCATATTGGCCGCAATTGAGAAATTTACAACAGCAAAAGAAGTCATAAAATAACTTTGTTAATATCAATGAAATACTAACCGTTTTGAAAGAGTTAGAAGCGTTTTGGAATGATTTCGAAGTGGTTTTGAGTGATTGTAGTAAGTGTTCGGCATGATTGAAGCGTCGAGCGAGTGATTTTCAATGATTTTGACTGGAGTGATTATCAATATCACAATGTAACAAATGAAGCGCCCCAAGACAAACGAACAAATACTCAGAACAAAGTGATATTAACACTCACTATCAAAGCATTCTGAATTGTTCGATCAGCGTTCATTCAAATTTACAAAAATTCACACAAATTATTCAAAACGTTTGAATCGTTCAAAAATTGCTCCGATATCGGTCTAAACGCTAAAAAGTGTCAGATATAACTTTGCTTGTTTTATTTATTTTGATTAAACTAACGATATTTTTATCATTTTTAATTGAAACTGTAGCAGCTAGGGCAATTTTCGTTATTTTTCCTGTGTAGATAAATTTCGGGTAGATTACAGACTGCGAGGATCAAACCAGCGATTGCGAGTCAAACGCGCTACTATAGGAGGTTCCTTGCTTCATTTTTAAAACTTTATTTGTTTCAAATGTTAAATATTGTAATACGTTTGAAGATGAATACCAAAAGAAGCTTTGCATAAAGATATCAAATCAAATAATCAATCACTTATTTAGGTAATGCTGATAATTAAATAAATAAAATAATCAATTTTAGATGAGATGTAGATTTACTGATGTTAATTGATCGGTATTACAAAATCTAATTTTGGAAGTGAGAAATTTGTTCGAGATGGTCTTTTTACAAACCACAAAATGTGAAACAAACTGTTATCTTTACAAAACCATATAAACAAAGACATATACCTTTCACTTCAATTATAAGTGTATCGCTGTTCGTAAGCCCTTCACGATCTTTAACCTCTAAACTGAATACATGTGTTCCTTCTATTAATCCGGTAACCCTCGTTTTGGGTTTGTGTTCGTCTTTGATTTCCAAACCATCTGGTTTAGTTCCAATATATTTCCATTGATATTTAACAATCTGTTTGTCATCAGTGCTGTTCGTACCATCTAGTCTTACCCTATTAAGGGGTAAATAAATCGTTTGATCTGCACCGGCGTCAGCTACAGGAGGGTTATTCTTCGCAGCTAAAAGAAAAAAAGATGTTTGTTGATCTTCAGCTCACCTGATCACATCGTGCTCAAGGTAAGTTTTTTGTGATCAATGGATGTTCGTCGTGCGTCGTCATCGTCCGTCGCGCGTCGTCAGACATCAACAATTTCAGTGTTACAGTCTGGAGGCCACAAATATATACCAATGATCATGAAACTTTGTCAGAAAGTTTGTCAGGTCAGAAGGATGAAACCTATTGAAAATGGGAAGGATCCGCCTCATTGGACGGAAAGAGGGGCCTTAATGACAATTTACTTGGTTACACTCAAGAGGCCACAAATATTGAAAAATAATCATGAAATTTTGTCAGAATGTTCGTCACGTCACAAGGATTAACCCTATCGAAAATGGGAAGGATCCATGCCATATCACGGGAAAAGGGGCCTTAATGACAAATTTCTTGTTAACACTCTAGAGGCGACAAATGTAGTCCAATCATCATGAAACTTGGTCAGACTGTTCGTAGTTCACAAAAATGAACCCTATTAGAAATGGGAATGATGAATGCCATATCACGGGAAGAGGTGTCTTAATGGCAATTTTCTTGTTTATTCTCTAGAGGCAACAAATATTGTCTATTCATCATGAAACATGGTCAGAATATTGGTCAGGTCACAAGGATCAACCCTATTGAAAATGGGAGGGATGCATGCCATATCAGGGGAATAGGGGCCTAAATGATCATTTTCTTGTTCACACTCTAGAGGCCACAAATATGGCATTATCTTTATGAAACTTGGACTATATGTTTGTCAGGTCAAAAGGATGAACCTTATCGAAAATGGTAAGTTTCCGTACTACATCTCGGAAAAGGAGCCATAATAACAATTTTCTTGTTTACTCTCTAGAGGCCACAAAAATGGTCCAATAATTATGAAACTTTGCCAGAATGTTGGTCAGGTCACAAGAATGAACCCTTTGTAAAAGGGAAGGATCCACGTGATATCACGGGGAAAGGGCCTTAATGACAAATCTTTTGTAAACACCGTACAGTTTACAAATATTGCACAATATTCTTTACTCTCAGTCAGAATTTTTGTCAGGAGACAAGGATGAGACCTATCGAAAATGGTAAGGACGCATGCCATATTATGGGAAAAGAGGCCTTAATGTCAATTTCTTTGTTTATACGCAAGAGGTCACAAATATGGTCAAATCTTTTTTTTAAACTTGGCCAGCATGTTTGTCAGGTCACAAGGATGAACCCTTTTGAAAATGGGAAGGATCGATGCCATATCATGGGAAATGGGGCTTTAATCAAAATTATCTAGTTAACACTCTAACAAATCATTAATTTGAAATTATGACTTTCGCTGAAAACTTTTATAATTATTAATCATGACAAAGAACAAAAGTGATCGGTATAGGACCATCACGGTCCTCTTGTTCTGTTTTTGTTTGATTTGGGTTTCACACAAATGTTAACCATTTCTTAGTCTAATAGCGTCGGCTGGAGGACCAAACCGGTGAGTCCTGGTTTTCTCTTAACATTGCATCAACGCCATCATTTTCAATATTTTATTCTTATTCTATAAAAGACGCTTACAATGTAAACTGCATTTGTTGTAGATAAAGATCGGGAAGTTTTCAGGGTGCCCTAGAGGTACGAACCAGCGTTTGCGAGTCTAGCGCGCTACCTAGAGCGCTATGAAGGAGGCCCCCTTGAATGAAGAATCTTCATTTTTAAAATTAAATTGCTTCAAATATTTACAACAGTAAAACGTTTGAAGATAAATACCAAAAAAAAAGCGTTGCATAAAGAAATCAAATCAAATTATTAATCACTTATTTAGGAAACGCTGATAATCAAATAAATATTATAATCAATTTTAAAAAGAAGATAGGTTTATTGACATTAATTCATTGGTATTACCAAATTTAATTTTGGAAATAATGATTACATTCGATAGGGTTTTTTAACAAACAAAAAATGTAAAACAAATTGTTATCTTTACAAAACCATATAAACTAAGACATATACCTTTCACTTCAATTTTAGTTGTATCGCTGTTTGTAAGCCCTTGAACATCTATAACCTCTAAACTGAATACGTGTATTCCTTCTTCTAATCCGGTAACCCTCGTTTTGGGCTTATGTTCGTCTTTAATTCCCAAACCATCTGGTTTAGTTCCAACATATTTCCATTGATATTTTACAATCTTTTTGTCATCAGAACTGTTCGTACCATCCAGTGTTACCCTATTAACGGGCAATTGAATCTTTTGATCTGCACCGGCGTCAGCAACAGGAGGGTTATTCCTAGCAGCTAAAAGAAAAAATATTTGTTGATTTTTTGTATATAGTTGAATGGGGTTTGACACCAATGTGAACAATTTCTTAGTCTTATAGGGGTGCCTCGAGGACTTAACCCGTAGGTCCCGGTTTTTTTATTGTAGCGCAACAACGCAATCTTTTTCAATATTCTATTCTTATTCCATAATAGGCCTCCAATATTAAAAGCATTTGTTGTAGATAAATAACGGGTAGATTGCAGGCTGCCGTCGAGCATCGAACTAGCCTTTGGGAGTATAACGCGCTACCAAATGCGCTATGAAAGAGACCAACATAATTGAAGAAGTTTCATTTTTTAACTTAAATACTTTCAAATTTTTACTATAGTAATACGCTTGAAGATGAATACCAAGAACGCTTTGTAAAATGATATCAAATCAAATAAAAGATTACTTATTTAAGAAAAGCTGATCATCAAATAAATATAACATTCAATTTTAAAAGGGATATAGATTTACTGATGTTAATTCATTTGTATAACAAAATTTAATTTTTGAAAATAAGGGAATCATTCGGGAGGGTCCTTTTGCAAGCACAAAAATGTAAAAACAAAGTTTTATCTTTGCAAAACAATCAGAACAAAGAAATATACCTTTCACTTCAATTTTAGTTGTATCGCTGTTCGTTAGCCCTTCAACATCTTTAACCTCTAAACTGAATACGTGTATTCCTTCTTTTAATCCGGTAACCCTCGTTTTGGGCTTATGTTCGTCTTTAATTTCCAAACCATCTGGTTTATTTCCAATATATCTCCATTGATATTTAACAATCCTTTTGTCATCAGTACTCTTCGTACCATCCAGTGTTACTTTATTAACGGGCAATTGAATCTTTTGATCTTCACCGGCGTCAGCAACAGGAGGGTTATTCTTCGCAGCTGAAAGAAAAAAAATATTTGTTGATTTTTTGTAAATTGTTGAATGGGGTTTGACACAAATGTTAACAATTTCTTAGTCTTATAGCGGTGCCTCGAGGACTTAACCCGTGAGTACCGGATTTCTTATTATATCGCAACAACGCAATCTTTTTCAATATTCTATTCTTATTCCATAATAGGCCTCCAATATTAAAAGCATTTGTTGTAGACATATAATGGGTAGATTGCAGGCTGCCGTCGAGCATCGAACCAGCCTTATGGAGTATAGCGCGCTACCAAATGCGCTATGAAAGAGGCCAACATAATTGAAGAAGCTTCATTTTTTAACTTAAATTCTTTCAAATTTTTACTATAGTAATACGCTTGAAGATGAATACCAAGAACACTTTGTAAAATGATATCAAATCAAATAAAAGATTACTTATTTATGAAAAGCTGATCATCAAATAAATATAACATTCAATTATAAAAGGGATTAAGATTTACTGATGTTAATTCATTTGTATAACAAAATTTAATTTTGAAAATAAGGGAATCATTCGGGAGGGTCCTTTTACAAGCACAAAAATGTAAAAACAAAGTTTTATCTTTGCAAAACAATCAGAACAAAGAAATATACCTTTCACTTCAATTTTAGTTGTATCGCTGTTCGTTAGCCCTTCAACATCTTTAACCTCTAAACTGAATACGTGTATTCCTTCTTTTAATCCGGTAACCCTCGTTTTGGGCTTATGTTCGTCTTTAATTTCCAAACCATCTGGTTTATTTCCAATATATCTCCATTGATATTTAACAATCCTTTTGTCATCAGTACTCTTCGTTCCATCCAGTGTTACTTTATTAACGGGCAATTGAATCTTTTGATCTTCACCGGCGTCAGCAACAGGGGGGTTATTCTTCGCAGCTAAAAGAAAAAAAATATTTGTTGATTTTTTGTAAATTGTTGAATGGGGTTTGACACAAATGTTAACAATTTCTTAGTCTTATAGCGGTGCCTCGAGGACTTAACCCGTGAGTCCCGGATTTCTTATTATATCGCAACAACGCAATCTTTTTCAATACTCTATTCTTATTCCATAATAGGCCTCCAATATTAAAAGCATTTGTTGTAGATAAATAACGGGTAGATTGCAGGCTGCCGTCGAGCATCGAACTAGCCTTTGGGAGTATAACGCGCTACCAAATGCGCTATGAAAGAGACCAACATAATTGAAGAAGTTCATTTTTTAACTTAAATACTTTCAAATTTTTACTATAGTAATACGCTTGAAGAGGAATACCAAGAACGCTTTGTAAAATGATATCAAATCAAATAATAGATTACTTATTTAAGAAAAGCTGATCATCAAATAAATATAACATTCAATTTTAAAAGGGATATAGATTTACTGATGTTAATTCATTTGTATAACAAAATTTAATTTTGAAAATAAGGGAATCATTCGGGAGGGTCCTTTTACAAGCACAAAAATGTAAAAACAAAGTTTTATCTTTGCAAAACAATCAGAACAAAGAAATATACCTTTCACTTCAATTTTAGTTGTATCGCTGTTCGTTAGCCCTTCAACATCTTTAACCTCTAAACTGAATACGTGTATTCCTTCTTTTAATCCGGTAACCCTCGTTTTGGGCTTATGTTCGTCTTTAATTTCCAAACCATCTGGTTTATTTCCAATATATCTCCATTGATATTTAACAATCCTTTTGTCATCAGTACTCTTCGTACCATCCAGTGTTACTTTATTAACGGGCAATTGAATCTTTTGATCTTCACCGGCGTCAGCAACAGGAGGGTTATTCTTCGCAGCTAAAAGAAAAATATATTTGTTGATTTTTTGTAAATTGTTGAATGGGGTTTGACACAAATGTTAACAATTTCTTAGTCTTATAGCGGTGCCTCGAGGACTTAACCCGTGAGTCCCGGATTTCTTATTATATCGCAACAACGTAATCTTTTTCAATATTCTATTCTTATTCCATAATAGGCCTCCAATATTAAAAGCATTTGTTGTAGACATATAATTGGTAGATTGCAGGCTGCCGTCGAGCATCGAACCAGCTTTTGGGAGTCTAACGCACTACCGAATGCGCTATGAAAGAGGCCAACATAATTGAAGAAGTTTCATTTTTTAACTTGAATTCTGTCAAATGTTTACTATAGTTATACGTTTGAAGATGAAAACCAAAAAATGCTTTGTAAAATGATATCAAATTAAATAATGGATTACTTATTTAAGAAAAGCTGATCATCAAAAAAATATTACAATCATTTTTAAAAGGGATATAGATTTACTGATTTTAATTCATTTGTATAACAAAATTTAATTTTGAAAATAAGGGAATCATTCGGGAGGGTCCTTTTACAAGCACAAAAATGTAAAAACAAAGTTTTATCTTTGCAAAACAATCAGAACAAAGAAATATACCTTTCACTTCAATTTTAGTTGTATCGCTGTTCGTTAGCCCTTCAACATCTTTAACCTCTAAACTGAATACGTGTATTCCTTCTTTTAATCCGATAACCCTCGTTTTGGGCTTATGTTCGTCTTTAATTTCCAAACCATCTGGTTTATTTCCAATATATCTCCATTGATATTTAACAATCCTTTTGTCATCAGTACTCTTCGTACCATCCAGTGTTACTTTATTAACGGGCAATTGAATCTTTTGATCTTCACCGGCGTCAGCAACAGGAGGGTTATTCTTCGCAGCTAAAAGAAAAAAAATATTTGTTGATTTTTTGTAAATTGTTGAATGGGGTTTGACACAAATGTTAACAATTTCTTAGTCTTATAGCGGTGCCTCGAGGACTTAACCCGTGAGTCCCGGATTTCTTATTATATCGCAACAACGCAATCTTTTTCAATATTCTATTCTTATTCCATAATAGGCCTCCAATATTAAAAGCATTTGTTGTAGACATATAATTGGTAGATTGCAGGCTGTCGTCGAGCATCGAACCAGCCTTGGGGAGTCTAACGCACTACCAAATGCGCTATGAAAGAAGCCAACAAAATTGAAGAAGTTCATTTTTGAACTTAAATTCTTTCAAATTTTTACTATAGTAATACGCTTGAAGATGAATACCAAGAACGCTTTCTAAAATGATATCAAATTAGATAATAGATTACTTATTTAAGAAAAGCTGATCATCAAATAAATATAACATTCAATTTTAAAAGGGATATAGATTTACTGTTGTTTATTCATTTGTATATCAAAATTTAATTTTGAAAATAAGGGAATCATTCGGGAGGGTCCTTTTACAAGCACAAAAATGTAAAAACAAAGTTTTATCTTTGCAAAACAATCAGAACAAAGAAATATACCTTTCACTTCAATTTTAGTTGTATCGCTGTTCGTTAGCCCTTCAACATCTTTAACCTCTAAACTGAATACGTGTATTCCTTCTTTTAATCCGGTAACCCTCGTTTTGGGCTTATGTTCGTCTTTAATTTCCAAACCATCTGGTTTAGTTCCAATATATCTCCATTGATATTTAACAATCCTTTTGTCATCAGTACTCTTCGTACCATCCAGTGTTACTCTATTAACGGGCAATTGAATCTTTTGATCTTCACCGGCGTCAGCAACAGGAGGGTTATTCTTCGCAGCTAAAAGAAAAAAATATTTGTTGATTTTTTGTAAATTGTTGAATGGGGTTTGACACAGATGTTAACAATTTCTTAGTCTTATAGCGGTGCCTCGAGGACTTAACCCGTGAGTCCCGGATTTCTTATTATATCGCAACAACGCAATCTTTTTCAATACTCTATTCTTATTCCATAATAGGCCTCCAATATTAAAAGCATTTGTTGTAGACATATAATTGGTAGATTGCAGGCTGCCGTCGAGCATCGAACCAGGTTTTGGGGATCTAATGCACTACCAAATGCGCTATGAAAGAGGCCAACATAATTGAAGAAGTTTAATTTTTTAACTTGAATTCTGTCAAGAGTAATAATTTCTTAGTCTTATAGCGGTGCCTCGAGGACTTAACCCGTGAGTCCAGGATTTCTTATTATATCGCAACGACGCAATCTTTTTCAATACTCTATTCTTATTCCATAATAGGCCTCCAATATTAAAAGCATTTGTTGTAGACATATAATGGGTAGATTGCAGGCTGTCGTCGAGGATCGAACCAGCCTTTTGGAGTAAAACGCGCTACCAAATGCGCTATGAAAGAGGCCAACATAATTGAAGAAGTTCATTTTTTAACTTAAATTCTTTCAAATTTTTACTATAGTAATACACTTGAAGAGGAATACCAAAAATGCTTTGTAAAATGATATCAAATCAAATAATAGATTACTTATTTAAGAAAAGCTGATCTTCAAATAAATATTACAATCAATTTTAAAAGGGATATAGATTTACTGATGTTAATTCATTTGTATAACAAAATTTAATTTTGAAAATAAGGGAATCATTCTGGAGAGTCCTTTTACAAGCAAAAAAATGTAAAAAAAAAATGTTTTATCTGTGCAAAACAATCAGAACAAAGAAATATACCTTTCACTTCAATTTTAGTTGTATCGCTGTTCGTTAGCCCTTCAACATCTTTAACCTCTAAACTGAATACGTGTATTCCTTCTTTTAATCCGGTAACCCTCGTTTTGGGCTTATGTTCGTCTTTAATTTCCAAACCATCTGGTTTATTTCCAATATATCTCCATTGATATTTAACAATCCTTTTGTCATCAGTACTCTTCGTACCATCCAGTGTTACTCTATTAACGGGCAATTGAATCTTTTGATCTTCACCGGCGTCAGCAACAGGAGGGTTATTCTTCGCAGCTAAAAGAAAAACATATTTGTTGATTTTTTGTAAATTGTTGAATGGGGTTTGACACAAATGTTAACAATTTCTTAGTCTTATAGCGGTGCCTCGAGGACTTAACCCGTGAGTCCCGGATTTCTTATTATATCGCAACGATGCAATCTTTTTCAATACTTTCTTCTATTCCATAATAGGCCTCCAATATTAAAAGCATTTGTTGTAGACATATAATGGGTAGATTGCAGGCTGTCGTCGAGGATCGAACCAGCCTTTTGGAGTAAAACGCGCTACCAAATACGCTATGAAAGAGGCCAACATAATTGAAGAAGTTCATTTTTTAACTTAAATTCTTTCAAATTTTTACTATAGTAATACGCTTGAAGATGAATACCAAAAATGCTTTGTAAAATGATATCAAATCAAATAATAGATTACTTATTTAAGAAAAGCTGATCTTCAAATAAATATTACAATCAATTTTAAAAGGGATATAGATTTACTGATGTTAATTCATTTGTATAACAAAATTTAATTTTGAAAATAAGGGAATCATTCTGGAGAGTCCTTTTACAAGCACAAAAATGTAAAAAAAAATGTTTTATCTTTGCAAAACAATCAGAACAAAGAAATATACCTTTCACTTCAATTTTAGTTGTATCGCTGTTCGTTAGCCCTTCAACATCTTTAACCTCTAAACTGAATACGTGTATTCCTTCTTTTAATCCGGTAACCCTCGTTTTGGGCTTATGTTCGTCTTTAATTTCCAAACCATCTGGTTTATTTCCAATATATCTCCATTGATATTTAACAACCCTTTTGTCATCAGTACTCTTCGTACCATCCAGCGTTACTCTATTAACGGGCAATTGAATCTTTTGATCTTCACCGGCGTCAGCAACAGGAGGGTTATTCTTCGCAGCTAAAAGAAAAACATATTTGTTGATTTTTTGTAAATTGTTGAATGGGGTTTGACACAAATGTTAACAATTTCTTAGTCTTATAGCGGTACCTCGAGGACTTAACCCGTGAGTCCCGGATTTCTTATTTTATCGCAACGACGCAATCTTTTTCAATACTCTATTCTATTCCATAATTGGCCTCCAATATTAAAAGCATTTGTTGTAGACATATAATGGGTAGATTGCAGGCTGTCGTCGAGGATCGAACCAGCCTTTTGGAGTAAAACGCGCTACCAAATGCGCTATGAAAGAGGCCAACATAATTGAAGAAGTTCATTTTTTTACTTAAATTCTTTCAAATGTTTACTTTAGTAATACGCTTGAAGATGAATACCAAAAATGCTTTGTAAAATGATATCAAATCAAATAATAGATTACTTATTTAAGAAAAGCTGATCATCAAATAAATATAATATTCAATTTTAAAAGGGATATAGATTTACTGATGTTAATTCATTTGTATAACAAAATTTAATTTTGAAAATAAGGCAATCATTCGGGAGGGTCCTTTTACAAGCACAAAAATGTAAAAACAAAGTTTTATCTTTGCAAAACAATCAGAACAAAGAAATATACCTTTCACTTCAATTTTAGTTGTATCGCTGTTCGTTAGCCCTTCAACATCTTTAACCTCTAAACTGAATACGTGTATTCCTTCTTTTAATCCGGTAACCCTCGTTTTGGGCTTATGTTCGTCTTTAATTTCCAAACCATCTGGTTTATTTCCAATATATCTCCATTGATATTTAACAATCCTTTTGTCATCAGTACTCTTCGTACCATCCAGCGTTACTCTATTAACGGGCAATTGAATCTTTTGATCTTCACCGGCGTCAGCAACAGGAGGGTTATTCTTCGCAGCTAAAAGAAAAATATATTTGTTGATTTTTTGTAAATTGTTGAATGGGGTTTGACACAAATGTTAACAATTTCTTAGTCTTATAGCGGTGCCTCGAGGACTTAACCCGTGAGTCCCGGATTTCTTATTATATCGCAACAACGTAATCTTTTTCAATATTCTATTCTTATTCCATAATAGGCCTCCAATATTAAAAGCATTTGTTGTAGACATATAATTGGTAGATTGCAGGCTGCCGTCGAGCATCGAACCAGCTTTTGGGAGTCTAACGCACTACCGAATGCGCTATGAAAGAGGCCAACATAATTGAAGAAGTTTCATTTTTTAACTTGAATTCTGTCAAATGTTTACTATAGTTATACGTTTGAAGATGAAAACCAAAAAATGCTTTGTAAAATGATATCAAATTAAATAATGGATTACTTATTTAAGAAAAGCTGATCATCAAAAAAATATTACAATCATTTTTAAAAGGGATATAGATTTACTGATTTTAATTCATTTGTATAACAAAATTTAATTTTGAAAATAAGGGAATCATTCGGGAGGGTCCTTTTACAAGCACAAAAATGTAAAAACAAAGTTTTATCTTTGCAAAACAATCAGAACAAAGAAATATACCTTTCACTTCAATTTTAGTTGTATCGCTGTTCGTTAGCCCTTCAACATCTTTAACCTCTAAACTGAATACGAGTATTCCTTCTTTTAATCCGATAACCCTCGTTTTGGGCTTATGTTCGTCTTTAATTTCCAAACCATCTGGTTTATTTCCAATATATCTCCATTGATATTTAACAATCCTTTTGTCATCAGTACTCTTCGTACCATCCAGTGTTACTTTATTAACGGGCAATTGAATCTTTTGATCTTCACCGGCGTCAGCAACAGGAGGGTTATTCTTCGCAGCTAAAAGAAAAACATATTTGTTGATTTTTTGTAAATTGTTGAATGGGGTTTGACACAAATGTTAACAATTTCTTAGTCTTATAGCGGTGCCTCGAGGACTTAACCCGTGAGTCCCGGATTTCTTATTATATCGCAACGATGCAATCTTTTTCAATACTTTCTTCTATTCCATAATAGGCCTCCAATATTAAAAGCATTTGTTGTAGACATATAATGGGTAGATTGCAGGCTGTCGTCGAGGATCGAACCAGCCTTTTGGAGTAAAACGCGCTACCAAATACGCTATGAAAGAGGCCAACATAATTGAAGAAGTTCATTTTTTAACTTAAATTCTTTCAAATTTTTACTATAGTAATACGCTTGAAGATGAATACCAAAAATGCTTTGTAAAATGATATCAAATCAAATAATAGATTACTTATTTAAGAAAAGCTGATCTTCAAATAAATATTACAATCAATTTTAAAAGGGATATAGATTTACTGATGTTAATTCATTTGTATAACAAAATTTAATTTTGAAAATAAGGGAATCATTCTGGAGAGTCCTTTTACAAGCACAAAAATGTAAAAAAAAATGTTTTATCTTTGCAAAACAATCAGAACAAAGAAATATACCTTTCACTTCAATTTTAGTTGTATCGCTGTTCGTTAGCCCTTCAACATCTTTAACCTCTAAACTGAATACGTGTATTCCTTCTTTTAATCCGGTAACCCTCGTTTTGGGCTTATGTTCGTCTTTAATTTCCAAACCATCTGGTTTATTTCCAATATATCTCCATTGATATTTAACAACCCTTTTGTCATCAGTACTCTTCGTACCATCCAGCGTTACTCTATTAACGGGCAATTGAATCTTTTGATCTTCACCGGCGTCAGCAACAGGAGGGTTATTCTTCGCAGCTAAAAGAAAAACATATTTGTTGATTTTTTGTAAATTGTTGAATGGGGTTTGACACAAATGTTAACAATTTCTTAGTCTTATAGCGGTACCTCGAGGACTTAACCCGTGAGTCCCGGATTTCTTATTTTATCGCAACGACGCAATCTTTTTCAATACTCTATTCTATTCCATAATTGGCCTCCAATATTAAAAGCATTTGTTGTAGACATATAATGGGTAGATTGCAGGCTGTCGTCGAGGATCGAACCAGCCTTTTGGAGTAAAACGCGCTACCAAATGCGCTATGAAAGAGGCCAACATAATTGAAGAAGTTCATTTTTTTACTTAAATTCTTTCAAATGTTTACTTTAGTAATACGCTTGAAGATGAATACCAAAAATGCTTTGTAAAATGATATCAAATCAAATAATAGATTACTTATTTAAGAAAAGCTGATCATCAAATAAATATAATATTCAATTTTAAAAGGGATATAGATTTACTGATGTTAATTCATTTGTATAACAAAATTTAATTTTGAAAATAAGGCAATCATTCGGGAGGGTCCTTTTACAAGCACAAAAATGTAAAAACAAAGTTTTATCTTTGCAAAACAATCAGAACAAAGAAATATACCTTTCACTTCAATTTTAGTTGTATCGCTGTTCGTTAGCCCTTCAACATCTTTAACCTCTAAACTGAATACGTGTATTCCTTCTTTTAATCCGGTAACCCTCGTTTTGGGCTTATGTTCGTCTTTAATTTCCAAACCATCTGGTTTATTTCCAATATATCTCCATTGATATTTAACAATCCTTTTGTCATCAGTACTCTTCGTACCATCCAGCGTTACTCTATTAACGGGCAATTGAATCTTTTGATCTTCACCGGCGTCAGCAACAGGAGGGTTATTCTTCGCAGCTAAAAGAAAAAAAATATTTGTTGATTTTTTGTAAATTGTTGAATGGGGTTTGACACAGATGTTAACAATTTCTTAGTCTTATAGCGGTGCCTCGAGGACTTAACCCGTGAGTCCCGGATTTCTTATTATATCGCAACAACGCAATCTTTTTCAATACTCTATTCTTATTCCATAATAGGCCTCCAATATTAAAAGCATTTGTTGTAGACATATAATTGGTAGATTGCAGGCTGCCGTCGAGCATCGAACCAGGTTTTGGGGATCTAATGCACTACCAAATGCGCTATGAAAGAGGCCAACATAATTGAAGAAGTTTAATTTTTTAACTTGAATTCTGTCAAGAGTAATAATTTCTTAGTCTTATAGCGGTGCCTCGAGGACTTAACCCGTGAGTCCCGGATTTCTTATTATATCGCAACAACGCAATCTTTTTCAAAATTTTATTCTTATTCCATCATAGGCCTCCAATATTAAAAGCATTTGTTGTAGATAAATAACGGTAATATTGCAGTCTGCCGTCAATGATCGAACCAGCTTTTTGGAGTCTAAAGCGCTACCAAATGCGCTATGAAAGATGCCAACATAAATGAAGAAGCTTCATTTTTTAACTTAAATTCTTTCAAATCTTTACTATAGTAATACGCTTGAAGTTGAATACCAAAAATGCTTTGTAAAATGATATCAAATCAAATAATAGATTACTTATTTAAGAAAAGCTGATCTTCAAATAAATATTACAATCAATTTTAAAAGGGGTATAGATTTACTAAATTCATTTGTATAACAAAATTTAATTTTGAAAATAAGGGAATCATTCTGGAGAGTCCTTTTACAAGCACAAAAATGTAAAAAAATGTTTTATCTTTGCAAAACAATCAGAACAAAGAAATATACCTTTCACTTCAATTTTAGTTGTATCGCTGTTCGTTAGCCCTTCAACATCTTTAACCTCTAAACTGAATACGTGTATTCCTTCTTTTAATCCGGTAACCCTCGTTTTGGGCTTATATTCGTCTTTAATTTCCAAACCATCTGGTTTATTTCCAATATATCTCCATTGATATTTAACAATCCTTTTGTCATCAGTACTCTTCGTACCATCCAGTGTTACTCTATTAACGGGCAATTGAATCTTTTGATCTTCACCGGCGTCAGCAACAGGAGGGTTATTCTTCGCAGCTAAAAGAAAAACATATTTGTTGATTTTTTGTAAATTGTTGAATGGGGTTTGACACAGATGTTAACAATTTCTTAGTCTTATAGCGGTGCCTCGAGGACTTAACCCGTGAGTCCCGGATTTCTTATTATATCGCAACAACGCAATCTTTTTCAATACTCTATTCTTATTCCATAATAGGCCTCCAATATTAAAAGCATTTGTTGTAGACATATAATTGGTAGATTGCAGGCTGTCGTCGAGCATCGAACCAGGTTTTTGGGATCTAATGCACTACCAAATGCGCTTTGAAAGAGGCCAACATAATTGAAGAAGTTTAATTTTTTAACTTGAATTCTGTCAAGAGTAATAATTTCTTAGTCTTATAGCGGTGCCTCGAGGACTTAACCCGTGAGTCCAGGATTTCTTATTATATCGCAACGACGCAATCTTTTTCAATACTCTATTCTTATTCCATAATAGGCCTCCAATATTAAAAGCATTTGTTGTAGACATATAATGGGTAGATTGCAGGCTGTCGTCGAGGATCGAACCAGCCTTTTGGAGTAAAACGCGCTACCAAATGCGCTATGAAAGAGGCCAACATAATTGAAGAAGTTCATTTTTTAACTTAAATTCTTTCAAATTTTTACTATAGTAATACACTTGAAGATGAATACCAAAAATGCTTTGTAAAATGATATCAAATCAAATAATAGATTACTTATTTAAGAAAAGCTGATCTTCAAATAAATATTACAATCAATTTTAAAAGGGATATAGATTTACTGATGTTAATTCATTTGTATAACAAAATTTAATTTTAAAAATAAGGGAATCATTCTGGAGAGTCCTTTTACAAGCAAAAAAATGTAAAAAAAAATGTTTTATCTTTGCAAAACAATCAGAACAAAGAAATATACCTTTCACTTCAATTTTAGTTGTATCGCTGTTCGTTAGCCCTTCAACATCTTTAACCTCTAAACTGAATACGTGTATTCCTTCTTTTAATCCGGTAACCCTCGTTTTGGGCTTATGTTCGTCTTTAATTTCCAAACCATCTGGTTTATTTCCAATATATCTCCATTGATATTTAACAATCCTTTTGTCATCAGTACTCTTCGTACCATCCAGTGTTACACTATTAACGGGCAATTGAATCTTTTGATCTTCACCGGCGTCAGCAACAGGAGGGTTATTCTTCGCAGCTAAAAGAAAAACATATTTGTTGATTTTTTGTAAAATGTTGAATGGGGTTTGACACAAATGTTAACAATTTCTTAGTCTTATAGCGGTGCCTCGAGGACTTAACCCGTGAGTCCCGGATTTCTTATTATATCGCAACGACGCAATCTTTTTCAATACTTTATTCTATTCCATAATAGGCCTCCAATATTAAAAGCATTTGTTGTAGACATATAATGGGTAGATTGCAGGCTGTCGTCGAGGATCGAACCAGCCTTTTGGAGTAAAACGCGCTACCAAATGCGCTATGAAAGAGGCCAACATAATTGAAGAAGTTCATTTTTTAACTTAAATTCTTTCAAATTTTTACTATAGTAATACGCTTGAAGATGAATACCAAAAATGCTTTGTAAAATGATATCAAATCAAATAATAGATTACTTATTTAAGAAAAGCTGATCTTCAAATAAATATTACAATCAATTTTAAAAGGGATATAGATTTACTGATGTTAATTCATTTGTATAACAAAATTTAATTTTGAAAATAAGGGAATCATTCTGGAGAGTCCTTTTACAAGCACAAAAATGTAAAAAAAAATGTTTTATCTTTGCAAAACAATCAGAACAAAGAAATATACCTTTCACTTCAATTTTAGTTGTATCGCTGTTCGTTAGCCCTTCAACATCTTTAACCTCTAAACTGAATACGTGTATTCCTTCTTTTAATCCGGTAACCCTCGTTTTGGGCTTATGTTCGTCTTTAATTTCCAAACCATCTGGTTTATTTCCAATATATCTCCATTGATATTTAACAACCCTTTTGTCATCAGTACTCTTCGTACCATCCAGCGTTACTCTATTAACGGGCAATTGAATCTTTTGATCTTCACCGGCGTCAGCAACAGGAGGGTTATTCTTCGCAGCTAAAAGAAAAACATATTTGTTGATTTTTTGTAAATTGTTGAATGGGGTTTGACACAAATGTTAACAATTTCTTAGTCTTATAGCGGTACCTCGAGGACTTAACCCGTGAGTCCCGGATTTCTTATTATATCGCAACGACGCAATCTTTTTCAATACTCTATTCTATTCCATAATAGGCCTCCAATATTAAAAGCATTTGTTGTAGACATATAATGGGTAGATTGCAGGCTGTCGTCGAGGATCGAACCAGCCTTTTGGAGTAAAACGCGCTACCAAATGCGCTATGAAAGAGGCCAACATAATTGAAGAAGTTCATTTTTTTACTTAAATTCTTTCAAATGTTTACTTTAGTAATACGCTTGAAGATGAATACCAAAAATGCTTTGTAAAATGATATCAAATCAAATAATAGATTACTTATTTAAGAAAAGCTGATCATCAAATAAATATAATATTCAATTTTAAAAGGGATATAGATTTACTGATGTTAATTCATTTGTATAACAAAATTTAATTTTGAAAATAAGGCAATCATTCGGGAGGGTCCTTTTACAAGCACAAAAATGTAAATAACAAAGTTTTATCTTTGCAAAACAATCAGAACAAGCAAATATACCTTTCACTTCAATTTTAGTTGTATCGCTGTTCGTTAGCCCTTCAACATCTTTAACCTCTAAACTGAATACGTGTATTCCTTCTTTTAATCCGGTAACCCTCGTTTTGGGCTTATGTTCGTCTTTAATTTCCAAACCATCTGGTTTATTTCCAATATATCTCCATTGATATTTAACAATCCTTTTGTCATCAGTACTCTTCGTACCATCCAGCGTCACTCTATTAACGGGCAATTGAATCTTTTGATCTTCACCGGCGTCAGCAACAGGAGGGTTATTCTTCGCAGCTAAAAGAAAAAAAAAATATTTGTTGATTTTTTGTAAATTGTTGAATGGGGTTTGACACAGATGTTAACAATTTCTTAGTCTTATAGCGGTGCCTCGAGGACTTAACCCGTGAGTCCCGGATTTCTTATTATATCGCAACAACGCAATCTTTTTCAATACTCTATTCTTATTCCATAATAGGCCTCCAATATTAAAAGCATTTGTTGTAGACATATAATTGGTAGATTGCAGGCTGCCGTCGAGCATCGAACCAGGTTTTGGGGATCTAATGCACTACCAAATGCGCTATGAAAGAGGCCAACATAATTGAAGAAGTTTAATTTTTTAACTTGAATTCTGTCAAGAGTAATAATTTCTTAGTCTTATAGCGGTGCCTCGAGGACTTAACCCGTGAGTCCCGGATTTCTTATTATATCGCAACGACGCAATCTTTTTCAATACTCTATTCTTATTCCATAATAGGCCTCCAATATTAAAAGCATTTGTTGTAGACATATAATGGGTAGATTGCAGGCTGTTGTCGAGGATCGAACCAGCCTTTTGGAGTAAAACGCGCTACCAAATGCGCTATGAAAGAGGCCAACATAAATGAAGAATTTCATTTTTTAACTTAAATTCTTTCAAATATTTACTATAGTAATACGCTTGAAGATGAAAACCAAAAAATGCTTTGTAAAATGATATCAAATCAAATAATAGATTACTTATTTAAGAAAAGCTGATCATCAAATAAAAATTACAATCAATTTTAAAAGGGATATAGATTTACTGATGTTAATTCATTTGTATAACAAAATTTAATTTTGAAAATAACGCAATCATTCGGGAGGGTCCTTTTACAAGCACAAAAATGTAAAAAACAAAGTTTTATCTTTGCAAAACAATCAGAACAAAGAAATATACCTTTCACTTCAATTTTAGTTGTATCGCTGTTCGTTAGCCCTTCAACATCTTTAACCTCTAAACTGAATACGTGTATTCCTTCTTTTAATCCGGTAACCCTCGTTTTGGGCTTATGTTCGTCTTTAATTTCCAAACCATCTGGTTTATTTCCAATATATATCCATTGATATTTAACAATCCTTTTGTCATCAGTACTCTTCGTACCATCCAGTGTTACTCTATTAACGGGCAATTGAATCTTTTGATCTTCACCGGCGTTAGCAACAGGAGGTTTATTCTTCGCAGCTAAAAGAAAAACATATTTGTTGATTTTTTGTATATTGTTGAATGGGGTTTGACACAAATGTTATCAATTTCTTAGTCTTATAGGGGTGCCTCGAGGACTTAACCCGTGAGTCCCGGATTTCTTATTATATCGCAACAACGCAATCTTTTTCAAAATTTTATTCTTATTCCATCATAGGCCTCCAATATTAAAAGCATTTGTTGTAGATAAATAACGGTAATATTGCAGTCTGCCGTCAATGATCGAACCAGCTTTTTGGAGTCTAAAGCGCTACCAAATGCGCTATGAAAGAGGCCAACATATTTGAAGAAGCTTCATTTTTTAACTTAAATTCTTTCAAATCTTTACTATAGTAATACGCTTGAAGTTGAATACCAAAAATGCTTTGTAAAATGATATCAAATCAAATAATAGATTACTTATTTAAGAAAAGCTGATCTTCAAATAAATATTACAATCAATTTTAAAAGGGGTATAGATTTACTAAATTCATTTGTATAACAAAATTTAATTTTGAAAATAAGGGAATCATTCTGGAGAGTCCTTTTACAAGCACAAAAATGTAAAAAAATGTTTTATCTTTGCAAAACAATCAGAACAAAGAAATATACCTTTCACTTCAATTTTAGTTGTATCGCTGTTCGTTAGCCCTTCAACATCTTTAACCTCTAAACTGAATACGTGTATTCCTTCTTTTAATCCGGTAACCCTCGTTTTGGGCTTATATTCGTCTTTAATTTCCAAACCATCTGGTTTATTTCCAATATATCTCCATTGATATTTAACAATCCTTTTGTCATCAGTACTCTTCGTACCATCCAGTGTTACTCTATTAACGGGCAATTGAATCTTTTGATCTTCACCGGCGTCAGCAACAGGAGGGTTATTCTTCGCAGCTAAAAGAAAAACATATTTGTTGATTTTTTGTAAATTGTTGAATGGGGTTTGACACAAATGTTAACAATTTCTTAGTCTTATAGCGGTACCTCGAGGACTTAACCCGTGAGTCCCGGATTTCTTATTATATCGCAACGACGCAATCTTTTTCAATACTCTATTCTTATTCCATAATAGGCCTCCAATATTAAAAGCATTTGTTGTAGACATATAATGGGTAGATTGCAGGCTGTCGTCGAGGATCGAACCAGCCTTTTGGAGTAAAACGCGCTACCAAATGCGCTATGAAAGAGGCTAACATAATTGAAGAAGTTCATTTTTTAACTTAAATTCTTTCAAATTTTTACTATAGTAATACACTTGAAGATGAATACCAAAAATGCTTTGTAAAATGATATCAAATCAAATAATAGATTACTTATTTAAGAAAAGCTGATCTTCAAATAAATATTACAATCAATTTTAAAAGGGATATAGATTTACTGATGTTAATTCATTTGTATAACAATATTTAATTTTGAAAATAAGGGAATCATTCTGGAGAGTCCTTTTACAAGCACAAAAATGTAAAAAAAATGTTTTATCTTTGCAAAACAATCAGAACAAAGAAATATACCTTTCACTTCAATTTTAGTTGTATCGCTGTTCGTTAGCCCTTCAACATCTTTAACCTCTAAACTGAATACGTGTATTCCTTCTTTTAATCCGGTAACCCTCGTTTTGGGCTTATGTTCGTCTTTAATTTCCAAACCATCTGGTTTATTTCCAATATATCTCCATTGATATTTAACAATCCTTTTGTCATCAGTACTCTTCGTACCATCCAGTGTTACTCTATTAACGGGCAATTGAATCTTTTGATCTTCACCGGCGTCAGCAACAGGAGGGTAATTCTTCGCAGCTGAAAGAAAAAAAATATTTGTTGATTTTTTGTAAATTGTTGAATGGGGTTTGACACAGATGTTAACAATTTCTTAGTCTTATAGCGGTACCTCGAGGACTTAACCCGTGAGTCCCGGATTTCTTATTATATCGCAACAACGCAATCTTTTTCAATACTCTATTCTTATTCAATAATAGGCCTCCAATATTAAAAGCATTTGTTGTAGACATATAATTGGTAGATTGCAGGATGCCGTCGAGCATCGAACCAGGTTTTGGGGATCTAATGCACTACCAAATGCGCTATGAAAGAGGCCAACATAATTGAAGAAGTTTAATTTTTTAACTTGAATTCTGTCAAGAGTAATAATTTCTTAGTCTTATAGCGGTGCCTCGAGGACTTAACCCGTGAGTCCCGGATTTCTTATTATATCGCAACGACGCAATCTTTTTCAATACTCTATTCTTATTCCATAATAGGCCTCCAATATTAAAAGCATTTGTTGTAGACATATAATGGGTAGATTGCAGGCTGTTGTCGAGGATCGAACCAGCCTTTTGGAGTAAAACGCGCTACCAAATGCGCTATGAAAGAGGCCAACATAAATGAAGAATTTCATTTTTTAACTTAAATTCTTTCAAATATTTACTATAGTAATACGCTTGAAGATGAAAACCAAAAAAATGCTTTGTAAAATGATATCAAATCAAATAATAGATTACTTATTTAAGAAAAGCTGATCATCAAATAAAAATTACAATCAATTTTAAAAGGGATATAGATTTACTGATGTTAATTCATTTGTATAACAAAATTTAATTTTGAAAATAACGCAATCATTCGGGAGGGTCCTTTTACAAGCACAAAAATGTAAAAAACAAAGTTTTATCTTTGCAAAACAATCAGAACAAAGAAATATACCTTTCACTTCAATTTTAGTTGTATCGCTGTTCGTTAGCCCTTCAACATCTTTAACCTCTAAACTGAATACGTGTATTCCTTCTTTTAATCCGGTAACCCTCGTTTTGGGCTTATGTTCGTCTTTAATTTCCAAACCATCTGGTTTATTTCCAATATATATCCATTGATATTTAACAATCCTTTTGTCATCAGTACTCTTCGTACCATCCAGTGTTACTCTATTAACGGGCAATTGAATCTTTTGATCTTCACCGGCGTCAGCAACAGGAGGGTAATTCTTCGCAGCTAAAAGAAAAACATATTTGTTGATTTTTTGTATATTGTTGAATGGGGTTTGACACAAATGTTATCAATTTCTTAGTCTTATAGCGGTACCTCGAGGACTTAACCCGTGAGTCCCGGATTTCTTATTATATCGCAACGACGCAATCTTTTTCAATACTCTATTCTTATTCCATCATAGGCCTCCAATATTAAAAGCATTTGTTGTAGACATATAATGGGTAGATTGCAGGCTGTCGTCGAGGATCGAACCAGCCTTTTGGAGTAAAACGCGCTACCAAATGCGCTATGAAAGAGGCCAACATAATTGAAGAAGTTCATTTTTTAACTTAAATTCTTTCAAATCTTTACTATAGTAATACGCTTGAAGATGAATACCAAAAATGCTTTGTAAAATGATATCAAATCAAATAATAGATTACTTATTTAAGAAAAGCTGATCTTCAAATAAATATAATATTCAATTTTAAAAGGGATATAGATTTACTGATGTTAATTCATTTGTATAACAAAATTTAATTTTGAAAATAAGGGAATCATTCTGGAGAGTCCTTTTACAAGCAAAAAATGTAAAAAAAATGTTTTATCTTTGCAAAACAATCAGAACAAAGAAATATACCTTTCACTTCAATTTTAGTTGTATCGCTGTTCGTTAGCCCTTCAACATCTTTAACCTCTAAACTGAATACGTGTATTCCTTCTTTTAATCCGGTAACCCTCGTTTTGGGCTTATGTTCGTCTTTAATTTCCAAACCATCTGGTTTATTTCCAATATATCTCCATTGATATTTAACAATCCTTTTGTCATCAGTACTCTTCGTACCATCCAGTGTTACTCTATTAACGGGCAATTGAATCTTTTGATCTTCACCGGCGTCAGCAACAGGAGGGTTATTCTTCGCAGCTAAAAGAAAAACATATTTGTTGATTTTTTGTAAATTGTTGAATGGGGTTTGACACAAATGTTAACAATTTCTTAGTCTTATAGCGGTACCTCGAGGACTTAACCCGTGAGTCCCGGATTTCTTATTATATCGCAACGACGCAATCTTTTTCAATACTCTATTCTTATTCCATAATAGGCCTCCAATATTAAAAGCATTTGTTGTAGACATATAATGGGTAGATTGCAGGCTGTCGTCGAGGATCGAACCAGCCTTTTGGAGTAAAACGCGCTACCAAATGCGCTATGAAAGAGGCTAACATAATTGAAGAAGTTCATTTTTTAACTTAAATTCTTTCAAATTTTTACTATAGTAATACACTTGAAGATGAATACCAAAAATGCTTTGTAAAATGATATCAAATCAAATAATAGATTACTTATTTAAGAAAAGCTGATCTTCAAATAAATATTACAATCAATTTTAAAAGGGATATAGATTTACTGATGTTAATTCATTTGTATAACAAAATTTAATTTTGAAAATAAGGGAATCATTCTGGAGAGTCCTTTTACAAGCAAAAAAATGTAAAAAAAATGTTTTATCTTTGCAAAACAATCAGAACAAAGAAATATACCTTTCACTTCAATTTTAGTTGTATCGCTGTTCGTTAGCCCTTCAACATCTTTAACCTCTAAACTGAATACGTGTATTCCTTCTTTTAATCCGGTAACCCTCGTTTTGGGCTTATGTTCGTCTTTAATTTCCAAACCATCTGGTTTATTTCCAATATATCTCCATTGATATTTAACAATCCTTTTGTCATCAGTACTCTTCGTACCATCCAGTGTTACTCTATTAACGGGCAATTGAATTTTTTGATCTTCACCGGCGTCAGCAACAGGAGGGTTATTCTTCGCAGCTAAAAGAAAAACATATTTGTTGATTTTTTGTAAATTGTTGAATGGGGTTTGACACAAATGTTAACAATTTCTTAGTCTTATAGCGGTGCCTCGAGGACTTAACCCGTGAGTCCCGGATTTCTTATTATATCGCAACGACGCAATCTTTTTCAATACTTTATTCTATTCCATAATAGGCCTCCAATATTAAAAGCATTTGTTGTAGACATATAATGGGTAGATTGCAGGCTGTCGTCGAGGATCGAACCAGCCTTTTGGAGTAAAACGCGCTACCAAATGCGCTATGAAAGAGGCCAACATAATTGAAGAAGTTCATTTTTTAACTTAAATTCTTTCAAATTTTTACTATAGTAATACGCTTGAAGATGAATACCAAAAATGCTTTGTAAAATGATATCAAATCAAATAATAGATTACTTATTTAAGAAAAGCTGATCTTCAAATAAATATTACAATCAATTTTAAAAGGGATATAGATTTACTGATGTTAATTCATTTGTATAACAAAATTTAATTTTGAAAATAATGGAATCATTCTGGAGAGTCCTTTTACAAGCACAAAAATGTAAAAAAAAATGTTTTATCTTTGCAAAACAATCAGAACAAAGAAATATACCTTTCACTTCAATTTTAGTTGTATCGCTGTTCGTTAGCCCTTCAACATCTTTAACCTCTAAACTGAATACGTGTATTCCTTCTTTTAATCCGGTAACCCTCGTTTTGGGCTTATGTTCGTCTTTAATTTCCAAACCATCTGGTTTATTTCCAATATATCTCCATTGATATTTAACAATCCTTTTGTCATCAGTACTCTTCGTACCATCCAGCGTTACTCTATTAACGGGCAATTGAATCTTTTGATCTTCACCGGCGTCAGCAACAGGAGGGTTATTCTTCGCAGCTAAAAGAAAAACATATTTGTTGATTTTTTGTAAATTGTTGAATGGGGTTTGACACAAATGTTAACAATTTCTTAGTCTTATAGCGGTACCTCGAGGACTTAACCCGTGAGTCCCGGATTTCTTATTATATCGCAACGACGCAATCTTTTTCAATACTCTATTCTATTCCATAATAGGCCTCCAATATTAAAAGCATTTGTTGTAGACATATAATGGGTAGATTGCAGGCTGTCGTCGAGGATCGAACCAGCCTTTTGGAGTAAAACGCGTTACCAAATGCGCTATGAAAGAGGCCAACATAATTGAAGAAGTTCATTTTTTTACTTAAATTCTTTCAAATGTTTACTTTAGTAATACGCTTGAAGATGAATACCAAAAATGCTTTGTAAAATGATATCAAATCAAATAAAAGATTACTTATTTAAGAAAAGCTGATCATCAAATAAATATAATATTCAATTTTAAAAGGGATATAGATTTACTGATGTTAATTCATTTGTATAACAAAATTTAATTTTGAAAATAAGGCAATCATTCGGGAGGGTCCTTTTACAAGCACAAAAATGTAAATAACAAAGTTTTATCTTTGCAAAACAATCAGAACAAGCAAATATACCTTTCACTTCAATTTTAGTTGTATCGCTGTTCGTTAGCCCTTCAACATCTTTAACCTCTAAACTGAATACGTGTATTCCTTCTTTTAATCCGGTAACCCTCGTTTTGGGCTTATGTTCGTCTTTAATTTCCAAACCATCTGGTTTATTTCCAATATATCTCCATTGATATTTAACAATCCTTTTGTCATCAGTACTCTTCGTACCATCCAGCGTTACTCTATTAACGGGCAATTGAATCTTTTGATCTGCACCGGCGTCAGCAACAGGAGGGTTATTCTTCGCAGCTAAAAGAAAAAAAATATTTGTTGATTTTTTGTAAATTGTTGAATGGGGTTTGACACAAATGTTAACAATTTCTTAGTCTTATAGGGCCGCCTCGAGGACTTAACCCGTGAGTCCCGGATTTCTTATTATATCGCAACAACGCAATCTTTTTCAATATTCTATTTTCATTCCATAATAGGCTAACAATATGAAAAGCATTTGTTATAGATAAATAACGGGTAGATTGCAGGCTGTCGTCGAGGATCAAACCAGCGTTTGGGAGTCTAACGCGCTATCAAATGCGCTCTAAAAGAGGCCCGGTTTAATGAAGAATCTTCATTTTTATACCTCATTTCTTTCAAATGTTTACTATTGTTATACGCTTGAAGATTAATACCAAAAAATGCTTTGCATAATGATATCAAATCAAATAATAGATTACTTATTTAAGAAAAGATGATCATCAAAAAAATATTACAATCATTTTTAAAAGGGATATAGATTTACTGATGTTAATTCATTTGTATAACAACATTTTTTATTTTGAAAATAAGGGAATCATTCTGGAGAGTCCTTTTACAAGCAAAAAAATGTAAAAAAAAATGTTTTATCTTTGCAAAACAATCAGAACAAGCAAATATACCTTTCACTTCAATTTTAGTTGTATCGCTGTTCGTAAGCCCTTCAACATCTATAACCTCTAAGCTGAATACGTGTATTCCTTCTTTTAATCCGGTAATCCTCGTTTTGGGCTTATGTTTGTCTTTTATTTCCAAACCATCTGGTTTAGTTCCAACATATTTCCATTGATATTTTACAATCTTTTTGTCATCAGAACTGTTCGTACCATCCAATGTTACCCTATTGACGGGCAATTGAATCTTTTGATCTGCACCGGCGTCAGCAACAGGAGGGCTATTCTTAGCAGCTAAACGAAAAAATATTTGTTAAAATTCATGTTCTAGTTTGAATGGTGTTTTACATCAATGTTAATAATTTCTTAGTCTCATAGCGGTGGCTGGAGGACTTAAACTTGATCTCCTGGTTTCCTTTTAACACCGTTACCACGACGTCATTTTCAAGATTCTATTTGCTATTTCAAAAAAGGTCTACGATTTACAATAAATTTTTTGAAGATAATTTTTTGAAAGTTTTTGTGTTGCCGTTGAGGATTAAACGAGTGTTGGCGAGTCTGACGCGCTACCAAATGCGCTATGACAGAGGCCGGCCCTCTAAACTGAAGAAGCTGAATTTTTAGATAAATAATGTCCTTATTTAACATTTCTTTCCAGTAATCATTTAGTATGAGACTCAATATAGGTATTGATTGAAAAGTTCATGAGGGTGACAAAATATCGTCATTCCAGCGAAACGGATGATATCAGCGATAGTAATGGGTTTGCAGAAATAGAACGTGCACTTCGTCTTCATGATCTCGCTAGTTTGCCGTGTTTTACCGAAAGGAAACGACCGATATTTAATTTATTTAAATCACATAAGCCATGTTCAGGTCAATATACTTCCATTGTACCAACTTCAAAAAGTTTTCACAAAATTAGTATTAAAATTCGAATCAAAATTAGTTCATCATACAGTAAACTTCAAGATTTTTGTGAATGTTAACTTTATTACACTCTGTGCAAAACTACCCAGGTTGTCCAATCATCTGTTTTCACCTCACATAAAAAATCACAATAGCTTTAGTATTGCAACTCATACGCCTCCTGCTTAACTTTCATTTATTTTATCAATAGTAAACAACAGCTTCAGATAAAAAATCACCGTCTGTTGCTCAAATGTGTCAAAAATCTCCTATGATTTTACTCCTCTTCATAAAGCAAAGCAAGCAAGCTCAACATACACGCCCAATGCTATTCTTTTTTTACTGATCGCCCCGATTTCTCAGCCAATGATCCATCGCTATTTCATTTGAAATTCAAAAATTATATCGCATAACATGACAACCTGCTCGAATAAGTGTGCTACGTGACTTTAGGTCATTATGCGCGGGGACTTCGAAATAAACTAGACAGTATCGTAATACCTTGTCTGGTGAACGGTCTTGAAGAATCCTTAACTAGTAATCGAGCATATAAAAACGCTTATTGAATGAACTATTTCTATTGTAAACATTGAATTAACCACTCTGTTTTTTAATAGTTCGGCAAAAAATTCCTTTTAAAGAAAAATGAAACAAATCTTAACACTACTTAATAATAATTATTGTGTAGTAGTGTTGAAATGAAACGAATCTTAACACTACTACATAATAACTATTATGTAGTAGTATTAAGATTTGTTTCATTAATCTTGAAAAAGGCAATTTTTGCCGAAATATCAAAATACAGGGTGTTTTTTAAATGATTATTCTATTCCCTTCTGAATAATTTTGTTATATTGTATTTCTATTGTATTTTCGACAATCCTAACATTCAAATAAAATACCAAATGGAGATTTTTTTTTAATGTACATGTCAACCAATAGAGGGACTGAACTTAATTGATAAACTGATTCCGATTTTACTCGAATCGAACCTTCCGGATACACCCTTTTATGCTGACATAAAAAGACGATAAAGTTTAAATGGTCTATAATTTAATTTCGTGTTTTAATGTTAATACTTTTATTTAATCATTCTTCAGTGCCCCTACCCCCTCTACATGTATATGCTTTTTAAAGGGTTCAATTCATTCGTAATAATGACTAATTACGCGAAATTTATCAAATATTCGTATCATGGATAATCCATGTGGGTTAAAGCAGCAAATATAAACTGCTTTGAAGAAGTTTAGGCAAATGGAAGATCAGGAAGTTCATATCTCTGAGACCCATTTAAGGTTAACGTTTCAATGGGGTACCAAAACTTATCCCCATAGATGGGGTATATCGTCCGCAAATAGCTTACTTAATAGAATGTAAAATACATAATTATAGCTGCAAACACGAGATATTAATCACCAAACGCGACCTAAGAGTATTTAATCCATTGAAGCCTTCTCGCTAAATAGCGAAATATGAATGAAAGCTCGTTGATTATATAATTTGCTCCTTTATTTTGCGATTTGATTGAAGCATAACGCAGCAAAACTGGCATCATTGATTGACGCTCAACTCTTTGGACTCGACACTGGACAACTCACTAAATTTGGTGCAAAAAATAAAGTCAATCGGTAAAAAAGTTATTGTTCATCTTCTGATAATATACGCGTATAACCTTGCGCTTCGCTGACGCTCCGCTTATAGCCATTGCATGAAAGCTCGATGATGATTTGATTTGCTCCTCTTTTTTTTGGGGGGGGGGGGGGGGGGGCAATTTGATTGAAGCAAAACTGACATCATTGATTGACGCTCAACTCTTTGGACTAGACACTGGACAACTCACTAAATTTGGTGCAAAAAATAAAGTCGGTCGGTAAAACAGTTATTGTTCATTTACAGATAATATTCGCGTATAACCTTGCGCTTCGCTGACGCTCCGCTCATAGCCATTCCTTAATACTTTCATAATCATGTACACAGATTTTGTTCGGTCGGGATGTACAAAATTAGGGATATCTACAGTTAAAAACATCGTGATATTGACACTCATTCCGATCAAAGTCATTCTATATCATTCACTCAGCGCTCCATTATTCATTCAAAACACTCACTCAATTCGATAAAAACGCTCCGAAATCATTTGAAAACATTTAAAAACCGTTCAAGACTTTCAACAATAAATTCAACCCGATCTATTTATTCTACGATTTTATTAGCTGGTGTGGACTTTCAAGTGTCTAATTGGTCCTCGAAGACAAACAAATAGAACTGTGCGTATATTTTATTAAAGGGGGGTGATGCATATCGCTAATTTTGTTCATCTTGGACAGAATTAGCAATATTGGATTTCCTCCCTTTAAATTCACTCAAAACTCGCTCCACACACTCATTCAATTTCATTCCAAAATAATTCCAAAACCATTCACCTGGTCAATTTCACGATGTTCTTAACTGTATTACCCCTTTTAATAGAATATGCATACAAGTTCTATGTATAGCTTCCTATTTTTTCAAGAACCAATCTGGGCCCAAGGTAATAAAACTTTTCCCAGGCTCAGGCTCAATTTTCTCAAATTTCAATTTAAAACAAATTTATGAAAATAAAAGATAATATGATAATAGGTTTAACCTATAGACGGGAAAAGTAATTTGAAAAAAAAACCTTTCTTGATTTACTCATTTACTCAAATTAAGCTGAGTGAAAGATACTCAATACAATTCTTATTCGTTTTTCTTCGTAAAAATGTACGGGGGTACTTTGAATATGGGCGCACGTATTTAAGAAACTGCGTCAGGTCTAAATCCTAAAGAATGCGACAAGATGTTGGCCGGCATAGCTTTAGCTAAAATAGGCGTATTTCCTTTTTATTTATTATTTTTGAAATCAAACTGCGAATTTTGTTTTAGATTTCATCCTTTTCAAGTCTTAACCGGGAATATTTCTATAGATTTAATCTCTTTCAAGTCTTATCCCGCTTTTTACCCCGACGTTAAAACGCAACAACAATGACGTTGTTTTAGCGGGAAAAAGTAGCGTCTTATTTCCCCAAATTGTAGAATGACGTCATTTGCGGAGAATAAAAAGAAAACGTCATCTAGACGAGATTTTAAAGCAAAAATGTGCAACTTTTTACATGTAGGGCTTATTTTTATCCTAAGTTTACGTTCACTGCAATCTTAATTTTGATAATGACCGACAGAAATAAAATCGAAGAAAAAAGTAGATAAATAAAAATAAATAATAAAACAAAATGGCGAAATCTCGCGAGATCATCATCCTCCATGTAGGCCGGCATTACGACACAAAATTTAACTTTGATGGTATATGTATTTCATTTTGATTTTGATTATTTAAATGTTTTACACTCGTTGTCTAGAAGCGGGAAAAGCCGCAAAGCGCCCTTCGGGCGCTTTGCGTTACTTTTCCCGTAATATTTATAAGTTGTTATTCATAACAACTTTTTTATATCATCTTTCATGTTAATACATTAAAATGGGTAATAAAACAGAATTACGACTTCAATCGAAAATTGAAATTAATTTGAGAACATTTTGAATTGAGTCTGAGAAAAGTTTTATAAATCGGGCCCAGATGCTAGAAATTTCAATCGTGTCATTTAAATGGCGATTTTTTTGCAGCTCTTTTTATTTAGATGTAGTTGTTGATCTAATCGTTTATGGTCATTTTTGAGTGTTTTTGAATGGTTTGGGTCGGTGTTTTGAATGAATGAATGGAGCGTAAAGTGAGTGATTTAGAATAGTTTTGATTGAAATGAATGTCAATTTCACGATGTAACTATCTGTAGTTTAATTATAATATGAATATATAACTCAAAAAGTTTACCAACCAACTTCATATTTTCCTGTAACTTAAACTTGTTATCTTAACTTGAGGGTGGTCTCATTTAAACACATCTTTAAATATCAAGGTCAAGGTCGCGTGGCAAGGTAAGATCACTTCTGAAGGTCAAAATTTCAAAGAATTGATGTATTGTGTAAGAAAGTGTAAAATTAGACATGTTTCATTTCTATAGTTAATAAATCCAGACATTTATTGCGTACGCCTTTGATTTATGGATGGGGTTTTACGCCGCTTTCAACATTATTTCAGTTATATCGCGGCTGCTGGAGCACCTATCAATGGATTCCTGGTATTTCTCACGCCAGTACTACCAATACATCCTTTCCTAGCCTCCAGCTGCTAGCTCACATAGGTCTACGATTATCGACCCATTGGTGAGAGACAAATAGTCGGAAAGAATGAGTGCCGCCGTCGGGGATCGAACCCGGGACCTCGTTAGCCTTTGAATATACTTAAACTTGATGGGCAAAATTTAAAAGTTTAACCATGAACTTGATATATGACATCAGTTGTGTATTGTTGAAATGTAATGGCATGTATACTTTTCTATATTACAAGAAATTATTTATTTATTTTTTTTTTTTATTTATTTATACAATATTTTGAGAGGGTAACACTTTTAGCTCTGCAGCCAGTCTACCAAGTGGCCCTCTACATTAATAAAACAAATATTTACAAACATAAAAACGTAAAAATACATACAAACACAGTTGTTATTTACGACAAGGGTACAATAAACTGTAAAAATGACACAGAGGTCTATGATGATAAAATTGAATTATCGTTTTAAATAATGTTGTATAAAGAATTATATTGATGGTAAGATGCTATGGTGAACAGTTAAAAGTTTTGGACGAATTAGATCATTAAAATATTTCGGGAAATTAAGCAATTCCGGATAACTCAGTTAGCGTGTATATTGCCCATTTATGATTGGATATAGTTTCTCAAACCACTTTTAAATTCAGAAAGGGATTTAGTCGTTCTGAGTTTTTGAGGGAGAGCATTCCATAATTTGGCACTTATTTAAGCAGCCTTTCATTTTGAATCATAATTACAGCACAAAGCAAAAGGTACAAAAAAAAACTTACGACAATCATCTTCATCCGATCCATCAGAGCAATCTTTATAACCATTACATCGTAGACGTCGGTCAACACATTCAATGCCATTGCTCAATGCTGTGCTTGCACACTGGAAGTCACTGGCTGGACATTTAGTGAAAGCTGTTAGAATTGAGAAAGCAACCATTAATGAAATGAGTCTGTGCGTGAGATTTCCAAAATTTTAAATATGCACAAGTAAAGATTATGACCAGCCTGTGCATCCGCACAGTCTGACCAGAGTCTTCACTATGCACTTTGTAGATAGATAAGGTCTCAAAGTACATGTAGACCTTCATGTAACTTTATATTTACATCATGTGGCTGTCTACGCTGCTCAATGTTTGCACCTTACGAACATTTCAAATTGTTGGAAATGTCACGCACAGGCTCAAATATCATCTTTGCCACAATTATATTATTTTTTTTTCAGAAAGATTGTAATAAAATCATGAAAAGATTGTCATGCCTAAATTTGTCAAGCTTTATGAATTCCAAACAACACTGTGACGTTTACCAAGATATTTTTTGTAAGAAGTGTCTTTATTTACCTTGATTTACACTTTTCAAATTTGACTAACGACATTGAGCAACAGAAATGTCTTACTTGAAGGCATGTGTACATGTAAAAGAAAGGTAGAGGCTTTTTCAAAACAATTCAAAGTTAATGAATTGATTGATTGATTGATTGATTGATTGATTGATTGATTGATTGATTGATTGATTGATTGATTGATTGATTGAATGGAGTTGAACGCCGCTTTCAACATTTTTTTTCAGTGCGGCTGGAGCACCAAACAATGGTTTCCTGGTATTTCTCACACCAGTACAACCACCACATCCTTTTCTAGCCTCCAGCTGCTATCTCGCTATCTCTACGATTATCGACCCATTGGTGAGAGACAAATAGTCGGAAAGAATGAGTGCCGCCGTCGGGGATCGAACCCGGGACCTCTAGATTGACAGTCCGACGTGCTACCAACTGCGCTATGACGGCGGCCTTCAAAGTTAATGAAAATGTGAAGGGCTCTTAAATTACGCTAGAATAACTAGGCCACTGCAATAAACATACTGAGCTTCTACTTTATGCCCAATATTAATTGATCAAAGGCATTCGTTTCGTAAAGGTTGCGATGTACAGTTTTGTGCCCGAAATGTTACAAAAAATAAATATTTTAGACATGTTTGAAGTATAGGATGTTGTGCATAACAAAATAAAGTTGACTGACCCTCGTCCTGATTAATTCAAATGAAATTTGAAACGAATTGAAAATATCTGAGATAATGCAACCAGTCTAGTTCACCCCCCCCCCCATTTTAGTAGAAAGTAGGCAGTGTAGACTAAGATCAGATTGCACATCTGTGGCTACCAAAGTTGCAAGATCAAGAGGAGAAGGGTGATGATATATGGAAACATTCGGAACATCACTCGGCCATTTCCGTAAACTGCAACAAGCCTCGGATGGATAGAAGGCGGATGGGTATGTATTTTGTTAGGCGAAAACAGTTTAAGAAATACTAGCACGGAAACAGGCGGCGCTATCTTTAGAATTTATATTTTTACAGTAAATAACGGGTGAAAAATCTTAATTTTTGAGATTGACGAATCATTCTCAAAAGTTAAGATTTTTCAGTCGTTATTTAAGAATCTTAAGATATTCATATAAGGATGCGATATTTTCACGTCAGTGACTTAAGTGAGTAACGTTGGCGACGGCGAATGTTTTCGCTCAATGTTTCGAGGGCTAAAGCCATTTTAACTGACATCGTCGAGTTTTCCCAAGATTTTCCCGTAATTTCTGAAAACTAGTCCATCTATGTTCACCCGAGGTTGATCGTGAGATTGGCCGAGTCGTGTTCCGAATAATATTGAAAATCATTGTATGTGTGTTTATGAAGGAATTTTGAAAATGAATAAACTGCTCAATTATGTGGTAAGATAAGGTCAATCCTTAAGTCAAGTTGGACTCTTGTTTCAGAGAACAAGTTTTTTTTAAGATTTCCTTTGTGTCTATCAAAAATAAGATGGGTCCATTCAGAGCCCGAATACGACCCAAGGGGCAAGACATGACATGTAAACATCGTTATAGGTCAACTATATTATTACAGACAAAATATGAAAGATGTCTGCCTTTTGGTTTCTAAAATGAATCAAAATAAGTTGCTTGCATAACTATGTTTTGGGTCCGAATTTTATATCAATAGGTGTAGGAGTACCTGGGTAGTACTTTAGACTGTATTTTGTTAAAATATGAGCTATTTTAATCCAACCGTCGTGCAGTTGCTTGTTCTGTACAAATAGCCTGAAGTCAAATTGAACAGCCAAAGCTTGTCAATGAGAAGCTGAAAATCATCTGAAACTTACGACATCCCTCCTCGTCGGAGCCATCTGTACACTGTGACGTCCCGTCACATCTCATATTACCCTCTACACAGTTTCCGTCACGGCATTGGAACATACCATCTTTACACGCTGTAAATGTAAACATATTGTCCTCATAATATTTCAAACATATCAATTGGTCATCACTATACAGTAAATTCCATCGTCAAATTAACATTCTCATCATTCAAAACCATTCTAAATCGCGCACTCAGCACTCCATTCATTCGTTCATTCCAAACGCTCAATAAAACCTTTCAAAAACGCTCAAATCCATTGAAGAAATATAGAATCAACAACGTCATTCAAAATAAATTTGTATAGAGAAAAATCTCGATTTCACTGACATGATTCAAATTGTAAGCGCCTAAATGGTTCCACAATGTTATGTCTATGCAGGTTAAAGGATGGTTCTCATTAGGTTGCTTAACTGCCTTTTCTTTGCAAATGTAGTGCCCTTAGAATTGGGTCTCAAATACTTTACATGAACCTTAAACTGTATTGCATTTGGGCTTTCTACATTTGTATTATTTTATGAACCAGAGGCCTTAATTACTTAAAACAATATGTATTGCCATTGTCATTTGTTTGAATTGGGTTATACGCCGCTTTCAAAATCATTCATTTATGTCGCATTGGCTGGAGCATCTAACAATGGATTCCTGGAATTTCTCTCACTAGTATAACCACTACATCCGTTCTTAGTCTCTTGCTGTCATCTCACATTAGTCAACGATTACCGACCAAATGGTTAGAGACAAATATTCGGAAAGAATGAGTGCCGCCGTCGGGGATCGAACCCGGAACCTTTAAATTGACAGCTCGGCGCGCTATTTGCGCTATGGCGGCGTCTATTTCTCCATAAAACAGTTGGCAAAAAGCCTCATTCCAACAACAGGATTTGCCATTTTGAAGTGTTGGATGAATGAATGATCCGAAATCATTGAAAATTATTTAAGGACGATATTCAAATTTCTTCTTACAACTTGTGGAAACTTATGGCTGATTTTGCAAGAAAAGGTTCATTCATTTAAGATCATGCAGATTGCGTGGACTGACTACATCTTGGGTACAAATTGTTCGAATATGGCTGGTTTTCATGTAGATCTTTAGTATTCGATCTCCGGTTGACTTCTCGGTTAACAGTGTTAAAGTTTATTACTTCCAAAACGTTGCGGAACTATTACGAGCCCACTTCCTTTATTCTGGCACACATTAATCACGCCATTGTAACGTATCAATGAAGGCATTCATAATGTTAGTAAAATGAAAATGACCAATTTGCTGTTGGGTGGCAATTAATGGCAAATAGATAAAGTTGACATTCTTTCCGAAAAAGAAGCATAAAGCCGATTGGCCTTTTATACGGTTTTGTGTTTACGCGAACTTACTTTTCGAATAATAAGTATAAGCATATTTGCCTCTTTAAAAGATGTTGAGGGAGAAAAAATTTTTTAAGAAAGAGAAGCTTATTTTCTCTCTTTAAAATGGCTAACATTCAAAGCTCGTTGTATAATTTCACCATTTTAATGGTCTATAAGACAATTAACAGATTGACTCCTTCATATATGTCGAATACTTTTAATCTAAGTAGAAACGAATTTTATACTCTTAGATCAGAAATTAATAAAGAAATCGCTCACAAGCATATTTCAAAAACCGATTATATCAAAAAGTCGTTTTCCGTGTGTGGTATGAAATACTGGAACTATATTCCACTTAAAATACGAACTGTATCTAACATTACTACCTTTAAAGCTACTCTTTCGCAGTTTTTCATTGAAAAAAAATACAAAACTTGTTCTTAGATTTGGAAATGTGTGTTTTTTCGACGATTAAGAATGGCCGAAGGGTATTGACACTAAAACAACATATTTCAATATTTTTGTAACTTATTTTTTCGAATCAGCAAGAAAAGTAAGAGATCCAGTCTATGTATTTCGAGTCTATAAATTATTAAATCACTATTTTCCGTGAATAATCTTTAATTTTTGCTTGTAATGATATGAAGTTTGCAGCTGTCAAATACTTTTATCTTTGTTGAATAAGACGAACATGCGGAATTCACATGAGTAAATAGTTGGCTCAAAAATGAAGAAAAAATTTTAAGGCGTTAGTAGTTGCTTTATTTTTCTGAATGATTTTCGCTAAGTTCAGGAATATCAGTCTTTCTTTCCATGCATTACCATATAGAAACGTATTATTTTAAAGGGTTCAACACGATAAGGTCGTTACTTCCAATCGATTTTACGAAAAATTTCAAAAATCACATTTTCTCGATCTGTGAAAGAGCAGCTTTAAAAGAACCTCAAAAATATTTGATGACTGTGAATGACTTTTCTTCATGTTGCAATAATTTTTTGTCAAATGTATCATTTTTTAAGTTTTAATCAGTATGTATGTCCGATGATTTTTATGTGTGAGCCTGATGGTGCTTGTGAAAGTGTTTGTTCGCGTGTATGGTATATTTTAAGAATGTATAAGAACCACTATTTGTAAGAGAGGCTTTTGTTTGATTATGAATGTTTTTCCGAAGACCTTTTTGTAAATAAGTAACATAGCGTGTCATTGTTTCCATGTATGATGTTTTCTGAATAAGCTACCTTCGTTAAATAAAGATGTTATTATTATTATCATCATCATTATTATTATTAATAATATTATTATTATTATTATTATCATCATCATCATCATTATTTAACTGACTTGCCATTTTTGTAAGGTTTGGTGCGCACAAAAACATTTTTTCAAAGTAGAAGCATCGTATTTATCCGACCCACCTTTAACGTTCGGTTTGGTACAGACACGACCACAGCCATTGGAGCAGCATTTTCTTCCTCCCCTACAATCCTGGTCATCATAACATCTATGAATGCAAATACCAAAACCACGTGGTGTGGGACAATGACCCGGCACTGCAAAAAGACCATTTTGAAGATCTAGAGACGGTTCTTCTCGAGTTTGTATTTAAAAAGGCGTTTCTTTTTTTAACTATTTTGTGCGCAATGTGCAAGCGCTAGGTTTATTTTTTATCATATCAACACTCTTGCGTTTCGATACCTTACGTTGTTGTGACACCAATGATCGTTTGCACTTAGTTAATAAATTGACATAATAGTCCGAGTATATGACAAGAACATGTTGTTCTACTGTAAATTTTCTAGACGCTTTCTTTTCTACCAAAAACTATGTATAAAATATATAACAAAATTGTCTTAATTCTTAAACGCACTCTGTAAGGCCGGGGCAAAATTATTCTTATATTTCCAAAAGGTGTGTAACAATGCTAATATATGCAGTTTATAACATCTCGAAGTTGACAATGATTTTAGAATTATTTTGGAATGAAATTGAATGAGTTGGTGGAACAAGTTTTTGGTGACTTTAATGGGAGGTAATCTAATATTGTACTTTTTGTTCAGGATCAACAAAATTATAAATATCTATCACTCCTCCCCCACTAAATAAAATATTCATACAGACGTAACGGCAAAAAGTTGCTGGTCACGTCAAAACAGGCGATACGTTTACAAATGAAACAACTATATTAGCTACTAAAAGTATTTGTACATATATATTTGGCATCAAATAAAAGGTATTTGAAAGTGGATTATTTTGATTTATTTTATTTTAATTTTATGTAGCCAGGTTGAGTATAAGGGGTGTTTGTACTGCCTTGCCGTACAAGCTAGCTTTTATAGCGACGTGGTAGAGCACTCGCTTTGGGATGTAGACGTCCCGAGTTCGAATCCCGGTGGAGTCGAATAATTTATTTGCGGGTTACATTTATACATTAGAAAAGTAATATAATTGCCAATAAAATCCAAAACATACACTAGAAATGACGCCGTCAGATGTAAGTAAAAACGCCAAAGAGTTTCACTAAAATTGATCTATCATAAAGAATGACGGCGTGAGAGGTGCAAAAATTTATTACCATGTTACATGAATTACGATCTGTGGGATTTTATGTAAGTCTTGTGCCTGTATGATGGATTAAACAAAAGATAGCAACCAGGAAAGAAAAATGTCAATAGCGTCAGATTGCTAAAAAATGTCGTTTTTTTCAATAGTCATTTTTTTCAAAATCGCATTAATTCAATTTTTTGTTTTGAATAAGTTAATATAAAATTGTTTCTGAAACACATCTGAACCAAAATTTATGCAATTATATTTTGTCAAAATTTGGCTAGATCTAATGAGTTTATTATTGTGTTTATTCAGTCTTAAAATTGTCCCACTTTACGCGAAAAACGTCATAAATATACCCGTGATGTTTTTCATACATATTTTTTATACTTACCATCAACAAAACATAACTTAACTTAATATTCAAAATACATCTGGAACATATTCCGCAAAAATAAAAGCATTCATCAATATCTCTCCAACTAAAGGAAATATAAATCGTAATGCTAGTCTTAAGATTGTCCCACTGACGCCTTTTTTGCACGTCAGGTCACATTATAAGTATTTCTAAAATATATCTCGCCCAAAGAACCAGACAAAATCTAGTATAAAAGTTTAATTTCCACGAATTCGACCTTAATAAGTTTATTCACCGTTGTTTGATGGGGAATTTTTTATGGTTTTAATAAGATTCGGATAAAGTTTCGCTTCGGTACGGATTTTGCTCTCATTAGTTTTCGCCTTACCGCTCTCGCGCAAATTGTTTTTGTTTATTTAATGAAGTACAATCCGTATTTCTGTAAATTATTAACATCTTTCAATTGAATGGATTGCAAGTTATTGTATATTTGATTTTCTTAAAGAACCATTCAGATGCCTATAATTTTAATTATGTCATTGAAATCGCGACTTTTTTCTAGCTTTATTCATTTACATGACGTTGTTGATTCTACCTTTTTCAGTGGATTTGGAGCATTTTTGAATGGTTTTAGTGAGTGTTTAAAATGAATGAATGGAGCACTGAGTAAGTGATTTAAATGGTTTTGAATGAGATAAATGTCAATTTCACCATGTCATTAATTGTAAGACTTACCACAGTTTTTCCTGTAACACTTCATAGTTCTATCTCCCTGACATACACAATATTTGCAGCCATCTGTAACTCGACTGTTTATTCCGTATGCCTTTCCTTTGTATATACATTGATCTATAATGATAACAAAAATAAGATTTTCAAATGACGTGTTATATGTCGCAGAATTTTTCTTCGGGCTGAAGAAGTTTTTTTTTAATTCATGGAGGTTGGAAACTGTAAATATAATTACGGTTATGTATGAATCTACTTCGCGTATTCATGCAGCGTGATACGTTTTTTTAGTTTCGTACTTCCATGAATTTTAAAAATACTGTCCTCACATTTTACGACTTAATATCATGAAGCGAAAATGTAAACAATTTTCTCAATGCATATTTATTGTCGAACTGCTTAATGTGCTAGCCTACGACGTAACTGCCTACTCAAAATTGTTCTCATGGGAATGGAACCAATATTTCAGCAAAACGAAATAATTGAAAAAATATGTACACGTATTTTCAGTTTAGTTAAACGCGTGATTCCGATATTTTTGCCATCCAATTAACTAAAATATGATTTGAATCGATGTGAAATGTTTCCTACAATTCTACGTACGCGTCAATCACTAATATTTAGCGGTCTGGACATGTCCCTAGTGTATTTAGAATGTTTGCCGTCGGTAAATAAAAACTTCAAGTCAACAGCTTTTCGCTGAGCACTCTTTAAAGAACTCTGATCAGATTGCGCGGATGCAAAAGCTTAATCGCGTCTTCGCGTTGCAACACATGAAATTGTTGGCTATTACATGCACAGGCTCATTTATGAGATTAATTTGTCAATTTCGTAATAACTCTTGTCATGCTGAATAAAAAGTACTGCATGCACTTAATGTGAGTTGGTATTCATTTTGAAAAAAGACATCTTTAAACTTTTCTGATTTCAAAAAAGGAAAACAGATGGTAGGTACATATATAATACGAACTTAGTGTATTATATGAAAAAAATATCTAACGAGGTTGGGAGAATTGATAGTTGTCGAGGCTCTGCCGAGACAATAATCAATTCTAACAACCGAGTTAGATATTTTTTCATACAATACACTAAGTACGTATTATATTTTTCTTATAACCTCTATTTATCTTGTTTTCGTCGATTTTTCTGACTGAAATGCAAGTTTCTAAAAATAATTACATTATATCTTTATTCTTAAAATAACTATGTGATATCATAAAAATATTATATGGGATGTTATCACACAGATATTTGTATAGTTATAAGATAAAAATAAAAGACTGCACATATGTGCAGGCTTGTGTTTGTCTAAAGCTCCTTTCAAGGCAAAAAAATCCGGATTCGGCATGACAGGGGTTAACAGAACTCAAAAAATTGTGTTAAAAATATTTCCTACTTAGAGTTTCACCTACGGGTACCACCCTCCTTTGTTAAGTGCTGGATAGTGAATACGATTCTGAGTCGAAAATAGGGGGGAATATCCGCACAAAATGCATATACACCACCTTTCATAGTATAGGTTGCTCGTTTGATATCGACTTACCCTTTTGATCAGATATACAGATCCTTCCGAGTCCATTGGAACAACATTTTCCCGAAGGTCCACAATCACAATCTACGTCACACTGCCGCTTGTCGGATCCATATCCGTACGGTCTAGGACAAAATTCACTGTCAGAAACTAAAAAAGAGTTGTTTCAATGAAGAGAATAAGAAGAGTTTTCTTTTTTTTTATAATTCATGGAAGTATGTTACTACTATATTTGTCTATATAAATGCACGAGGTGGGTTCAAACATAAGCGTGATAAGTTTTTTAGTTTCCAACTTCTATGGTTTCACAACTATAGTGCTTTTTGATAATCATTTGCATAGAGGGACAAAAAGCAGGTTTTAAACTTTATTTTAATCTCTGTTTTCTCACTCCCTCTCTTTATATCTTTTTAAAATGTGAAAGCATATAAACTAGCTGATTGATTATAACTTAGTAGAAACTGGTTAGGATAAAACTAAATTGATATCTAGAATTGATTGTAAATAAATTCAATTTTGAGGTGCTTTTTAGGAGCTAACATATCATAACATGGCATATCGAATTATTTTTAAACTACTGCGTAATAGTTAAACGCCAATAATTGAAAATTAAACGATTTAAACAGCCGAAAGGAGGGAGCGTAGCGACCGACTGAGGCTGTTTAAATCGTTTAATTTTCAATTATTAGCGTTTAACTGACTTAGTCTTTTTCCCGCGCTTAATACAATTGACAGCACATCGCACGATTTACACAGAATAAGCCGGTTATATTTATTAAGAGTGAACGCTCTTTCCAAATACGGTGTTGTTGAAATATGTACGTAAAACCGAAGCTTTTTAAGGAGCCATTACCGATAATAAAAATTTGAAGTATAGTCCGTTTGACTTCTATGTGGACCGACCTTTTCATCAATTGCATAAAATCGGGGTTGAAAGAAGAATTTGTTTATGGTTAAATCTAAATTTCAGCTTAATACCATTCCAAAAAATATTTTTTGAAAATAAAATAATTTCAAAATAATGATTTTTACTTTTCACTTGCTCGTTGCATATTCATGAGGGAGTAGAGTTTTGTACGTACGCGTGCGTAGAATAACAAATAAACCTTGACGTTTAAATGAAATAATGATCAAAATAAACCTCAGCTGGTTAGTTTATGGAAAATAAACCATCAAAAATTTTAGAAATCCAGCATTCTGATTGGATGATAAAGTAGGACAAAGACTAAATACTTTTATCTCGTGGACGACAAACTCGCAGTGCGATTTGACTTGCAAACTATAACACTAAAAACGCTAATAAATACATACTGGATTCAATAAAAAACACCTCAGTCATATAGAAAGGGCAGTATTTTACAAACGGCACATTTCACGCTAGAAAATCTTTCATTGTGTTGGAAACTAATCCATTGCAGTTAAGATCACGTAAGAATTACAATTTTTCAAATTTTCAATCGAAAGAGTATGTATCCAGCTTCAAACGTGTGCTTCCCTCATTCAGAGGCAATAACGGTGTTGACTAAATGGACTGGTAACTAAAGCATCAGGGCCCAAGGTTATAAAACTTTTCTCATTCTCATCTCAAATTCTTCTCGAATTCCAACTTGAGATAAAGGCCGTTATTTAGTTGAATTACTTATAAAAACGTATAACAACTAATTAATATTATCTTAAATGTTCATACATTCATTTGAATTTTTTGAGAAGATTCTCAGTTGAGCATGGAAAAAGTGTTTTATAACCTCCTGCCAAGGTCAATTTTACTCATTGAACAATAAAAAATGCACGCAAGGCAAGGGAGAATACCGCCCCCATATTGTGGAAGAGCATTAATTGCTGACTCTTTAAAAGTATAAGGCCTATAAAGACAATAAATCAAACCTTATTTGAAAGAAGCAACGCATGTGTTCTCTCTGATCACAAACCGGAATAGAAGCTGATAAAGGTATGGCGTTGGCCCAATATTTCGTGAAAAACTCTCCAGTATCAAGTGAGATGAAACATGAACGAATGAGATTTATACGCAAGAAAGAACGACCAATGACGTTAATGTAAAGTTGTGCCTACTGTTGACAATGAGGCTTGACCGATCTTGAGACTCCAAGATCTCCGGTGCGATTTCTAAAAATATTTCGACTCGCTGATTGTCCATAAGCCCAAATAAAGGTTTTGGCCAAAGAAATCAAAATCACATGCCGATTACGTCAACATTGACGTTTTTATGAAGTTTCTGTCACAAACGGCCATCCTTGACCTAACCTACCGGATTATCTCTTGTTTCCAAGACTCAATTGCTTTAGAAGTGTTGGAAACGACTCATTCTAAGGTTTAAAAACTTTTCTGGGGTCGACCTTTTTTCAAGAGTCCAATGACACAGTAACAATAACCGTAATAGTGTCTTTGCAATAAAAAAAATCAGAATTTTTTCAAACACCTTGCGTGAATCCCTTGCATATAGAATGTTCAAGACACGTGCGTTATTTTGTTTCGAAAACAAATGCGTGGAAGGCGCACGGGTAGCTTTGAAACTTAGTGACATCGGCATAGAAACTCACGTAAAAGAACTGTTTTAATTTTATGAAACGTAAATGGAGTTTTATTAAAGCTGTGTAAAATACCTACGAGAAAAGACATGGCAATTTTTCACTGAGGCGTTTTTTCTTGACTTCAGTCTCACCCTGTCATATTTAATTTTGACATATGTTACAAACATACATGTATGTGCACTTGTACTTACTATATGTAGGACACTTCGGACAACACTGGCCATTCAATTTTACTGGATATTTGCAGGCTGGTTTGTGACACTTTCTCTTCGTACATTTGATTTTCCCCCGTTCGTTGCAAACACAGTTCTCACAAGGTTTGCTAGATGGTAGAGCGTCCCCTTGAAATGATGTAGAGAATAATCGTTTGTTTCAGTGTAACATCGATTTTTATTTCATCGAGTGAACAACGAAAGCTTTATTTTCACGAGTGAAAATACAGCTTCTTTAGTTCACAAAATTAAATATCGATCGATCCTATTATTTATTACCTCCGTTTAGATAAATATGTATAACATTCTATAAATAGATTTCTGTATCTATTCGAGGCAATCAGACGTTTTCAAATTCAAAAATCGTTTGTAGATTTTGTAGCCGATTTGAATATAACAGTTGTGCTTTTTTGCGATGATAGAACGCTTTTGGATGCTTGTAGTGAAGCGATGTGTGCATGATTTAAAATGTTGATGATCGGAATAAGTGTCAATTTTACGATGTTCCTTACTGTCACACTTCTTTTCTTCAGATTGTGAAAGTTATGTTAGAAGTCTCAAATCAGTGATTACCGAGAGACTACAGTTAACTACATCGTGAAATTGACAATTTGAATGATTTGGAATGATTTTGGAATGAAATTGAATGAGTGTGTGGAGCGAGTTTTGAATGAAATAAAACAGAGGTCATTTAATATCGCTAATTTTGTTTAAAATCAAAATTAGCGATATTGGATTACCTCCCTTTAACAAAAATAACTCAAATTTCTTCCAGAACTAATCAGACGCTAACATTTCAAATTTGTCAATGAAATCATATTTTTCTTTCTTTCTATCTAAATTTATTTCAAATGGGGTTGTTGATTGTATCTTTTTAAGTCAATTTGGAATATTTTTGAGTGGTTTGAGTGAGTGTTTGAAATGAATGAATGGAGCGCTGAGTGAGTGATTTAGAACGATTTCGATCGAGACGAATGTCAATTTCACGATGTAACTGACCGTTCCGTGTCAAAATGTATTTATCGTCAAAGAACATGTTGAAAAATCGCAAATTGTGTGCTGTTTTAATTTGTACATCACCCTCTTCTTATATTGTTCTGCACACGAATAAGAATGCTATTCCATTTATTATTTTGAAGATGAAGGGTAATGAAAATATCCAAAGAATATAACATCTCACTGTTAACCCGAAACTTTAAATGATCACGTGTCACACTCTAAGTATGTCAACACGCTAACCTAAAGAATCTCGTGCAAAGTATTTCGCATGCTTTATGTACAATGCGTGGCCGTTCGCGACTGACCAACGGGATCCCGTGCAAGGTATTTCGCACGCTTTTTACGATGTCGGACATTTAGCGGCTGACCAACGACATCTCGTGCAAAGTATTTCGCATGCTTTATTTACAATGTGACACAGTTCGCGGACACGAGATGTGGGAGTAAAAGATCTTTTCGTTATCTTCTATCATTTTCAACGTAGAATTGATCTATGATCACTCACTTGAAATTGCTTATCATTAGTATATGGCGGACTAATTTTATTTCATAATGATATTGACTATTTTAAAACTACATGTATATGAATATTTCTTTTAGTATTTTAGTATTTCCTCTTTTTCTATTCGTTTCTTTAGCACTTTGTTTTGTTAGAACATTGGTGTCAACTTTTATCATTTTGACTTGTGTATTTATAAATGTAAGCTGAGTTAACAGCACGCCCAGCGTTTATTGTCGAATAAACGTGTTGGAAAGTGTCGTGTGAGTGCAAAGATTGAATATGCCTGTTTTTTTTTGACGTGGGTAATCTGCAGAAAATCGGTCATCTTAGTCAATATATATATGCGACCCGTCACACAAAAAGGGACCATCTAGGAAGTGCGTAAATGGACGACCCTAGTCAGACTGCGCGGATTGCGCAGACTGACAAGGGTCGAAACCTTTGCACCGTGCTTATTTTCTGAATCTAGAATGATCAATCTACCTTCGAGTGAAAGATTTTTTTAAATACGACTTCTGGTTGACTTACGCTGGATAAAATTTCTTTTTCAAAAATTCATTTTACAGAATTCCTGGATAGTCCTTTTTCGCGTGACGGGTCACATATTTTTCAAGTGACTGAAAATCTTAATGAATTTTTTCTGCATTTTGTTGCATTTTTGTCGATTTTTGCTAGTTTTTGAAGCCACATTTTGACAACAAAAAAGAACGTTTCTTTAAGCACAATCTCACTAACAAGTGTCTTCATTTAAATGTGCATATCATTAATTAAAAAGATAATTATGGATTTTTTCAAACATTTATTCAAGAGCGTACTATTATTAGGCACATGACGCAGGTGCGTAATACAAGTGTATCCTCTTTCGAAAATGTCGTTTATGAATGATAAAAACATCGCAACTACACCTTATTTTGATTATTCACCAGAACCCAAATCATAAGAAGAGCCATGTCGGATATGACCATCTCCCGGTATCAAAGCTTGATAGTAAACTGAAGCCTAATCAAAGGGCAATAACTTCAAAAATATGCAAGCAAGAGTTGTAGTTCTTATACACAGCACTTCTTCTCCATGAGATCTATCCACCTATAAAGTTTCAAGTTGATAGCTTTTATACTTTAGAAGATATGCTCCGGACAAGTTTAGTGTCGGAATGATGGAATGACGGAAGGAAGGAAGAACGGAATGACGGACAGAGACGATAACTATATCCCCTTTGCCGAACCGGCGGGGGGTAAAAAAGGGGGAGCGAGTGGATTGCATTTAAATCTTGTCACAGTCCACATATCGCCCAATACTTTAGAATCTTTAGGGGTCGCCTTCTGAAAGCGTATGTATTTCAAAATCCTAGTTACGCCTTTGTTGATATAAAGCGCTTTCAGTATGTATGCTGCTACAAACCCATACAACTGTGCTAAAGAAATAAATCCAAGAAACATAAAAACGCCCATATGGTAATTGGTGCGAATTTCATTTTATTAAGAAAACAAATGAAATTGGCTATGCATCTATATAAAAAAACGAAAAAAATATTAATATGCGTTTATGTTGTTGCTGTTGTTGTTATTATTATTGTTATCATTAGTATTTTAATTATTGTTTTCGTTCTTGTTGTTGTTGTTATGCAAGTCGATGTATTTTCTTACCTGGTTTGTACGTATTTCCATATTTGTCTTCACAACCTGAAATTATTAAACACAGTATTTAATAACGAAACGAAGAGATTATATGTTGATTTCATGGAGCTATGAAACTAAAAACCTAATCACTTCATGAGTGTGATTAGGTTTAAAGTTTCATATCTCCTTTAAATCAACAAATACTCTGTCAATGGAGCTATGAAACTAAAAAACTAATCATCTTATGAATGTGATTAGGTTTTAAGTTTCATTTCTCCTTTAAATCAACAAATACTCTGTCCATGGAGCTATGACACTAAAAACCTAATCATCTTATGAATGTGATTAGGTTTTCAGTTTCATATCTTTTTTAAATCAACAAATACTGTGTCCATATCTTTTAGTATAATATCATGAAGCCAATTTATTTAGATTTATCAACAAAGAAACATATTTCTTATGGGATTACTTTGTGCGGCTTGCAAAATAGCTGCGTAATCAAAATTCTTTTAATTTGTATATAAAACCAAATTTAACCCAATAAGAATGCAAAAATATTGTTTGTCGCAACAAAAAAATATTTTTTATGATGCAATACAGAGAAGGTTACTATCTTGGAAGGGCATTAAGTATCGACTTGGTCAGGCTCCGCGGAAATCCCAGTCTGACCGGACTAGAACTTCTTTATTTGATACTTCTGAATAGTCAATACTTCATTCTCCTCTACTACTGTTACTTCTGTATTCTATTGTTTCTAAATTCAATGTGTGGTTAAACTCTACAGGGTCGTTCTTTTTCATAAAAAAAAATGTGCGTGGTTCCTTTTTGTGTGACAGGTTAGGGTTATCCAAAGAATTAGTTTCCCTTTTACATGTACCAAACTGTCCCGATCTTTCACTGTTGATTTCTGCCCAAACAATTCAGAAAATATTTTATTAAAGTTATCAAACGCATGCACGGACGCCTACGCGCACCAACGACAGACACCAGACCATGGCATTAGCTCCGCTGAGCTTCGTCCAGTTGAGCTGAAAAGAAACCGTGTAACAGTGAAACAGCTTCCTTCAGTTTCAGAGATCGATGAAATATACCTGGATTCGTTGTTGTTGTTGCTGTTGTTGTTGTTTTTGTTGTTGTTTTTGTTCTAAACTAATATGTGATGGCGCTAAACTTATTCCAGGAAAAAAAGTCAAAGATTCTACAATAAAAAAAATAAGATTACCTTCTGGTTGCTCTCCACAAGTCGATGACGTGTATTCGCATCTTTTGATGTTGTCATCCCAAACGAGACCGGCTGGACAAGGGCGATTATCGTGTTTGAAACCATTCGAACACGTGACGTAAACACGGCAGCCATAACAGGACTGGTAGTCGCCATTTTTCTTTCTACGGCAGTTGGATACACAGGAATGGTCTTTAAAAAACAAAGAATCTGTCATTCGGGAAAACATGGCCTGCGATCAGGATGACAAAACGGTGCGATCAGTTTTCCAATTATACCCCGCTTTGCACGCAGGTGCATGTGCAAAGCGGGGTATAATTAAAAAAACTGTTCTCACAGTTTGCGATCCTGAACGCAAGGCTGGCTGAACGAATTTTATTTTATCGTTATTATTATCATTTTTTTTCATTTCTGTTTATTGTCGACTATTTATAAAGATAAGTAAATATTTCTAAAATGCTGATTTATTTTAATTTCACCTCGAACGGCCGTTACTTGACATTCGCCTATTCGGAACATCTCTCGGCTATTTCCGCAAAGTACAATATTCCTCGGATGTAAATAAGGCGGATGAGTATGTAACAAAATTGTGCATTTGTTGACTGGAAACAGTGTAAGAAAACTTAGCGCTTTAACCCTAGGGACCATCTTAATATTTATATTTTTAGAGGTTAATTGAGATTTTAAAGACCAAGCATTCTCAAAAATTAAGATTTTTTAAACGAGTAGCGTTGGCGACATCGGAAATTCTCACTTAAAAATTCGATGGCTAACGCCAGATTACTGATAAAATAAAGTATTTCCAAGGTTGGTCCATAATCTTAAAAAATAGTTTGTCTATGTAGAACCAAGGATAAACGTTAGATTAGCCGAGTGATGTTCCGACTGAGCCTTCGCCCTGTCAGGACAAACAAATAAGGATTACATTTGTCAAATAGCTGAAATTCGGTAAAAATTCAAACAGGCTTTGAGATTAAATATTTTAAGTAGGGAAAGAAATTCAAATAGGCTTTGAGATAAACTTTTTTTAGTAGGGAAAGAAATTCGGACAGGATTTGGGATAAAATATTTTAAGAAGGGAAAGAAATTCAAACAGGCTATAAGATAAAATATTTTAAGTGGGGAAAGGAATTTTATTAACGTGAAAAAGTCTTACCAGCATTAATTTGTGCTATCAAAGCGGTCGTTACCAAAATAGTGAAGATGAGACTAGATGCCATCTACAATAGAAAGGAAAAGACGTTATTTCATCGTCAGCATGCATAGATCATCATTGACATAAATTAACAAAACACATCGAAACGTCAGTTGATAATAAATACAGACAGACAGATAGACAAACAGACGGACTGATAAGTTACTTGAAATATTTGTACATCATCGTCACATAAAATAATACCGTTTATAATTCAATAAAAAAAATTGAACTACATGTATTACATCGGAAAGACTGATACATAGTTATATTTGCAAATTAAGTTTATGGTCAAAATTTAACTTTATCCAGGGGCCTCTTTCAAGAAAGGTCTTACGATTGAAATTTGATCGTATCGCAATCGTACGATAAAAATCGGCTTTCAGGAAACTTTTTGGATTTCAAGAAAGGCCTCGTATCGTGAAATCTACGATAAAATATACGACACCTTCAGACCAGTCGAAAATTTTACGATTTTGTCCCCAAAAGCCTAAAATTTTCTCGGATTCCTTTCTAGCTCTCGCAGATGTTAGAATGATAATTTAGCTATGCACATGTCAAATTTCCATGTAAAATATAGTGTAATAAAATACATATATTGAAAACAACTGATGCACCATCATTTCGATGCTTGATTTTACTCTGCGATCGTACGATTGTCGCAGAATGTTTACATAGTGGTATAAAATTTGTTTATTCACCGTGAGAATCGACCCTTTTATGATCATGACTGAAACCTTTTGCCTACCCTTCCGAGTGACACAGAAAGTGGGTCCAGGGAGATACCAAATCAACAGATTTTTCACACATTTATAAATTACTTACTTAAAAAAAACTACTCTTGCATTATGCAATATGGATTCCTGTGTTTCGTGCTTCAAGTACGATATAAATTAAAAGGAAAATTCCACAGCTTATAGTCAAACCATACAATTCTTAATTAATAGGAGTATTTCTTATTAACAACAACAACATCAACAACAAAACCGCTGCCCTCGATATTTTTTTCTCTTCCTTTTCGTCAAGGGTGAACTTAGCAAATAATCAAGCAATTACAATAATTGAACGGCGATACTAAGCCAGATGAAACATGTCTAAGCTTCATGTAACTGTTGTATTTACACGGATACGACAACGAGCGCTGTACTAGAACCAAAGTTAGAGTTTCCGATAATTTTTTCTGAAAGCGATGGAATGTAATATCCTTCTAAAGTTCGTTTCAATACCATCCTTCTATAGTTCGTTTCAATACCTTTCATATAGGCACAGAACTATACAGATTTGAAGAATTACATAACAAATACATATAAGAAAAATGGATGAGCCATTTTTTCATCTTACCTTTTTAACAATGTCGTATTCTTATACATGCAAATACTTCGCAAGAAACCACCCAAACAAACAATAATAATAATGCAATATAATGATAATAAAGTCATACAGCGAAAACTTAGTGCAGATGATCATTAACTAGAACATGTGCATTTCCACCATGCGGTCCAATGTTCGATTGGCGCGACAGTCGGTTTACTTTCATTGCAAAGGGAATCGACAGTGTAAGCTAAATTAACTATGCAATTATGAGCACTTGCAAAATTATCTTGACAATGATATTTAGATATCGATAAGAAACGTGTTGTTCGACGAATTAAGTTTTTAAAAGCATCGTTGGATATGCATTGTTATAAGTAAATGGCTTTTCTGCGGTCACTTTGATGATTTACCCTTTTTGGTATTGTAAAAAGCGGACAATTTACCCACTAACGCGGAAGTTTATATCATATGATCAGCACGTGCAGATGTGAAAGATCAAGTTTACGATAATCTTATGGGGTCATAGTCTGCGATTTTCAACGATATTTTTGTGAAAGCCGTTTACGACCGTCTTAAATTTAATCGTACGATATTTTTTGGATAAAACGTACGATATTTTTCTTGAAAGAGGCCCCTGGTGACGCTGTAAAACATTTTAAATGTTCTATTTCGTTTTTAGGTTTGAAACTACAGATGTGCTTTTTTTATATCATGTCTTCCGGTCTCTTTTTTCAAAAAATGAGATCGTAATTTATTTATTCTATCATATTTCTACTTTTAGAGCTGTCCAGAATATCTATTTGTATCTCTGTTCAGGTACAGCTAATAACATCGTGAAATTGGCATTCATCTAAATAAAAACCATTTCTAATTCGTTAACTCAGCGCTCCACTCCAAACACTCAAAAACGATCAAACCCATTGAAAAAATTAAAGAATTAATAACGTTAATAATAAATTTTGATAGAGAAAATTCGCGATTTCACTGGCATGTATCCAAATTGTTAGCGCCTCATAGGTTCTTGAATAAATAGGAATCTATGTATAGAACTTGTGTGCATTTTTTATTAAAGGGAGATAATCAATATCGATAATTTTATTCATCCTGAACAAAATTTGCGATTTAAGATTACCTCCCATTAAATTCACCCAAAACTCGCTCCTCACACAATTTTATTCCTAAATCATTCCAAAATCATTCACCTTGTCAATTTTACGATGTTGTTAACTGTAATCATTTTCATACATGTACCTCTTTGCATGTTATGTAAAATTGAAATAAGCGGTTAATTGTAAAATAAAAAAATGAAAAACATAGTTAAATTAGATGAATAAACGTACAATAATAAATAAAACTGAAAATGAATTACAACATATTTCTCTTTACCATAGAATAAATATTCAAATAACATATAGATAAGTGTTCTTCTATGCGACTTTTTAAAGACGAGCAATATCAAAGAACTACAGGCGACTGCAGGTTCTTCTGGCCTTTGCATTTTCATTGAATGATATTCTAGACTAAAAGATTGTAATCACTCAAAACATATTGAAGATTAATTTATCAGGTACAATTAGGTTTACTTTATATCTTTATATCATTTATCTAGGATCGAGTTGATTTCCTTTCAATTTCTGTACATCATCTTATATTTTTAATTCTCATTTTTTATATCGAAAGCGGTTTCGTCCTTTTTCTAAAAAAGAAACAAATGCATTTATTGACATTCCTTTTTTTTTTTAAATATGTCTTGTTTAAAAAAAGGTAAAATAAAAAAATAAGAAATAAAAAAACTAATCATGTAATGTCCTATTTTCTTTTATGAAAATCTTTTCAACTTTTGGAAATAAAAGGCAAGATTTTTTTAAGTCATAAAAATTATTCTAAAAAATCAGTAAACCATATTATGGCAAATTAGGATTATATTATAACATTCAGTACACGTACAAAAATATTCATCATAATAAATAAAACTAATTGGATAAGTTTGAAAATAAAGCAAACTTACCTCGAAATTGTAGCGAAGTCTTCCAGAATTCATCTTGGTGATTCTGTTTGAGGCTGAAGAATCCGCAGTTTGACTGTGGTAGCATCCGGGTATTTATACATCTCATGGACACGGATCGGCGGCTCATTTGTTTTTTTAATTAAAACTGAAACAAAGGAGATCAAAGACCATCCCGCTGAATTGACAACTGATTTCGTGATGAAAGACAACAAATGCTGACATCTTCTTTGTAAGACATTTTGCTCTTTATCAAAATTGAATCTGTCAAAATGTACTTTCTGCCTTATCCTGAATTTTCGGTGTGATGCAATTCGATTATTAGTCGAATTAGTCGACGATTTACAAAACGTATGCTGAAGCTATGGGAACGAACAGCACAAATTGTATTGAAGTAACAATGCATGTTTCTACTTCTACGAATTTCGTGTTCTAAATGAATGTCACAAATTAAGACAGCTGAAAAGAGTCGTATTCATTTGAAGTAAAGATTTACATTATTTTCGGAGATTTCAACAACAGACATGCAGGAAAGTTGTTCATGGCCTTGCTTTTATAACACTCATTGTACAGTTAACGACATCGTGGAATTGACATGGAGAATGATTTTGGAATGATTTAGGAATGAAAATGAATTAGTGTGTGGAGCGAGTTTTGAGTGAATTTAATGGGAGATAATCCTGTATCGCAAATTTTGTTCGGATGAACAAAATTGGCGATATTGATTACCTCCCTTTAATAAAATATGCATTTAAGTTCTAAACACAGCTTCCTATTTCTTCAAGAACCGATTAGAAGCTAACAATGTGTGAATTATGTCAGTGAAATCGGGAATTTTCTCTATCAAAATTTATTTTGAATGACGTTGTTGGTTCTATTTTTTTCAATGCGTTTGAGCGTTTTTGGATGGTTTGAGTGAGTGTTTGGAGTGAATGAACGGAGCGCTGAGTGAGCGATTTAGAATGGTCTTGATTGAGGCGAATGTAAGTTTCACGATGTAACTAACTGTAACAAGGTTACTAACGTTAGCCCAGTTAGCCGGTAGAGTACCGGACTTTAAAACAAATGAAGGTCGATCATGAGGGTTAGATTGCCGGGCTTGCACTCTAACAAAACTCATCATCTCACCCGTGAGGTCCCGTGAGACGGTGCTTTACGCCAAGTACGTTAAAGAACCATTGCAGATATCAGCAGTAGTTTTGTCATGTATGCTCGCGCTATCCCCTGTAACAACTAACCGTCTTCTTGGGCGTCGCTCATATGGACATGGACATACGGTAGCGTCGATAAATAAACGAATTCGATGCAGTTAGAAGTCTTGGTTGTATTTCCGTTTATTTATCGTCTCCACCGTAGCACATGTCCATATGAGCGACGCCCCCCAGAAGACGATTAGAATGACCAACTTGCACGGAGGCGATTTCTTAAACGTTTAACAAAAGTTTTCAGGACAAAATTGAACACAGGGCTAGTAAGAGGCATAATTTGTTTGTTACTAGTAACAAATGTCCTTCTTTTTCTATCAGCCAAAAAAAAACAACTTTATGTAGAATACTAGTTTTAGAATTATAGTTTTAGAATTCTAAAATAGCGTGAAATTCCCTGTCAATAACAGTAAACAACATCGTGAAATTGGCAAGATGAACGATTTAGAATGATTTTGGAATGATAATGAATGTGTTTTTGGTCGAGTTTTTAGTTTGTTTGTTTGAATTGGTTTTACGCCGCTTTCAACAATTTCGCAGTTATATCGCGGCGGCCGGAGCACCTAACAATGGAACCCTGGTATTTCTTACACCTGTACTACCATTACACCCATTCCTAGCCTCCGACTGCTATCTCACATAGGTTATGAATATCTACCCATTGGTGAGAGACAAATGTCGGAAAGGATATTTGCCGCCACCGGGGATCGAACCCATGACTTCCAGATTGGAAGTCTTATGCCTAACCAACTGCGCTATGGTAGCGGCCCGAGTTTTTAGTGAAATTAACGGGATCTTCTAAAGACCATTCCAATTAGATATTGCAAGGCAGAACCTAACTATGAATAAAAACACAAGATACTATTTCTGATTTTGACTTACATGTGCGATTAATCTTTTCGTAAGAAGTTTAGTAAAACGGGTTTCAGTTATCAATTGTTAGGTGCTCTAGACTCTGCGTTATGACCGAAAAAAATGTGAAAAGCGGCTTTAAACCTCAGTTGAAGAAACAAAAAAAGTAACCAAAGAGAGTACAATGTATTCTTTTGAGCACGCCCCGCCTAAAACAAGTGACGCAGTTTCGTAACTTATACGTAAATGCTTAATTAACAATATTATTCTTTTCATCAATAACGGTTTTTGAAATAATAAACAGATCAAAGATATGAAATATTAAAAACCGACCAGACTATAGTCTCCATTATTGTAACCCATCTTCAAACAGCTAGATCTTATAGCATTTTCCATTATTTCTACGGTGTTCCGAGATGTGCTTCTTTCGTATGACGTGTCAAAAATAATATGAGTAGTCTGTTGTCTGCAAAGTGTTAAGGTTCATGTAAAGAGTTTGAGACCCAATATTTAGGGCACTTCATTAGCCAAGAAAAAGCACTATGTCCAGGTATATTATATATCAAAATGAAGCTATTTTCGAGCACAAGCAGTTAGGCAACATAAGACCGCCATAGCTATAGGGGTATAGCCAAAACATTGTGGAAAAGGGTCATTTTGTTCAGACCAAGCAACTGCATGACGGTTGCATAAAATTGCCCCGTATTTTAACAAAGTACAGTCTGAAGTACCATCCAGGTAGTGCTACAACCTTAGATATAAAACTCAGTCTCAAAAGGCTATTTTGAAACAATCAATTTCCATTTATTTTGTAAACATACATGTCAAACCGGTTCGGTCTGTTTTCAAAATAGAAGTAAGGTATGGTGCAACATCACAACATAATATTGTGAAATATTTTCTGCGATTTACTTCAAATTATAGTTTTTTCTAATTCAATGATCTACAATATTACTATATATTTATCATTCTGTGAAATGGAAATTGTTATATTGCTAAACAACCTTACAGGTATATAAACAATAAATGTCTATTTATGTTGTGATAACACACCATACCATAAAAAGATCTACACGTTTACAAAATTAGAATGACATATATGACATATGTGTTTATAAAATAAGTCAAAATAAATTGCTTGCATAACTACGTTTTGGGGCTGAGTTTTATACCAATGGTTGTAGCACTACCTGGATGGTACTTTAGGCTAAACTTTGTTAAAATATGAGCCAATTTTATCCAACAATCATGCAGTTGCTTGTTCTATACAAAATGACCCTTTTCCACAATGTTTTGGCTATACCGCTATAGTTATAACAGTCTTCTGTTTTTCAACTGCTTGTGCTCATAAATAGCTTCATTTTGATATATAATATTCCTGGACATACTGCTTTTTCTTGGCAAACGAATGCCCTTAAAATTGGGTCTCAAACACTTTACATGAACCTTAAGGTAGTGGAAATGTAACTGTTCCGCACCATTATCTAACTCATGATCTTTCACAATGTAAACCGAGGTTTCTTTATGGTTTCATTAGGAATCCTCGGTTAACAATATGGAAACCTCGGTTAAATTGTTTAAGTTCATGTTTACAGAAATGTTGCGGAACTATAACGAAGCTACTACCTTCAATGGATGGGTGTTTAACTTTAGATGAGACTCTATAAGACCTCCTCTCCGAAAAAGCCAACTCGTGCTTACACTCGACTGCAGGTGCTGGATATAAAAAACAACCCTGCACTTTTATTTATTACCCAATTTCGAATAAGAGGGAGCAGGGAAGTACTTCTTCCCTTCGTCTGTCCGTAACTTAAACTGCCGTTGCCCTTTTCTATGAATTTTAGCATCTTGAAACTTGTATAGTGCATTTCAATATCGGACAGAATATTCTAGATCCAGAAAAATCTGAAAAATGCCATAAAATCCAACCCTACTCAACCAGCACAGATTAACCAGTGTTGATACTTTTCACACAATGGACATTGTCCCTTTGCAATTGATGGATCACATTTGTGAACTGTGTGACACATAAACTATTCTGTCACGTTACTTCATAGCAGCTAAGGGCTAGGAAAGGATGCAATGGTAGTACTGGTGTCAGAAATATCAGGAATCCATTGTTAGGTGCTACAGCCGCCGTGATATAACTGAAAGATTGTTGAATGCGGTGTACAACCCTATTCAAAAAAAATAAATTTACGTTATTTCAAAGCCAAGTAGGAGCATATTTGAGCCAGTGATTAGGGCGGCCGCTATAAAAGTGGGGAGAGGGACGGGGCTGGATGGTTTAGATCTGAGTGTAATCCTGCCGTATGCATTACATTTTATTGACCAGCAGCTCGCTGCACGAAAAGTCACTTCACGCCATGCCATCCCTGACAAATAGAAAAAATTGAATGATCTGTTTTCCAAGAAAACCATACTTACGACTTAGCTCTTTCGTATACATTGCACACATTGAATTTTAATAAAAAGAAAATTGGAAAATTAATAATTTTACGACTTTGATCATTTTCTTTTCTTCTTTTTATCTACTGTTATCAGCAAAGCAAATGTCTTATTGCTAATTAATCATTATCGGGGTTTTAACATCTCATAACGTTACCTTAAAATCTGATTGAATATTGGTAAATGAATAACATTCTTTGAAAATGAAAATACAAAGAGATTTAATTTAATAAGCTCCATAAACAGATTTCACTTGGTTGACGATAAGAAAGATGACTTTTATTGAATTCAATAATCAGAAAGACTTTTCGTTGTTGAGAAAACAATTAGGTTTGCTAATGACGTCAATCATACGTTCGATCCACGTGATCTGTTTATGAAAGCAGTATCCAAAGTCTACAGTTATTAACTTCGTGAAATTGACGTTCACCTCGACCAAAAGCATTCGGAATCGCTGACTGGACTGTTCATTCTTTCTGAACACTTATTCAAACCATTTAAAAATGCCCCAGATTCAGATTTTTTTTATTCACACCGATCTTTGGTTAAACCAAGATTTGGTCGACATTAACTTCGCAGTGAAACGGGGCATTTCAGAAAAATCAAAATTCCGGTTTGAGGTTGAATAGTGTGTTTTTTATGGATTTTAAGCGCTATATTAACATTATTATAATTATAACAATGAGACTGGTGCACTTAACCATGGTTTGATGCAGTTTCTAATACACAGACAGCCAAACCCAAGCCAAACTACCAATAAAATGACAAAAACTTACTGCACTTTCGTCCGAGGTTCTTTATTGTGTAATAGCGCAGTTGGTAGCGCGCCGGACTTCTAATCCAGGGGTCTATATTCGCACGGGTTCGATCCCATGCCGCGGCACTTATCCTTCCGACATTTGTCTTCCACCAATGGGTAGATAATCGTAAACCTATGTGGAATAGAGAAGAATCGCGATTTCACTAATATAATTCAAATTATAAGCGTCAAATTGGTTCTTGAAGAAATAGGAAGTTATCTATAGAATTTATTTGCATATTTTATTAAAGGGAGGTAATTAATATCACAAATTTTGTTCATCCTGAACAAAATTTGCGATATAGGATTATCTCCCATTAAACTCACTCAAAACTCGCTCCTCACACTCATTCAATCTCATTCAAAACTCATTCAAAATCATTCACCTTGTCAATTAAACGATGTTGTTAACTGTACCAGGAATCCATCGTTAGGTGCTCCAGTCGTCGCGATATAACTGAAAAGTTGTTGAAAGCGGCGTAAAACCCCAATTCAAATCAAAATCTTTCTTGTGTACGGAAAAGTCCGAGCGAACGGAAAAGTCCGAGCGATGATCGAAATGGTGACACAAGAGATGTCAGGTTTATATTTAATCGGGTTTTTTTCCTTTTTTTCATTCTAATCAACGCAGTTGACATTAGAATATATTTTTTTTCATTTGTTATTTAATATGATAAAGCTTGCACGTTAGCGATATATGTTACCAGAGATAGCGAAATATTTTGTCAATTGATTTCTAGGGACTAAATTGGGGGTGGGGGTTGTAAATGTTTGTTATACAAAGTTTCCTGTCCAGCCTTGCGTTACGGATGAAAACACGGGGCAATCTGTATGCAAATCATACCCTGCATTGAACATAGATTTGTGTGCAAAGCGGGGCATAATTCCAAACAATCTGCACGGCTCTGTCATCCTAAACGAAGGGCTTTATTCAACATGAAAGTTTTCGCAAGATGCCAGGGAAGTGTCACCCAAATGAGATCGCGTACTCGGATAAAAGCAGGAAACATGTCCCAAACTCTCACAAACGTGTCCCCACATTGAACACAGGTCAAGTTTCCTGAAACAGACTATAGTTTGCACTCATTCGGTCAACTTGAAATATACATCAACGGAAGTCGGTCAAGATCTATTTTAGTGTGCACTGTTTGTAAAAATAATCAATATTTATCATAACCGTTAGCCTTAACGTTTATGCACGTGAACATTTGGATAATGTTTGTTCACATTGTTGTTAGGGGAGGGGGAAGGGGGTATTTTTGTAGATTATATTTGTGTTTTCAAACGTTATGCTATGTGCTAAATGTGTGACTGATCGTGTTACATTTTGGAATTGTGGAATTTTATTCTAAAATAAAGATTATTCATGTTATGGATTATTCAAATTTTGGATTATACAAACGTCTTGTAAGTAGAACATTTTCTGTGTTATTAATGAACTGGCAGGGCGGGGCTTAGCCATGACGTAATTTGGCGAGTTTACTTTTTAATATATTTGGTTCTTTCAAAAGTTAATCCGCATATACCGTTAATGCGTGTAAATGCCTGAACACCAAAATGATCTACGTGCTCTGAGAAAGTGAACACATTTCATCGTTCGGTCACCAAAGCCTCCTAACTTCAGCACAAGCTGAAGTTACGAGGGTTTGGCAACCAATTTATGATTTAAGGTCTTAAAGCTATTTATTGCCCGCTTGCAGGCTACTGCTTGGGTCAAACGGTAAAAACAACTTGAATCCGAGTTCAGATAAGTCGGACTTGAACCCGAGATGATCTCGACTTCATGACCATTTGCCATAAGTTACGGTTTTGATCCCGGGCTCAGACAAGCCTAGGTTTGAGCTATATCTTGTATTGTTGTGAATTCCTCTCTCGTTAATGGCTCGTGTCAATGCGAAAATTGTCCTCTAAAACGTAACAGATCGCACGTGTATTGGAAACCAAGTTAATTTTTACAGTAGGAAATACATGTATAGACCTGCAATTTCAAATGAGTGATCAAAGGTCAATTTTACATTGGAAATGATAGGAGAAAACGGTTTTTCGAACCACACTCTTTCTTGCGGAACTATAGTTACATTTTTCTACAAAGGGAACAAGATCTTTTACTCTTACATGTATAGTATAGTTTGAATATTTTAGTAACCGATAATTTGTATTTGTTTCTAATCTTTTTGTCGAACAATTCGCGTGATTGTTTGAAAATCAGGCTTTTATCATTTGAATTATTACCTAATTTGACGAGAAATTATGAATTATTATTCTACCGGATGGTAATTCTAATTAAGCTCCTTTTACGCGATGACACATGACGTGTGCCTGTGTCAGGTCAAAAGATTTTAAAAATACCAATAGTTTTGCGTTTCTTTGCTCTTTCAGTATTGTTCAAAAACGCGACAAAGATAACGTTGGTCCAAATTTATTCTGCATGATTATTCAACTGGCATGGCTTAGCAGTGACGTAATTTCTATCTATCTATCTACATGCATATATACTGTCTAACTCCCCTTTCGGGTATTACTGGCAAGTAATTGCACTTATTTGTCGAGTTTACTTTTTAATATTTTGGATTCATTCAAAAGTTAGTCGATAAATAACTGCATCTGAAAACCACAAGGATTCACGCGCTTAGAGAAATTGAACACTTTTTATCATTGGGTTAACAAAGCCTCGTAACTTCAGCTTGTCCTAGCTGAAGTTACTAGGGTTTGGTTACCAACCTACAAATTAAGAACTATTTATGTCGAATATCTATTGAAGTAAGTTATTGTAAATAAAAAATGTTTTACCTTAACCTTAAGTGGAAGGACCCGTCATTTAGGCTCTGCCCTGCTAGGACAATAATCATGGATTATATTATTCGTTATAAATGAACTGGTAGGGCGGGACTTAGCCATAACGTAATTTTGCGAGTTTACTTTTAGATATCTCGTGCCCGCTTGTAGGCTACGTTTAAGCCCGTGATCATAACGGATAACGGAACCACTCACATGCTGAGCCCCGGGTTTGGCCAAGACAAGTCTCTTTCTCAACGGAGCCTCAGTTGGCTTGCAGACTGATTAACGGTATCGATTTAACCGTTTGAATCCCGGGTCCAGTCAAACCTACTCCTTGGATGGTTTGGTTGAGCCGGACTTTTATATTTATATAAGAATAATTCTTAAATTATGTATTGGTAATATAAAGTCTATTTAATTTTAAAAATCATTTTATACTGAATTTTGAAATTAAGTATCGGCAAAATATTGTTATCTGTGTATAGAAAGGAATTAAAAGAAGATACTTTGACAAGATACATTAATTTTGTAGCTTTTGTTGTATATACTGGTATAAATAATTAGATGTTAGTGGTAAAAGTCTTAAGATTTGCTTATCAATTTAGAGTTATGATAATGCGTAGTTAGAACTTATCCATTTAGGTATGTTTCAGATTTTTTTGTCAAATTAGGTAATAATTCAAATGATAAAAGCCTGATTTTGAAACAATCACCCGTATTGTCCGACGAAAAGACATGAAACATATACACATTGTCGTTAGTAACTAAATATTTAAAATACATATAAGAGTAAAATTTCTTCGTGTATTTCTGACTGTATAATTACCTTGTTTTTCAATATACGTGCGAACTGGTACGCTTTAGCGGACGATTTTCGCATTGACACGAGCCATATACGAGAGAAGAATTCACAACAATACAAGCTGTAACTCAAACCTAGGCTTGTCTGAACCCGGGATCAAAACCGTTATGGCAAATGGCCATGAAGTCGAGATCATCTCGGATTCAAGTCCGGCTTATCTGAACTCGGATTCAACATGTTTTTACCATTTGAGCCACACAGTAGCCTGCAAGCGGGCATCGGGTTCATTGAAAAGTTAGTCGGCATTAATCGTGAACGCGTGCAAATAACTGTATCCTAAAACCAAAAAGGATTCACGTGCTTAGAGAAAGTGAACACATTTCATCGTTGGGTTACCAAAGCCTCGTATCTTCAGCTAAGCTGAAGTTAAAACGGTTTGGTTACCAACCTACCATCTAGGGTGTCAATATCATTAAGTCGGCTATCTTTAGGAGTAAATGATAATGAATAAAGGCTGATTTGCCTTAACCTTAAATGCATCGACCCGTTACTTAGGCTCCGCCCTGTCAGGGCTAATCATGGATTATACTTATAGATGAATCGTGATTCGTGATTGTTCACCGACAGTCCGGATCTTGCATGAAGCGATTCGACTCTGTCAGTTTTTATCCTCCAAGTGTTATGTTGATTATTGAGTTTATTTTTTATGCCCCTGCCTCGAAAGATCTGGGGCATATTGTTTTATCATTGTCCTTAAATTAGTCTATCCGCCTGTCCGTCTGTCTGTCTGCAAAACTTAGCCTAAGAACTTAACATTGCGAATTACTTCAAGGCTATTCAAGAAACATCGATCGTAATTTGGTATGAAGATAGATCTCAATAATGTGCATCTACAAATATCAAGGTCAAGGTCATCTTTCAAGGTAAAAAAATAGAAAAATGCTGTTTCGGGTGCATTCGTGTTTCAGAAACTCATCTTGTTTTCCATAACTTGGCTTCAAAATATTGAGTTTTACGTTCAATTTTGAAGCAAGAAAATTATTTCGTTGTTGCTGACAGGTCACGCTTGTCAATGGCGTATCCAGAGTTTCTGTAAAGGGGGTTCGAATGATGCAAGTCCCGACAGGGTTTTAAGGAACGCGCGTTTGTGGACTTGAGACTCACACGTATAAGTAACCAGAGCTACATTTGTACTGATAGAAATAAATACTGTAGAACCACCTGGAAATAAACTTCAGAGAAGGATTTTAGACTGTTTTAAATAGTCCTCAATTCATTTCTGAAGTTTATCCCAAGAGGTGCATATCTATCAAACATCTTGTATAGCCTATCCAGAGAATATTTTAACATTTGCACTAGAAGTGAGGATATATATATATAGTCTCTATTTCACGCAGGGATCTCGAAACCGTAAAAGAAAACCTTAATGGGCCCTACAGTACCAGTGGTATTTCAGAATCTCTACCCTTTTTGTGGACGCTCCCAGGAGTTCGTTTTCAAACTACAATGATTTACCCAATTTTGATTGAATTTCCCAAGGAAAGAAAAGAAAAGGCCTCAGAGCCATCCTTTTTTTGAAGCCCCAAAACCCCTCTGGATCCGCCACTGTCTTTAATGAATAGTCCCTAAAAGAACCATTGGTCCAAATGTGCTTAAACGTGAGGTAATAGATGTCCATTATAAAGTCATGGTAAAAACTCATGCTTTTTAGGAATCAATAGGTACTTTTCCATTTCAACGGAATGTTTAAGAAAGTTGTAATTAATGACTTTGTGTAAAGTGATTGTTGATGTTACTGTTTCGAAAGTCATCAGTAAGACAAAAACGTCTTAAATACTTTGATGAAACTAGCCCCTGGGCTTAATTCCATTCGTTTTTGGCCTGGTTTAGTGCAACCCTGTATCCTGGAAATCGCCTAGGAAAAAGATTATCGAGTCAAAAACCGAACAACATGTGTACCACGTAGGATTTTGTGCTCAAGCGCACGCACAAATCTAGTATACGTCACTAAGTGCTTTGTGTGTTCGGCGGACTACCTGCATATAACTACGCTGTGCTAAAATCAAAGTACTGATAGTACTGAAGGCGATGGAACTGAATAGACGAAACAACACACGAGGTCAATTTTCTGGAATATAACCTTGATTATTCAAATTGTCCTTATCATGTATAGTAGATATTTTCTTACCTATCACTGCCAAAATCACTTCTGTGTTAAAGATACTTAGCTTTTATATTTGATCTTGACGGATGACCTGGCTAATAGGGAAAAGAAGAAAATGCTGCTAACTAATACTTTCTCCTTTCTCCCTAATATCATATACCCTTTCTGCTTACTAAATTGCCCACATATTCTATGTAATCTTCAATCTTTTACAATTTTGGCCTTTGTTGTATTGTAATAGATTAATCTAAATTAGAAAAATTTAATAGCTTTGTCCCGTTCTTAAAACCCTTAAACAGACGACAAAATTTTATACTGGACCAATTTGGAACAGGTTGCGGACAATAAATCAACATGAGTGTAATTTGATATATATCTAGTGTAGAAATTGAAAAATAATGGGGTATGTGTATAGGGTGGACCATATTGTGGGAAAGGGAGAAATTGGCCCAATCTATTTCTTGTGTTTCCACAGTAAAATACAACTTCTTTATAAAATTCAATTCAATATAAAAGAAAGAGCCGACGAGCTTGTGCTCCTAGAAAGACAACATTACTACGATTGTTAGACGGAATGATCAAATGGATAAATGGACTGACTAGTAGCAAACCAATCAAATCAACTTAAATTATAAAAATGCAAGTTGCGCCTGTCTGCAAAGCGCTATCGGGCTTAGTAATTCATACCTTTGGAATTAGCTGTTTTTTTTGCCGGGGGGGGGGGGGGGGGGGGGGTAATGTGACGAAATAGCGACATCATATTACCTCCCTTAATTTCGACTTATTCGCTTTTCATTCCTTAGATATTCCATAAAACAGTCACAATGTCAGTTACATACTTTTGACATACTCCTTACCTATACATTTGTTTTGGGATGGGAGGCATTTCAAAACTGTAACACGAAAACACGAATTTCATCTGAACTTTAACTAAAGCAAATAGAACAAAATAAGTCTTTAAGACTATGAACGTTTTCGAATGCATTTAATGGAAGTAACGTTGGAGTACAAATTGATTACAGATATTGTTTCAAAACGCACAATCGTATTTCATTCCGGGTCCTTAGTTTGATAGCCATGGTTAAATCGCCTTGATTCTCTAATGGTATTTGCTCTCTGAAAATATAATTAAAGAAGACTTACAGTTAACACAACCATGAAATTGATAATGTGAATGTTTTTGGAATGATTTCTGAATGAAATGGAATTAGTGAGAGGAGCGAGTTTTAAATGAAGTTAAAGGAAGGTAATCCAATATCGCTTAATACGTCCAATTGGACAAACTTGTCGATGTTTTATTACCGCCCTTTAAAACATCTGCTAACTTTCCTGTATGTGTGTCTTTACAGACCGGACCAATCAGTGACTTTAAAATTCACACCAGCCAAATAAAATCGTGGAATGATTTAATAAGTTTCAATGAAATGTTGACCTTTTTTTAAGTATTTCGAATGGGTTTTTGACGATTTTGGAGCGATTTTGAGCGATTTAAGGGAATGTCTTGAATGAAGAAATGGAGCGCTGAGTCAGCGATTTGAAGCAGTTTTGATCGAGGTGAATGTCAATTTAACGATTTTACTAACTGTAACAGAAGCTTCAATTAATAACATATGAAAATTGACTCTCATACTATTACAACCATTCACAAGGGAAAAGACTAGCTGGGGCCCAGTTACCCATGACCCATCGATTTTGGGCTTAGACCCTGTGTTTTTGAAGAAATTGCCTATATGCCTAATGTTAAATATTGAATATTTGCAGTCTGGGCCCCTAGTTTAAAATTGCAAGTCATTTTCCCTGCATTCAACATCACATCACTAGTTTATGCATTCTTTCAACACACTCAAATGTTTGAAACTCTCAGAAACCATTCAAACCACTCCGATACAAGTAAAAAATACTCCACAATTACTATTTCAATCGAATAATTCAAATCAATGAAATTTAAATGACATGTGATCATTTGAAATTGTTTGATCTGTCCGTGAAGATTTTTGCCGGAGCCAGGAATAGAGCGTTGTCCGAGATTTGATATTTGGTATGAGAATGAGGGGGGGGGGGGGTTGTTATATTGATGGACATTTTGACTTTGCATAAATAGCCTGAAGAATATGCCGCGAAAGGGAGAGAGAAGAATGATTTCTTTAATGCTTTTTGATGGTTTATCGAGAAATAACGGTAGATTATCACTTGATAATCTCACAGCAAAAGCTTTGCCACTCGTGAAAATATAGCTTTTGTTGTTCACTCAATGAAATATAAATCGATCTTACACTGAAACAAACGATTATCCTCTATATCTTGATGTTATGTGGTATCATCATTGTAATTTTTATTACTAAAGTTCGAACTTACAGAACATTTGAAGTTATCGTTTTGATCTTATCTACAAAAATCCACTATACGATCCGGTCATTAAGATAATACTAAAACCTTTCTGTCCGTAACATATATTCAAATAAAAACATAAAATGTATCACAAAGTGATAAGTCTTCATTGTTTAAATTCATCATATTTTGCAAAATTTATATAAAAAAAGCCTGATAAAGCTCTCTGTCTAAGATTTAAATGATATCATACTTCGGAAAATACGCAAAAAAGATAAACGAAGCGGTCATGCTTTTTTATCTAAATAACTTCACATTTAAAAAGATTAAATAAGAACGTTACATACTGTAATATCGTCCAAGTCCTCGGCCTCCCCCATAGCCGGCACCTCCACCAAATCCTCCACCAAATCCACCTCCGAATCCTGGACCTCCGTATCCTCCACCGAAACCAGCTCCACCTCCAAATCCACCGCCGAATCCTGGGCCTCCAAATCCTCCACCAAAACCAGCCCCGCCTCCAAAGCCTCCACCGAATCTGGGACCGCCAAAACCTCCACCAAAACCGGCTCCGCCTCCATATCCGCCACCGAATCCCGGTCCACCGAATCCTCCACCAAATCCAGCGCCTCCACCAAAACCGCCTCCAAAGCCTGGACCTCCGAAGAATATTGGGTAACCAAATCCACGTCCACCTCCGTAACCACCTCCGAAACCACCTCCAAAACCACCTCCGAAACCCGGACCACCGAAGCCACCTCCAAAACCTCCACCGAATCCGCCGCCTAATCCAAATCGGGGACCGCCAAATCCGAATCCGCGCCCACCGCCAAATCCTCCACCGAAGCCAGGACCGAAACCGAAACCTCGTCCAAATCCTCGTCCTCGGCCGAATCCTCTACCTCTTCCACCGAAACCAAACCCTCCTCGTCCAAATTTATCATTGTCTATTTCGTAATCAAAATCTTTGTTGAAACCTCGTCCTCCGAAACCACCTCCGAATCCTCCGCCAAATCCGCCGCCAAATCCGCCTCCGAATCGACCTCCAAAGAATCCGGGGTATCCAAATCCATATTTACCGTTGTCATCATCGTTTTCATTTTCGCCAACTGAAAAACAGTTAGAAATATCGAGAAATTGACAAGTTTAGTGACTTTGGAATGTATTTTTTAATGGTTTTTGAATTGATATTGAATAGGTATTTGGGGTGAATTTGAAATTGGAGGGAGGTGATCCAATATAATTAATTTCATTCTTCTTTGACGAATGTATCTATATTTTCATCACCCTTAAAAAATTAACGCACTTTCTTTTAATGTTTTTTGTGTGAGTGTCTTCGAGGACGATTAAAAGTTAAAGGCCGCTAATAGAAGTAATTAATGATTTATTCAATTTGAGTGAAGTTTTGAAAGATTGTGAAAGATTTTAGGCGATTTTCGAAAAATTTCGGTGTGTTTCTGAATGGTTTTATTGAGTGTTTGAAATGAATGAATGGAGCGATTTAGAGTGAAAGTGGTGAGTATCAATTGTCGCACTTGTGAAGTTGTTGGAAATACCATGTACTATGGCAATTCCAGGCCTGTCGACAGCCAATTTTAAAAATAATGAACAGTGATTTTACAGTTTAATACACTATGAAATTGAAATGATGAATGATTTTGGAATGAAATTGAATGAGTTAAATGAGTGGGTTTTGAGTGCAATTAAAGGGACGTAATTCAACATCGCTAATTTTGTTCGGGGTGAACAAGATAATCGATATCTATCACCTCTTTTAAATAAAATATGCGTATTCATCTCTTTGTGTTCATTCGTGGACTAATCAGACAGTATTTAAACTCCAAACGAGCCACTAAAGTTGTAGAATAATTTTATTGAATAGTCTGAATGAAATGTTGATCGTCGGGAAACATTTCGAAATGTTTTACCTCCCTTTAATGAAATATGAATACAATTTCTATGAATAGATTGTTATGTCTTTACGCACCCATCATACGCTTACAAAATTAAACTTTGTTTGAGAAATCGTGGATCATATCTATAGACCTGCAATTTCAAGTGATTGATCAAAGATCAATTTTACATTGAAAAGTGGTAGGAGATACCGGTTTCTCGAACCGCACTTTTTCTTGCGGAACTATACCGATTTTTTTATGATGTTGAAATTATTTCAGTGAATTTGAAGCATTTTTGAATGAATTGAGTGAGTCTTAGAAATGAGTAAATAGAGCGCTGAGTGAGCGATTTAGAATGTTTTTAATTCAGATGAATGTCAATTTCATTATGTAACTAACTAACTGTAATGAATTAGATTGAATACTTACATGCATAAGCATAGGCGATAAAAGCGAAAATCAGGAGTATGGACGACCTCATTCTGTAAAGAGAAAACAATGTGCTGCCTATATTTTTTTACTTGGCGGGTAGAAACCTTGTTAACTGTTTTGCGTCCAGGATAAAAAAAAAGTTTGCAAACGTTACGAAATTTTTCTTCGCTTTGCAAGTGAGTATACGGAAAAAGCGCGGAACAATTTCGCAAATGTTTCGCAAATGGTTTTCATTTCGAACGCATAGCGTGTCTTTTCATTTAATTAAGCTGGTATATTGTCAGTTATTCTTGACATATCAGGGTGCGGTTAAGGCTGAGAAAACAACATCTTAAATTTGTGGAATTTGATTAATTTTCATACTTAACCGACCCATCTTCTTCAAAAGTTAAATCGCTGACCTACCAAAGCAGAGATGTCTGCTCTAATGGAGATTCCGCTTTTGTTAAATTACCTTAATTCTCTTGATTTTTGATACGAGAACAAGATTTTTTTTAAAAGACAATTAAAACAATTGCTTAAAAAAAAAAAAAAATACGTCGTTCTTCAAAAAAAGAAAACTCGCAAGATGACGTCACGGAAAAATCTTCAAATGTGGAACTTACCTTTCGGCTAGGGTTTGTGGCAATGCGCCGTTTGAATCACATCCTTGTGTTTAAATACTTTCCTTTATGGCCGCCCCAACCTTTGGATTGTGATTAGATAAAAATAAATCAAAATTGATTGAAATATAAATTACTCAATTGTCATTAAAACCCTTTGGCGAATTTGTTATTATATTACTTTATGGTATCCTTTGTTAATCACCAACTCGTTTTGGTAAACGGTACAGCTCAAAATAAATGTGGCCTGTAACGAGTAAAACGGGGCCATCTTGGAAGTGCGTAAAGTGTCGAACCTTGTCAGACTGCGCGGAATGCGCAGACTGAATATGGTCGAAACTTTTCGCGCTTTGCTTATTTTCTGAATTAAGAACGATCAACCAATGGATTGGTAATTGTTAATCGAAATTGGATAGCAGATGGAGGCTTGGAAAGGATGAAATGATAGATTGATTGAATGGAGTTTAACGCCACTTTCAACATTTTTCCAGTTATATCGCGGCGGGTGGAGCACCTAACAATGGTTTCCTGGTATTTCTCTCGCCAGTACAACCACCACATTCTTTCCTAGCCTCCAGCTGCTATCTCACATAGGTCTACGATGATCAACCCATTGGTTAGAGACAAATTGTCGGAAAGAATGAGTGCCGCCGTCGTGGAATGAAATGATAGAACTAGTGCAGTCAACAACATTGTGAAATTGACAAGGTGAACGATTTTGGTATAATCTTAAAATGATTTTGAATGAGTGTGTGGAGTGAGTTCATGTATGAGTTTAATTGGAGGAAATCCAATATCGCAAATTTTGTTCAGGATGAACAAAAAATAGCAATGTTTATTTCCCCCTTTAATAAAATGTGCATACAATTCTATAAACAGCTCTCTATTTCTTCAAGAACCTATCAGACGTTTACCATTTGAAATATGTCCATGAAATCGCGATTTTTCTCGTTTCATTCATTTTGAATGACGTTGTTGATTCTATATTTTCAGTGAGTTTGGGGCGTTTATGAATAGTTTGGGTGTGTGTGAATGGTTTTGATCGAGATGAATGTCAATTTCACGTTGTTGTAATTAAATTCAAGGCACCCATAGTTATAGTACAGCATCGTGAAATTGAAAAAGTGAATGATTTGTGAATAATTAAGGAATGAAATTGAATTAGTATATAAATCGAGTTGTTAGTGAAATTATAGGGAAATAATACATTATCGCAAGTTTCGTCCAAATTGGATGAAATAAGCGATAATTTATAACCTCTCCTTAAAAGTATCTCTGTTCTTTCAAATTTTTGTGTCTTCAAGTCCGAATCAGAAATTCTAAAACCCACAACAGCCATTAAAATTTTGCAATAATTTGATTCGAACGACATGTTGAATGTTTTGAACAAAGAAAAAAAAATGTTAAAAACGGCGTAAACCCCCATTAAGAAAATCAGCAGACAAATGAACTCTTTGAACTCATTTCGGTGACGTCTTCAATTGTTCTTAATCAGACGATATTAAATGCCTGGCATTTACATGTGCGTTCAAACGATGATCCTTGACATAAATCATTTATCAAACGTACATCTTCTATATGGTAATAGATTCATATATATCAGCAAAGTATTTATCATTTGTGACACGTCACGCGAAAAGGGGGCATCTGTGTTATGCGAAAAGTCTCGACCTTATTCAGTCTGCGCCGTTCGCGCAGGCTGACTTGGGTCGAAATTTTTCTTAGACAGTTTAAATTTTCTGAATCAAGAATGAAAATCGTGCCTGCCTGTCTAAGTTTGTTTCAATGTCTTTTCTAGGGGAAGGGGGGGGGGAGGGGGGGGGGGGGGGGGTGGAAGACTGCATATTTTGGGACATACTTTAGAGAAGGTGATATTTTGAAGGTGATAGGGGACTATTTTACATAGATAAATATAAAAAACTTTTGTTTTTTCGCAATTTGAATATCGATTTTCAACAAAATTGTCCCTAGGTTTTGAAGCCTCGATTAGACACGCAACCCTCGCTTGAACAATGCCAGATACAGTCTTTTTTTTTATCAAACATTTATTCAATGGAGTTCTAAGTTGGCTCCTTTTTTGTAACGAGTTTTTAATTTTTAGTTTCTCCTACTTAAAAGGGGTGTTGAAGTCCACTGAAAAATCATTTGATATACTTATTTCCGGTCCCGGGTGAATATTGTTGCCTACTTTGTCATAACATAACATAACATAATCTTTATTTCATCCAGTAAGACATACATTATACCTGGGGATATTAAACAAAAATATTTCAGCGGGGATATTTAACAAAAATATTTCAGAAAGCGAGCAACTCAGTTAGACTGGTCCCATAGTCTTTTATTAAGATTGCCTACAATGGGCTATTCTGATAGTTGACGGTGGAACCAGTCTTCACTCGGGTAGGATTCGGACCAGAAATAAGTTAGCCCTTACTTCCATGGTCAGAATTATTAGCTTGCAGCGGTTTTGCGATCTTGAAATCGAAGCAAGATTTGTAATCATGCGTTTGGGCTTAGTGCAAATAATTTATTCAATATAATATAACATTCTAAGTGCTAATACGAAAGACATGTAGTTGCCGTTATAGCGCTGTTGGAAGCGCATTGTACTCACAGTCTTCTATCATGGGTTTGATACAGGCGCAGGCACTCTTGATAGGGCTAGGAAAGGATGTTATGGTAGTAATGGTGTAAGAAATACCAGGAATCCATTGTCGACCTGTCAACCCAGTCTTAGACTGGCCCTATGATCTATTGTTAAGATAGCTTAGAATTGGCTATTCTGATAGTTGACAGGAATCCATTGTTAGTTACACCAGCAACCGCGATATGGCTAAAGAATAGTAACAAATGGTGTTCAACCGAACAAAAACACAAAATGTATACACTAACAAATGTATTTATTTTTTCTACTTTTGATAATTGTTCCATCATTTCATGGCGACATGTGTACCTTACCATGGATTCCCTATATTTCTCGATTCAGTATTAACAGTATTCTTTCTGAATCCCAACTACTCATCACACATTGACCTAGGTGTTTTCAAAACATCAGTGGGAGATATAGTTAAGGACAAAGTAAAATTGGCAAGCTGTCGGCAGGTATCGAATCCGGAATCACTAGTTTAGGAGTCTTAACAACATTCAATCGCGGAAATAGTATTTCTGTCAAGGGCGTTATAACGAACAGAAGGGGTTTGTTTTCTTAGTATCCGAACTTTTAACCCTTATTCTGCTGAATTTAGATTATGTTTGAACAAATTTCCTGTTTATTTAACATATCAAGTCTGCTCCAATTTTTTCCACAAAAATGAAGTAGAATGCAGAAAGAGAATGCTAAGATCCGACTTGCACAACTGTGCAGGTTGATCAAAGTCGATACTGTCTGTCAAAGCTTTGTTCACAACAGGAATATCGATGGCTCAGTGCGAAACAGTTGTAATCGCATATAAACATATAGGCAGAAACAACTGTTATGCACTGAGCCATCGATATGTCGTGGAGATTGGGAAAAAGGATGAAATGAAATTCTGCGCCAAAATGAAATAGTTCGGCTTCAAATGGGGGGGGGGTCGTTTGAACCCCTCGAACCCACTCTTTCTACTCCTTTCATGCTTATTAGTTAACTTTAAAATGTGTCGATCAAGACTCGTGCATTCTGATTGGATTATAAATAGTTTCATTCATCAAGAGCATTTTGGGTTCGCAGCGCACTAACTTGTACTTTAAGAATCGTGGTTTATAACGTGCAAAATTCTAATATATGAAGAGACTACTTTCAGGTTCATATTTATGGAACGTAAAACCTAATCACACTCATCTAATAAAGTGTAATTAGGTTTCTAGATTCATGATTCCTCCATCAAATCAACACTTATTCGCTTCATATTCGCATATTCTCTTCAAGAAATAGAAACTAGATATCGATGGCTCATAGGCAGTTACAACTGTTTCGCACTGAACGCGACAGTTACTACATATATAATACATACTTAGTGTTTTGTATGGAAAAAAATATCTAACGAGGTTGGGAGAATTGATCATTGTCGAGGCTCTGCCGAGACAATTACCAATTCTCACAACCGAGTTAGATATTTTTTCATACAATACACTTAGTACGTATTATATTTATCTTATAACCTCTTTTTGTCTTGTTTTAGTCGATGTTTCTAACTTAAATGCTAGTTTCTAAAAATAACTGTATGATATTATTGTTCTAAAAATAACTATGTGATATCATAAAAAATATCATACGGGTTGTTATCATACGGATACTTGTATAGTTATAAGATAAATAATGATAACATTCATTTGTTGTATGAATCAACTATTTTAACAGTCATGTGTATAAGATAATCATGCTTATTTCGATCGACAATAAATATAAGAAATGTCAGGTCATGACACAAGTTAATTCTAAATTCATTACTATATAGTTTTGATTTTTCTCGTCACGCTAAAATGTAACATCGGAAGAGCGTAACAAAACAAGCTCGGCTGCAGGTTCTTAATAGCGATGCAATCGAAAGAAATCGAAATAGAGGCACCTAATTTAATTACATTTGAAATTGGTGGGCCACACTCGTTATTGCGTTCAGACGCTTCCGAACGTTTAAATTTCTCGATGAATCTAACTGTATCTCAGTTTGGACATCAGCCCATTTCAGGTCGTTAAAGGCATACGTTAACGGACAAAACCAGGTCGTTGACGGTAGTAAATTCATGTACCGTTAACGCCCGGCTTTTTTATTTAAATATCCTCGGTTTGGGCCTTTACTATACACATTGACAGTTTTTTTGTTTAACATTAAAAAAAGAGCATGAATAAAATTGTCGATCCTATTCCCACGTTAATTTTCATGACGTCATTTCCTTACCAAGCAACGTCGGTATACACAAAAGTGACGGCGCAATGCATAAAGCGATTTTTCCGACACATTTTCGGTTCTGGAGCTAGGTTTAAATCGTTCATATGAAATATTTTGCAATATCTGTTCGAATGAATACCTTAGTCTTTCTTTTTATGCAATAATAGCGTCAATTCACGTTTTTTCAGGCGTTAACATTTGCAGAGACCCTCAAAATGCTTTGCACTCGGGCGTTAAACCATTTTTCGGGTCTCTGCAAATGTTAACGCCTGAAAAAGGTGAATTCACCCCATATTAAACAATCGCATGAAATAATAAACAGTAGTGTACTTTTCAAACGAAATGACAGAATTAATTCGATAATGTCATAGGAGTCAAGGAGACTGAGCGAGCGATATAGGACAATCAAAGTCCTTTCGTTGAAATTCATTGAACAAATAACATAAACTAAATGCTTCTCATTTATTCAAACATTTTGAAATAGAAAATGCACATCATTAATATTTGTATCAGTTTAACAAGGCGGGCATGTTCGGGTCATTCAGGGAGGCTCTGTTATCATTCCGTTGGCTCAATAGTATTTTCTTCCTGAAATGTATAGATATATTTGGCAATAAACCTTACTTAAGGTAGTGGATCCGTAAAAGCACCACAACGTTATCGAAGTAATCAACTTTGACAGTGTTAACTCAATCGGTAACCTTCAGCGATTCTACGGAATAGACCTCGGGAATAATACGGGCGCAGCCATGAAAGCGCGTCATTGCGCAAGTGGGTTTATATGACGTCACACACATAAACGATCCTGCTAAGGATGACGTTGCATAAAACAAAATCAACGAAAGAAGAATAATGGGCATATCATAATTTGATAACAAAACGCAGTGTCTTGCTGCGTTTTGTCATCTAATTATTATATGCCCAAAAGATCTCGAAAGACGATCGGAAAGAATGTGGGTTTTTTTTGCGTAATAACCGAAGTACCACTAGGAGCCGAATTACCTAAAAAAATGACCCAAAATTACTACACTTACGTCCGAGGTACTTTTCAAGTTACGGAAAAGTCCGAGCGATGTTCCGAATGAGTGTTAACCGAGGTTTAACGATTTTATTACGAATATTCGGTCAACATTGTGAATGATGATGCGTTCCGAAATGTTGCGGATCTATTACGTGTCCACTACCTGAAGTAAGTCCATTCCTACTAATAAATGTGGAAAATGGCTCAACTCGCCTTTTCTCAAACGGTGTCGTTTTCCTATTCGATTTAGAGCGGATGATAATGGTATAGTAACGTCACATCAAACATAAACGATTTCGTAATCGCTATATTTTAAAAATGACAAAGCGTCCTATACACTATTACGCCAACGACGTGAAAATCGGAAAAACGTTTGGCTGAACGGAAATATAACGATTTTTGCCGAAGCTTTCCGACATCCGAGAATTCCAAAATTCCAAACAAAGGATGTTCTACCGGAGGTGATATTTGCATTAACTAGGCATTTATTATAAACGGCTTCTGTTTTTTTTTGTTTTTTTTTTTTATAATGATTTGTAGTAATATGTACATATAGCGATTACAAATAGAGAGCTTCGGAACGAAAGGGTTTGCGGTTTCGGATTTTTTTTTATTTGAGGTTATGCGCCATATTTTTCTACCTTTCTTTTTTTCACATTTTAGTTCGGCTGTTTTCGGAAAAAACACGAGGTACTGTTGTAGCCTTGTCGCCGTTGTCGTCGTCGTCGTCGTGCGAAATCTTTGACATTTTGTGAAATCTGTGGTTCTACTGAGGGGTCAGTGCAACACTATTGTAAGTGCCTATATATTTATAGGCACTTACAATAGTGTTGCACTGACCCCTCGATTTAGCACACATGTTCACTATCAAAAGACAAACATACAATACCAAGGGTTAACCCTTGATGCTTTTTGTTCGAATTATGTCCCTTTTCGCCTTTGTTTTTTATATCACTATCCTGCACCATACAGCCGAGCGAGGGCACTCGTTGGCGGTGCCCTTGTTCGGATGTATCCTGGAGGTTGGAGCATCTACATAGATTCATGTTTCTTCTCGGCCCTGTTTTACTATAAAGTACTTTTTAGACTTCAGATGCTATCACACCTAGAAAAGCCACGAATACCTCTACATAACCCGATTGCTTTTGAGTAAAAGCACCTTATTAGGAACTCAAAGTAGAAATTTATGTCAATCACTTCATTGCATATATGCAATTTTGGATTTAAGGACTGAAAATTGGTATTTCTGTTATATTATACATGCATTTACTTCATTTCATCGATATCTTATAATTACGTCTTCCAGCCCATTAATGCTACATGTAGCCATTGATCCAGAACGAACGAGATGATCTTATATTCACTTTTCAAATTTATTTCATTGAACTTCAATCAATTAAATGTGGGCGTATTGTGAGACATTGGTTAAAGACTGCCGGTAAAAGGGAGATCAATGTTATGAATTAGTTTAGATATAGCTGTAAGAGTTACTTCCCTTATTACATGCTTCCCAGCGATAAAGATGAGAACCGGTCTATAGGTGTTTCACATGTTGGGAATGGCGACTAATGAAGGAACTTATAAATAAAACTAATAACTTTTTAAATTAATGATTGTGTTGTTAATTCAAAGAATGCAACCCGTTAATCACGATAAGTTAAAAAGCGATGTTTGGGGGTAAATTGACACGAATTATCGTATCTAGTCTTACGTATCATATCTTTCTTTATAAATTTATGCGCATCTTGTAGGGCGGGTTAGGTAGTTTTTTGAAAAAAATTGAATGTTTCGTTGCAAATACAAAAAAAGTCAAATTAGTTATTATTAAAATGAAGCTTGTCGAGAAAAGAGGACAATAAAGGAGTGGTCAGGAAATACAATGTCCTTTAATTGAATCATGGAAACGGATAAAATTGAGGTTCAGCCTTTCTCCGTTACATAGTTCTATTCTGTTAGCCTATTTTTAATAAATCTTAACCCCTGAATGATAAACATATGCGTGTGTAGGATTTTGAAATTTATACGCACTCAGAAGGCGATCAACATATAATATAGGATAAAGGCGATATGTGGACTGTGACAAAAGATGAATGACCTCCGTCCGCTACATTTTTCTATCGTTCGTGCGTTTGTGAATTATCAAAACATCGTAACTACAGCTTGAATAAGCTGTAGTTTTGATGTTATGACCATTCATCACCGACATTTTTCGTTAAAAGATTTATTTCTATAACGTACTCGTTTAATGTATGTAATGGTAGTTACGCCACTGAAAAAGAATTGAAAATATCGCCGGTCAAATATTATATATCAGCCCTTTCTTTAAAACACCCCATGAGATGAGCATTTAAACAGCTCAGACTCAGGCTGGAATTAGTGTTTGTCGCTATAACTGTAATATCATCGGATTTCGAGCTGCTTTTAAGTTTGAATCCTCTATGCAGATATTCCGGGGATGTGATTGTGTTTCATTATAATATGTCAGCAAGCTGAACAGGGGCCAAGTTGCTTATAAAAATAGTTCCTCTAGTGAAACTGAGTAGTCTTATCGTCACTATAGGTGTAATATCAAAACTGAGCTCTGACCTAGGCGTTGAGTATATTACCATAGGTATATGAGTAAACCTTAAGATCTAAGACAAGCACTAAGTTTCATTTGAAAGGTAATTTGTATCTTTTTATATGTCTGTTTTGTCAATTTTGAAAGACTAGCACGGAAATTTAACCGTTAAAGGTAGATTTCACGGCTTACCGCTCAAAATCTACTTATAGTTACGATATCAAAATTTATAACACTGGGAAATCCCAAGATTTCACAACCAGGAATGAAATAACTTTTTTTTATAAAGTGACTTGCCGTAAGGTCTGTAGTATGACCGATATCCATAACCATATCCCAAACGCGGATATGGATAACCATATCCGAAGCGAGGGTATGGGTAACCATAACCAGAACCTAGGTATCTTGATCCATAACCATAACCGATGCCAGAATATCTGGAGCCATATCCATAGCCGCTGTAGTCATTGTAATCATTATAATCACCGCCGTATCCATAACCATCGCCATAACCTTCACCATAATCACCATAATCTCCACCATAACCGCCTCCGATTCTGTATCCACCGCCTAATCGGAAACCGCCAATACCGAAACCTCTTCCACCGAAACCATAACCGAAGCCGCCGATTCCATAGCCATATGGTCTACCGTAACCATATCCATAATATCTTCTGTAACCATAAGGGCGTGGATAATCTAAAGGAAGAGTAGTACAGTTAACAACACCGTGAAATTGACAATCATTCCGATCAAAACCATTCTTAATCGCTCACTCAATGCTCCATTCCTCCATTCCAAACACTTACTCAAACCATTCAAAAACGCCTCAAAATTCATCGAAATGATAAGATCACTGAAGATAAAAATAAATTCAAAATAAAAATACCAAGAAAAAATAGCGATTTCACTGAAGTAGTTGAAAGTATAAGTGCCTGATCATTTCTTGAAAAGATAGGAAGCTATTTATAGAACTTGTATGCATATTTTATGAAAGAGTGGAATAAGATATAGCTAATTTTTTCCAACCTAAAACAAAATAAGCGATGTTGGATGAACTCCCTTTAATTTCAATCATTTACCATACTCTTTCATAATCGTTCAAAATTCATTCCAAAACAATTCACCTTGAAAATTTCACGATCTTGTAAACTGTAACTTGTCAGTAAGATAAACCGACAAATTCAAAATGATATTTTGTATTTCTAGGATTAAAACAGCTAGTTATGGTTCAATCCAGCATGAACTCACAAGTTCACGCACGAAAACAACAACAACTACAATTGATTGATTGAATGGGGTTTTACGCCGCTTTCAACATTATTTCAGTTATATCGCGGCGGCCGGAGCACCTAACAATGGATTCCTGGTATTTCTCACGCCAGTACTACCATTACATCCTTTCCTAGCCTCCGACTGCTATTTCACATAGGTTTACGATTATCTACCCATTGGTGAAAGACAAACGTCGGAAAGGATATTTGCCGCCACCGGGGATCGAACCCACGACTTCCAGATTGGAAGTCTTATGCCTAACCAACTGCGCTATGGTGGCGGCTACAACAACTACAAACCTATAGAGTAAAATTTTGTATAGTGTACCGGTCACGTGGTCTTATGCACTCGTGTAAAAAGATTTAAAAAACGTAAACCGTGTTAACCTATCTAAAGGTAACAACATTTGATTAAAAAAAAAACAGATGAAAAACCTAGCCCGCCTATAACAGTGCATTGCTTTTAGCAATACTTTGCAGAAACAGTGTCCTTACTATTTTCTAGGTTATGTAAATAGTAAGCCGAACTTTTGGATGCACATATATATCTGTGATAACAAGCGTCAATCTTACAAAGGGACACATAATACCAACTCTCTCTTTTAAATTTATTGACTTTCTTTCTTTTTTTTCGATTTATCATAGTCAAATATTCACAAGCTATTCAAAGCCTTAGTCGACGGTTGTTTATGCGTTAATTGATTTCCTTTCTAATGCCATTAACGAAAATTATTCCCTTGGACAAATGTACTGCAAAATTATTTGACGTGTTTTGTAAAATGACGCAAAACGTTTGATGTGCACATGTTTGTCTGTGATAATAAGCGCTAGTCTTACTCAAGGGCACACAGTGCCAACACCCTCCTTTAAATTTGTCGATTTTCTTGATTTTTTATACTTATCAGAGTCGAGAATTCACAAGCTATTGTATATGGTCGACGGCTGTTTATGCTTTAGTTGAGTTTTAGTCTATTGCTATTAACGAAAATTCATCCCTTGGACAAATCTACTGCAAAAATCATTTGACGTGTTTTGTAAAATCGCGTAAAACGTTTGGTGTGCACATATATGTCTGAGAAAATAAGCGCCAGTCTTACTCAAGGACACACAATACCAACTCTCCCCTTTTAATTCGTGGAGTTTTTGATTTTTTTTTTCGATTTATCAAAATCAAGTACATGTATTCACAAACCATTGTAAGCCTTGGTCAACGGCCGTTTGTGCTTTTGTTGAGATTTGGTCTATTACTATGAACGAAAATTCTTCCTTGGACAAATGTACTGAATGAATTATTTGACGTGTTTTGTAAACTTAAGTCAAACTTTTTTTCTTCTTATTTGTTTGCCTCTTTCGATATACAGCTGCTGTTTGATTCTATTTACACATTTCGTATGACATTATACATCATTTTGGCGCAAAATTGATTTGAATGTTACCTATATAATAGAGCTATTTATTGATTGTTTTTGATTGTTATATTTATAGAAGAACGATGTACGTTTGGTCAGATTCGGTCGGAAAAGCTTGCTTCGGTGGCGTGGTGAAGTGCAGGTGCATGATTTCATTGGTGGTCGAACATTTAGTAAGATAGAGCCTGCATAGTGAGGTTTACAGTAAACATAAACTTTTCGACTCAGGCACAACCTACAACAAAAGTTAGTATTTTCTCTTAACTTTCCTGTGCAGCCTTTAATACATACTATATGTAAAACATAGAGGATATTGAATGAGTGGTCATGGAATACCAAATTTATTAAACGAGTCATCTATAAACAGATAAAAACGAGGCTGCGCCGAGTTTTATCTGTTTTAGATGACGAGTTTACTAAATTCTGTATTTTATGAGCACAAATTTTATATATTGTTTATAATATGACCCGAATTTTATCGAAAAATCGTCAAAATTCTTGATATTCAACGTTTCAATTTTCCGCGAAACTTATAACGCCGTTTAAAAATGACATCACAAAACATAGATTATGACGTCATTTTCGCGGTTACAAAATAGCGTTGCTATTCGCTCTAAGCTCATTTGCATAGTTATTCCACTAGTGTAATAACACCAATGTAATATCAAAAATATTCAACGGGATTATTTCACCCCGGCGACGTAGGTCATATTATAAATATATATACTAATTCATTCTTACATTGTCAGTTGAATAACTTACATGGTAAGGTGCATGAAGCAAGGGCAACCAGGACGGCAAAGATGAGCAAGATCTTCATTTTGATTCTGAAAAGAGACATAAAAAGGACGTCGTTTAAAGTCCCCGTCTGTGTTCTTGAATATTTCCGGAACGCAAGACAATGATCTTAGACGACTATGTACGGAAAACTAGATTTTTATTCTCAAAAATATGCTTGTATTTGTCATTCCAATATTTGGTAATACAAATGATTATGATGCCATGATCTAAATATAGGCCTAACTTGATATATATTTATAACCCGCAACATTTCGGACTCCAATAAGAATACCGCTCCTGCAAGTGAGCGTATTGCACGTGAACAAAATCTCATTTACATATTTTACTTTATACGGCAGATCATGCGTTTCACGAAAAAGCCGCGGTTTGTCGATTGATTTGTATTTTTATGTAACTCATCTTTCAAAAGACAAAATCAAGAAAAAATATTCAAAGCATATTCTGGAAAGAGGGATTTTTTACTCTAAGCGCAGACTGTGGCATTAAGAAATTATTATTCGGGCTAACTTACAACCAAAACTTTCTATGTCTGTGGTACTTTTACTTATGATTGTTCATTCAATTTCTGCGATAAAAGTACGCTGAATATAATATTCGACATTGGAGGTTTTTTTTCAAAATCGACATCAGCAACAGATCAAAAATTAAATTTCAAAGAAAAAAAAATATATTTTTTTACTAGTTTTTGTTTATGTGGTTTAAAATAATATTACGTTAAAGTTTTTCTAACAACAAAATAAAGAAAATGTGTGTGGATAAAATTTCTTCCAAACGCGAATTTCGTAGTCGGGTTTCAAAATGTTTCGCTGCCGCATTCCAATATCAATATGGCTATCATAAATCTTTTTACATTTAAAAAAAAAAAAAACAATTTTTTTTGTACAATTACCAGGATAAATTTCGTTAAGATACGTTTAAAAATACTAATTTTCAAAAACGTATTATTTTTAAACATCTTACGTTATTTCATTGCGGATTGTGCTTTCTCGGCACTCTAAGACGAACATGATTAAAGTTGATTGATAGTTAAATGACTTCCATTAGAAAAGGATTAGTCTTAGTCATTACTTGAATAGAAATAGCAATTAAAAACAAATACGCGTGGCAAAAACTACGATTAACAAGAAGCGCTTCAGAATAAAACGGTGTCATAACGTCTAAATGGAAAAAACGACGTTAAAAAATGTGAAGTATTTAGATATGAACATAGTTTCAATAAAGCCTGGTGTGAACCACATCAAACTTATGTGGGTTATACTTCTGGTCGGCGAATATATGAACTAGTATCTAGTTTATATATTGTACAGTAAATGTCAAATAACGTCCAGTCTCGTTAAAGTAGTCGACCCGTAATAGTTACGCAATATTTCGGACCATATGTTCTTTAACAAGGTTAGTCGAGGTTTTCTAATGAAAATCATTAGTAAACCTCGGCTAACACTGTTAAAAATCACGACTTCCGATACCTTGTTGAACTATAACGGGCCCAATACCTTTAAACGGATACACAGTCACCTAAGTCCTATGATTGTTAAGCCAATATAACATTTGTTTTTTGAAGATATATTTTTTAAACACACAGAGAGATCATTTAAACAAATCCTGCGGTTTATCAAATACATGTACTTTCAATGCAAACGAAGGGCCATATCGCCCACCACCCGGTGACCCATAACAGCAATACTCTTGAAAGCGGTTTAAAATATGAATACAACAAACAAATCATATTTCCTAAGTCTGAAATAAAATATGAACAAAATAAACAAGTCATATTTCCTAAGTCTGAAATAAATACGTATACAACAAACAAAAGATATTTCCTAAGTCTGAAAAAATACGAATACAACAAACAAATCATATTTCCGAAGTCTTAAACGACATTTTTAAAACGATTACATTTAGATCTAACTTGATGAAATAGACTCTCTTTAAAACAATACTTACATGTAAAACGAAACAGAAAAAAAAAGAACACAGATAAGCTAAAATAAAAAATAAAGCAGGGGCCCGTTTTACTAAACATCTTACGAAAAATATAATAGTAAGTCAAAACCACAAATCATACCTGGTGTTTTCATAAATTGTCAGATTATGTCTTTCAATATCTCATTAGAATCGTCTTAAGAAGACGATTCCAACTTGAGATGATTCCAATGAGATGATGCATGGCAGAATTCCATATTGTAGTTACTACTGCAGAAGCAACTTTAATGTTTGACTAACGCAAAAATGATTGTAAGATGTTTAGTAAAATAGGTCCCAGAATTCTAATAACTTACCTTTAAGAATTTTTGATGCTGCTAGTATCTGATGTAAGCGTTGTGCTTTTATAGGCTTGGGTGAGCCTAAAACGTGCAAAGACCAATTAAATGCCCATCAATCTAACGTCTCGTCATTATAGTAATTGATGGCCCAAGACGCATAGTAAGGCATTTATTTACTATTTTCGATTATAAATTGAATATTCGGTAAAAAAAAAGAGAATGCACTTAATAAAAAGAAAAAAAAAAGAATAGTGTAAGCAGAGACCTGCATTTCTGTTGATTATCAAATCAGTCTTGATCTTCGTCAATGGAATACATGTACTAAGGTGGGATACTTTGTCTGGCCCGTAAGCCTATCGGTAAGCGTTCAAGACTCGTTATCTGTTGGTTATGGATTCGAACCAATACGAATGCCCGCAATTTCTTTAATGCTTTTCGGTGGTTTATCGAGAAATAACGGTAGAATATCACTTGATAATCTTACCGCAAAAGCAATGATTATCAAAATTTTATACCCTGCTTTTGTGCATTTCACCCTATCTTACGTCATCTATACCGGGCGAAATAAGTGACGTCACAATGAACGTTGCATAGCAATCCCGTGCAAAATGACGCGCTCAACGAAAATATGTCCTAGAAATTTCACACTTTGTCTCATTTTTGCATTAAAGAAATAGAATAATCGTTTGTTTTTCGAGTAAGATCGATTGATATTTCATTTCGTGAACAACAAAAGCTATATTTTCACTCGTGGCTCTGCCACTCGTGAAAATATAGTTTTCGTTGTTCACTCAATGAAATATAAATCGATCTTACACTGAAATAAACTATTATCCTCTATGTATTTAGGTCGGGACATTTTAAAGACAGACATGACCGCCAAAAGTTGATAGCAGTTATTAGAATCTCCCCTCTCTGTCTGTCTGTCTGTCTCTCTTTGTATCTCTACCCCTCTTTGTCTCTTTCTGTCTCTCTCTCTCTCTCTCTGTCTGTCTGTCTCTCTCTGTCTTCTCTGTCTCTCTCTGTCTTCTCTGTCTCTCTCTGTCTGTCTGTCTGTCTGTCTGTCTGTCTGTCTGTCTGTCTGTCTGTCTGTCTGTCTGTCTCTCTCTCTCTCTCTCTCTCTCTCTCTCTCTCTCTCTCTCTCTCTCTCTCTCTGTCTCTCTCTCTCTCTGTCTCTCTCTCTCTCTGTCTGTCTCTCTCTCTCTGTCTCTGTCTCTCTCTCTGTCTCTCTCTCTCTCTCTCTCTCTCTCTCTCTCTCTCTCTCTCTCTCTCTCTCTCTCTCTCTCTCTCTCTCTCTCTCTCTCTCTCTCTCTCTCTCTCTCTCTGCATTAAGAATTGAAATCAAAGCACTGACGGTCTTAAATATTAAATATACGTGTACTATATATTGTATAGACCTAATAAATGAAAAACAAATAATATTCAAGCTTATATAACTCCAAATTGTTGAATAAATTTTGTTTCATCTATAACAAGGTAGTTATGGTTTTGACCGATAGTAATTCCGACAAAAACACAAAGAAAGTTCCAAATACTGTATAGTCAACACTAAAAGAAAATTACTAATATAAAGAACAATTGCAAAGAATAGTTCTAAATGTGGTATAGACAACACTAGAAGAAAATTTCTTAAATAATTACTTATATAAAAAACTTTTCCTATAATATTTTTTTACAACTCTTTAGTACGTGTAAATCAATATGACTAGACAAATGTCGCCCTTTGTTCATAGGTGTTTAAAATAATGTAAGGTAATAACTGTAATATATTTTTGTAAGAATTATCTGCCTGTGACCATTGTAATTGTAAATGCTTGTATTCAGAAATTTCTAAACATATTAACTTTCTCTTTCAATGGAAACACATGTCCATCTCTTTTTTTTTCTTTTATTTGAAAAAAGTAATATAGTAATACTTTCGCTAAACAAAGCTCACAACACATTGAAGTTTCTGTGTAACAATTTGGAGATTTATTCTGTCTGACACCTAGTCCACCAAAATACACTATAAAATCACACATAACCTACAAACCTTTTTCAACGTCTTGTTACTAACATAAAGCTAATTGCAAGGCGTCTAAAAGTCAACAATGTGTTTCAAATAAAATATTTAATAAATTACCTTTTTAAGGACACTACAAATTCAGCCACACCCTGTCACACCTTTATTCATGAACAAATAATCTTTCGGGAACTTATTAAGTATAGGGCCATCAAAGGACAAATGCTTCCAAGTTTTATAGAAATTTGCCAGATGGTTTTGGAGAAGAAGACCTTCAAAATTAAAAGTGAAAATAAACCCCGCTCTGCCACGCTCTTATTAATGAGTCAACCATAATCGTTTGAAAATTTTGAATAAGGGGTCACCTAAAAAGTATAACTGTCAAGTTTCATTAAAATTGGCCAGTTAGAAGAAAAAACTGTTATATGCTACTTAAATCGCCATTCAATCAATCAAAACCGACACACGATTTTTTATCAAAATAATATCCATTGAAGAAATCCATTGAAAATGATAAATTTCCAAAATTGATTTTTATAAAATATGATATTAAGCTTGGGTAAATGTAACTCTATATCATCATGTGCCACGTCTGTGTATAAGTGAAGTTTATATCTCCTATTCATCAAATTATACCAGCAACTATAAGAACTTAACATTGGTTTGTGTCTTGGATAGTTCGCAAAGTTTATTAATAAGTTCAGTCCTATGGACCGTGTAATGGAAAATAACATGCCTAATTTTGACCGAATAATACAAAAAATCGAATTTGAATTGAAAGGCGACATAAATAGTGCATTTTTTTCCATTTTTCAAATTACAATTCGTCGTATATCACCATATGTCTTCACCAGTGCATTTCAAATGACTATTAACGACTTCATTGCATAATTATTACCGTTTAATTTAATTCGTACTAATTTCCATGCATTTGTCCCAAATTACGCAATTTGGTGGCTATAAAATAAAATGTACCTTCTTATTAGTGGTAAAGTCAATATTTGAATGAGACTCACCGTCAGTTGTAATTTCGTATTTCGCCAGAATCGTTGATTTTACCAGCTATTGTTTTCGACTCAAATGCGTAAAACAAACGTACAACGACGGAAATTCAAGGTAGGGAATGAAGGATCTATCATCAGATTTTTTATGAGACAAGCTAAACTTAAACGAGTCTAGAGTAGAAATGTTAATAAGCGAGCCTTTGCGAGTTTAATTACCATTAAATCCTTTCCTGTTTTACAAAATTTTGGACCTGTCCAAATTCAAAGGTTATGCAGTCGAAAATTAAAAGTGGATTTAATTTGAGAAATAACCATTCAGTAGGGTAGAAAATAGGGTGGAAAAAGAAGAAATTGCTAGTCGGAAGCAATTTCTTCTTTTTTCACAATGTTTTCTCAATCATAAAATCACAGGCACGTAAAAAGCAGGGATTAAACAGTAAAGGGTTTCTTCAGACGTTGTTTTTACCAGCTACATGTATTGTTGTCGACTCAAATTCGTAAAATTTACGTAAAATAACGGAAATTAAAGGTTTGGAAATAAAGAATCTATCATGAGATTTTATTTGAGACAAGCAGGTCGTAACCGGGTCTGCTTGTTCCAAATAAAATCGAGTAACACGCTCTTTTTCTAGCTTTAACAATATTTTGTACCTTAGAAATATTTTTGGAAACGCTCTGATGACAGAAATAGCGTTTGTTTCAGTGTAAGATCGATTTATATTTCATTGAGTGAACAATAAAAGCTATATTTTCACGAGTGAAAATATTTTTTGTTGTTCACGAAATGAAATATTAATCGATCTTACTCGAAAACAAACGATTATTCTATTTTAAATTTCTAGGACATTTTTTTCGTAAAGTGCGTAATTTTGCACGTGATTGCTATGCGACGTTGATTGTGACGTCACTTATTTCGCCCCGCATAGATGACTTCAGAAACGGGGAAATGCACAAAAGCAGGCTATACAATTTTGAAAATTTCACTACTTTTGGGGTGAGATTATCAAGAGAAAAGCTATCGTTATTTCTCGATAAACCCCCAAAAAGTGTTAAAGAAAATGTGATCTTACACGTCTAGAAAGACAATGATATCACGCATAAAAGACAAGTGGAAGTTTGTGAGAATTCGTGAAACATTTTAAACGTAACTGTGTCTGTGATGATCAAATTTCAAGATGTTGCTCACTGTATTTATATAGTTTCGGATAGAATACGCTGTATTTGCAGAATGATGCTCATCAAATGACAAGCATTTTGGTGATGATATAAGGCGTCTCGGAAGAGAGACCTTCATGTGTTTCAAGCTCCACCGACTGAAGGACCGTTGATCCATTGCCGTGTCCAGGTGTAGGTCGTATGTCCGTCCGTCTGTCTGTGTTTTTGAGCTCACCTGAACACGAAGTTCTCAAGGTGAACGATTGTGAGCGTCCAATGTCTGTCGTCTGTCATCCACATTTCTTTAAACATCTCCGCCTAAACTGTGGAACTAATCTTGACAACACTGGGTATGAATGTTTCTTGAGTCAAACTCTACCAAAGTAGTTCAAATAATCGAAATGCAACCTTAACACAGGTTGCCACGTCAACAAAAAAAATAGGAAAACAGGAAAATCTGTAAACATCTACTACTTTGAAATAAGAAGGCAGACAGCTTTCATACTTGGTATGTTGCATCATCTAGTGGACCCTCTATCATGATTGTTCATACTATGACCCCTACGTCATATTTAGACTCCGCCCTTGCGCATTTCGTTTTACAACAAACAAAGAGTGACTTTTAAAAATCTTCTTCTCCGAAACCAGAATACAGACAGCTTGGTGTGTAGCATCATCTAGTTGACCTCTACGAAATTTGTTCATTTAATGACCCTGGTGTCATATTTGATCTCCGCTATGGCGCATCCCTTTTTCATCGAAGCAAAGAGTAAAAACCTTAAAACGTCTTCTCCGAAACGAGAAGGGAGACAGCTTTCATATTATTTATGTAGCATTATATAGAGGAACTCTACCACGCTTATTTATATCATGATCCTTGGGCATTATTTTGGTGCAGCCTTGGCGCATTCTGTTTCACACGGAAACAGATAGCGAGAATCTTAAAAATATTCTTCTCTTAAACTAGAAGGCAATCAGTCTTAATATATTTGAATAAAGCATTATTTTTTATAGACCTTTATCAAAGGCCTGGGCGTATTCCTTGATTCAAAGTGAAATTTTTGAAAAATATATTTTTCTGAAACCAGAAGGTAGACAGCTAGTAATTTGGTGTTAAGCTTCATCAAATTTACCTATTTAAAGTTTGTTCATATCACCGTCTTCGGATCATCTACTTGGGCTCAGTAAATGAGTATCCCTTTTTTACAAAGAAACAAAAGAGGCAATTCTGCTACAATAATCCAATAATGATATCAGTCTAGGGCAATTAAGAAAGGTAACAAATCATCCGCCTAGATGAGGACATCTATTAATCTTTTTTATTGGATGCCCAAATAGTAAAAGAGACTCGGGTGAGCGATAAAGGACCACCATGGACCTCTTGTTTTTATCTTAAGATTACCCGCAGAATTAGACCGAATTCCTTTGCTGTTTAACCCTGCTTTCTACGTGCCTGTGATTTTAAGATTGAGAAAACATTGTGAAAAAAAGAAGAAATTGCTCCCAACAAGTAATTTCTTCTTTTTCTACACTATTTTCTACCCTACTAAATGGTTATTTTTTCATATTAAATCCACCTTGAATTTTCGTCTGCAAAACCTTTGAATTTGGAGAGGTCCACAATTTTGTAAAACAGGAAAGTGTTAAAAATTATAGTCGAGTGATATAAAGGAATTCTATTGGCTGTCTAGGTAGCGATAAAAGGTCCCATGTAGTGAAATATAAAATATCAATCTTCTGGACTAAAAATTCATAGCAAGTATTAACCAAAGGTAGGGTATCAAAAGGGCCTTTTCGTGGCTAGAAAATATTTCTTTTAAACTCTCGTAATAAGGTATCATGTGCATCTACTGACAAAATTGTTAAGAGATGTAGAGAGTATTTGTTGATTTCATTGAGTTGTGAAACCAAAAAACATAATCACGCTGTATGAATAAGTGGGTCCATAATAAGAGTGATTAGGTTTTTAGTTTCATACCTCGATGAAATCAACAATTTATCTCTTCATTAGCAAATAATCTTAAGATTATTTAAAATATAAATTGACTGAAGGACTATTTACCGCGGAAGTTTACAAATATTGAAACATTGAAAAACGAAAGCAATTTTTCATCCAATCAAAAGGCACGAATCTTGGCAAACAAACTAATATTATTATTTTTTTTTTTTTTTTTGCTTCTAAAACTTCTTTATCTTATTTTTAGCTATGCCTCACGTATAGGTTGGTAGGGTAAAATACTATGAATTTTATTTTAAAACTTTTATATTGTAAAAATTCCTTTTGAGTTCAACACTGCCAAACAGTACATCAATTCCCTTTTCTGTAATCTATATCCGAAATTCATTTTGACATATCATAAATTAAATGTGATTATCTCCCTTTTTTGTCTTTAGTTAATTTCTTTGTTTAAGGTCCTGTCGACATTGCGATTGTCCGTCTTTAGTCCGGCCTCATTCAAACATCTTCAACTCTGAAACTACTGGGCAGAACTCCAAAAGAGCGATCCTTTTGGACATTGTTTTTCGGATTCCTTCCTGAAAATTATGATCGGGCTGATAACATTGAAGCTACAAGTTGTTGCGTTATTATGAATTGGCCCAAACGGTTTAGTATTATAAAATTCTTCTCTGAATCTACTGTTCAGAATTAAACCACACTTCACAGGAATGATTCTTGGCACATGATAAGTCATGTATGTTCGTTTAATTATGATAGTGATGATAGCATGTGCGCTATTTGCTGTGTATTCATCGTAAAATGGTTCCCAATGGTGAAATTGAAATATATATGAGCGTGTTCGTGACATTTCAAAACAATTTGGAATGGGCGTGAGCCGAAAACATTAAGCGGCGTAGACAGCCACATAATGTAAAAGGCAAAGTACAGTTTTTTTGTTTAAGTTTTGCAGACGGAAAGACGGACGGATGGACAGACGGACAACGGTAAAACAATATGTCCTCGATTTTTCGATAACTGCTGTTAAGAACTCAACCAAAAAAAAAAGTCATCCTACATGGTAGAGCATATAGAGGAAAAAAAGAGGGCATTATGACAAGTAGTTCCTTACCCTTTCGCAATATTTTTCGAGTGAAAAGTACTAGAAGCTTTAATCAGCCTGTAATCTTATAAGTTTGTTATATGCATGTTTTCATATGTAGCAGGTGCGAGTGTATTTTTCTTTTCGTCTTTTCCTATTTTTCTTTTACATGAACCAACATACTTTGAATTTGAATATGTGTAGTGGCCGGTGGCCTGTTTATATATTAAAAGAATGAATTTAAAGTGGTAATTTCTTGCAGAATTTATATTTACATCCAAAACACGCTGCGGACACGTTATAACACGCTAAAAGCGCGTTACAAATACGCTAAGCACGTTCTGAGGACGTCACGAGAACGTTGGACGCACGCTCGAGAACGTTGGTATACGCTGACATACGCTATCAACACGTTCTGGACACGTTTCTCACGCGTTACTCACACGTTCAAACTCGCTTTGAACACGCTACAAGCGCGTCGTGAATTAACAAAAAGAAAATGTAGGTCAGCGTATGCCGACGTTTTGCGGACTTATTTAATCCATCAATACCGGTTTAAGTTTGCACTGTTTTTAAACCTCGTCGAAGGGAAACTCCAAAAATGCAGAATGTTTCTATATTGAAGTGCGCGAAATTTTGGAAATCGAAATGAATACAATAATTAAGCCGTCTTAAAGAAATAATTTATATAAATGACAATTAATCTGAACTTTCATATTAATTCTTTATTTCAGAAATTTCCCCCGTCTTTTCCATCAGGTTTTTCTTTAAGCACATAAGATGACCTAAGAGAAATAAATAGAATTCATTATATATGTATTTATTTTAATTTGAAAGATACCTGTGTTGTAGGTTGTCACAAGGTTTCGATAAATTTAAAATTTAAACTTGCTATGAAACAATTTATTCGGGACGTTTTAAACGAAGCAATACCGTGCAATGTTCAATAAAAATCGAATTACACTTTTTTCTTAAATATGGGATTATTTGATTTTCATTTCTTATGTATTTGAAATATTCATGTATTGTGATTGGGCAGTCAAAAATCTCGTGGCTACAGCTTATTTAAGTTATGATTAAGTAGTTTTGGTCGCCCGTTGACTTTATTCTAAATATTTGTGAAATTTATTTGCTTTCAATATAAAACAAAAAATAATAAACTGGCAAATTTTTCCTCATATTTTTATGTTATTAATTTTTTATAGGGGGGTCAAACTTTTCTTCTTTTGAAAAAAAATAAGATTTTTTTTATATATTGCTGAAGATTTTTACTTGTTTCTCATGCCAAATTACTTCTTCAAATGTCGTAATGATTTTTTTTCTCCTTTTCTTACTCCCAAATATATTACGGAATTTGAGTTACGACGCGACGGAGTGTTGGTGTGTATGTGGTGGTGGTGGAAATAGATTAACTCAAAACCATTTCATGTTATTTTTAAGTCGACAAAAATAGTATAGGGATTAAAAAAAAACATCACCTAAAATTTCATGTCTTCTTTTTTTTTTGAAATTAGAATATGTTTAAAATTGAAACAGTCTAATTTTATCATCTAGTAGTGCCTTAACTTGACCGTTGGGAAGTGCAATGTTTCATTTAAGTTTTGATAATAATGCACGACTTTGAGGACAGGTTGTGATTTAATTACAATACTTTCTTTTTTATATATTGCAAATAGAATAATTTTAGTTTACATTGAAATATTATAAGGATAAAGACAATGTTCAATAATAATGAAAACAAAAGCTTAGCATTCGAATAAATTATGATAAAAGGAATTGAATTATATTTTGTTGATTTTATAAATCAACCAGTCACCAAATAAAATCATACAATAAAAGCGACGCATTTACTTTAAACCAGGAATGAAGGGATTAACTACACAGTCGTCGGTATACAAAAGGTTGCCATGGAGATTAAACGGTACAAAAGATATTTGTAAGAAGCTCTCTGATTGGCAGTTACAGAAATCGCGTTTAACCTTTTGATTGGTCGGCTAAAAATAAATCGTACTGAATTTACCTAATCATTCAGTCAATGGGTATTCGAGAAGAAGCTATCGATTCGGTACCCCTTGACTCGTGAAGATGTACCCTACTGTACTAAAGATAAACATTGGCTAAATATAAACAAGATGATTATTCCAACAAATCAAGACATTTGTTCCAAATGGTACAATTGCATTCTTGATTGGCTAACAATATATTTTTCGTTAACATTCAACCAATGAATATCCTTTTTACAACTGTGGACTGGAAGTTACGGTTATAATGCGTTTGGTTTCTCGTAAAAAAATGCAATATTTCTTGCATAATATGACACGTACATGTAATATAGTCCGACTTTTGACTTTCTTAATCAGATGAGGGCATTTGCGTAGCAAGTTAGATTTCGCATTCTGGAAACAGGCTATTTTTGTACGTGTAGCAATTTTTATGAAAGTAAAATGAAAAATACCTGTTTTGCATTTCAGTTTCATATCAAATAAGTAAAATAATTCTTATGCTTCTTATTTATTCAATCAGTTGAAATAGATAAATACACATGTACATCTTTTTGGTGGGTAAACTGAAGCGGGCTTGATCGGACAGTCCACTCGGGCGTCATCACTCTGTTGGTTTCAGAGTATCTTCTGCCTGAAAAACAAGATATGCTTATATTTAGGTAAAAATCAAACAATGCCTTTTTAGCTCACCTGAGCACATCGTGCTCAAGGTGAGCTTTTGTGATCATTGGGTGTCCGTCGTCCGTCGTGCGTCGTCCGTCGTCCGTCGTCAGAGGCCAACAATTAAAGAGTTTACACTCTAGACGCCACAAATATGGACCAATCATCATGAAACTTTGTCAGAATATAATCCAGGTCACAAGGATTAACCCTATTGAAAATTGGAAGGATCAATGCCATATTACGGGAAAAGGGGCCTTAAAGACAATTTTCTTGTTTACACTCTAGAGGCCACAAATATGGTCCAATCATCATGAAACTTGGTCAGAATGATCTCCAGGTCACAAGGATTAACCCTATTGAAAATTGGAAGGATCAATGCCATATCACGGGAAAAGGGGCCTTAAAGACAATTTTCTTGTTTACACTCTAGAGGCCACAAATATGGTCCGATCATCATGAAACTTGGTCAGAATGATCTCCAGGTCACAAGGATTAACCCTATTGAAAATTGGAAGGATCCGTGCCATATCACGGGAAAAGGGGCCTTAAAGACAATTTTCTTGTTTACACTCTAGAGGCCACAAATATGGTCCGATCACCATGAAACTTAATCAGAATGATCTCCAGGTCACAAGGATTAACCCTATCAAAAATGGGAAGGATCCGTGCCATATCACGGGAAAAGGGGCCTTAAAGAGAATTTTCTTGTTTACACTCTAGATGCCACAAATATGGTCCAATAATCATTAAGCTTGGTCAGAATCTTTGTCAGATCACAAGGATTAACTCTTTTGAAAATGGGAGGGATCCATGCCATATCACGGGCAAAGGGGGCTTATAGACAATTTTCTTGTTTACACTCTAGAGGCCACAAATATGTTCCTATAATCATGAAACTTTGTCAGAATCTCTGTCAGGTCACAAGGATTAACCCTATCAAAAATGGGAAGGATCCATGCCATAACACAGGAAAAGGGGCCTTAAAGACAATTTTCTTGTTTACACTCTAGAGGCCACAAATATGGCCCAATCATCATGACACTTGGTCAGAATGATCTCCAGGTCACAAGGATTAATCCTATTGAAAATGGGAAGGATCCATGCCATATCACGGGAAAAGGGGCCTTAAAGACAATTTTCTTGTTTACACTCTAGAGGCCACAAATATGGTCCGATCATCATGAAACTTGGTCAGAATGATCTCCAGGTCACAAGGATTAAACCTTTTGAATATGAGAAGGATCCGTGGCATAGCACGGGAAAAGGGGCCTAAAAGACAATTTTCTTGTTTACACTCTAGAGGCCACAAATATGGTCCAATAATCATTAAGTTTGGTCAGAATCTTTGTCAGATCACAAGGATTAACTCTTTTGAAAATGGAAGTGATCCATGCCATATCACGGGAAAAGGGGCCTTAAAGACAAATTTCTTGTTTACACTCTAGAGGCCACAAATATGTTCCTATAATCATGAAACTTGGTCAGAATCTTTGTCAGGTCACAAGGATTAACCCTATTGAAAATTGGAAGGATACATGTCATATCACAGGAAAAGGAGCCTAAAAGACAATTTTCTTGTTTACACTCTAGAGGCCACAAATATAGTCCAATCATCATGAAACTTGGTCAGAATATTATCCAGGTCCCAAGGATTAACCCTATTGAAAATGTGAAAGATCCATGCCATATCACGGGAAAAGGGGCCTTAAAGACAATTTTCTTGTTTACACTCTAGAGGCCACAAATATGGTCCGATCACCATGAAACTTGGTCAGAATGATCTCCAGGTCACACGGATTAACCCTTTTGAATAAGGGAAGGATCCGTGCCATAGCACGGGAAAAGGGACCTAAAAGACAATTTTCTTTATTACACTCTAGAGGTCACAAATATGGTCCAATAATCATGAAAGTTTGGTTTTATGTAGAAATTATCTCCTTTGTTATATCTGCCAACTTAATTGATGTGATGTCCCAGGGGTCAAGGACATTCAGGTGAGCGATCTAGGACCATCCTGGTCCTCTTGTTTAAGTAATTATCGAAGCAGTACTGAAAAGTCGTAGGTGCTTAACAATATATAGACGCTTTCGATATTAAGCGATGCGATGATATTATCAAGTTGTAAAATTCAAAATTGTCTTTCGCTAGAAATCTAAAAGGGAAAAAAGACACTACCATTGAAAAGTGATGTCGATTGCAACATTTTACATATTGGGTTGAGTATTGATGTCAATCCTATCGCAAAGAAGGACGCTTGCTCCACCATTTTTAAGATTTTATGCAAAGGAACAAAGAGGATCTGTCATGAGTTTTTGTAAGGGATAAGCTGATCTTGAAACAAATTACGAGTTTGAGAACACATTCTAAATTCTTATAGCCACCACCATAGCGCAGTTGGTGAGGCATAAGACTTCCAATCTGGAAGTCGTGAGTTCGATCCCCGGTGGCGGCACATATCCTTTCCGACGTTTGTCTCTCACCAATGGACTAAAATAATATTATTGTAACTGGTATTTAAAATTGGAAAATTGTGCCATCTTTCCGTTTACTGTTTAAATCTTATTAAAGTCGTATACAAGAGAGTAAATAAACAAGCGTATTACAAGAAATTAAGAAAGAAACAACGACTAAAATTTTGTTCTGATTTAGAAGTTTGCTACAATTTAGAACTTACCGTATGGTCTTTTGTTTGACCGTTATCAATACCCCAGGCGGGGGTATGGGTAGCCATAACCAGATCGATAGCCCAAGCGAGGATATGGGTAGCCATAACCAGAGCTTTGATATCTAGATCCATAACTATAACCCAAGCGAGGGTACGGGTAGCCGTAACCAGAGCTTCGATATCTAGAACCATAACTATAGCCAAGTCTAGGGTATGGGTAACCATATCCAGATTGATATCTAGATCCATAACTATATCCGAGTCGAGGGTATGGGTAGCCCAAACCAGATTGGTATCTAGATCCATAACTATAGCCCAAGCGAGGGTATGGGTAGCCGTAACCAGAGCTTAGATATCTGGACCCATAACCCAAGCGAGGATATGGGTAGCCATAACCAGATCCAAGGTATCTTGAGCCATAACCTAAACGAGGGTATGGGTAGCCATATCCGTAGTCGTTGTAATCGTTGTAGTCATTGTAATCGTTGTCGTATCCATAGTTATCATCATAATCACTGTAGCCATAGGAACGTCGATAATCTGAAGAAGAGATTAACCGAATGAATTGGAATTAAAACAGACAATCTATAATGACTTATGAATTATGAAATGACACGGGACATCAAAAATTATTAATAATGTATTTCGAAGTCATAAGTTTGATGTTTTCTTGCATCGTGTTGCGACACAAAATATTCAAGTCATGGGAAAAAGGATCGTTTACGACGTTGGTCCATATGCTTTCAGACTCCTCCTAACGTCTTGGTAATCGCAATTATTAGTTGGATAGCAAATGATGGCTTTGAAATGATATAATGTTAGTTCTTGTGAGAGAAATAGCAAGGATTCATTGTTAGGTACACCAGCCGGAGCCATGTTACATAAATACTGAAAAGGCCAAAAATAAGAAAGACGAAACGAACTGCAGCATTAAATTTTCACAGACGCATGGAAAGCTACGAACGATAACAAACAAAACGATGTTTGAAGATTGAGCATTTGGGCCGTGGTGGGATTTTTCTCTTTGTGTGTGTGTGTGTGTGTGTGTGTGTGTGTGTGTGTGTGTGTGTGTGTGTGTGTGTGTGTGTGTGTGTGTGTGTGTGTGTGTGTGTGTGTGTGTGTGTGTGTGTGTGTGTGTGTGTGTGTGTGTGTGTGTGTGTGTGTGTGTGTGTGTGTGTGTGTGTGTGTGTGTGTGTGTGTGTGTGTGTGTGTGTGTGTGTGTGTGTGTGTGTGTGTGTGTGTGTGTGTGTGTGTGTGTGTGTGTGTGTGTGTGTGTGTGTGTGTGTGTGTGTGTGTGTGTGTGTGTGTGTGTGTGTGTGTGTGTGTGTGTGTGTGTGTGTGTGTGTGTGTGTGTGTGTGTGTGTGTGTGTGTGTGTGTGTGTGTGTGTGTGTGTGTGTGTGTGTGTGTGTGTGTGTGTGTGTGTGTGTGTGTGTGTGTGTGTGTGTGTGTGTGTGTGTGTGTGTGTGTGTGTGTGTGTGTGTGTGTGTGTGTGTGTGTGTGTGTGTGTGTGTGTGTGTGTGTGTGTGTGTGTGTGTGTGTGTGTGTGTGTGTGTGTGTGTGTGTGTGTGTGTGTGTGTGTGTGTGTGTGTGTGTGTGTGTGTGTGTGTGTGTGTGTGTGTGTGTGTGTGTGTGTGTGTGTGTGTGTGTGTGTGTGTGTGTGTGTGTGTGTGTGTGTGTGTGTGTTTTTTAATCAGTTTTGCCTAAAAAACCTTCCTATTGGTTAGAAACAACCTTATTTGATGCACAATGTTTTTTGTTAGTTTTGTGTTGTTTTGTTTTGTTTTCTTTTGTTTCTAGATAAATCCAAAATGGGGAGGATCCAATTCTTGTTTGAACTCTACAAAGACCTCAAATTCTTCATGAAATTTGGTGAGAATTACTAAATAGGAATGTGCTATTTGAAATCATGATAACATCGGGACTTGAAGACAATTTTCCTGTAACCCTTTTGAATCATTTATCTTTTGGGGATTTTTATTTATTTTATTTTATTTTGACTGCCATTAAACTATAAAGATGACCTTTGTTGAATAAAGTGGCCTCTAACAGTCAGAAAAGAAGTCATAGATACGAAAGAGAGCGATAAAGGACCATCATGGTTATCTTGTTTTCAAATACTTCCAGATTTGTATGAAAACAAACTATTTCTTTTATTCTAAAAGATTTGTTTCTTAAATTAGTATTGACACAAATTACATCATACATGTAATTTCCAATTAAAGGTCCATTTAGGGCGCCAACCACTTACTTTCTTACATTATTTAACACAAAAATTCATCCGAGCCACCGGTTTCCAATCCAACATAGGTATTCAACATAGAGGATATTGAAAGAGTGGTCATGGAAAACCGAATTTATTGAACGCAGCCTCGTTAATCTGTTTTAGATGACGAGTTTAATAAATAAGGTATTACATGAGCACAAATCTTATATTCTACTTATAATATGACGCAAATTTTTGCGAAAAATCGTCAAAATTCTTGAAATTTTACATTTCAATTTTCCGCGAATCTTATGACGCCATTTTCGCGGCAACAAAACAATATTGCTATTCGCTCAAAGCTCACTTGCATAGTTTTTCCACAAGTGTAATAACACCCGTGTAATATCAAAAATATTCAACGGGGTTATTTCACTCCCGCGACGTAGGTCATATTATAAAAATCTTTCACGTTTTGTATAATGCATGTCTTAATGACCTCAGTCAAATGTCGTATGAAAATTGGACCGTGAACAAAGTTATAAAGTAGGGTATTTCCATCAACCCCGATTTTGCTCACGCCATGTTCATTCTTTGTCATGCAGTATAGGCATAGAAATGCCTGCACAGACGTTATATACGTAGTCTCATATTATCATACTACCTTATTCTACCGAATTATTGTGGGGAAACTTGAGTGTCTCTAAAATAAGCAATTTGTTTAAAAAGAATAAATTCAGCAGGAAGGGTAGAAATAACTTACACGACGGTATGCAGGAAACGAAGGCTACCAAGACTGCAAAAATGAGTACGGTCTTCATTGTGATTCTGCAGAGACATAAAACATTGGACAAGAGTCGTTAATGCGAATGTGATAAGAAAATAGAAACTTAAATTGGGAAAAGAGAAGTAATAGTTATTTGTGATGTACATTTAGTTTTAAAAATAAAATAAGTAGAAAAAACACTGATTAAAATTATAAGAAAGGAGACGATAATACATGACGTAATTAAAAATGTCCAAATTAGTTTCAAAAGAGACATAAATTGTAATAAAAGCAGACATTAAATGATATTATTTAATGTAATTAACACAATAAAACTGACAAAGCGGATGCTTCTTCAATCAAAATATGCTCGATGAGCGATGGCAAATTAGTTTCAAAAGAGACATAGATTAAAAAAAAAGACATAAATTTCTATTATTTAATCTATTTAACACCATAAATCTGACAAAGTGGATGCTTCTATAATCAAAATATGCTGGACGAGCGATGACGTAAAGTAGGGTATGAGCCCGTCAAAAGTTTCGTTCAAAATGAACAAAATTAGCGATATGTTATGTTCTCCCTTCTAGCGTAAACTTTGTTTTATTCTATAGAAGTAGTTGTCTTGACTGACGAACTAGACAGGAATGCTATAAAATTAAACAAACCCGAACCGATGAGCTCTTTCTGTACATTGTGAATTGAGCCCTCATTCCTAAAATCGAAGGGTCTATTTAATAGATATGTTACGATATTTTTTGCGTAAGTCAAAAATGAAAGTTGCTTTTACAGTAATCACTAAATATGGAGTTCTGTCATGCATCAACTTATTGGAATCGTCTTTTAAGGACGAATCCAATGACATATTGAAAGGCAGACTCTAACTTTGAATGAACACACCAGGTACGATTTGTTGATTTGACTTACTTTTTTTTTTGCGTAAGAAGTTCAGTAAAACGGCCCCCAGAGTTCGCCAACTTTGATCCAATATTTAACATAGCACTTTCGTGCCATGCGCTTATTATCTCGCACCGATTGGTGAACATAAATGCTTAAGTAGGGTGGTGGTTCAGATGAAATTTTGCACAATAAATAGGTGCATGAGACTGCAAAACTGTTAAAAGCAACATTAAACCACTTTGGCCTAAGCGAGTGATTCAGATTTTTTTCCAAACGTTGCATGTAAGTCAAGACATAATGCTTTAACTGTCGCACCTAACCTATGAAATGTTCACCTTTAACTGATTGTTCAATATTTCCGTTAAAGCTACAATTATTTGCCAAGTTTATGCTTCTTTAAATCATGTTTTACCCTTCATTCAAAAGCTTTCAAATGATATGAGCCTGTGTGCGAGATTTCCACCAATTTGAAATATGCGCAATGCAAAGACTCTGACCAGCCTGTGCATCTGCACAGTCTGACCAAAGTCTTCACTATACGCTTAGTAGATAGAAATGGTCTAAAAGTATCTGTAGAACATCAGGTACCTTTATATTTTGAGATTGTGACTGTATTCCTTTCAATGTTTACATCTCACGAACATTTCAAACTGTATGAGCACAGGCTCATATGTTGGGGTTTTTTCCTACCTCTAATACCTGAACCGCATAATTAAGAAAGACAAGCGCATTGCTCTATTTACACAAATTTGAAGATTCTAATTGATCTCCGGTATCAAAAATGTTTTAATAGGCGTTTTCCAAAGAAGATACAACTCATTTCCCCTTCAAAATTACTGATGATGAAAATAATCTAATTTATCAAATTCATTAAAACAAATCACAGATCAAAGTTACAAAAAAAATAAATAAATACTCACTTGCAAAATTCAGAATATCATTGCCGACACTACTAGCGTAAATCGATATTTTACACGGCGTTTTTGATTTGTGAAAAATGAAAACAAAGATACAATACTCAAATCAAGCAAAATTAAAGGAAACAAAAACACATACCTCTTTAAGTTTATGATGGTGATATAATGTGTACTAAAACTTTACTTATATAGGTTGGGGACAGGCCTTTAACGTACAGGAACTAATTAAGGATCTATCAATTAAATATTTCGTCATAAAAGGTAATTGATGGCTGTCGTTGCGCAGTGAGGCATTCAGTTATGAATTCTTTTAATTTCGAAGTAAATTTACATTTCAAAAGAACACATTTTACTTGACAAACAAGATGGCAAGAATGGACTTTAAGTTGTCCCCTACATATCATATGATGAGTAGGGGAAAATGCAACAAAAGGTTTTTAGAAAGGTCACGAAAGGAAAATTAAAGTTTGGTTGAAATTGGCTCACTGATTTGAGAGGTAAATTTCATGCCTCGGTCAAAAAGTCCCCACATTACCTCGTCCATAAGAGATAAAAAAAATAGTTCGTGAATAGGTTTAAGACAATCTCAGCTGAAATAGGTCCACAGATTTCAAAATAGAATATGTTTAGATCATCCAATATCAAAATGAGTCGAGCGAAATTATTTTGGAGTCAATCGTAAGTCTACAAAATGAAAGTTTAGGTTGGTCGCCAAATGAACACCCATAGCAAGTGTGGTTGAAAAAACATATACCGTCTGATTTGGGAAGAGAATATGTTTAAGGATTTCCAATTTAAAAATAAGTCCTGTCCTTTCGGGCCCATGTAAGGGATTCAGTCTAAAATTCCAGGAACAGGTTTTGAGAATGGGCATTTTAGTATCATTGAAAGTGACCTACAAAATGTCAGAGTAAATAGGGTTACCAAAGGAACATACCTGTCAATATTGTTTGAAAAAAAAGTCAGGTGGTTCCTTGGAAGAAGAAGAATATATTCAAGGAACTGTTGGAGAGGGAAGAAGCACGACGACCAAAATGTGATCACAAATGACCATGCTGTTTTTAGATATGTTTAAAACAACCGTAATCGTAGATAACTCGTACATATCCCTGCTCACATTCCAAATATGTCAGGAAATATAAAATATTGGATAAGAAATCAACGCGCATGATCCAAATCTATAGTTTTGGACTACCAAAACAATAACAAGATTTAAAAGGCGCCATACGCGGTTGCTTTAGCTCTGCTTTTGAGGACTGAATTGTCACGTGTAAACATATAAAAATGTAAAATTACTGCAGAATTCAACAAATTGATTTTGGGACTACTTTATAAAAAAAATGACAAAATATCTGCATACTCACTTTTGTTTTCGCTGGGAATGATCCAATCTTTCAGCCAATTAGAATGCTTAAGTTATGTTGGACAAAGCTAAATCTTGGCAAGTGATATCTGTAAAACATTTATGCCCCCCACCCCCATAAGAGCAGGTTGATGGCCCATTCTTTATCAGTTTACAAAGAGTTAAAACTAAAGAAATATAATGAGTAAAGTTACGGTTCTTGTTCAATGCACTTTTCCTCAAGGATATCTATGCCCTTGTGAAGTTTCATAGCTTGCATACTTTTGCAGATGTGCTCCAGACAAAAAGGTCTACGGACGGACCAAATGACCGACCGACTGACCGATCGACCGACAAGTGCAAAGCAATATGCATCTCCTCCCTCGAAGTGGGTTTAATTGTATTAAAAGTATAACCTGTTTCTTTTGTACGTGCATGTAACGGCTGAAAAAACTAAATTTTTGAGAATGTTGAATCATTCTCAAAAATTAAGATTTTTTCAGTCGTTATTTAAGAATGTAAATATATTTATATAAGGATACGATGGTTTCACGTAAGTGACTTAAACGAGTAGCGTTGGCGAGGTCGAATGTTTTCACTCACAGTTTCAAGGGCTAACGCCATTTAAACTGACGTCATCAAGATTTTCCAAGGGTTTCCCCATAATTTTTAAGAATAGTCCGTCTATGTACATTCGAGGTTGATCGTGAGATTGGCCGAGTGGTGTTCTGAATGACAAATTACCATGATAGACCAAAGTGACATAATTTGAGAAAATTAGGGAAAGTTTTGGTAAAATACACACGTTAATATAGGTGTGGGGAATTTGGTTTATAATATCACATATCAAAGCAAATTTTTACCCCTTTTTGGACTTAAAATTTTTCATCCACTATCCATCATTCAACAGCCTAGCGTAGGCATTCGTAGGCGGTGATCTTGTTGTTTAAGAAAAAATCGATCAATGTAGGTGTTTTGTGAGAAAGAAATTGCTATAACATCGTGAAGGTTCTTTTGACTTGTCACCAAAATAGGACATTCTTTACATGAATAAGAGATTCATGTGTAATGATTGTTTTCACACTACAACTACTGATTTATGTTTTATCCCCCCCCCCCCCTTCGATGCTTTGTCCAAACACATGGGTCTAAATCAGAGGGGGTAGAGCCAGTCTAACATCTTTATTTCCAAATAAAACCCTATGTGCTGAGATTATTGTTCCACTATTGACTAGTGTAACACTTGCTTCAATGTTTTGCAGACCCCAACCTTCATACATTATATAGAACCCTTATTCTTAGGTAATAGAGAATGTGCCATAGGTCGTAATGGCCACGTTATCCCCCTTGATGTTTCAATGTTCAAAAAAACTTCATATTAAACTACCTGTTAGAGTTTTTAAACCCAAATTAAATTGCTATTTTTTCTGGTATTATATCTTAGTGGCAGAAAATTCTTGTATAATTTTCGCAAGAAATAACATCAAATTGCATGACGAATACATTCCTTTTATCTGATAACGTCTTTCTGAAAAATCGGAAGGTATCCAAATACAATTCTACATTGATTTACTCGCAAGTTTTTAACAAAAGGTTATGAATTAAATGTGTTTATTGAAGATATTACATGGCATTTTTAACAAAAAAATGTTGACCAAAATTTAAAATGCAAATATTTTCTTTGAAAAATAATGTCTTCGTGATCAATATCATGCAAAAATGAAGTTTTTTGCTAAAATTTATTTTAACCACAGATGAAAAAATAAAGATTAGAAATGTTTTACAGTGAGAAATTACTTTATCCCTGCATAATATTCATTGCAAAACGGCGTTTCCATCTTATCGATTTTCTGAAATTAAGCATATAAAGACTTAATATTTCTGTTATTTTGATATTCGTCTGGCTATTGTTTACGTAATGACGTCATCCTTTGTGACGTCATCAACACACTGTTTGATGTAAAAAATAAATGCAGGAGAAAATAATGTACATGCATGTAAAATTTCGTCTTAATATCTTCATTACTTTTCGAGATATAGATCCAGTCTCTCTTTTTCTTAGGTTACCCTCGTAATGAAATATTTCAGTTTTAAAACCAAAATACTCCCTCTATCTATAACTCTGCTAACAGTAGGGCGATCAGTGAATAGTGCGTTTGCATAAATATATAATACGTACTTAGTGTTTTGTATGAGAAAAAATATCTAACGAGGTTAGGAGAATTGGTCATTGTCGAGGCTTTGCAGTAGGGCGATCAGTGAATAGTGCGTTTGCATAAATATATAATACGTACTTAGTGTTTTGTATGAGAAAAAATATCTAACGAGGTTAGGAGAATTGATAATTGTCGAGGCTCTGCAGTAGGGCGATCAGTGAATAGTGCGTTTGCATAAATATATAATACGTACTAAGTGTTTTGTATGAGAAAAAATATCTAGCGAGGTTAGGAGAATTGATCATTGTCGAGGCTCTACCGAGACAATTATCAATTCTCCCAACCGAGTTAGATATTTTTTCTCATACAAAACACATAGTACGTATTATATTTATCTTATAACCTCTTTTTGTCTTGTTTTCGTCGATGTTTCTAACTGAAATGCAAGTTCCTAATAATAACTGTATGATATCATCATTCTAAAAATAACTATGATAACTATGTGATATCTTAAAAAATATCATATGGGTTGTTATCACACGGATATTTGTTTAGTTATAAGATAAAAAGTAATACTTAGGCACTTGGTTATTGAATCAATCAGAATAAGATTCTTGAAACCATTTTTGCACGAAGTTCATTTGTGAACTTGACCTGTGTCCTACATTTACAAAAAAAAAAAAAAAAAAAAAAAAAAAAAAAACAAGGGGCACTTCTGTTGGTCATCGGCAACATCTATATAAAGTTTGATTAAGCTAGGTCACTTCCTTCTAATGTTAAAAACCGGAAACGGTTTTCGAACAGGATTTGATTGTGACCATGACCTTTTGATTTCATGACCCCGAGAACAATACAGTAATTTTTGGGGTCACGGGCAGGAATTATATAAAGTTCAAAGTTTCTAGGTCACTCCCTTCTTGAGTTAGTGTCTAGAAATATCTTTAGACAAAGGTCAAGTATGACCTTGACGTTTGACCTGCGTGGCCAAATAACATTTGAGTACTTTCTTTGGGTCATTGGCAACTCTGATGTAAAGTTTCATGATTCTGGATCAATCTCTTCCTCAGTTACAGTCCGGAATTGAAAAAGTCTACAGAATGACAGAAACTATAGCCCAAATAAACCCTAAGAATACCCTATCTTTTTTATTCGTAGGGAAACTAAAATGAGATAAACCCATTTTGATTTTAGGTAGTGAAACCTTAAAACGTTTCGCAATAGTTCGATACTCATGATCTTTCACTGACTTCGTGATCTTTGAAACCATTAGAAAAACCTCGGCTAACACTGCTAAAGTTAACGACATCCGACGTTGCGAAACTTACGGGTCCGCTACCTTACTTACTTGTCTACTCTTTGTGTACTGGTAGACTTACCCTCGAAGAAGGTATATTTTGATAGTCAAACCAATTGTCATGAAGATAAAAGTATTTGTATATTCTTTCTTCGTTTTTTCTCTTTAAGTATACCCCACCCCTTCCCTAAACTCCGTCAGTCGGTCCCGTCTGTAGCACTTTCCTGTCCGCTCAATTTTTAAGCAACTTATTGGTGGATTTCATTGAAATTTTACAAATGTGATAAGTATCAGTCAGAGATGTGCAAGTGAAAATTCTGTTTCGACCCATTGACGTTTGACAGAGATGGCCATTTGGTTGAAAATGGCTGTTCATTATTCACATACACTTGTAGGGGGGTGTTGGTCCGCTTTGCGACAGTCTTGTTCGTTTTTTTTTATGAGTGATTATTATTTATCAATTAATCATCATTCTTTTTTAAATGTTAAGCCACGCTTTGTTGTTTGCTCATTCATCATTTTTATTTGCTCATCTGTTAATGTATATTTATTAAGTATCTATTATAAAGTTTAAAGTATTTATCCATTAAAACCCTGTATCTTGATGAAAAAAGTATAATTTGAGCCAGTGCCTGAGAATTCCAACAATTTTACCTGTGCTCGAGGTGAAACCACTGACCAGTGTAGACAACCACATCATGCGAGAAGAATTTTCACTGAGAGCCCAAAGAGAGCACAAAAACATATCTTTCTAGAGTACATAGTAAAGACTCAAGTCAGACTGGGCGAATGCACAGGCTGACCAGAAGTTTTGCTTTGTGCACATGTGAAATTGTTTGAAATGTCACGGACACGCTCATTTTATATATAGAGGATATTGAATGAGTGGTCATTGAATACCGAATTTATAAAACGAGTCATCTATAAACAGATAAAAACGAGGCTGTGCCGAGTTTTTATCAGTTTATAGATGGCAACTTTAGTAAGGTCGGCATTTTATGAGCACAAATTTGATATTCTATTTATAATATGACCCGAATTTTCGCGAAAAATCGTCAAAATTTTTCAAATTCAACATTTCAATTTTCCGCGAAACTTATAAGGCCGTTTAAGACTGACGTCACAATATATACATTATGACGTCATTTTCGCGGTTACAAAATAGCGTTGTTATTCTCTCTGAGCTCATTTGCATAGTTATTCCACTAGTGTAATAACACCCGTGTAATATAAAAAATATTAAACGGATTTATTTCACTCCCGCACCGTCGGTCGTATTATAAATGAGAAGATTTTGCTTGTTTATATTTCTTTCTATTATCAGTTTATTATTACACGGATCTTGGTCATACAGTTCGGAACATTATGAAATTGACTGTCATTCCGATCAAAACCATTCTAAATCACTCTCTCAGCGCTCTATTCATTCATTCCATACATTTACTCAAATCCATTAAATCGCTCCAAATTCAGAAGAAAACATTTTGAAATCGTTCACGACGCTAAAAATTTAATTCAAATCGATAAAAATATTCTACGATATTATCGGCTGATTTTAAAGTGTCTGACTGGTCCATGCAGACACACGAACAGAAAAGTATAGACATTCTATCGAAAAAGGGGGGTTAATATATATTGCTTACTTTGTTCATCTTGAACAAAATTAGCAATATTGAATTACCTCCCTTTAATTTCACTCAAAGCTCGCTCTACACACTCATTCAATTTTATTCCAAAATCATTCCAAAATCATTTATCTTGTCAATGTTACGATGTTTTTTACTGTAAAAGTTAACATTTTGGCTACTGTGTGAAATAGCCTCAAGTTTAATATTCAGATAAATCTTAATCCAGTTTTCTAATTTTAGAAAGAACTTGTTGAAAAAATGAAAGATATTGATACAGTTCGGTCAAACACCAAATCTTCAGATTGCTAATTTTAGAATGGAGATATTGACAAAAAAGAAAAAGAAACTGATACCAGCATTCATATTTCAATTGCTTAGTTTAAGATGTTTTCATCGATCTTAAATACATACTTGTTAAAAGAAATATTATTATTTTTTTTAAGATTTTCAACTAAGTTTACTTTTAAGATTTTCAACTAAGTTACTTTATAATGCCGGATCCACTACTCAGTGTTTGTATAAAGGAGATTCGGTGTCGGCCTAAAACATTCGAGTAATTGCTCAAATTCCGTTTAAATCAAATATCTTTTATTTGTATAATTTCAAGTTCCTGTGGTCCAAACAAACAGTTTTCATTTTGTTACAAAATTTTGATTGAACTCGTCCACTAGCACGAAATAATTTGGATACAGGGGGATACAGGATACAGGGATAACCGTTAAGGATCCGCCATTGCTTTATACTCTATTTCAAACAGATTGTTCGCATAACGACTTTACAAATTAGACCAGAGTTATAAAGTCACAAGTCGGCTGTTAACACCAATTGCAACCACAATTTGGCTTCAAACCCTCATGTGTCGCCACTTAAACACGTGTGGAGTTAATTTTTTGCGCAGACAAATTGGCAAGGTCAGGACGAGATTCGATCCCGGAACCTTTCGATCCCAAAAACCACCGGTCTAACCACTGGACAGAGTACATGTGCTACACACTTTTTAGCTCACCTTAGCACAAAGTATGTCTGTCCTCCGACGCCCACAATTTCTTTAAATATCTTCTCCTAAACCAGTGAGCCAATCTTGATGAAACATGTCAGGGATGTTCCTTGGGTCAAGCTTTTCCAAAGTTATTCAAATAATTGAAATTCACCCTTAACTCAGGTTGTGGCCACAAAAAATGGGGTAAAAAGGAAATTCTGTAAAAATACTCTTCTCTGAAACCAGAAGGCAGACAGCTTTCATATTTGGTAGGTAGCACCATCTAATGGACTTCCACCAAATTTATTATTACAGTTGACAACATCGTGAAATTGACGGGATCAGTGATATTGGAAAAATAGGAGGTAACCCAATAGCGCTAATTTTGTTCAACATGAACAAAATTAACTATATTTATTACCTCCCTTTACCAAAATTACGCATTTTTCTGTTTGTGTACCTGCAAGGACCAATCAGACGCTTTAAAATGCACACTAGCGATGATCGGCTTGAATCTAATGTTGAATTCCGTAACGATTTCATTTTTTTTTTTCTAAATATTTTGGTCGATTTTAGGGAGTGTTTGGAATGAATGAATGGAGCGTTAAGGTTCATGTAAAGTGTTTGAGACCCACTATTTAGGGCACTTCATTAGCCAAGAAAAAGCAATATGTCCGGGTATATTATATATCAAAATGAAGCTATTCGTGAGCACAAGCAGTTAGGCAACATAAGACCGTCATAGCTATAGTGGTATAGCCAAAACACTGTGGAAAAGGGTCATTTTGTACAGAACAAGCAACTGCATGACGGTTGCATAAAATTGCCCCATGTTTTAACAAAGTACAGTCTGAAGTACCATCCAGGTAGTGCTACAACCTTAGATATAAAACTCAGTCTCAAAAGGCTCTTTTGAAACAATCAATTTCCATTTATTTTGTCAACATACATGTCAAACCGGTTTGGTCTGTTTTCAAAATAGATGTAAGGTATGGTGCAACATCACACCATAATATTGCGAAATATTTTCTGCGATTTATTTCAAATTATAGTTTTTTTAATTCAATGATCTACAATATTACTATATATTTATCATTCTGTGAAATAGAAATTGATATATTGCTAAACAACCTTACAGGTATATAAACAATTAATGTCAATTTATGTTGTGATAACATACCATACCCTAAAAAGATCTACACGTTTACAAAATTAGAATGACATATATGACATATGTGTTTATAAAATAAGTCAAAATAAATTGCTTGCATAACTACGTTTTGGGGCTGAGTATTATACCAATGGTTGTAGCACTACCTGCATGGTACTTTAGGCTAGACTTTGTTAAAATATGAGCCAATTTTATCCAACAGTCATGCAGTTGCTTGTTCTGTACAAAATGACCCTTTTCCACAATGTTTTGGCTATACCGCTATAGTTATATCAGTCTTATGTTTTTCAACTGCTTGTGCTCATAAATAGCTTCATTTTGATATATAACATTCCTGGATATACGGCTTTTTCTTGGCAAATGAATGTCCTTAAAATTTGGTCTCAAACACTTTACATGAACCTTAAGTAAATGCTTTAGAATAATTTTGATCGAATGAGTGTCAATTTCACGATGTTTTAAACTGTATCATGACCCAATTATCTTGCTCCGCCAGAGCGCATCCCGTTTAAGATAAAAACAAAAAGTGAAAATCTTCAAGAGCCGTCTTCTCCGAAGCGAGAAGACGGACAACTTTCATATATAGTATGTATTAATGTCTAGTGGGCCTCTACTATTTTCCATGTCACATATTTTGGCTCAGCCTAGACGCAAACCTTTTTACATAGAAAGAAACAAAGAGTGAAAATCTTCAAAATGCAGAGAACAGGAAGTGTTCATATTTGGTTTGTAGCATCATCTAGTGGATCTCTACAATGTTTTATTCATGACCCTGGGTTTTTATTTGTGCTCCGCCTTGGCGCATACCGTTTAACATGATAACAAAGAGCGGAAATCTTCAAAAAAAGTTATTCTCTAAAACCAGAAGGCAAACAGCGTTCATATTTTGTATATAACATCATCAAATGGACTTTAATCAAGTTTGTTCAAATCATGGCCCTAGGGTCAAATTTGAGATCTATCCCGGGCATAACCCTTTGTACAAAGTGAAGCCTATTTCTCTAAATCCTTTCCTGTTTTACAAAATTTTGGACCTGTCCAAATTCAAAGGTTTTGCAGACGAAAATTTAAAGTGGATTTAATTTGAAAAATAACCATTCAGTAGGGTAGAAAATAGTGTGGAAAAAGAAGAAATTGCTTGTCAGAAAAAAGATATGATCAACATCTGCATTCAAAATGAATATAACAAGAAAGAAATCTCGATTCACTGACAAAATTGAAATGTAAGCGTCCCAATGGTCCTTTAGGAAATAGCGATATTGGATTACATCCCTTGAATTTCATTGGAAACTCGCTCCACACATACATACAAATTCTTTCCAAAACCGTTCAAAATCATTCACCTCGTCAATTTTACAATGTTGTTAGCTGTAAGTCAGAAATATAACCGATTTCTACAGAGCGATTTAAATATAGTTATTGGTCTGTTTTGACGATATTTGAGCATTTCTGAACGTTTGGAGTGAATGAATGGAGCGCTGAGTGAATTATTAAGTATGATTTCGATTGGTATGAGTGTCGAATTCACGATGTTCTTAATGGGAAAAGTGTTTGCAACGAATGATTCTTGTGAAATGTGACTGAAATCTGCCCCGTGTTGTAAATAGAGAATAATATGTTAGTGTCTGAAAATAACAATGTTATCTGGTCGAGGTTGGGAGAATTTATCATGACGAGGCTGCCTCGTCATGATAATTTCTCATGGCCGAGACCAGATAACATTGATATTTTAAGACACTCACATGTTATTCTATTTATCATGCAATCATTTTGCAGCGCTAAGTTATACTAAACCCTTAATAATCAAAGAAATTCATTGCACATGTATGCAAATTGATTCTAAAATAGACAGACTGATATCATGTTATGTTATCGGGCAGGTGATTTCAGGTCAAGTCAATACAGGCTGCGTTGCATGATAAAAGGTACAGTATGTATCGAAAACGTTTACGTATCAACACGCCATAGAAACATCCCCGCTTAGCTTCGGCAAATTGTATAAATTTTAAACAAAAGTGAATTAATACTGTCTTATGAGGAACCTCTACAGTTGATAACATCGTGAAATTGATAATCATTCCGATCAAAATCATTCTAAATCATTCACTCAGCGCTCCATTCATTCATTCCAAACACTCACTCAAATCGATCAAAAACGCTCCAAACTCACTGAAAAACATATAACAACAACTTCGTTCAAACTAATAATAGCTAGGAAAAAAAATCAGGACTTCAATTATATAATTGAAATTGTAGGCTTCTGATAGGTTCTTGAAGAAATAGGGAGCTATCTTATGAACTTGTATGCATATTTTATTAAAGGGGGGTAATCAATATTGCTAATTTTGTTCATCCTGAACAAAATTTGCAATACTTGATCACCTCCCATTAAATTCACTCAAAAGTCGCTCCACACACTCATTCAATTTCATTCATACATCATTCCAAAATCATTCATCTTGTCAATTTCACGATGTTTTTAACTGTATGTAGATTAACTCTATTTTTTCGAAATTTGACAAGGAAAAAAAAGACATATTTTGTAAATTTTGGAAACATTTTGTTAAGGGAACAACAATCGATATTATGATTAAGATTCCTCCAATGCCCTTCATGAATCAATAAGCATCAGTTTGTGTTACCCTTTAGCCGCCTTGCACTAACATCTATGTCTGTCACTCAGGGTAATGCAAGAGAAATAACCGCAGATACGAACTTAAACGTTATGAGGTATAAAATTTCAATGATAAGCAATAACCTTGAAACTGCAGCTGTATTTGCGAGATTTTGTTAGTTTCTGATTATTCTGACATTCTCATGGTTGTTTTGCGCTATTTGTGTACCTTTAAGTTTCAAATTAATAATTTAAACATTTATTTATTTCGTACATTCTTTTGAAAAATGGTGGTGATAAGAAATTCAGAAAGGGACAAATTGACGCTACCCGAAGGGGGACATAAGGCCGTCTCTTTGTCCGTCCGCTCGTCCGTCATTAACTTTTCAATCTTTACTTCTGTTTCCAGAAATAAAGGACAAAAACTAAAGACCAGTTTTAAAAACGAATATTCGTATTCAAAAATCGTACTCGAATATTCAAGGGAAAAACGAATATTCGAATATTCGGATATTCGTTCCAATCCCTAGAGAACAGTGATCCACGTTTACATTTATTTGAGTTTTTAATAGTTTGCATTTCTTCTTTCATTTAAAGCTGGCTTTGGTCGTCATCGTACACGCTTTCCTTTAAAAAGACGGATAAGGGTCGGGGGACGTATACTTGGGTTTATTTGACCCGAATTTGACCTCTGTGCAGAAAAGTTAGAGATAACATTTACCGAAATATTTTATCGATTTAGAAAATATGTATTACATTCAATACCGTTTGTTATTCATTTCAATGAAAGCACGGGCAAAACCGAGTAGAATAATCAGATTTTATTCCTCTAACTTGCAGGGATCAGATTCTTGTTATTAAAACCGCGCTATACCCAAAGTAGCTGACCTTTTCATCGACGGAAAAAAGACGGTAGCTCCTCTCTGGTTGAATAGCCCAGAACTAGCTAAGAATTTGAAGTTCTTTTGCCTAGATTGTATTGTCTCAAAATACAGATCTATGCGCTAATGACGTCATTCATCAAAATCACTTTTTAAGGAAATGCGATACGGCAACAGAAAGTTGTGCAATTTTATATCAAACAAAGAAGACCAAAACTCCGGTGGGGTCTGGCCAGATAGGTTGTTATTCGTATCAGTAATAGTCTAAGAAATTGCGTTTGTTGTGTATAGTTACATAAATTGAGGGAGGTTACAACTCAAGGTAAAAGAAATTTAAAATGATATTGAATGAGGTCGATAAGCATTTTAATAAAATTAAAGAGAAGCAATATAATTCCGCAATTCCTGTTCAAAATTAAGAAAGTTATCGGTATTTATTACCTCCATTTGAAAATATAAGTCATAAAAGCCTTTTCAATAGCTTTCTACGTCTTCACGAACCTATCAGACGCTTCCAAAATTCAAGAAAGTCAGTGAAATCGTGAATTTTTTACAACTTTTTATTTGAGTGTGGTTGATGAGCTTTTTTATGTAATTTTGGAGCGTTTTGAAATGGTTCGAGTGTGTGTTGAGAAAGACTGAATGGAGTGATGAATGACCGATCTAGAAAGATCTTGATCGGAGTGAAATCAATTTCACAATGCTACTAACTGTTTCGCTAATGATATTCGTTTTAGAGAGTATCAAGTAACAAGAGGATATCTACAAGATAATACTACAACAAAAATGTGGAATGAGCAAATATTTATTTACAAAACAGACACAAAGACGCACAACAATTATCATTTCAATAACGAAAAGATTTGTAGGAAACGAATTGTTTAGATTTGTAGACAAAATGATGTAGAAGACAAATTGTAATTAACTTAGATCATTGGTGAGTGTTGAGCTTAACATTTTATTTAAAAAAAAATCAAACATCAAATTATCAAGTTATTATATAAATATAGTTCCGCAATGTAGAATGAGTGTTCAAAGGTCAATTTTGTCTATACAGGTATAGACAAAATTGACCTTTGATCACTCACTTAAACTTGTGGGTCTATACTTCCAGTTGTAGTTACTTAACAACTCAATCAAGTATTAATTGGTAGACGTAGGATGCATGTTAGTTCATTGTTCCATGCTTCATCGAGGAGTTTGTAGTCGTTATCAAAGTTGCATAAGTCCCATGTGCTGTTAGTTTTGTTTTCTGGCCACTCTCGCACTCCGTAGATTTAATTGCTTGGTCGTAAGGTCGTCGTAGGGTCGTCATAGGAGTTTGGTTGAACGTCTAGCCATAGTATTTGCGACCTGTAAACAGAGGGTTTTAGATAAGTGCTCATGGTATACAATTAGTTACATCGTGAAACATTCTAAAGCACTCACTCGGCGCTCCATTCATTCATTTCAAACACTCAAACAAACCACTCAAAAAAAAAAAGAAAAACTTTTAAAAAAGACGCAATTAACAACTTCATTTAAGGTAAATTTAAACAGAAAAAAAAATCACGATTTCATTGACACAATTGAAACTGTAAGTGTCTGAATAGTTCTTGAAGAAATATATATACTCATACTCATATATTTTTAATAAGCTATAAACATCTACAGTGTTTCTAGCACAAAGCATTACAATGAGGGAACATTTTAACAAAGATCGTGAACATTCAATTCCGTTAATTAATACCTGACAAAAAACATAGAGTCAAGAGAATAAATGATCGTAGCTATAACAATATTTTTTTCAGTAAAGAAAATTAAACGAATAAAATTCAATTCTATTCAAGCATGACAGTTTTCATTGTCTACGCGGATTTAGCATTTATATATTCATAAAAAATATACATCATCAATTTAACATCTATGGAGAAATATTTCGATTTTTGTCTGCAAAATAAATAAACTTGGCTAACTTAATGATACTTTTTTGTGAAGTCATTTGGAACAGACATTGAAATTTATGCAGTGATGACCAGTGACAATAAAAGGGTTTCAAATATTTTCTTCTGATGTCTGAGAATTTCGTACAAACTAATACAAAATGATATTCACTTTCTACCATGTTCATTTGACAGTTATTGCATATACGGTTTTCATGATTAATATTATCATGTCGGCCCTTTTCAATAAATAAATTGTGCGAAGAAGTTCTTATTTTTGCGAGAGCTATCTTATATTTTATATCATACTGATGTTCTAGGTAGGGTTCTAATTGAAACGAGTGTTTAAAATATCCATATGCTCTTAACCGATTCGTATTTCCGATTGTTGATCTCCATTCTTGAATATAATTATCAAGTATTCTCTGCTTAATAAACGGTAAATTAATGTCAATCGCGTTTTGATTAATCCAAATGTAACCTAGTCCATGGCGTTCAAGTAAGCATTTTATTTGATAAACCCAATTCATTTCATTATAAGAGTTACCATTTTCACAATCATTTTTTAGGCAATTATAAACTGTTTTAAGTAATGTGTTTTCGTTTTGTTGTAAAATGTGGATCCAATATCTGATCATATTAAATTTCCGGTTGATACTTAAAGGTGTCCTTCCTGTTTCTCCATAGAGTGCTGCTAGGGTAGTTGACTTTTTAAGATTAAGGGTTCTTCTTAAGAACTTTGTATGAATTAATTCTACTTCCTTTCCAGGGTAATGACCCCATATTTCGGATCCAAAATTCAATACTGAGCCAACGAGGCTATCGAAAAGTTTTAATTTTTGTGAAATGGGCAATTCTATATCAAGAAATAATTTGAATAGGTTAAATTGGGCTGCCGATGCTCGTTTTGCAATGTCTTTTTGTGTTCGAAACCAGCTGTCATTTTTATAGAAGGTTAAGCCTAAATATTTAAAGCAGTTTACGGTTTCTATATCTGTGTCATTGATTTTGAATGTATGGTGTGTATGGCGGCCCTTTTCAAAAATCATAGCTTTTGTCTTAATAGTATTAATTTTCAACCCAAATATTTGACAATAGTTATAGATATCGTTCAGTATACACTGCAAAGATTCAGGTGATTTCGCAAATATTACTTGGTCGTCAGCATATAATAGTATAAAAAGTTTTAACTCATTTATGGTAAATATACCTCCAAGTTCGGAATTAATATTTTGAACTAAGTCGTTAACAAACATCATGAATAATAGAGGTGAACGAGGATCACCTTGTTTCAAACCGATTTGACAGTCCAGAAAGTCCGATAACTCTGATTTATGTCTAACGCAAGAGCGCACACATGTGTACATTGACTTTAAAGTGTTCACGAATTTCGAACTGAGATTTTCGAGTAGCAATTTTCTCCACAGAAGTGACTGATTGATGCTATCAAAGCATTTCTCGTAGTCTATAACGACACAGAAAAGTTTGTTACCAGAAGAAAGAACTTTCGATATGACTGCGTTTAATATAAAAATGCTATCTATAATGGATTTCCCTTTTTGGAAACCAAATTGATTTTTACACAGATAATCATTTTTTTCGTTCCAATTTATTAATCGATTAAGCAGAATTTGTGAATATATTTTTGCCAAAATATTGATGAGGGTGATACCTCGGTAGTTCTGAGCGTCATCTGGATCGCCTTTCTTAAATATCGGAGTTATTATCCCTTTTCCCCAGGAATTGGGTTATTCGCTATTTAAAAACATTCTTTTAAACAGTTTTGACAAAAATGGAGCAATTTGATCATATGATGATTTAAATATTTCACTGAATATACCATCTAATTCCGGTGCTTTATTGTTATTTTGTGAAAATACTGCTTTATGAATTTCTTCATATGTTATTTCACAGTCAAGTTCTTGATCAATTCGTGGGAAATGTGATGTGTCGCCATCGAGGCTTTTACTTCTTTGATTTAGTGTTTCACATTGAAACATGCTCTTAAAATGTTTAAACAAATCATCTATAGAAAGTGAATCGGCGGACATTTTATATTTATCAGCAGACGACTTCTTAATATTTCTCCAAAAATTACGCGAATCTGATTTTGCTAAACCAGCTATTCTATTGCCTTCAGCGATTTTAAATTTATGTTTTGCTCTTTTTTTAACATTATTATAGGTTGTTCTAGCCTTTGTGAATGAAATTCTATTTTCATCAGTTTTATCTTTGTAAAAAATATTTCTCGCCCGCTTAAAAATCGTTTTTGCATTGTAACAATCGTTATCGAACCATCTGCAATTATTAACTCGTGAATGTCCGTGCTTGATTTTGGTTTTTCCAAAGGCTCGTGTGGCATGCCGCTTATGAGCTATTCATAGAACTTGAATGTGTTTTTTACAGGGAGGTAATTAATATCGCTTATTTTGTTAATCTTGAACAAAATTAGCGATATTTGATTACCACCCTTTAATTTCACACAAAACCCACACGCTTCACTCACTCATTAATTGATTTCAAAATAATTCCAAAATCATTCATATTGTCAATTTCACGATGTTGTTAGCTGTAAGAAATTTTGAACGAGTCATCTTTTAATAGATAATCCGAAGATAGTTCGCGAAATTTACAAGTTGAACAAAATTGGAAAGAAAAGGCATGGGTAAGCGAGTTTTGAATGAAGTTAAAGGAAGTTATAATGATTTAGATATCACCTCCCTTTTTAAAGATACGCGTAATTCTGTTTTTTGTGTCTTCATGGGTAAACCAGGCGCTCATGCGAGTCATTAAGATCAGACAATTTTTTGGTCGATTTAAGAGGAATTGTGAATGTTTTAAACGAATTCGAAGCGCATTTGAACCACTGAAAACCGTCTAAAACGATTATCTTTTCTAGTCAATCGTATCATTACCCATATATATTGGCCGGTGTAGGTTCTTGAAAAAGCGTCCGTCTGTCCGTTAAGACACACAAATAGAAGATGTTCGACAACTCAAAAGAGGGGGATAATTGAATATCGCTAAATCGTCCAATTAGACGAAATTATCGAATGATATCAGACTTCCTTTTTAATTGAATTAATAACTCGCCGCAAGTTTTCTCTTGCAATTCCATTCCAATATCACTCCAAATCGTTAATTTCACAATTTCCTTTCTGCAGAGTTTTGCCCTCACAAGTTTAAGTTGACCGCCATGTCTGTACGCTATGAAATTGACCTTTTTCCTTGAATACAAATATGTTGTTTTTTGGAGAAAGAATTTACACAGGTATTTCTGTTTTTGATATCAAATCTACGAATTTGAATAAAATTTTGTCATATTATTTTCTGTTCTGAATTTCTATCATGATTATCTATTGTCGCCGTCATAGCGCAGTTAGTAGCGCGTCGGACTGCCAATCTAGAGGTTCCGGATTCGATCCCCGACGGCGGCACTCATCCTTTCCGACTCCCATCAATGTGTTGGTAATCGTAGACCTATGTGGGATAGCACCTGAAGGCTAGGAAAGGATGTGATTGTAGTACTGGTACACCGTAGAAGCATCGAACGATCGCCGCACGGACATGCGTTTTACCAGGAATCCATTTTTAAGTGTTCCAGTCGCCGCTTTACAACTTAAAGATTGTTGAAGGCGGCGTAAAACCCTATTTAAACAATCAAAATCATGACTACTACATTATAAGTTCAGTTCTCGATATTCAAGGTAACTTGTGTAAACCATATGTCCTGAGATTCACCGAAACTACAAATTAAGGCGGTATTTAGGATTATCAATCAAGATATTTTAAATAATTATACAAATTCTATGTTGTTGGTACTCAATTGAATCGTCTTGACAAGACGATTCAAATGAGTACCTATAACATAGAGTTTCATTGAGAAATAACGATTTGTGACTGGGTTTACCCCTTTTTAGCTGTTCCTCACCTTTTTATTTGCTTTCGATGAAGATTCTGTTAAACTTAATAATTTCTAAATTGACAGCGAAGTTATGTTAACTGTTTATTGTTTGTTTAGTTTCTAGTATCTGCAAAATTGATATAAGCAGCAAAATTAAAAAATGTTAATCGCCTCTTTGCGTGCAAAGCGGGGTATAATTTGCAAACAGTTTGCACCGTTTTGTCATCCTGAACACAGGTCTGGTGTTTAGACTATCCATTTTGAGTCAATAGAATTTTCTTGAAAAAGATCTAAAGCCAAAATTTAAAGTTTGAAATGCATCTGTCTGTCCAATGATAACGTGACGATTGTTTTTAAGGTAGTGGAACCATAATAGTTTCCGCAACGTTTCAGATGCCACGATTTTTAACAATATATACCGAGGTTTCCTAATGAATTCATTAGGAAACCTCGATGAATATTGTGAAAGATTTCGAGTTCCGAAATGTTGCGCGTTCACTTCCTCAAGTGCTTGTATCATTTTATTGTAAAATCACTTACCATAATAAGACGGATATCTGTAATACGGGTATTTGGGATAATACGGGTATCTCGGATAATAATAATAAGGGTATCGGTGATAATAATACGGGTATCTGTGATAATATGAGGGGTAATAACGGCCATATCCACCACGACCAAAATATCCGCCACCACCACCGCCGCCGCCGCCAAAATATCCACCGCCGATACCGCTTCCAATGAAACCGCCACCGCCGCCGCCACCGCCTCCGAAATATCCACCGCCGATGCCGCTTCCAAAGAAACCGCCACCACCGCCACCGCCGCCGCCAATAATTCCACCAGGACCTCCGATAAAACCACCACCGCCACCGCCGCCGCCACCAAAGAATCCACCCGGACCGCCTCCAATAAATCCACCACCGCCACCTCCACCGCCACCAAAGAATCCACCCGGACCGCCTCCAATAAATCCACCACCGCCGCCGCCACCACCACCAAAGAATCCACCTGGACCGCCTCCAAAGAAACCACCGCCGCCACCGCCGCCGCCCCCGAAGAATCCACCAGGACCGCCTCCAAAGAAGCCACCACCACCGCCGCCGCCACCGCCTATGAATCCTGGTCCATATCCATAGCCTCGTCCGTATCCACCACTATAACCACCAATACTTCCGTAACCGTAACTTCCGTAGCCATACCGCCGGCGATCTAAAATATTTTTGTATGATTAAGGGATGAAGATAGTACAGTCGATATTGCTCGAGCGACCACGTGTATTAAGCGACCAAATTTATTAAGTGACCACCCTTAAAAGTCCCCTACTTTAAGCAAAATCTCTGAAAAGAGGGCATTCCTAACGAAAAATTGTTTATTATTGAATCTTATGTCAGGATTCAGTATGACTTGACCGACAAACTGTCACATTTATCGTGTTATTTTGTATTAAGGGACCATTCCCGTAAACGACCGTTATTTGGTGGTCCCCTTAGTGGTCGCTTAACACAAGTTTTACTGTATTATTTGATTGCATTGAGATATGAAACTAAAACTGTACTAGACAAAATTTCTAACTCACATTTGTTAATCATAGTTTATGTTTTCATAATTTTTAACTCTCAAAGCTAGAATTCGTCTCAATTGTTAAAAAAACATTTATCTTTAATTTCCATAATAAAAAGCACTTCAAACCTTGATCAATCAATGAGCTCTGTCTGAACCATAGTCAGTATTGAAATCAAAAGTTACATTTCCGCCATTTATCGCGGAACTTTGCATTGCCACAAAGGAAATATAATAAAGCACAAATCCGAGTGTTTTGAAATTTTGGATTGGTCAGATGCTTTGTCTATAAAAAGACTAGTTATTTCAGTTATTTTGGATAGCTGCTTTATGTTTTTCAGTGAATAATGGCTCTCTGTGTGTGAGCGATTGACATTTCAGTCTGTACCATGTGTACACATTTTGATGAAGTTCAACAAAAAAGATTTTATTTCATGGCATTTTCATGAAATCGACGGTTTGTATATTTTAGTAACAGCTTCTCTGATGAAAAATCTAATTAACAATTAACTGGAAATTTTAAACCTTAATTGTGTTCAGATATTTAAAATAAAAGGGGATATTTCGATATTCTACAAATTGTATGGAATCCTTCCTTGTATCACGCCGTTTTCAAAATGCACAGTTGTCTGTCGGAAACAAGTCTTGAAAAATAGTAACTTGAACGCTAGTTGGAATTATTTTTTTGAAAGGCTATTAACATCTGACTGGACTGTGCCCACGCAGTAGCACTGGTGAACGTAAACGTCCACCAAAAGCGGATAACAATAAAATCTTACAAGGAAGTGTGCAGACGGCCACGGCGAGAAGGGCGGAAAGGAGTAGTAAGACCTTCATCTTGATCTGAAAACAAAGGGAAAAAATAATTATATTAAAAATTTAATAACTCTATCAAATTAACACTAATCTTACATAAATCGTTCCAAGTCAACCACTCGGCGCTCTTTTCATGAAATTCGAAACGAACTCTCAAATCAGTCTGAAATCGTTCATAAAACTTATAAAAATCTTAAATATGCAAATCAGCCTTGAAAACTCTGTATTCATATTTGTCTTCCCGCGCACATAGGTAATGTCGCTTGAAAAAATGAAAATATCATTGTTTGTATCTCGTTTACACATTTTCATATTTTGTTGTTTAGTTTGTTTGTTCGTTCTTTTTTTTGTGTGTGTGTTTTTTTTCTTTTTTTGGGTTTTTTTTTTTTTTTTTTTTTTTTTTTTGCACGATTTGATATTTCTTTGCACGACACTCGAGCATGCTCAGGTTCGGAACACCGGGAACTGTCGGCCAATTCTATGAACTAAACAGATTCACTGTGTGGAGCGAGTTTTTAGTGAATTTAATGGAAGGTAATCCTAGATCTCAAATTTTGTTCAAGTTGAACAAAATTAGAGATATTTATTACCTTCCTTTAATAAAATATGCATAAAGGTTCTATAAATAGCTTCCTATTTCTTCAAGAACCTATCAGACGCTTATAATTATATTACATCAGTGAAATCGCTATTTTTTTTCTAGCTTTATTCATTTTGAATAGCGTAATTGATTCTATCTTTTTCAATGTGTTTGGAGCGTTTTTGAATGGTTTAAGAGAGTGTTTGGAATAAATGAATAGAACGCTGGGATAGTGATTTGGAATGGTTTCGATCGAGATGAATGTCAATTTCACGATGTTGTTAACTGTTAGGATAAAAAAAAATAATTTTAAAGATTTCTTTTAAAATATATAAGCCGAGCGCTACAACGCCAGTATTTTGGGGTCAATCAAAATTTATTTACCAATTTAAGAATCAATTACAGCCGACTATATTTTCGTCCTAATTCCCGTCAGAGACGAAGACCAAATCATTACGTGTACTATGACATCGTTTAACGTCATATTGCGTAAAAGCATTAAAGGCAGTCCAAACATATAACGACAATGAATTGAGGGCAACGAATAGCTTTTTGTTTTATCATAACGTTATAAGAAAAAACAAATTTTCAGCGAGTTCATTTACATTTTAATTTTTTAAAAAATGAGCTCATCCCGTATGATATTTTTTATGATATCACATAGTTATTTTTAGAACAAATATATAATGCGGTTATTTTTAGAAACTTGCATTTCTGTTGGAAATATCTACAATAACAAGGTCAATAGAGGCATTCAGAAAACACTTGCTTAAAGCATGTGCTTGTTTTATACAGGTTGAATTGTGTACAAATGTTACATTTGGAAGCTCGGTTGACGATTGCTTAATAGAGGTTGCTTACTGAAAACAGGTGGCCGCTTAGAACAGGTTCGACTGTATGTGCAAAACTTGAATGCATTTTTTTAAATGAAACAACTAAAGAGTAAGTTAACGCGCAATTGTAAGAACTTCCTTGAGAAAAAATAAGGTTTTATATATGAACTTTTTACTAATTCAGTATGCGTTTTGTCATGAAACGTACCACTTTTGTCTCGCTTTTGTTGGTTTGTTACTCGCATTTTGCTACTCAATATTAGCACTTGCAAATTCAAGCGTTCCGAAATAAAGCTTTGTAAATTTCAAAGTTCGCAATTTCACGATCTTTGCCATTTTCAATACTGTATTTTTTCTTTATTCCTTTGTATTCATGAAAAATACGTTATAGCTCTGAGAATAGTTTTACATGGACTATACATGTACATGTACGATGAATAATGGCGTCAATAATGAATTTTGTTCTTCCTGTGAATTAGTAAGTTTTTCATACAGCAAAATGAGAAGTAAAACCAACAAAACCCCTAAAAATACTTCTTTAATTAATATAATAAATTAATTAATTATTTAATTAATATAAATAATTTAATATTACGTTAAAGATGTAATAAAATCCTACCTTGTTATCCGGGATGCGCAGATCAGCAGAAACTCTCACATTTATATAGTTCTCTGGACTTCACACGTCAACACTTTTCTCCACTTTTATTGTGATCAATTGTCTTTTTTGTTCCCTGATTAGCATTATTTATTGTTTAATTGTTTACTTGTTTTATAAAGGACGAGCAGATTTTTTATGTATAAAAAAGCCTTGGATTTAATCAATCTTAAAGATGGTGATTGCACGCAAATGGTCTTTATTTTAACACATTATACACAGCTAATAGAATAGTTTGCTATAATACGGGAATTAATATTTCATTTGTTGCCATACAGCTTAGACTAAGTTGTTCCAATCATATCTATTTGAACCATAAAGTACACTGTTTCCCGAATCTGTGTTAAGATAAGGGACCCATAATAGTTCCGCAATATTTCGGAACCCGTAATCTTTCACAGTGTTAACCGAGATTTCCTAATGAATTCATAAAAATAACCGAGGTTTCCTAACGAATACCTTAAAAAACCTCGGTTAACACTGTTAAAATTCTTTGTTTCCGAAGCGTTGCGAAACTATTACGGGTCCACTACCTTTAACAACAGACATTTCAGCCTTCTCAGCCACTACCTTGCAGCCGCCGTCATTTAAAAGGTCACGTGTTCGCATCCCGGCGGCAGTACTCATATTTTCCGACTATTTGTCTTCAACTAATGGGTTGATAATCGTAGACCTTGCGGGATAGCAGCTGGATACTAAGAAAGAATGTAATGGTTGTACTGGCGTGGAAAATTCCAGGAACCAATTATAAGGTGCTCAAGCCTCCGCGATGTAACTGAAAGATTGTCAAATGTCGCGTTAACCCCCAGTCAAATAAAACCACTATCTTTCAACAGGAGAATTTTAGCAATTTTGCGTAAGCTCAATTACATCACTAGTACTGCGATTTTGTGTTCATCAAATCTATGGCCCAGTTATTACTGAAATTATGCTTAAAGATTTGTTTGTGGCTTCCGACGGAAGACAGGCGATCATTAAAACTCGTCTTGAATGTCTTCCCTCAGGTGAGTTAAAATAGAAAGAGGAATATCTCATCATTGCATCATATGCTTAACAAAGAAATAACATCACGCTCCAAAATCCGTATTTGCGGTCTAGTAAAAAAATGCCAAATCTAAAAAGAGTCAAACACAGTTCATCGAAAAGGACAAGTAATTGAGGAAAAGAAGTTTAATAAAGTTGACAACATACGACAGAGTCGGGGTAGCTATAAATGCTCCCCTTGATAACCTTTTTCTCGGTTGAGCTTTTATGAGTAACCTCTAACATGCAGTTTATTTATTTTATGAGCCTGTGCGGGACAACCGATCTAACAATTTGAAATATTCGTAAGGCGCACTGAGAGGCGTAGACAGCTACAAATTGTAAATATAAAGTAAGCTGATTGTCCACATATACTTTGGGACGTTTTCTATGTATTAAGCGCATAGTGAAGACTCTGGTCAGTCTGTGCGAATGCACTGGCTGGTCAGAGTCTTTGCTTTACGCATATTTGAAATTGTTGGAAATCTCACCCACAGGCTCAAATGGATGATTGTGATAATGAATGTTTCGGATACGACTGTCTCGTATGCCCCTCTTTGAAATGCAAGTAAAAAACAGATTTATGTGGAGCAAAAAAATGTAATTGGATTAAGACGAATAGGTCCTAATTGAATTTTGTTTAAAGTAGAATATATTTAATTGAAGATTTCAAAAAAAAAATACTCCAAATGCACGTGTAAAAGACCCAGCTGTTTTAATATTTGTATAGTTTTCTCTATTCAAAACGGTTTATAATGTGACTTAAGGCGCAGGAGTGAAATCACCCTGTTGAATATTTTTTTCATATCACATAGCTCGTATTATGACTATTTTTAATCAGATTAAAGCGCAAATAATCTCCCTTTTTGCCTCCACTAGTCAAAGGCCACTAGGCTATTGTTATGGCGCCATTTGCGCCATCCGTCCGTCCTTGCGTTTGGTCGTATTTTTTTCTTTTAAAAATATTCTTCCTAGAAACGACTGGGTGGATTTGTATCAAACTTCACAGGACCTTGGGAAATCCTCTTTCAAAGTTGTTCAAGGATTTTTTATCCAGAGAAAAGTGACTTGAAGGCTTTAATTGGCCTGACTTATTTCCATATATGGTAATGTGTAACTTTTCTCCGAAACTAACAGATCCAACGAAAAAAATCCAACGAATTTCGCTGGAATGATCCTTGAGTGACCTTTGATCAGTCTACGAAAGCTATTGTGATCAGATGAAAAATATGTCTTTTCTGGGCAGGGGTCATTTAGCTATATTTTTATAGTGGCAACTTTGAAAATCATATTCTCAGAACCTAAATGGTGGATATCAACCAAATTTCACTTAATTCAAATAAATGATCCTAGAGTGACCCTTGATCAGTCTACAAAAATCTATTGTGACAGGATAAAAATGTGCTTTTCTTGCAGATGTCAAATTTCGATAGTTATATAGTGGAAACTTTAAAAAAAAACACATTTATTTTACAAAATTTAACTGATGGATATCAACCAAATTTCGCTTAAGTGAACCATGAGTTACACTTTATGAGTCTGCGAAAATGTTGTGATCAGATGAAAAATTGGTATTTTATGACTGGAGGTCATTTCTTATTATGTTTTATAGTGGAAACTTTGAAAATCATGTTCATAGAATCTAACAGATAGATAATAACCAAATTTCCTTGGAATGTTCCTTTAATTACCCTTTATGACTTAAAAAGATATTGTGATCAGATGAAAAATATGTCCTTTATGAGCGGAAGTCATTTCTGAGACCTTGTGTTATATATAGAAATTTAGTTACAAAGTGGAAACCTTGAAAATCATTTTCTCAGAACCTATCCGAAGGAATAAACCCAAATTCCACTTAAGTGATCCTTGGGTGACCCCTCATCAGACCACAAAAATATTGTGATAAGATGAAAAATATGTCCTTAATGGGGAAAGGTCATTTCTCTATATTGTATACAGTTTGAATTTTTTTCTCAGAATCTAATTGATGGATTTCAACCAAATCCTTTGGTGAATCACTATCAGACTGTGCAAAATTATTGTGATTGGATGAAAATATTTATTTAACAGGCGTAGGTCATCTTTCTATATGTTATAAATCGATCATGATTTCTTTCCTTTGCAGAAATATTTCAGCATGTGACACTTAGAAATTCTTAAATTCTCGTCTCGAACTATTGTATCCTAGGGGTCCGAAATTAACCCCCTACCACCATATAGCAGTGCGTCAACTTCTGTCCTACATCCTATATTTTGATGGCTGTCCAAAATTGTCCTATATTTCAAGGGTGTCCTATATAGTGAACACCTTTGCTATATTTCCGGAAGATAATATAGTTGAAAAAAGAGTCATTAATACACTTAACTACAGCTCCATATTAAAGTGGTATCTTGTTGAAGTATCTGTAAAATATTGTGCTATCAGGGCTTGAAAATTCTACTCGTCTGCTCAGCATGATTTTTTCCTTCTTTGTCTATATAAGCAGGACAGGTAAATTTTACTAGATTTAATTAATAAAATTGATGTATCACTACATTTTCTTATTGAGCAGGACAAGTAGAAATTTCAAGAATTTTCAAGCCCTGACTATACTGAGATGATTGTGTTTCTATTACCAATTTGTGATGCAATTGTTGGATGAACATTAGCAACCCTAGATTTCAAATTTCAGTTGACACTTTTTAGCTCACCTGAGCAAGAAGTGTTCATGATGAATTATTGTGGTTGTCAAATGTCTGACATCTTTCGTGCATTGTCTCCTCCTATATTAGTAGGCCAATCTTGATGAAACTTGGTAGGAAAGTTCCTTGGGTTATGCTCCACCAAACTTGTTAAAAAAAGAGCAATCCACACTCTAAAATCTGAATGTCATTGCAACTAAAAATGCTTTGAAAATCTTCTGAGAAACAAGAAGGCAGACAGCTTTCATATCTGGTATTGAGCATTATCTAGTGGACCTCTACAAAGTTTGTTTAGTTTATACTAATTTATATTAGTTCGATTGCGACGAAAGCTTTAGCTTATGGAATCGCTCTCGAACACTCAATCCTGATGTTTTCATGTCCCTGAGAGAGAGAGAGGCAGTGGTTTAAACCCACTGCTACCCATTTTTACAGCTGGGTGAACTGGGGCTGGCTATTAAGTTTGTTTAAATCATGTCTTTGGGGTAATAGGGGCCATCATGGCACAGTGGGTAGTATGTCAGACTGTTAATCTAGAGGTCCCAGGTTTGATCCCGATTTTGGAATTCATACTATCCTATGTGGGATAGCAGTTGGAGGCCAGGAAAGGATGTGATGGTAGTATTTGTGTGAGAAATACCAGGAATCGATTGTTAGCCACCTCATTATGAATGAAATAATGATAAATTGGCACAAAACCCCATTCATTCAAACAAACAATCTTCTCTGTAATATTTTTGGCTCTGTCCAGACACAACCTATAATACAGCTCTCGTATTTTGGTATTTAGCACCATCTAGTGGACCTCTACCACGAATGTTCATATCATGCCTCTGGGGTCAAATCTGGGCTCTGCTCTGGGTCATCCATTTTACTAAGAGATAAAGGAGAAAATCTTCAAAAATCTTCTTCTCTAAAAACAATGCAGACAGCTTTCATAATTGATATTAAGCATTATCTTTTGGACCTCTACCAAGCCCGGCATGTGGTCAATATTGTATGCAACTTCATCAAGTAGTTGACTTGAACTGAAAAAAGACTAGGGCACTGATATTTGGTACAAATAATCTCCCTTCAATTTTATTAATGTGATGCCCAAGGGGTCAAGGAGACTCTGGTGAGCAATTTTACCATATTGGTCCTCTTGTTAAAGCTTATGCTTTTTGTCTTACCTGATCACAAAGTTGCATATGAAGAAAGCAAAGCTTTAATAAAAATCCTGCGGATCTGAAAGGCTCTTTTAAGTCCCCCACTGGTTACCGGTTGGGGGACTATAGGTTTGCTCGATTCCGTCTGTCCGTCTGTCCGTCCGTCCGTCTGTCCGACTGTCCGTCACACTTTTGTCCGGGCTATATCTTCTAAACCATATGTGCTAGCAACTTCAAACTTGGTACACTAATAGATCGCATTAAGGAGAAGTGTCATGTTCAAGAACTGTTACTCTGCCACGCCCACTTTTTGAGTTATTGTCCTTTGTTGTTTTTACTCTTACATTCTTGTCCGGAACATATCTCCTAAACTATGTGTGCTAGCAAATTCAAACTTTGTACACTTATAGATCTCATTGAGGAGAAGTGTCATGTTTAAGATCCATAACTCTGCCACACCCACTTTTTGAGTTGTTGTCCTTTGTTGTTTCTAGCCTTACATTCTTGTCCGGATCATATCTCCTAAACTATAAGTGCTAGCAACTTCAAACTTTGTACACTGATAGTATCAAGGACAAGTGTCACGTACAAGAACTGTTACTCTGCCATGTCCACTTTTTGAGTTATTGCCCTTTGTTGTTTTTAGTCTTACATTCTTGTCCTGATCATATCTCCTAAACTACACATGTATGAGTGCTAGCAACTTTAAACTTTGTACACGTATAGATCTCATTGAGGACAAGTGTCATGTACAAGAACTGTAACTCTACCACACCGACTTTTTGAGTTATTGTCCTTTGTTGTTTTTACCTTTACATTTTTGTCCGGAACATATCTTCTAAACTATAAGTGCTAGCAACTTCTAACTTTGTACACTGATAGTATCAAGGACAAGTGTCATGTACAAGAACTGTCACTCTGCCATGTCCACTTTTTGAGTTATTGCCCTTTGTTGTTTCTATCCTTACATTTTTGTCCCGTACTCATCTCCTAAACCATAAGCCTTAGCAACTTCAAACTTTGTACACTGGTAGATCTCATTGAGAAGAAGTGTAATGCACAAGAACTGTTACTCTGCCACGTCCACTTTTTTTAGTTATTGTCCGTTGTTGTTTTTTATCCTGACATTTTTGTCCGGACCATATCTCCTGAGCCATCAGTGCTAGCAACTTCAATCTTGGTACACTTATAGATCTCATTGCAAGAATCATTCTTCTCCGCCCACTTTTGGAGTTTTCGCCATTGGTTGTTTTTACTCTTATATTTTTGTTTGGGACATTTTGTTCAAAACCTAATGTGCTAGCAACTTCAAATTTTGTATACAGTTATAGATCTAGTAAGTAGGAGATATATTATAAGAAAGGATTTTCTGTTATCCGGTGGGGGCCTCTATATTCAGAGTTACAGATAGAGGGGGTAATTTTATCCCCCAAAACTATGGGTTTTGATTGGTATATAAAAGTCAGCCTTTCGGTCGGTCCGTTGGTAGCTTTTTTCGTATCCACTCAATTTCTCAGGACCTATTGGGTAGATTTCATTCCAACTTTAAATATGTGATCAATATCAAGCAGAGATGTGCAAGTGATATTTTGGTTATGATCCATTTAATTTTGATAGAGTTATGGCCCTTAAATGGAAAATGGCTTTTCATTACTGATAAGCACTTGTCGAATAAGGGGGATTAGTCCGCTTTGCGTCAGTCTAGTTTGTATGTAAATTAAAAATATGCCATCAGTCCTTACTAAAACTGTATGTTGTTGGTATTAATTTGAAACGTCTCGACTAAACGATATAAATTATTACCCACAACCTAGAATCTTTAATGCTTTTCTGTCGTCTATGACGATCATATGGGCATATTATGATTTGATTACAAAATGCAGTGCTACCAGTTTTACAGTTAATAACATCGTGAATTTGATACTCACCTCAATCAAAACCATTCTAAATCGCTCACTCAGCGCTCCAATCATTCATTCCAAACACTCTCTCTAACAATTCAAAAACGGTCAAACCCATTGAAAAATATAGAATCAATAACGTCATTCAAAATAAATTTTGATAGAGAAAATTCGCGATTTCACTGACATATAATTATTCAAATTTTAAACGCCTCATGGGTTCTTGAAGAAATAGTAAGCTCTGTATAGAACTCGTGTGCATTTTTTATTAAAGGAAGGTAAACAATATCGCTAATTTTGTTCATCCTGAACAAAATTTGCGATTTGGGATTACCTCCTATTAAATTCGCTCAAAACTCGCTCCACACACTCATTCAATTGCATTCCTAAATGATTCCAAAATTATCCACCTTGTCTATTTCACGATGTTGTTAACTGTAATCTAGTTTTTGTGTTTTTTGTTTTACTCAGCGCCATCTTGATTATTGTGACGTCATATAAACCCACGTGCAAACCGACGTGCTTTAATGGCTGTGTCCTTATTTTTCCCGGGGTCTACTCCGTAATTCGCCGACTATTCCCGATTGGGATAAGTGAAAGCATGTTGGAATTTCTAGGAAAGGCCTAAATAAGTCAGACCTAAACGTTTGTCACTCCAAATGAAATCTAATAACCATTTACACTATGGCGTAAAACAAATACATGTATATCAAATAAGAAGAAATTACATAGAACATTATTCGCAATAAAATTCAATTGTCAAAGGTGTACACAGATAGCTCCGCCCATTTATTATACTCAACGTCGTCTTTTGTGGGAACGTTGATGCCTTTGACATCATGTTGCCAACGTGCTAAATGACGCGCTTCGTTTTATGTGAAATTCTCCTAATATCAATACGTATCATTTATTCTTTAGAGTCGGTCCGGGTAAATCCGTACGGATTTGGATAGTTTCGATTATTTTTGAGAACGTCTCTTTAACGACGATCACAATGACAAACTTTCTTAATGATATTATATTTCTTCTAGCGAATACTCCTTATTTAACTCTAAAAACTATGCCATATGTTAAGAAAAATCACAATAAAGGCCAGTAGCTGATATCGGCCAATTCCGTACATCAGCTGGTTATTCCGTACGCTTCGTCGGGAAAATCGGTTATGAATAACGGGGCAGTAAAATTAATAGCTTAGTTTCACACCCTAAGAACTGTTACAACGGACAAATACCTCTGCATGAAAACATGTTAAGGATTCGCAATGAAAACTGTTAAGGCGTCTGCTAATTTGTTTGAATACATGTCGGTTTCGACTTCATTTGTACAACCAGAAGACACGTTAGACTTTTTATATATTCCTATTACATTCCTTGGATAATGAATAATCTCGATCGAAATTGATATTGATATTTCGGTAAAAAAAGAGTTTTGAGGGAAATTTGATCGAAAACAGTGTCTTGTCTACTTCTTTTTGGATTTTTGGAACAGAAAAAAGAAATATTGAAACAGTTTATCTTTTTGGTGTAAAAACACCTCAATCTCCTCTATTATACCCGTTATCTAAAAGGAATTTCTTCTGTTTCCAAACTTATATGCATCATTTCAATTTTATGTGTATGTTACGAACTCTGCCTAATTCTTTTGGTATGTTACAGTATCTTCCCTACAGCGTTACAACCTCTGTCATTGATTTTGCATACAAAAATCCCAGTTTTCTTGACGCCAGGATTTTCAAAAACACACAAAAAAGCGCAACGAAATCCGAGTTATCTTATATCTAAGTAATTTCTGCGAAATACGAGGTAGATGGGAGAAAAGTCCCAAACTTTCATTTAATGCGATATCTCAAAAACAAAACAAAACAAAACAAAAAAAAAAAAAAACATTCTGTTCTCCTTTTTTAATTTATGAAAACAGTATGCCTTCCTTCTTTTCATTTATATCTGTCTTACTTTCAGGATAAGAAAGCACTCGCAAACGTTAATTATACGAAAGCCATGGTAGTCTAATCAGCATCGTAAAACATTCACCTGTTTTAAATGAAAGGGACCAAGAAAGTGTAAGCTCTAAAATCTCCAAATCCAAAAGGATTGAACATTCTCAAAATCATCGGTTTAAATCTCTTCTACAAATGACGTTGTTACGATTGTTCGCTCAGTCTTTTTCAAATATGAAACTTTTGTTCAAATAAATCTACATTTGCTGTTTTTAAAAATGTTATAAATGCGGCCGTGGTGCTTATTTTATAACTAGACATGTTTACAAATGGCATCAGCCAAGTGTGTTGTTAAAGCTGCTTTTGAAATTCTAAGGAAAATATAACCCGAGGTGAAATTATCTAAAAATATAAATCTTAGCACAAAAAGGTCATGTTTCGCATTTTGATTGAAAATTGACACTTATATGCATTGAAGTAAATACGAGAATTGCAGGGAAATTAACCTTTATTCGGTCTATATAAAAAGCCAATCAAACGTTTTGAACTATCTGCGAGATTTGTATAAAAAGGTCAAAACAGATAGCCGTGCTCTGATCTAAAATATTTTCTGAGAGGAAAGACCCGCCGAATTACTGAATGATTATAGTTTTAAGTTTTTAAGTTTTTCGAAATCACAGGACGTCCACGAGAGCCTGGGATGCTCTAATGCCTTCTTCCCTGCGAAAAAGTTCAAGAGCTGGTTCTAGAACTTGAATGACAGTCGAACTAGCTCTTGAACCAGTTCTTGAACTAGTTCTTGAACTTCTTGCACTAGATATTAAACCAGTTCTTAAATTTGAGTTGAAGGGTTGGGATAATTCACTAATTATCATAAGGCCCTTTTTGCATTTATACTTCATCGCCCTGACTCTAGTGCTACAACGAGTATATTGTAATCAAAAATCCTTAAATTCCTTTTTCCTTTGATGTTTTTCGAACCAATTTCGAACAAAAATATTCTGATGTTGGTATAACCATTATGTGAAAATTTGAAGTAAATCGGAAAACGATTGTGGACTCTTTTGGGAAAATGGGTGTAAGTTAACAGACGGGCGGACGGATAGACATACGGACAGACAGGAAATGGTTGGAAAAGCTAATAAATCCCATTCAATTAAATCAAATATTAGAAATGTTTTCCATAAGAATCTGTAACCTATAATAGTGATGTAGTTACTATACTGTAACACTCTCTGTCATGCACCGTAACATATATTTTATTATATTTTTTCGATTTTTTTATTTCAGTTGTGATTATAGGGAGGAAAAATATTACCAATTATTTCAATTGGAATTATTGTTTGAAATTGCATGAATTTCCAATATGAAACGCAATCTAAAAGCTTTAAATGCCTTTTCTTTGAAAAATGACACACATTACTTATAATTTCCCTTTAATCTTCAAAGTTCTAGTTATTTGCAGGATAAGATATGAAAGTAAATGATAATGCGGAGTATCAGACTGTAAAAGCTACACTTGTCTTTTTTTAAATTCGATGGATAAAAGACATTATTTTGAAAGGCGTAGCGTTTTTGACTTCCGTAAGTACAGAAATCGTGACTGTTTTCATTGCGAATCCTTAACATGTTTTCATGCAGAGGTATTTGTCCGTTGTAACAGTTCTTAGGGTGTGAGTTTGGTGGATGGGGAATATTCATGATTTAGACAGTTAAATGTTCGTAAAAAGCGAACATGGGCTTTTAAGTATTAAGTGTGGCGAGCCTATGAGGTAATAATGGGACCCCCTCAAACTTGGTACAGATTAGCGCATCCACTGAAAAAACTTGAAACGTTAGTAGGCGATCAAGATTATCCCAAACGAATATGTAATGTCAATCTTCATTTGTTGTGATCTTTATTGGTAAAATAATATTGGCCTGTACGAAATTAGCCTCACCCTACAATTGTACATTTTTAAATGTGGGCTTATTCCGTACAGTATGAAAAATCTCATTTAATCTACAAAGGACTCGGTTTCACAAAAAAATATTACAAGGAGAGTGAAGATTATTTCTTTTTTTTCAATGAGTGTAACTATGATTCACAATTCACGTAAGCATTGGGTATTTATACAGACATTTGGACAGATGGTACCGAGTGACCTTTTCGTACTTATCTGACTGGGTATTTGAGAATTAGGGAGTGACTCAGGTAGTGCCGCCTTAAATTGGCGATGAGCAAAACTTAAGGTTACGATTGCGTGGTAATTATCCGATATTTAGTTTGAGTTATATTGGCTTTTTTAGAACCAGGTTAATTTCTAAAATAATTTGAAATGCATTTTACTAGAAATACGTAATTAATTCAAGTGTACGGAATTTCCCGCATGTACGGAATTACCCGGACCTACTCTATTAATTCTCCACCCAGAAAAATGTAATAAAACTTTTTTAAACCCAGAAATGGTATTAAAATATTTTCAGAAATTTGAGTATGTTATAATAGAAATAATTTCATCTTTAGTTAAATATGCATATTAGTTCTATAAATAGTTTACCATTTTATCTAGAACCAATGAGACGCTAACAATATAAATTATATCAGTAAAAGTGCAATATTTTTCTAGCTTTATTTATGTTGAATGTAGTTGTTCATCGTATATTTTTTTAGAGATTTGGAGCGTTTTTGAATGACGTGACTTAGTTTCTGGAATGAATGAAGGAAGTGCTAAATGAGCTATCAAGAATGGTTTTGATCAGAATAAGGGTCAATTTCATTGTGTTTTTAACTGTCGAAGATCGTGTCTAACTATGGTATACTCATAAAACTTGAAAAAATATAATAAAAATCCTGTTGAAGGAAATCGCAACCATTTCATTATAAGCCGGAAACACTTAGAATTCAAACAATAGAACGAATAATGTCTTCACATTTTTTCAAAACAAGAAAATGAAGATATACTTCTATCGTATTTATTCATTGGAAGCAAATATTGTGGATAGTATGCCTTGAAAAATTGCTAAAAAATAATTTGGTTCTAAGAAAGAATATATGTCCAGATAATTTAAGTATTCAATTATTAAATTGAATTGAGTAAATTTCAAAAGTATGTATATAAAAAGAAATCTAAAGGTTTACATTGGATTTTTTTACTTAAACTTGCTCTCAGTGAAATTATTTTTTGATATCAATAGATGATATATTTTATCAATTTACAAAACATATATTTCATTCAATAGTGTTCTTAGATTATCATGCACGCCTTCGAAGAAGAGGGGTATATGGTCAGTCGGTCGGTCGGTAGGTCCATGGGTCCGTCCGTAGACCCGGTTTTGTTTGACGCATATCTCAAAAAGTATGCGAGCTAGAATCATGAATTTCCACTTCTTGTGCCATATCTACAGTTAACAAAATCGTGAAATTGACAAGGTAAATGATTTTTGATTAATTTAGGAATGAAATTGAATGAGTGTGTGGAGCGAGTTTTGAGTTAATTTAATGGGAGGTAATCCTATATCTCGAATTTGTTCAGAGTTAATAAGATTAGCGATATTGATTACCTCCCTTGAACAAGATATGCATAGAAGTTCCATACAGAGCTTCCTAACTCTTCAAGAACCTATGAGAAGCTACCCACTTGAACTTTGTCAGTGAAATCGCGATTTTTCTCTTTCAAAATTTATTTAGAATGACGTTGTTGATTGTATATTTTTCAATGGGTTTGAACGTTTTTGAACGGTTTGAGTGAATGTTTGGAATGAATGGAGCGCTGAGTGAGCGATTTAGAAAGGTTATGATTGAGGTGAATGTCAGTTTCACTATGTTACTAGCTGTATTAATTGAGCTGAGCACGGTTAGTCTTTACCCGTAGGCTAAAGCTTCGATTATTCTGAAATTTATCAAATGAATGACCTCGGAATTATTTTCGAATTATTTGGAGGAGCTAGTTTAAAAAAAGGAATTATAGGGAAGGAATCCATTACCGATAATTTCATCGAAATAAGCGATATTTGATTTTCTCCTTTATTTTGGTTCTCCCAGCTTATCTGAAACATGATAAAAAACAAACGAACTTTTAGCTTCGGGGCGGTTTTCTTGCATTTCGAAACTCTTCAAACATAAAAGTAGTACAGTGCATTTGTGTTCGCAAAGAAACATATAGATCTACACTTGTGAAGTGTTGCTTCCCTTTTTTCATTCTTCTTAGCCGAAAGGGAGCGGTCAAAATATATGTGAGTACTTGACAAGAAAGTACAGTTAATATCATGGTGTAATTGACAAGTTCAATGTTTTGGGATGATTTTGGAATGAAATTGAATGAGTGTATGGTGCGAGTTTCGAGTGAATTTAATGAGAGGTAATCCAATATCGCTATTTTTTCAGGATTTACAAAAATTTCGATATTTATTACATCCCTTTAATAAAATATGCAATTCTGAAAAATTCTTTCCTAATAGACGCTTACAATTTGAATTGTGTCAGTGAAATCGCGAAATTTAATATTTTTTTATTATTTTTGAATGACGTTGTTTATCCACTTTTTCAGTAATTTGGGGGCATTTTTGAATGGTTGGAAGAGTGTTTGGAATGAATGAATGGAGCGCTGAGTGAGTGATTTGAAATGGGTTTTTTGATCGAGATTAATGATAATTTCACGATGTTGTGAACTATATACTCGAAATCACAATATAAATGTTAATCTGATCAATGGTTTATTTGTACAGAATTCTTCAAATTTCCAAGACACGAAAGCTGTGCACCGGTTTCGTCATTTCCTCTGTTTATTACGTCGTGATTCTGATCGCTCATCCCCTGTATTTTCCGTATCCACCTCCTGGAAAAAAAGTTTACAAATTTTATCAGACAGAATAAAGAAGATAATTGTTATAGCTCCGACCTGCGAAGTAGATGGGGATATATTGGTTTCACTATGACCGTCTGTTCGTCCGTCCGTATGACAATCTGTAGAATTCCGGAATGAAGAATGAATGACCAAGAGTCATGAAAATTTACGCAACTGTTGCCAATGACCTAAGGAAGTGTGTCATAGTTTTTGGGTCGTGAAAGTCAAAGGTCAATATCAATTTGACGTTTATCTAAAAACCTTTTGCGCACTTAGTTTTAGCTCACCTGAGCACGAAGTTGTGATCTAGCTGTGTCCGGCGCTCGGTCGTCCAGCCGCCCGTTGTCTATCATCAGTTTATGTGCACTCTAGAGGTCACATCTTTAGCCAAAAGTGTCTTGAAACTTGGTCAGAATGTTTATCTCTATCTATCTATGTAGACAAGTTTTAATTTCGGTCTGTTGAGATTAAAAACTAGATCAAAAAGTATATTTGACAAAGCTTGTCTGTCCTCTAGAGACAATATTTTTGGCCCTAGTGTCTTGAAACTTGGTCAAGTATTTTTCTACATGGTATCCCGGACGAGTTCAAATTCGATCAAAAATAAGTCAGAGTTTCAATTTAAAAAAAATCCTTGAGTGCACTCTAAAGAATATATTTTTGGCCAAAATGTCTTGTAATTTCATAGGGATGTTTTTCTCTTTCAGCCATCGGAAAAGTCCGAAAATTGGTCAAGTGGGGTTAAAAGCAAGGTCACATGCCAAATCGTAGACAGACTTTGTGCAATAGTTTTGGCCCAATGTTACGCCTCTTTAAGTACGCCCTTTATGTCCCGAACGGCACGTTCAATGCAATAATGACACAATCATGGTCAACTTTTGTCCGAATGTCAATCTAAATGATATCCAAGTCTTTATCGAAAAGAGGTGATGCCATGTCATAAGAAGGTCACTTATACGAATTATAGAAAAACGTTATATTTGTTCTAGAGGTCTTGATTTCGGCCAAATCATCGGCAATATTTATCAGAATGTTAATCTTAATTATTCCTAGGTCATGTTTAAGGTAGGGTTATGCTGGTTAAAAATAGGTCACAAGGTCGAATCATAGAAAACATCATTTCTTTAGAGGTCGCAATTTCGGCTCAATTATTGTCAATCATTGTCAGAATGTTCAGCGTGATGACTTCAAGGTCATGTCTTTGACAGTTCACGCTGGACAAAAACGTAGGTCAAAAGATAAAAAACTAGAAAACCTTTATATTTTCTCCAGAAGCCACAATTTTGGCTCAATGGTTATAATATCTGGATGATATGTAGGTAATGATAAAAAATATATCATGTCCGATCAAACAGATTGACACTTAGTAAAATAATTGAAGAAAAAAAATCTTGCTTTGGAGATCAAAGTTTGGCTCAATGGTTGTAACTGATCGTCTAGGTCACAATTTTAGCCGAATATTTTAGATTTTTTTTTAGAATATTAATTTGAAGAAAATTGGCCTACTCGAAAATTTGTAGTGAAATCATATATATTTTGAGAATCGTTCTATGTTAAAAGGAGACTTATTAAAACAATGTTAAAAAAGTGTTTTATAAACAATTTATGCGGTTGCCGGTCAGGTTAGAGATTCAGGGCCATCATGGTCCTCTTATTTTATTTATTTAATACTTCTATGTAATCAATCGCATATTATTTATCTGTTACATGTAACTACGTACCGATATATCCACCTCTGCCATATCCGTAACCATGACCAATTGGTCCACGTGCATAACCGAAAGCTACACCATATGATCGAGGATATCCGTAGGACCCATAAGCAAAGCCACCACGTACCCCATAACCTCGACCATAGCCGTATCCATGGCCATATCCATAAGGTCGATGACCATAGCTATAGCCTCCGTATCCTCCGTATCTCGGATAGCTGCCACCGTATCCATAGCTATACCCACCGTAGCTTGGATAACCACGACCATAACCATAGCCATGGCCTCCATAGCCGTAATGACTACCAATACCAGAGATATAGCCGCGAGAACCATAGCCTCCTGAGCCGTAGCCATAGCCCCCTGAACCATAGCCATAACCTCCTGAACCATAGCCATAACCTCCTGAACCAAAGGCATAACCTCTTGAGCCATAGTCGTAATCGCCACCATAATAATCGTTATTGTAATAGTCGTTTAGGTCATAGTTATTAAAAAGGTCGTCACCGCCGTACCGGTAACCTAAAGAAAAGTACACAAAATACATTAAGAAACATCGTTAAATTGACATTCACCTCGAACAAAACCATTCTAAATCACTTCCTAAGCGCTCCAATTATTAATTGCAAACACTAACTCAAACCGTTGACAAACACCCCAAAATTTCGATAGAATTTAGAACGTCGACTGCAATCAAAAAAATCGTTTAAAAAGTCCACGTACTTTTCTTTGCATAGATATTTGTGTTGTCACGGGCCAATCAGCCGATTCAAGACACGCGCTAATAAAATCATGGACATAAAACCGTTTTCCCAAACAATTCTAGATTGTTTCGAACGTTAAGAGTGCGTATTCTAAATGCTGTGAACGGACTACTTTGCGACTGGGTTTGGAATGGTTTTATCACTATGGCAAGTCTGTGTAAGGACGTTAACTAGTCCATCCTTCGGAATTTGTTCGGATCTCAAGTCTTCAATTATGCATGGATTTCAAAAAAATGTTCCCTGAAGTGGTTAGAGATGTCATCCTAATACATTTTTGTATGTTTCCTTTGTCTTAAGGTTCATGTAAAGTGTTTGAGACCCAATATTTAGGGCACTTCATAAGCCAAGAAAAAGCAGTATGTCCAGGTATATTGTATATCAAAATGAAGCTATTCGTGAGCACAAGCAGTTAGGCAACATAAGACCGTCATAGCTATAGCGGTATAGCCAAAACATTGTGGAAAAGGGTCATTTTGTACAGAACAAGCAACTGCATGACGGTTGCATAAAATTGCCCCGTATTTTAACAAAGTACAGTCTGAAGTACCATCCAGGTAGTGCTACAACCTTAGATATAAAACTCAGTCTCAAAAGGCTCTTTTGAAACAATCAATTTCCATTTATTTTGTCAACATACATGTCAAACCGGTTTGGTCTGTTTTCAAAATAGATGTAAGGTATGGTGCAACATCACACCATAATATAGTGAAATATTTTCTGCGATTTACTTCAAATTATAGTTTTTTTTAATTCAATGATCTACAATATTACTATATATTTATCATTCTGTGAAAAAGAAACTGATATATTGCTAAACAACCTTACAGGTATATAAACAATTAATGTCTATTTATGTTGTGATAACACACCATACCCTAAAAAGATCTACATGATTACAAAATTAGAATGACATATGTGTTTATAAATTAAGTCAAAATAAATTGCTTGCATAACTACGTTATGGGGCTGAGTTTTATACCAATGGTTGTAGCACTACCTGGATGGTACTTTAGGCTAGACTTTGTTAAAATATGAGCCAAATTTATCCAACAGTCATGAAGTTGCTTGTTCTATACAAAATGACCCTTTTCCACAATGTTTTGGCTATACCGCTATAGTTATAACAGTCCTATGTTTTTCAACTGCTTGTGCTCATAAATAGCTTCATTTTGATATATAATATTCCTGGACATACTGCTTTTTCTTGGCAAATGAGTGCCCTTAAAATTGGGTCTCAAACACTTTACATGAACCTTAAGATAGAAAATATTCATAGAAACATCCCAGGAATATTTAGAGTAGGCTAACATAGTTTTTTACGCATGAGCTCTGAGTAACTACATGTATGTTACTTTACCTGGTGTGCTAACAGCAATGGCTACAAAAGCCGCAAGGATGACGCCGACTTTCAGCATTCTGAAAAAAAACATAATATATTGTATTTATATTGTTTAATGTAATTGATCATTTTCTGATTATTTTCATTGAAGTATTTAAAAAAAAGCTAGGATGATGGTGTTGTTGTTGTTGGTATTGTTTTTGTTGGGTTTTTTTGTTTGTTTGTTTGAGTGAACGTGCTTTTAACATTTTCAGTCATTGCGCGACGACTGGAACATCTAACAATAGTTTCCCGGTATTTCGAACACCTGTGCTTACATTGCATTCCTTTCCTTGCCTCGAGCTGTTACCCTACCTACATATACGAATACTTCTATTCGACATTTGGTTGGAGAGAAATGTTGGAAAGGAAAAGAGCCGTCGACGACTGGTTTTAAAAACGACAAAAGAGCCAATCATTTATACACGTAGCTGTACTAATTGTGCTTTGATTTTAACTAAACTTTTATTTTAAAAAGCAATAAAGACAACAAATTAAAGAGAACCTCGTTTGGCAGGATTCTGATAAAAATGATATTCAGTTAACAACATCGTGAAATTGACAAGGTGAATAAGTGTGATTAGTGAGTTTTGGGTGAAATTAAAGGGATGTAATCCAATATCGCTAATTTTGTTCAGGATGAACAAAATTAGCGATATTTTTACCACTCTGTAATAAAATATACGAAACTTTTCTTTTTGTGTGTCTTTGTCAGACAATTTAAAATCCACACCAGCGAATAAAATCGTAGAATAATTTGATTGATTTGAATAAAAATGGCGATCGTCTTAGACGATTTCGAAATGTTTCCCAACGATTTTGGAGCGTTTTTGATCGATTTGAGAGATAGTTTTGGAATGAATGAACGGAGCGCTGAATGAATGATTTGGAATGATTTTGAACGAGATGAATGTCAAATTCATGATGTTGTTTACTGTATCAGAAAACATCCAGAGATGTCTCTTTTTAAATGAGCCTGTGCGTGACATTTCCAACAATTCAATATGTGCTTGATGGTCCAATATTTAGCCCGTACGTGACATTACCAACAATTCAATATGTGTTTGATGGTCCAATATTTAGCCCGTACGTGACATTACCAACAATTCAATATGTGCTTGATGGTCCAATATTTAGCCCGTACGTGACATTACCAACAATTCAATATGTGTTTGATGGTCCAATATTTAGCCCGTACGTGACATTTCCAACAATTCAATATGTGCTTGATGGTCCAATATTTAGCCCGTACGTGACATTACCAACAATTCAATATGTGTTTGATGGTCCAATATTTAGCCCGTGCGTGACATTTCCAACAATTCAATATGTGTTTGATGGTCCAATATTTAGCCCGTGCGTGACATTTCCAACAATTCAATATGTGTTTGATGGTCCAATATTTAGCCCGTGCGTGACATTTCCAACAATTCAATATGTGTTTGATGGTCCAATATTTAGCCCGTGCGTGACATTTCCAACAATTCAATATGTGCTTGATGGTCCAATATTTAGCCCGTGCGTGACATTTCCAACAATTCAATATGTGCTTGATGGTCCAATATTTAGCCCGTGCGTGACATTTCCAACAATTCAATATGTGTTTGATGGTCCAATATTTAGCCCGTGCGTGACATTTCCAACAATTCAATATGTGCTTGATGGTCCAATATTTAGCAGTCTAGATAACTACAAAGAATATATATAATACATACTTAGTGTTTTGTATGGAAAAAAATATCTAACGAGGTTGGGAGAATTGATCATTGTCGAGGCTCTGCCGAGACAATTACCAATTCTCACAACCGAGTTAGATATTTTTTCATACAATACACTTAGTACGTATTATATTTATCTTATAACCTCTTTTTGTCTTGTTTTAGTCGATGTTTCTAACTTAAATGCTAGTTTCTAAAAATAACTGTATGATATTATTGTTCTAAAAATAACTATGTGATATCATAAAAAATATCATACGGGTTGTTATCATACGGATACTTGTATAGTTATAAGATAAAATTAGAAGATTGACTGGCTGTCTAAAGACACTACGAGAACTTATCCATCTACAGAGCGCAAAGTGAATAATAATTATAATAATAATAATAATAATAATAATAATAATAATAAAAATAATAATATCTTTATTTAAAGAAGGTAAAAACATTAAGACAATCATTTTCAATTAACAATGAGATGAAAAAGTGTCTTTTTTACAGTGTTGCCTTCTCTCTCTTTCTCGTTCTCTCTCTTTCTCTCTCTCTCTCTCTCACACACACACACACACAAACAAAAAACCAAACTTACACACACATTTAAAACATATCAATCAATGAGCATAAATGAAGACACTGGTCAGACTGTGCAGCTGCACAGACTGGCCAGAGTCTTTGCTCAGAGTTAACTTGAAATTGTTGGAAATATCCTGCATAGGCCCATTTTTTTTTTTATTTTAGTCAGTACTAACAGTAAGTTCAGTTTGACCTGCATTTCTTAAAATGGCTTCGATAAGACACACAAGAACATACAGACACAGTACATGTTTTTTTTTTCCATTTTGGTACGTGCAGAAGTACAGTTAGAAGGGATAAATCCATTTTAAAATCTTTATTTCTCAATGAAATCTTATGTTGTGGGTACTCATTGAAATCGTCTTGAGAAGACGATTCCAATGAGTACCAACAACATACGTTTTGTGCTTTAATTATTGAAAAACTTTGATCTAAAATCCCAAAATACCCCCTCTAGCTGTAGCTTTGGTGAGCCTACAAGTATTTATTCATTTTCAAAAAAAAGCATAAAAGAAGTACACTCATAAACTAGAAATGTTGAAATCGGCTATATACCGGAGATTTTCAGAATATACCGGCAAAGTTTTCCTATAGTTATTTACTTATAACCAACATGTCTGCATTTTGTATCACCGTCGTAGAGTCGTAAATGCATAGATTTACAATGTACGAGCAATTACGACAATCAAGTGCTGCAATGACGTCATCAATGACAAAAGACCTACCGATTTCAAAATTTAGAATAGCTTAATTAAAGTCGGATAGTTATCATAGGCTCGTGGTTATCACATTATGCTGCCCAATAATAATAATAATAATAATAATGGTAATAAATCCTTTATTTATAGAAGTTTATACGTTAAGATACATATACAATATTATTTTCAACATGGCCCTCTTGAAAAACAATTTTCGTACTTCGTAGTCTCTCATTCTCTCTCTCTTCCTCTCTCTCAATCTCTTTCAAATACACACATACACACACTCAAAGTCAACTCATGGATCCGCTCCGGTCTTGAATTACTTCCGAGGTCGTTGTACCCTAAAATAGTCCGGATAGAAAAATGATGTGCTCCTTTTGCCACACTGTTTTTATGTTTGAGTCAGAGTAAAGTGCTTGAAATGAGGTTCAGCTAAGTGCCAGACCTCTGCTACATTCCATGCATGAGATGAAATGCATTTAGGTGCGAACTATTTTTTCTTGGAGCCTGACCTTTGGTGGAGGTACCCAAGTCTGCGTACACTTTCCTACCACGAGAATTTTTAGGGTAGTCGTGCGCAATGAAAAATTGTGAAAAATTTTATCCTGCAAGGTACTGTTTTCTGGAGATGATATTCAAGAGCATATAACGCTCTTTAAGCCGCACTAAGTTATTAAGCCCAAATTTGCTTTTTAAAGGAGCTACAGACTGTCAAAATGTGCCAATTTACTATATAATTTAACACGGCCAAAACAGACAGGAGTGTAACCTATATGGAGATGGGGGGGTCACACAAAAATATTGATTGCTATGTTGTTTTCATAAATTTTTGACTCAAATGTCACAATCAACTAGTAAATATGATCAAAAACTGGTTTCTGATAAGAATCTTTCAATATTTTTAAAATTTGAATTAAATTTTTAAAAAAATGTTAAATTGGTGATTTCACGCCTTTAAAGTACTTTGATTCCTCCGGAATGCTTTGGTTTTTTCCCATTATGTCACAACAAGCTGTCTGCACAATTTGATCATCTGAACAAGAAGTTTGGGCTGTAAAGAACTAAAATTTTCATCTGAAAAAGGTATGGATAATGCCATCACCCTAGAATATCAGCCACTTAAAAGCCTTGTTGGTATGAATGATGGTCGATAGGACCTTATATATGTTTTTGGGTTCAGAATCAACAGTTCAACTCAAAAAGACTAAAAACACAAACTATTGTTGGAAAATCAAACCTTGCTTGAATGAGCTTTCTTACTTTACCTCTGTCTGTCTGTTTGTCTGTCCCCATCTCTATCTGTCTCTTTGTCATTGTCTGTCTGGCTCTCTGTTTCTCTCTCCCTGCCTCCCTCCCCTCTTTCTCTCTCTCTCTCTCTCTCTCTCTCTCTCTCTCTCCTTCTCTCTCTTGAAAAAAGTTGCAATATGATTTATCCCCCCCCCTTTTAAGGATTTTGAGTGTAATATTCTTGTATCCTCAAATTTATTTATATGTAGTTACAACTCATTTGTGCCGATCTATAGTTTTGAGCTCAAATAAGAGGTCGCTCTGTTTCAGCCGGTCGATTTCACCGTTACTGGACAGTCTATGTATAATTATGTATGCCATCACCTCAACATATTCCTTTGTTTCACTTACATTTTGTTAATCCTTAACCTCACGGTATTGAAATTCCATGATGGATTTGCTACTTAGGCGATTCATTCTAAAAGTGTTGTTTTTGTCATTGTAGCAGGTTACACATATGATCGTTCAAAATGTTGTCATCTGTAGTAGAAATAGAACTTGTTTTTTGTGTTTTTTTGTTTCATAAGCTTCACTGCAAGGGCCTAGTTGGTTACTTCTCAATTAATGAAGCATATTTTCTTTTTGAAAATAGCTTTCTCTTCTTCTGCATCTGCTGCCTTAAATCATGTTCAATAAGAATCTGTTTTTAGATGTCTGGAAATTGAAAGAATAGCTGGTTTTGGTAATAAAAGGAATCCTCATCTTCTTTTATACCTATCCCACAATGTCAGTGTCATATGACCAAAACGGCACTAATTTGATTGGCTGGCAGTCTAAGTAACCACTTGAAATGAAGATAATAAGCTTCCAAACCCTAAGCCCTGTATGGATATTTCCTGTTATGGATCCCCTTTACATTGTTTCGTAAATATTTTTGTATCGGATACAGCTTAAACTCTTCAATCAAAATGGTAAAAGCAAAAAAATAGTACTTTTAAAAGATTTTGATATATTATACAAAAGATTAATTCTGCCACCATTTTGCTCTACAGGTTCAAATAGTAATTCTTATTTAGAACTTTACTCTTTTTAACACTGTCCAATTAACTTTTCCTGGGAGTTTCTGACCTTTGACTTAGTTTTTGACTATTAAACTAATAATATAAGCTATTCATGAGGGTTTTTTCTTGAATGTATTTATATTTTTAAAGAAAAATTGAACTTAAATTAAACTTAAAATCAATTTTTTCTTCATATAATGATTTTTTTGCAACCAATTTTTAGCATAGACATCTGAAAAGGGTCACAAAGTAAAGAAGAATCATTTTGCTGCAAAACACTTTTTATTTTATGGAAATTGATCACTTATTACCAAAGTTATGTCAATTTCTAATCATCATGTGAAGGACATTGAAACTTTTCCATTTTGGTCCTAATTTCAGAAATATAGGCCTTGTACTAATTCTCCTGCCATTTCATTTCTAAGTAATATTTTTGAAAAATTTAAAGACATGGAAAGTTGTAATACACATATGCATAGGTTGAAAGAAGTTTTGTCCAAATTGGAAATAAAAAGTTTCATATTTAGGATCCGCTCCGGTCTTGAATTACTTCCGAGGTCGTTGTACCCTAAAATAGTCCGGATAGAAAAATGATGTGCTCCTTTTGCCACACTGTTTTTATGTTTGAGTCAGAGTAAAGTGCTTGAAATGAGGTTCAGCTAAGTGCCAGACCTCTGCTACATTCCATGCATGAGATGAAATGCATTTAGGTGCGAACTATTTTTTCTTGGAGCCTGACCTTTGGTGGAGGTACCCAAGTCTGCGTACACTTTCCTACCACGAGAATTTTTAGGGTAGTCGTGCGCAATGAAAAATTGTGAAAAATTTTATCCTGCAAGGTACTGTTTTCTGGAGATGATATTCAAGAGCATATAACGCTCTTTAAGCCGCACTAAGTTATTAAGCCCAAATTTGCTTTTTAAAGGAGCTACAGACTGTCAAAATGTGCCAATTTACTATATAATTTAACACGGCCAAAACAGACAGGAGTGTAACCTCATACCACAAAATCACATAGGCTACCAATTAATTTTACTACACATGCATTAAGTACGAAGCTTACAAATTTCAATTTAACATACACAGATAATGTAAAAATAAATGTTGTTCAATCGTTTTATATGAAAAACAGCAGTGGAGGAGTGTAGATGCTCAATTAGAAATCAAACGACAATAGAAAGCTCCTTAATTTGTGTTAAAAATAACTCAAATTTTCAAAAGATCGTATTTCTGTGGGAATCGAATTCCATTACTGCATTCTAATATTGGGAAAAAGTGCGTTTTTAAATTCTGTTCTAGATACTGCACGTAAAAACACGCTTTTGGTTGTCGTACTTTCAATTTTTGGACCAGTCTTCACATTATATTGGTGGCGTAATGTATAAATGAAAATATAAATGACATGCTTTTGAGTACATTGGATTCTTATAATTTACAACTACACAATCCCTGCGTAAAGAATGACAAAAATGGGTGCAAACCGCTTGCAAATTATACCCCGCTTTGCACGCAAGTATTCGTGCAATGCGGGGTACAATTTTGCGATCAGTTTGCACCGTTTTATCATCCTGATAGCAGGGCTGGTTCCACTTCCAACAACAAGTACACAGGGTGCATCTAAAAAACGAAAACCATCCCCACACTAAAGTTAATAACATCGTGAAATTGACACTCATCTCGATCATAAACATTTAAAATCACTCGCCCAGCGCTCTAATTCATTACAAACACTCATTCCAATCACTCAAAAACGCTCTGACATTGTTTAAAAACGCTTCGAAATCGTTCAAAAATCAGAATTCAAATCAAATTGATCAAATTATTGTATTTTTTTTTATTTTCTGGGCTCGATTTTTTAACGACCGGCGTTTCCGTAAAGACACAAAATCAGAAGAACACATAATTTATTATTAAAGAGATTTAAAAGATATATCGCTATTTTCGCCCAATTGAACGAAATTATTGGTTATCTTTATTTCCCCAGAAAATCATTCAAAACTTGCTCTTCACAATACTTCAGTTTCATTCCAAAATCGCTACCGTCATAGCACTGTTTCGGAGGGTGTCGGACTATCATTCTATAGGTCATGGGTTCGATCCCCCACGACGTCACTCATTCTTTCGGACTATTTTTATCTCTCACCAATCGGTCGAAAAATTGTAGACCTATATCGTATAGCAGCTGGAGGCTAAGGAAGGATGTAATGGTAGTACAGGTATGAGCAATGCCAGAATCCATTGCTAGGTGCTCCAGCCGCCATGGTATATATAGCTGAAAGATTTTTGAAAGCAGCGTAAAACACCACTCAAACAAAAAATCTTTCCAAATTCATTGCGAAAGCATTCACCTTGTCAAATTTACGATGTTATTAATTGTACCCACAGCCCCACACACAAATAAAAAAAATAAACGAATATTTTACCTTGGTTTCTCCGAGGCTTTTGACATATACTTGCAAAAAATGGTCTCTTATACAACCATTTGTTTTGAACGATCGGTTAATTTGATATCCATCGGTTACTAAGGTTTATTACACTAGTGGAATTCACACTTGATGTATTAAAATGACCGTTGAAAAGTACATAAGAGTCACATATTTCAGTTAAAACATTAAAACAGGTGTTTCTTTAGAGGCCGTGTTTAGATCCACCCTTTAATACGAGCGCAGACTTATTTCAAATATACTACAAGTATTATAGAAAAGTTTCTTAACATTAATTCAACAAATTTTTAAATTTATGTAAAAGTTTCGATATTTTTTATTGTTTTGTGATCAGTAATTGTTATTTAAGAAATACGCATGTATTCCAATGAATTACTCAACGGCGTTACTGGATAAAGCCGTCAAGATCAAATTACGCAAAACCTGACATCCCCAAACAACATAATTATACAATTTAAGATTCATTAGACGTTCTTGGTAATTCTCTATTACAGTTATCAACATTGTGAAAATGACAATGTGAATGATTTTGGAATGAACTCGAATCACTTTTGTTGCCTCTTTTCCATTTTCCTTAAGGAGAATTTCCACCTCGTAAACTACATATTCCAAATAAATTAAGGGATAGTATTTATTCATGAGATGTTAGACAACAAAACCCTTTTGTAATGTATGAATACGCAAAAGCTTAATTTTGTGCTCACCTGAGCACATAGTGTGAAATTATTCGGAACATCACTCGGCCATTTCTGTAAACTGCAACAGACCACGGATGTATGTAAGGCGGATGGGTGTGTAACAAAATCGTGCATTTTGTTAGGCGGAAAGGGTGTAAGAAAAACTAGTACTATAGATTTATATCTTTTACAGTAAATAACGGCTGAAAAATCTTAATTTTTGAGAATGACGAATCACGTCATTTTAATTGACGTCATCGAGTTTTTCCAAGGTTTTCCCGTACTTTTTAAAAATAGTCCGTCTATGTACATCAGAGGTTGATCGCGAGATTGGCCGAGTGGTGTTCCGAATGAGTGTGAAATCAAACCGCACTGTGCAACCATCTTGTGTGCAGTCTAGAGGGCACATTTAGCTCAAATGTCTTGAAACTTGGTCAGATTGTTTTTCTCACACAAATCAAGGTCTTATTCGAAAGGGGTTAGAATAAGAAATTGTGTGCACTCTAGAAGCGACATTTTTGGCTCAGATGTCTAATTACATGGTCAGAATGTTCGTCTCCATCAAATCTCGGCTACGTTTCGAAAATGGGTCACGTGGGTTAATACTAGAAAAAGGCATAATTAGATAATACAAAGTGAGTGTCTTTTACACAATGTTTTCCCTCAAAGATTAGCCATTAGCTTCATCTTATTCCATCTATTGATAATGTTGACAGGTTAAGTATGTATTAAGGGTTTAGAAAAAAATGTGTAAACCTCAGAGCCAAAAATTTGAAAAGAAAGAGAGAAAAATTGTACTACGGTTACAATTGAGTTGAAGGCCTTATTAAACAAACAGTGTTTGAATTACCTTAGATTTCGACTTTGTCGTGCACCTACAACGGTCACATGATAATGTAAGACTTTTAATACCTTATTTTCTTTTCCTTTTTTTTGCTCACATGAGTGCGCCCAATGTGAGCTTTTGTGAACTAGCGTAGTCCTGAATCCGTCTTCTGTAGTTTTGTCGTTTGTCATCCTCTTTTGTGCATTCTAGAGGGCACATTTTGGCTCAAAAGTCTTGAAACTTGGTCAGATTGTTTTTTTTCTACAGTTTGGTCGAGTTTGAATTTGAGTCAAGTGGTTTAAAAAAAGGGATCGAATCTAAAAAGAAAATGTGGGCACTCTAGGTGCTACATTTTCTTTTTTTTTCTCTTGCGACTTGGTCAGAATAATTTTCTTCGACAAATTTTGACCAACTTGGTCAAGTGGCGTAGCATGGAGCTAACGGGTCAAATCTTAGAAAAAAAATGAGTGCACTCTAGATAGCACATTTTTCGATCGAATGTCTTAAAACTTGGTCAGAATGTTTGTTTTCTTCAAATCTCGGTCAGGTTCAAAAATGGGTCAAGAGGGGCCAAAAGTGGGGTTAAGGGGTCAAAACTTAGAAAAACCTTGTATGCACTATAAGGGCCACATTTTTGGCGCAAATGTTTTGAGACTTGGTCAGAAAGTTTGTCTATATGACATTTAAGATGAATTTGAAATTGGGTCAAAGTGGGTAAAATACTAGGCCACGGGGTCAAATCTTAAAAATTCTGGCAGAATGTTTTCCTACATAATATCTTGGTTCAGTGTAAAATTTAGCAAGGCCAGGAAATGAACTAGGACTAAGGGTAAATTATCAAGTAAGTGGTATATTTATATACCAATAGCTGTCTTGCTTTAGTTTTGCACATTCGTGAATTTAGAATATTCTTTTTTACTAAAAACCTTTGCTCAAAACATAAAGGAATATGCTACGTGAATGTTTTGACAGTTTTTTCTATTTATTATAAGTATACAAAAAGTTCATAACTCAACATTAACATACGAGTTAACGAAAAATATTTTATCCAATGAAAACGTTTCGATCTCATGAACCATAATGAAAAAGATATACATTAAAAAAAACTAGAACGGGTCGAACTTTTTGGTATGCCCAAATTTGTTGAAGATCGAGTAAAGTGGACTATTTTGCAATAAAAACCACTCTTGCATAAGAAAAGCTCCTGAACAGAAATCCATCTTAATCTATTAAATTAAATCGTAGTTGAACGTAAAAACACACTAATAAAGCAATTTTAACGAGCTTAGCGTTCAAACCAACACCTTAAAAGAAAGGATTGATTCGTCAAAGCTCAAAGTTTAATTTGTCGCCAAACTTATTTTCTTAGTCTTTAAGCAATATATATGAATATATAAATTGCTTTTAAAGGCTGATACAATTTTATGATTTTGTGCAACTTCAAAAGACACACATTGTGGATGAGTTATAACTTACCCCAAATGGAATTAATCTACAGGTTAGCGGACTATCAAAAAATCTTAGTTTCTGTCATTTCGTTTCAAATATCATCGTATTGTTCTATTTTCTTTTGATGCTCTCCTCTCACACCCGTGGGACATTACCATGTATTTATATTACGATGATGGCCACGACCCTAAGCAAAAATATTGCTGTCCAACCGCACGGGACCTAATCTGCGATAATATCGAGCAATTTGAATAAATTTCAGTGGCCCCGATTGGATGCTACTACGATAATTAAATTTCTAGTATGGTTCTACTTCGACTTTATGACGACAAACGTCGGCAAGCCGTCGCCTCAACTGCATTGAAAAATTAACATTTTACTGTAAAAATCATCGAGAAATTGACAATCTTTCCGATCAATTTCACTCTAAATCATTCACTCAGCGTTCCATTCAATCATTCCAAACACTCACTCAAATCGATCAAAAACGCTCTAAAATCATTAGAAAGCATTTTGAAATCGTTTAAGACGATTAACATTTTATTCAAATCAAACAAACTCATCACACTCAGTCAATTTCATTCCGAAATTCTTCCAAAACCATTCATCTTGTCATTTTCACGATTTTATTCACTGTTTGATCAAAGAATAAGTTTCTTAATTATTAAAGCAATTATTATAACTATTACTTTTTTTAATTTAAATTTTAGAACAGAAAAAAGCATTCATTAAAAAGAGGCGATGCGTATGCTAGAAAACAACCTTTAATGTTGATAGATGTACATGCTTCAAAATATATGATCTCATAAATCAATTGGTGATCCGTCAATTGGAAATGGTCCATCTTTAAACTCGGTGAACAAATATTTGGAGAAACGTTTTAATCTAGGAAAGGTCACCCGGGGAAACAAATTAAAAATTTATAATATACCCCAAAAAAAAAATAATAATTGCATCATCCGACAATGAAAATAGTTATGAACAAAAGTGAACAGTGGTAGTTTGACGCATTTTGTACAGAAAAAAACTTGTCCAGTAAGCCTTGTAATAGGTAAAGAAACTGACAAACAAGCTTTTTTTCTATTTCACATGCATTTTATGACCAGTACAAAACGACCATGTATTCTCAAATGTTCGAACACAATTAACTATGGCCGCATCGAATATGCTACATGGGATTTCAACTTGACCAATGTCTCTAATCCAAGAGTGATCAACACACTCAATGTGCAGCCAATATTATCATACACATTTAAAAGCGACGACAATCCCTGCATCAAATCTTTTCCTCATACTCTGGATCGGACGTTGGGTATTATTTACATAGAGGATAATCGTTTGTTTTAGTGTAAGATCGATTTATATTTCATTGAGTGAAAAACAAAATATATATTTTCACGAGTGGCGGAGCTTTATATATAGCTTTTGTTTTTCACGAAATGAAATATAAATCGATCTTCCACTAAAAACAAACGATTATTCTATTTCTTTAATGCAAAAATGAGACAAAATGTGAAATTTCTATGACATATTTTCGTAAAGCGCGTCATTTTGCACGTGATTGCTATGCAACGTTCATTGTGACGTCACTTATATCGCCCCGCATAGATGACGTCTGATAGGATGAAATGCACAAAAGCAGGGTATAAGTTTTTGATAATTTCATTGCTTTTGCGGTGAGTTTATCAAAAGACTACCGTTATTTCTCGATAAACCGAAATCGTTATTCTTATGTAACACTTAAGCTAAAGTTTGAATAGGAGGTTACAGTTCACATACTTGGACACAAAAAACGCCCAGCAAATAATCGATGGAGGATTATATTCTGGCTTAATTGTTCGGTTTTTTTTTTTTTTTTTTTTTTTTTTTTTGTAGCTACATAATTTAGATGTTGCAATACTTTTTTCTTTTTGTTTATATAAAAAAGAAACTAGAATAAACATTCTAGGTTCAGAGAATATGGAAAAAGCTAACATATTCGACCCTGTCAAGCTGTCTTACCAGTCACCCTACTTTTCACTGTTGCCCCTTTTGCTTATGATATACCACATTATTTTAGGACCTTTTAGGGCGATAACATATAGGTGAAATAAAACAGATCTACGTTCAAGAATAAAGGCTTGCGGTGCTACGATGCTTTGTATGTGCACTTGGGTAAAAATTGGGAGCGGCGCCATTTTCAACGGAGGCGTACTTTTTGTCATTCTGAAATGAGGTCCACTTAACAAATTTGCACGATTTGAACCAGGACTTATTTTATGATACTCTTCTCATGCTCAACTGAGAATTTCCTCAAATTTTAATTTAGGATTAAAGTTTTAATTTTGTTGTCATACTATAACAATTGTATGGAAGGAAAAGAAAATATAAATAACTTGTTATTAATAACAAATTATTTGCCGTCTTTAATGTTTATACATTTATTTAAATCGTAAGATTGAGAAAATTCACCGTTGAGCATGAGAAAAGATTTTTTTATCTCTGTTCCTGAAAGGAAGATGGGGTCCTGTATCCCACATAACGCATGACCTTAATAATTTTACTCAGGCTTTCTTGTCTTAACACTTTCCTATTTTACAAAATTTTGGACCTGTCTCAATTCTAAAGTTTTGCAGACGAAAATTCAAAGTGGATTTAATTTGAAAAATAAGCATTCTGTAGGGTAGAAAAAGCGTGGAAAAAGAAGAAATTGCTTGTCAGTAGCAATTTCTTCTTTTTTCACAATGTCTTCTCAATCATAAAATCACAGGCACGTAAAAAGCAGGGATTAAACAGCAAAGGGTTAAAGTAGTGAACCCGTAATAGTTACGCAACGTTTCGGAACTCGTGATCTTTCATAATATTAATCGGGGTTTCCTAATGAAATCATGAGAAACCTTCGGTAAACACTGTTCAAGTGTATGCCCTTCGAAATTTTGCGGGACTATAACGGTTCCACTAGCTTCAATTCCATATAATATTAGCCGGGTCCTGCTAGCTCAATCGGTAACACGTTGGCCTGGCAATCATTGGATCTTAAGTTCGAATCTCGGCTCGTCTAACTGACATCCGATATTTGGCATAAGCCCTTTTGACAGCATCCTCAATTATCTCCCACCAAGGATCAAATGGTAGGTAGAACGCCTACCTGGGATGGGCAACTGGTGGCTCGGATGAAATGTTTTGGTCGTACTGGTGTGAGAAACAATGGGAGGTTATGGGTAGGTGTACCAGTAATAATAATAACTTTATTTATAGAAGGTAGCATGTTAAGATACATATACAATCTTATTTTCAACATGGCCCTCTTGAAAAAACAAAACAAAACAATATTCGAACTTCGTATTCCTCTCTCTCTCTCTCTCTCTCTCTCTCTCTCTCTCTCTCTCTCTCTCTCTCTCTCTCTCTCTCTCTCTCTCTCTCTCTCTCTCTCCCACTCTCTCTCTCTCTCTCTCTCTCTCTCCCTCTCTCTCACTCACTCACTCACTCACTCACTCACTCACTCACACTCTTTCAAACGCACACACACTCACTCAAACTCAAACCACACCACACAAGCACATAGGCTACCAATTACATGTAATATATATGCATAAAGTACGAAGCAAATGAATTTCAATTTAACTCCTGGAAAAAAAAAAAAAAAAAAAAAGCATGTAAGACATACACATATAATATTAGATTTGAAAACAATTGCTGTACAATCATTTTATATGTAATATAACAGTGGAAGAGTGTAGATGCTTAATTAGAAATCAACTGACAATAGAAAGCTCCTTAATTTGTGTTTAAAACATCTTAAATTGTCAATAGATCGTATATCTGTTGGAATCGAATTCCAGTATTGCATCCCAATATAGGAAAATGTGCGCTTTTTAAATTCTGTTTTAGGTACTGTGCTTTTGCTCATTATATCATTATTTAACTCAGACCTAAGTAAGTAATGTTGGTTCTTGCAATAATTAAAAGCATTAGACATGTAAGGGGGTGCCAGACCATAAAGCGTTTTATACACCATGATGATAGTGAAATATTTTTGGCGACCTTTTATGCTTAGCCATTTTAATGAGGTGAAATTCGACTTAGAGGAAGTCTTTCTAGGTTTTTTCAATATAATACATGCAGCTCTTTTTTGTAATTTACTAACTCTGTTTAAAAACGCTGATTTGCATTGACTCCAGGAAATACAACCATAGTCAAAACAAGGGGCAATGTATGCATTATAAAACAGTTGTTTCATATCAAGCGTGAGAAAACAATTAATTCTCTTGAGTAAATGCACTTTCGATGAAACCTTTGAACAGATCATGTCAACGTGAGTCTTCCAACTAAGTGAATTGTCTATGTATAGACCGAGAACCTTTTGAATACATACATTCGCGATCTTGTTGTTTAACACCTTTAATTGAAGTTCTGGTAGATTTTTTAATCTGTTATTACTTCCTACAATCATACATGTGGTTTTCTTTGGATTTAAAATCATATTGTTATTTTTTGACCAAGTATCTATTTTAGACAAATCATTTTGTAAGCATTCGTTTATTTCGGATAGAGATTCACTTGATTTATAAAGTGTAGCATCATCCGCATACATGTCGATGTTAGATTGAATTTTTAAAGGCAGATCGTTTACGTATAATAAAAACAAAATGGGCCCTAAGATTGATCCTTGGGGAACACCAGACGATATTAGTTGCATTTTTGATGTGACTGAGCCATTTTTGATGACTTGAAATCTACCGTTTAGATAAGAACTGAAAAGTTTACAAGCATTATCTGTGAAATGATGTAATTTAAGCTTATATAATAAAATTTCATGATCAACAAGGTCGAATGCCTTTTTAAAATCGAGAAAAACCGTTCCAATAATTTTCCCATCATCCATGTCCATTAACCATGAGTCTATAAGCCTTATAAGAGACGTCTGGCAAGAATGATTTTCTCTAAAGCCAGACTGATACGAGAACAAAACATTCGTATTTTTTAAAAAGATTTTAAGTTGATTTGCAATATGTCTCTCAAATATTTTTGAAATCGTAGTTAAAACTGAAATCGGCCGATAGTTATTTGGATCAGATTTTTCACCACCTTTGAAAAGTGGTCTTACATTCGCCTTTTTAAGATCAACTGGGAAGATTCCGGTTGATATGCAGCTATTTATAATTACTGATATAGGTTTAGATATAAAATCTTTGCACAATTTTAATACTCTCGGACTTATACCATCAAGTCCAGTGGCTTTATTGTTGTCTAGTTTTTCAATTATATGCCGTACTTCTAACGCAGTTATGAACTGTATATCAAAGTAGTTGCTTTTTATTTTGTTATGTAAGTATATTTCAAATTCCTTAAAGTTTTTCGGATCAAGAGGAACTTTAGTTACCATTTTTGAAATATTTACAAAGTGTCTGTTTAATGCATTTATAACGTTTTCTGTACCATTTACTTCAATATCATCAACAACAAGTTTATTAGGCAGTTCATGGAAGTTTTTGTCATTTGACGTAATTTGTTGAAGATTCTTCCAGATATTCTTTGTATCTGTTTTATTTTGAATGGCTTGATTGAAATAATCTTTCTTATTTTTCTTGATAATCGCAGTGACTTTGTTCCTCCAAATTTTGTACATGGGGAAATTTTGCTTTTTCTTAAAATCATCTCTTGACCTAATTGCTTGTTTTACTTCTTCGTTGAACCAGTCTGGCTGTCTTAGATGTTTTACCAGTCGCTACGAATCATTTGCAGTACGATAAAAGAGGCGTTTGACCACAATCAATAAATCAATCAATTCATTAACAATTACAGTTAGATACATCGTGAATTAGATATTCATCCCAATCAAAACCATTCTAAATTGCTCACTCGGTGCTCAATTTATTCATTCCAAAAACTCACCCAAACCACTTAAAACGCTCCAAAATCACTGAAAAAGACAAGATCAACAGCTACATTCAAAATGAATAGTGCTTGGAAAAAACCTCGAGTTCAGTGAGATAATTGAATTTATGAGGGTCTGATTGTTTTTTCAAAAGATAGGAAGCTATTAATAGAACTTGTATGCAAATCTCATTACAGGTAGGTAATAGATATAGCTAATTCTAATCATCCTGAATAAAATTCGCGATGTGAGATTACCTCCCTTTAATTTCATATCAAAACTCATTCATCGCCCTCATTCAATTCCATTCCAAAATCATTCCAAAATTATTCACATTGTTAATCTCACGATGCTGTTAACCGTACTGGTAAATTGACACTCCCCTTAATCAAAATCAATAAATCACTCGACCAGGGCTCTTTTCAACGTAGTTAAATTTAAAAAAGAATCGCTAGAAACGTTCAGAGCGCTGCAAACTAATTCAAAAACGCTTCTAAATCATTTGAAAGCATTTGGTTTGTCCGTTGATACACACATTGACCAGCCCGATTAGCTCAGTTGCTAGAGCTACGGACTACAAAACCATTGGAGTTCGACCGCGTGGGCTCGATTCCCGGGCTGGTACACAATAAAACTAATTGTCTTTCTGATGAGACGTTAAACCGAGGCCCCGTGAGACGGTGCTTTACACCGAGCACGTTTAAGAACCATGACGGATCTCGGCAGTAGTTTCGCCATGTATCCTTGCACTATCCTCCGTAACAACTAACCGTCTTCTGGGGGCGTCGCTCATATGGGCATGTGCTACGGTAGCGACGATAAATAAACGGAAACACACACACACACACATTTTATTTCATTAGTGGGGGCTGTGAAAAATAAAGCGAAACTATCAAAAATGCTTCAAATATTTATACAACATAATTATATTTATAATAAAAAGAGATCAACTCTTATAAAAACAATAAGGGACATAAGAGGAAACCTTGCAGGGATGGAGTTCGGGATGATGGAGGGGTAAATGTTATATGTAGAAAATAATCTTAAATGTTTGCTATTTTGTAGACATAATTTCCGAATAACCCATGAAAGATTTTGGTCCTTATTTCGGAAAAAAAATCATTGGCGATCCTACATAATACACTATGAAATAAAGTTGCTCATAAATATAGCTTCAAACATTAAAATATACGTTGTATTTGTAAATATATAAATTCAATAAATCGATTATTTTTAATTTCATGTTAACTTCAATTTTAGGTACAATGTGACGTGGTCCTTTTTCCAACCTATCCAGAACTCGGATGTTGCTTCCATCCCATTTATGGTTTCGAATTCGATAAAACGTTCCACATTTGTAGCCTTTTAGTTGTAGCCTTTGGTTTTAATATCGGTACTTTTTGCCTGGAATGGAGAAAGAATATTAATTGTATATTTTGATATAAAGGCAGGTAAGAAATAGCTAAGTAAGCATCATTGTATTACCTCTTTTTAATTTCATTCAAAACTCACAATGCGAACCCATTCAGTTACATTCCTCACTCATTCCATAACAATTTATCTTATAAATTTCACGATGTTCCTATCTCCTTAGCGAGTTGATATATTTCGTCGGAGGTCGGGGCGTAATCAACAAATTCTTCTATTTAGCATCGTTGCTTTGAGTGAACAAATAACTTCAAACAAACACTAAAACTTACGATAATATGATCCGAATCCCGGTCCTCCATAACCTCCATAACCGCCATAGCCGCCATAACCTCCTATTCCACCACCATAGCCTCCATAACCGCCATATCCACCACCATAGCCTCCATATCTTCAGAAATTCAATAAGCCAAATGAACATAAACTCATCTCTTTGCTAAATCGTTTTCAGTTATCGATGTCATTTCATAAGAAAACCGTTTTCTCAATTGTTTGTTTGTTATTTTTTTTCTATTTCAGTAGTTTTTCATTCAACTGCCCCCCCCCCCGACCTTACACTACCACTTACCTCCATTCAATTCTTTTGACGGAACGGAAATGAGAGAACCAAGAAGGCCTGAATTGCGCCATTGGATCTTTTTCTTGACATTACATAATTGGCAAAAAAGCAGCAACTGACATATTCAGTTAAAATTTAGCTCTCGGTAAAAGTTTAAAAAAATTCAGATCAATAAATGTAAAGGTATTCATCAAAAAAGGATTTTACATAAAGGTCTCATCTTCCATGACAAAGAAAAAGATCACAAACCAACTACAATTTATGTATTGTATTGTATAAAATTTCATAAATATCTGTCAGTAATTGTTTGAGTATTGTTAACAAGAAATTGCGAATCGTATAGGCCCCTCTTATCATAACGCGGTATCATATCTCAGAAACGCATATCCGATGAACCTACTAGATAAAATACCCAACCATTCATTTGGTAGAAAACAATTATTTTGTATTTCTCTGAAATTGCAAGCACTCATCACTTACTCGATAGTTTTTCGCAATCGGAAGAAAATCAAGAGAGAAAACTAAAATAATTTCTTCTATGAATGTGAATTCTAACTAGTATTGTCAGAGAAGATTTTCCTTATATATTTTTCTGGTAACTCGCCAGCCTTAAAAGCTCATGTTTTTGCACCCGATCAAGACAAAACGAAGTAATTTGGAAACGTATATACATTTAATATGACGCAAGACTACGGAAAACGGCAGCCCGTAGTGTCAAGGATCTGCACTTTATCAGTTTTAAGCAAGGAGTCTGAAACGCCTTTTTCATGATCCTTGCGAAGAAATTCTGACCATGAGTTCCGGTAAAGAAGACTCTTTTTTTATTATTTCACCATTTAGAGGTGACTCGGCAGCGCCAATGTTTTACGCTAGAGAAGGATTAAAGGAAGGAATCTCAGACGACATGTCCTGATTATGATCCTTGCAAAGAAACTCTGACCATGAGTATAAGAAAGTAAGATTCTTTTACATTTCATAACTTGGAGCTACTTTTCTGACTCTGCAGCCCGTTGTGCCTGTGGTATAAGCCCTATCAGGATTTTATGAAGGAATCCGATAAGACATTTCCTGATAATCATTCATGTGAAGTGTGGTTGAATTCAGACCAGTAGTTTAAAAAAAGAGATTATTTTATATTTATATATTTCACAATACGAGCTTTTTCTGGTGACTTGACAACCCGTAGAGCCTATTTTAGCATCAGCCCGATCAGTATTAAACCAATGAATCTGAAAGAGCATGTTCTGATTATAAATCTTCTGACGTGTGGTCGAATTTTGACCAGTAGATAGAGAGGAAAATTTGTTATATATTTCCGTTCGAGAGTGTCTCTGTTTTTGCGACAGACCGAAGGCCCAAGCAAATAGCGCAATGAGGAACAAACGATAGAAGCTGAAAGAACATATCATACAAGTAAGTATCATTCCTGTGAAACTTGCTTTAATTCTGCTCACTTATAATAGTTTCAAGTGAATACTTTTTAAAGTTGAAGTTTATCCAGGCACGAACGGACAGACGGACGCACAACGAGCTAAAGCCATGACAAAGACTAGCTGGAATTGTACAGCGGAGTTAAAAATGAATATATCGTTTCGAATGTTCTAGATAGACGTAAAAATTGTGTGGTATATAAAGAATACAGATCAATTGACATAAACAGTGTTTTTCATTCATTTGGTACCAATATGAAATATTTAAGGATGATGAAGAAGAACTGATTTTTATATCCATACCCGCCATAGCCTCCTCCTATCCCCCCATATCCGCCATAACCTCCGTAGCCACCACCGCCATATCCACCATAACCACCATATCCCATAGGCCCACCGAATCCTCCGTAACCTCCATAACCACCTCTAAAACCGCCATAACCCCCTCTATAACCGCCATATCCACCCCCGTAACCGCCATATCCTCCTCCATAACCGCCATACCCTCCTCCGTAACCACCATATCCTCCATAACCTCCACCAATACCACCATATCCTATTCCTATCATACCATAACCACCTCTACCATAGCCACCGAAACCACCACCATAACCTCCGGGTCCATAGCCATAACCTCCGTAACCACCACGGAATCCACCTATTCCCCCATATCCACCTCGGAATCCGCCGATTCCTCCATATCCTCCTCGGAATCCTCCGAATCTACCATAACCGCCTCGGAATCCACCTATTCCTCCATAACCACCTCGAAATCCACCAAAACCGCCGCCGAAACCACCACCGTATGGAACTGGGCGTGGATAATAACCAGCTAGATAAATCAAATTGGATAAATTGACATCATAATTCTTATACAGTTAGAAACATATTGAAATTTTTAAGCTGAATGAATGTAATTCAACATTGCTAATTACATGTTCTTAATTCTTAACTGTACACACGAGAAAAGATCATAAGAAATGATTAAGTTTATTGAAATTTTAGACTTTTCAAGATTACTTAGAAATCTACCTTGGTACCCAGCTTTAACACCGTACAAGCACCAAACCTTTGTACATGTAGTTATACATGCTTCCTCGAATTCCTTAATTTTACGATGTTATTAACTGTAGCAGGGCGGTTTGATATTTGGTATTTTATATGGACATTGTATAAGTTACAATGTTTGGCGGCGACTGGTTAACCCTGTCGTAGTAAACTGTCGGGTTACCCTGTCGGTTGGCGGCCAGCTTTTAAACAGACTTCCAGTTGTCTACTTGGAAGATTGACTAATTATGACATTCATCTAAGGTACCTCTTGTATCCCATTGGCAACCTTACTTGTGATTTTGTTTGCTTGTATGATGTGTTTGATTTGTTGCCTAATTGGGGCTTTGGGGCTAGCCAGGATCTTTGATGTGGGCAGCCCATTGTGACATTGACATTACTCGTGAATAATTGCTATTTTGTATTTGCTGTATTTTATAAAGCAGCAGCAATATAAGGGCTAAACATTAACATTTTATTATTCTGAAGTCATCATCATATTTTGCCTACTCCGCAATAAATACGGCTATCCACTATTGATAGTTACGGGTTATTGCGCGGTGGCTAATTATCTTTGTTGTCGTTGGGGGTGCGCGGGTTTTCTTCACGGAAAAGCGTTCTTTGTGCTTACCGCCTGTAACAAATATACAACAAAGGCGGGATATGCCGGCGGCATAGCGCAGATGTTAGCGCGTCGGATTGTCAAACAAGGGGTCCCGGGTTCGATCCCCGACGGCGGCACTCATTCTATTCGACTAGCTGTCTCTCGCCAATGGGTTGATAATCGTAAAACTAAATGAGAAAGCAGCAGGAGGCTAGGAAAGGATGTGATCGTTGTACAGATGAGAAAAATAACAGGAAACCATTGTAAGGTGCTCCAGTCACCGCGATATAACTGGACACACGTTAAAAGCGGCTTAAAATACCCTTCAATTAATCATTCAAAGCAAAGACGGATGCAAGGCACCAGATAGACAAGATTTTTCTTATGGATTTTTCAATAAACTATAAGAAATGAAAAAAAAACCACTTGAATTAAACATAGACGTAACTAGGATTTTGAAATTCATACGCAGTCAGTAGGCAACCAACATAGAATATATAGGATATAGGCAATATTTGGCCTGTGACAAAAGATGAATGTCTTCCGTCGAATCCCTTTTCTATGATTGGAGCGTTGGTGAATGATCAAAACATCGTAACTACAGCTTCAATAAGCTATAGTTTCGATGTATCGATGTTCTGATTATTCATCAACGACATTTTTCGAAAAAGGTTTTATTTCAATAACGGACTTGCGTTTAGTGTGTTTTGGTAGTTACGCCATTGTTAAAAATTAAAATACGCCAGCGAAAATGTGTGTTCAATGATACTGGCCTAGGCGAGGGTTGCCATCCTTGTAAGAAAAGAATGCATCGATAGGACAAATGAAACTTTTGATATGTTTAAAAATAGAAATGATGTGGAAATAATCAAATTTTCTAACTTTTGAAACCTTGAGCTTGAACACAATCTTTTTTTTCTTCAAGGACAAATTTTCTTAATTCGAGCGTAAAATGTCGAACCATGTCAGACTGCACAAGCTGTCTAGGGTAGATTGTTTTCGAACATTGCTAATTTTCTAGATAAAAAATGAACCTGTACGTAACATTTCCAACAATTTCATGTGAGAATGACTAACAAATATTGAGAGATTTCGACAACACACGCTGTATTTAAATCATTCTCGGATTGTGGTCATTGACATGAAGTTACAGACAGTTAGATCGTGAAATTGACATTCAACTAAATCAAAACCATTCTAAATCGCTCACTCAGCGCACCTTTCATTCATTCATAACACTCACTCAAATCGATCTAAACCCTTCAAACCCATTGAAAAATATAGAATTAACAACGTCATTCAAAATAATTTTTGATAGAGAAAAATCGCGATCTCACTGACATAATTCAAATGGTCAGGTTCTCATAGGTTCTTGAAGAAATAGGAAGCTATGTATAGAACTTGTATGCATATTTTATTAAAGGGGGGGTAATCAATATCGCTAATTTTGTTCATCCTGAACAAAATTTGCGATAAAGGATTACCATTCATTAAATTCACTCAAAACTCGCTCCACACACTCACTCAATTACTTTCCAAAATCATTACCAAATTATTCACCTTTTCAATTTCACGATGTTGTTAACTGTAGCTATCTTTACAGCACGTAGTGAAGACTCTGATCAGACTGTTCAATTTCACAGGCTGGTCTCAGTCTTCATCTCGCACACATGTGAAATTGTTGGAAATGTCACGCACAGGCTCAAATTACCCATCTACCTTCATATAATAACAATTTCGAAATAAGACCTAGTGATCGTTGTTGTTAATGGAAGGAAAGTCATCAGTAAGACAAAACCTAAATGTTTTGATGAAACTGGCCCCTGGGTATTTGCACAATGTGACAAGATTCTTAGCTTATCGCTCTGTATATATTAGGTCTTAAAACGTGCAACACGTTTAGCACGAGATTCTGATGCAAAACCAACGTACTGCCGTTCACTACTATTTAACCGTGCGACACGTTTTGCATGAGGTTCTGTAGCAAACTAATATGCTGTCCGTCACTTCAATTAAACCGTGCGACACGTTTTGCGCGAGATTCTGATGCAAAACCAGCCCTGCGTTCAGGCTGAAAACGTTAGCGAAGCGCTTTCGAAATGATACCCCGCTTTGCACGTAAGCGCTCGCGAAACGTTTTTACATCCTGATCACAGGGCAACATACTGCCGTTCACTGTTATTAAACCGTGCGACACGTTTTGCACGAGATTCTGGTGCAAAACCGACATACTGCCGTTCATTGTAATTAAACCGTGCGACACGTTTTGCACGAGATTCTGATGCAAAACCAATATACTTCCGTTCACTGTAATCAAACCGTGCGACACGTTTTGCACGAGATTCTGATGCAAAACCAATATACTTCCGTTCACTGTAAATAAACTGTGCGACACGTTTTGCACGTGATTCTGCTGTAGGTCAGCATGTTGACACGAGGTGTGCGCTTAATTTACAGTTTTGGATTTACAATAAACAGTGGAACATCGATTTATTTCAAAAATGGATATATCAAAATTTGTAAGGTAGGATTGTATTTATTTCACTGTTTTAATTGTTTATTATAAGAATTTGTGGGTTGATAGGTTTTTTGTTGCTGTTGTTTTCGTTTGGTGTTGATGTTGTTATTGATATTCAATTAATATCCTCAGAAATAAATTGGTCACGCAAAGTTAGGGAATTTGAAAATGATTCCGGTAATGTCAGTTCAAGTTCTTAACCGTAAAGGAGAAAAAATGGCATTTCTTCAATGTTTGTGGATAAAAGCATAGGCAATTGGATTCAGGATTAAGAACTTACATATATCACTATAATAAATATACACAAGGTAGTGCAGTCGTCATTTTCTAAGAGAACAGATGTTTTTACAAGCAGTTTGGTACTCGATTCTCACGAGTAAACACGTGCTGTGACGGTAGTCACAGTCGTTTGTAAAAACATCCGTTCTCTTAAACATGGCGGCTGCACTACCTTGTGTATAATTCATTACAGACTAGTGATATTGGTAAATTATTATCAAATCCCCATTCCTATGGATAAAAGATCGAATAAATACGTACGATATGTGGATACTGCTACAGCTATTAGAGCTGATAATACGGCGAGGATCCTCATCTAAAAAAGAAACGAACATACAGTTAGTTACATCGTGCTCAATCAAAACCAGTCTAAAAATGCTCACTCAGCGCTCAATTCACTCATTCCAAACACTAACTCAAACTATTCAAAAACGCTCAAACCCATTGAAAAGTATATAATCAACAACGTCATTTAAAATAAACAATGCTAGAACAGAATCGCGATTTTACTGACTTAATTCAAATGCATGCGTCTTATATGTCCTTGAATAAATAGGAAGTTATTTATAGAACTTATATGCATATTTCATTAAAGGGGGGTAATCAATATCGCAAATTTTGTTTATTCTTATTTATTTATATAGGATTACCTCTCATTTAATTCGCTCAAGACTCGCTTCTCGCACTCATTCAATTCCATTCCTTAACCATTTCAAAATCATTCATTTTGTCAATTTCACAATGTTGTTAACTGTAGGTAAATGGATTCATGTTTTAGATAAATTCTTACGACTTATAATCCATGATTATTGCCCTGGCAGTGCGGTCGTTGCACTTAAGGTTAAGGTATGTCAGTTTTTGTTTACAACTACTTTCTTTTATAAATAGTCGACATGAATAAATTAAGACCTTAAATCGTTAGTTGATAACTAAATCCGCGTAACTTCAGCTTGACCTAGCTGAAGTTGCGAGGCTTTGGTAACCAGCGATGAAATGTTTTCACGTAAATTCTTTTGGTTTTATAGTTAAGTTATTTGCTACGTGTTAACGATAAATGCGGACTTACTTTTGAAAGAACCTTAAATATTGAAAAGTAAAATAGCCAAATTACGTCACGGCAAAGCCACGCCCTGCCAGTTGAATAGTATCGCAGAATACTAATATCAGTGTCTCTATAATAAATAAACACGAGGTAGTGCAGTCGCTATTTTTTGAAGGAGCGCATTTTTTACAAGCATCATTGGTTTTCGACAAATGATATGTTTCCTCAAGAAAATCGAGAAGCAAACAGCTTCTACAAACACCCGTTCCCTTAAAACATGGCTGTTTCACCACATTGAGTATATTTATTAAAGTTTAGTGTTCGCAAGTTGTTAAAAATTCCTGAATCCAAATGCCTGTGGTAACAAGTTGACAAAAGTTCACGGCGTGATATTGACACTCATCTTGATCAAAACCATTTAAGTCTCTCGCTCAGCGCTTCATTAATTCATTTCAAAGACGCAGCCAAATCACTCAAAACGCTTCTTGAAAGACAATAAACGCTTTGAAATCGTTCAAAATGAAAACTATTTCAATCGAATCATTGCATGGATAATTGGCTGAGGTGGATTTTAAATCTTATGATTTGTCCGTGAATACACAGAAACAGAAAAAGCGCGAAGATTGTTTTAATGGAGGTAATAAGATATCGTTTATTTTAACTATACTCGCACGAATCCTATATTGTTGATACTCATTGGAATCGTCTTGTCAAGACAATTCAAATGAGTACCCACAACATAGGGTTTCAATGAGAAATCAAGACTTTAGACTAGATTTACACCCTCTTATCTGTACCTCTGAATAAAATATCAAATTTTCTCAAGCTTGCTGGCTATCCATCAGAGATGTTTTTAGAATTGACTGTGTGGTTGAAATATATGTTTCCACCGTGGTTACCTACAGCTTGTAGCTCTGTTGAGTCGACGAGTTAGGTGTTTTTAGACACCTGCTACGTCTGTCTTTCCCGTTTGCGCATTAAATATTTGCGAAGCAACGCCAGAATTTCGCCCAACAGAAGCAATAGGCTAGCCAAACGTTATTGCTTTACGGCATTTCACATCAGTGGTATTTTGGTGCAGGGCCGAAATTAATTGACGTAAACGACTTTTTTGAATGATTAATATTATGTATTAATATTAGGTAATGTGAGATAAAGAAATGCGCAAACCCATGAGGTGATTGAGTCAAAAATAATAAATATAAAAAAAACACCCCCTATCTTTAACTCTGTTTTATAAAACATGAGATTTAACGTCTGATAGGGATGTAATCTTTGGAAGGACTGACCAAAACTTGATCGATGGGCGAGGAATTTTTGGGACCAATTTAAGACCTATTTAAACCATGACCAACATATAATTGTATATATTTGGTGATATGAGAAAGAGAAATGCTCAGACCCATGAGGCGATTAAGTCGGGGAAAAAAACTTTGAATAAACGTCAACGACGTCATCAATCCGCTATATGGTAAGCGACGTTTGTATATTTAAAGGCTTGTGGCGATACATCCACGGCAATAATATTAATGAAATATTCTACTCCTAATTATTAAATGTATTTTTATCAAAACTTCATTTAATCCTCGAGTCAGGCTCTAAACGTTCGTAACCGTTCTTTAATAAGAAACGATGATGTTAACTGCTCTTATCCTATAGAGTTGACTTCTTACCTACATGTATTCTTACGAGGTTTTCTACAGCTTTCGTTTTCATAAGAGAAAATATTTTATTTCTACAACGTAATCTTTTTTTTTAGATAAGATGTAATTATATTCGCATTTCGGTCTTATGCCTTAGAATCATAGCTTAAATATATGAATGTCCTTAAGATGGGAATTGAGGTTCAGTTAATAACATCTTGAAATTGACAAGCTGAATCATTGGGGTGCTACGTTTTATTCCGTATTTAGGGAATTACGGTATTACGGCACCATTTTGAATGTGCAGTTATGGATGTAGCTGAATTGTATAAAGTCTTGCTGTTCTTCTGAAGAAGGCGTAAGCCGAAAAATTAAAATATAATGAGTTATTTTTGACATTTATTTTGAAATGATTTCCGAATGAAATAGAATGAATCGAAGTTGTGAATTTCGAATCGGACTAACGAGAGGTAATCCAGTATCGCTTATTTTGTTCGTCGATATTTTTTACCCCGCTTTAACAGAATCTACATATGGTTGTGTTTGTGTGTCAAGATGGTCCAATCAGAGTGACGCTTTGAAATCCACATCAACCAATGAAATAATGGAATAAATTGATCGATTTTGACGATTTCGAAGTTGTTTTTTAAAATCAAAGTAAGGTTAGAATTGGGCATATTACAATTTGAAAAAAAAACGCAGTGTTTTACTTCGTTTTGCTTTCAAATCATAACATGCCAAAATCATCTTCAAAGACCATCGGAAAACATTGAAGGAATAAACTATTCTTCAAGCATATTAACCAAAGTACCACCAAGAGCCGAATTGCCGAAAAAATGACCAAAATTACTACACTTACGTCCGAGGTACTTTCTAGTTTACGGAAAGTCCGAGCGATGTTCCGAATGGGTTTGAGTGAGATTTTGGAATGCTGGAAAGTACCGTTGAGAGAGCATGTTCATCGAGTTAATGTCAATTTTACGATGTGACAAATTGATTTTTCGTCGACTGCTATAAGACGGAAACCGGTATGAATTTAAATTTCTTACCTTGTGTGTCAGAGGTGAATACGATATGGTCTGCACGAGAGGCTAATTGTACGTTATATAGCAACATGACCAAAAAAGTTTTTATGGGCTTAAAAAGGTTGAACACCTTAAAACATGATTTTATACGTACAAAATCTGACAAATCAATTGATCACTTGTTTGTTATTAATGTACTCAATTAGCAGTTACCGCAAAATTATTAAACCAATGTAAACGTGAAGGCCGGAAAAATGTTTCCCTGAACCCGTAACACTTAAAAGGCTAGTTATGAAATGTGAAACACATATAACAGGGCCGGATATTATAAAACATTTGAGTTTATGCGTGAAATTTCCAAATATTTGAAATGTGCGTTAGGTGCAAACATTTAGCAGCAAAGACAGCCACATATTGTAAATACTAAGTAACTAGATGGTCTACAGATACTTAACTAGCTACTAAACGCATAGTGAAGACACTGGTCAGACTGTGCGGATGCACAGGCTGGTCAGAGTCTTTGCTTTGCGCATATTTAAAATTGATGGAAATCTCACGCATAGGCTCATCTCTCGTTTTCAACTTACAATTTGAGATAAAAACTTTAATTTTGATTTCATACATAAACTAATATAAGTGTTTGGACATAAAAGATAATATGAATAAGTTGTTAAAAAATAACATTTTATTTATATCATCTTTTACGTTCCTACATTTATTGAAAGTCTGTATTGGAGAAAATTCTCAGTCGCACAAAAAAATCAAAACCTCGCTCGGGTCAGATGAATTGATTGATTGAATGGAGTTTTACGCCGCTTTTAACATTTTTCAAGCTATATCGCGGCGGATGGAGCACCTAACAATAATTTCCTGGTATTTCTCTCACCAGTACAACCACCAAATCATTTCCTAGCCTCCAGCTGCTATCTCACATAGGTCTACGATTATCAACCCATTGGTGAGACACAAATAGTCGAAAGAATGAATGTCGCCGTCGGGAATCGAACCCGAGACCTATAGATTGACATTCCGACTCGGGCCAGATGAAAGGTGATGGGCTAAGTCCATGCGTTAACAAAGTTCAAATCTTTATCGGCAAAGCTAGCTGCCTTTAGCAATTAATATACGGTCAAGAACATCATGAGATTGGCTATGTAGGTAAATGATATCGGTATGATATAGGGATAAAATTGAATGATTTCTATGCTTTTGCATGAAATAAAAGAGAGGTAATTCAATACAAAATTAGTGATATTTATTACCTCCCTTAAATAAAATATTCATAAAAGCATTTTCAATAGCATTGTACATTTTCACAAACCAATCAGACGCTTCAAAAGTCAAGAAAGCCAGTAATATCGTGTATTTTCCCAAGCGATTTGAGTGTGGTTGTAGAGCATTTTAAGTGATTTTGGAGCGTTTTAGATGGGTTTGAGTGAGTGTTTAGAATGATTGAATGGAGGGAGCTGATATATTCAGTAAGTAACATCATAAAAATTAATAATAATTTTAATAATTTTATTTCGGCATAGGTAACATACAATGGTTCATGGAATAAAAGTCATATAAAAATACACAATTTGGAAATAAGAAATTATAGATTACTTAAATTTTAAAGAACCATGACATGCTTCCTAACACCAAGGATAACGCAAAAAAGAGTAAACCCTTATTTCCATTGCGGTCCTTGCTGTGGGTGGCATGACCTAGAGAGGCAATTATAGTTTAAATCAAAATTAAGTAACCTATACCAATAAATATCACAGTACAGAACATAATTTAACAAAAACAATGTTAGTTTTTTATCACAGATTGCTTGCTGAAAGACAATTTATCACATGAGTATCACAATTATAATTGAAAGACAAACTTTACCATGTTTTAGTAAGCAAAATTTATGTTTATGTACCAATCTCCAACTATCGCCTATGGAATATTTATAAAAACAAAGTTTAGGAAGATTCAACATATTTTAAATTATTATGCAACCTATGCCTAAATGAAAATAAGCAAATTATTTAGACAAACACAATATTAAAAAGATTAAGATGTCATACTGCATAGAAAATGACCTTTGATGGCAACCTTGAATGACTGATACCTGGTGATGTCAGTAAGGCTGGAGGGCAATTCGTTCCACAACTTAGCACCTATAAAACTAAAGGACTTAGATCCAGACCCTTTGACCTTAGGAAGACTAAAACCACCTTTCTGGCTAAGCCTTGTGTTGTATGAGTGAACATTTACCTGTGTTGAAATTCACCTCGATAAAAATCATTCTAGATCACTCACTCAGCGCTCTATTCATTTATTCCAAACACTCACTCAAACCATTCAAAAATGCTCAAAAATATTTCATAACTTTCAACATTTCGTAAAAATCGACCAAAACCATTGAACAATTTTATGACCGAATATGGAATTAAAAGCGTCTGATAAACACAAAAAGATACACAAAAAGATAGATATATTGGTTTTTTTAAAACGGTGTTACAAATATCAAATAAACACTAATTTCGTCCATTTTGGACGCAATTAGCGATTTGTTTTACCTCCCTTTCATTTTATTCAAAACTCGCTCCACACACTCATTCAATATCATAACAAAATCATTCCATAACCATTCACCTTGCCACAATTGTAACTGTAAAATATGACAGAATAATCTGTCAAACTCAGAAGAGTGTTTTTGGCACGTGTAAAGCGTATGATGGTTGTAGTTTGGGTACTATTGTATAAATCAAATACAGAGAAATCAATCTCAATCCTTTAAAGGACAGATAAGTAAATACGGTGTGAATTTTGTACTACTCTTGTAGTCTTATAGTTTTCACTATTTCAACTTATAAGAAGCACTGAGAACATATTTTCTGACATGACTCCTATTGTCGTCTTCAACGAGCAGCCATAAGAGATATCATTGTCTTACTCATATGTCGTATGTATGATAAAATTTTATAACGTAATCACTACGTCATCTAACATTGTCTTACACATATGTATGATCAAATTTTAATAACGTAATCACGACGTCATCTAACACACGTAATCGTAGTTTTCACCATATTGGCTTTTCAAAAATGGGTTTTAAAGCTGCTTTTTCACAGTTCTCCGTAGAGAAATATACAAAACTAGTTCTTAGATTCAGACATTTGTGCATTTTCTGATGTTTAAGAATCGCACATGGGTATGGCAGTAATAACAACTTATTTAAAAAAAATGTAGCTTAAATGTTCGAAGCGGCAAGGTCGGTGACGGATCCAGTCTATTTATATCCAGTCTATAAATTACAAAATTGTTGTTTTTCATGTAAAATGCATGTATCGATATGAAGTTTCCAAATTGACAAAATACTTCGACCTCGACATTTGATATAATGGGACAAACATCAGAATTGCATGCGAAAAAATTTGGCTCAAAATTTAAGAATGATCTTTTAGGCGTTAGTAGTAGTAGTAGTTAGCTTTATTTTTTTCAGAATGGAATTCCGCTTAATTATGGAATATCAGGTTTTTTGGGGGTTTTTTTGCATTGACTTACAAGATCGCAGCTTATTATTGTAGAGTTTACTACACGATGAAATCATAATTTCCAATTAATTTAAAAAAAAAAACTGGTTTAAATGTTAGAAAAGGAATCTGTTCCTTGATTTTGTTTGAGACAGGCTGATCCTAACCTCGTCTAGAAAAGAAAGGTTACTAAACTCGACGAGGCTCGCTTAATGATGTTATTGATTTGTTTGATTGTTTGCTTGAATGGGGTTTTACGCCGGCTTCAACAATCTTTCAGTTATATCTCGGCGGATGGAGCACCTTGCAATGGATTCCTGGTATATCTCACACCAGTACTACCATTACGTCCTTTCCTAGCTTCCAGCAGCTATCTCACATAGGTCTACGGTTATCAACCCATCCGTGAGAAACAAATAGTCGGAAAGGATGAGAGTCGCCGTCGGGGATCGAACCCGGGACCTCTAGAGTGACAGTCCGACGCGCTACCAACTATGCTATAACTGCGGCCAATGATAATGTTATAGAAAAATAAATATAGATTAAGAAAATTCGGTATTTTCGAAATGTTTCGATCGCAGTCAGTCTGGGCAGATCGCGCAGTCTGACCAGGGTCGGCATTTTTCGCACTTTCCATATGGCCCCTTTTCGCTTGACTGGTCACAAATATATAATTCTGGTATTATTTAGATCGATCCGACACCACATTTCAATGTCACATCATATTTACATAATAGATGTCGTGTAATATTCATGTCTCTTGAAGGTTAAAAAAAAATAGACAGGTCAATTTATGAGACTCGTGAAAACCAATGACCTTCTTTTTATGACCTCATTTTATTTAGTTACCAAATTCAGTCTGAGTGGCGAAAGAAGTTGAACCGTTTCATGAACCTTTTATGAAAGATGTTTGTATGTTCAAATCATTTTTGAACCATCTTCTCCGACGATTACCAACGTTCACCTACGTTTAATAGCGTTCAAACAACAATCTTCTTGCGTAAGAGCAACGACCAAATGTGGTTATCAACTTTTTTCTCAAACGTTGGAGAAATCTGACTAGAAAGCCGCGCTGATGGGAAGGGTTTAGGCAGAGTATATTCACCCATTGGTCTGAGACATATAACGCTTGTCATTGAAGTAAAACGTCGGATCAAAACTGGGCCTAAAGCCGGGATTTACTTCAATGTCCCAAGAAATTATCAGCCCAACGCCTTACCGACTGAGTTAACTAGGCCCCTACAATTCTAAGATAATTCAACTGTAAAAAGCAACCATTTGATGCAGACATTTTATTAGAGAGAATACATTTTCTCGCTTGTTTTCTGTTTTTCGTGCAGAAAATAATGGTTTATAGAGATTGTGCATGTCATCAGCACAAAAAGAAAAAAAAGTTCCTCGATTATATGTCTTTATGACGTTGAACTTGAGGAACTATTGTGTCTAAAAGAAGAGATTGCATGTTGAAAGGCTGAAGGAAGTCTTGCTTCTTTTCCTATCTAAATAGAACGGTAATGACTCAGATCAGTCTTTGCGACTACACAGGCTAATCTGTTTCTTACTTTCATAAAATGTTAAATTGTTGGAAATATTACGCGCATGCACATATATAATTTACCCCCAATTTCCCACTTAATACGTCGCAAATCTGAAAAATTTCTACGTGATATATCTCTACAGGCTTTGCTAATTATTGGTAAACAATGTTGTAGATTTGGGAAAAAAAGAAACGGGGAAAAAACGCGTTCATTCATGAAGCAATAATTCATGCCGTTTTCGTTGTTAATTCTAAGATTTAGTATCTGCCAAAATACTATTAAAGTTAGATGATGAGGGCGTAACACCAGATTTATGGTTGATGGTGTAGTTTACGTGGTATATATCCACAGGTTTAAGTGAGTGATCAAAGGTTAAATTTTGGCTATACCTGTATAGACAAAATTGACCTATGATCACTCACTCTAAATTGCAGAACCTTATGTGTATTGATTTTCATAAAAGCCTGGTTCAACTGCACTTATTTGAATTCATCCCCCCAGATCTGCCTAGCCTACAACTTTTAGGCGTTAACCTTATATACGAAGTAAATTCGAAACATTTACGAGAAGTAAATATTCTGTATCCGATATCATACGTTATGCTACGTCTGTCAATCGGGAAACCAGTTTACGGAAAAGTCCGAGCGATGTTCCGAATGTTGAAAGCTCACTGCTCCCGGTAGGCTTCCTCGGAACTCTCATCTGCTTTTATTTTACAACGTTAAGAGGACAGAAATATTCAAGCCAAACAGTACTTCATATCCAATCGAGATTGTAATTTTCTTGTAAAATATCGAGTGGGTGAATAAAAGTTCGACGAAGTTGTCGAAATTTCGTGTGGAGTTTGGGAGGGGCGCATTACGGAATCCCGGTTCCGCCATCTTCTTTTCGACCTGTATACAAATCGAAAAGTAGAAATTAGTGTGACTAAGTTCTACTTTTCGAGTAAAATAGCTACTATGAAACGCCGAAGCTTTTCACCTGGCGTTTGTTAAATAAATTTCTACTTTTCAACTTCGTGAATTATTAAAAATGGTGAAAATTAAGCAGTTCTAACACATTCATGTCTAAAAATGAACGTTTTGTACTTGAAAATTGTCAAGTGAGTTTTGTCTTTTTCAGCCGAACATGTCAGAATGTTCTACCCGTCCAATCAGCGCCGAAAACTTATGGAATGAAATCGTCGATTAGATAAAGAGAAACAGGCGTATCTTGCGGCTTATATATTATCCATGAAAAATGCCATGGCAGGGCGGAGCCTAAGTAACGGGTCGTTGCACTTAGGGTAAAGGGGAATCAGCTTTTATCTAAAATAACCTACTTCTAAAGAGAGTCGACATAAATAACTCGAGACCTTAAATCGTAGATTGATAACCAAATCCTCGTAACTTCAGCTTAACCAAACGATGAAATGTGTTCACTCCCTCAAAGCACGTGAATCCTTTAGGTTCTAGGATACAGTTATCTGCACGCGTTAACGATAATTACCGACTAAAATTTGAAAGAACCAAAACTATTGAAAAGTAAACTAGCCAAATTACGTCACTGTTAAGCCCCGCCCTGCCAGTTCATTAATTACGCAGAATGTATTGTTTTTAAAAAATACGACGTGGCTCGTATGGTCACTCTACATAACAAAACAACAGCTGGAATTGGTTAAATTGTTATTAAGAATTATTATCTACTTATTCATTTTGAATTTGCATAATTGTGATTGAACATAAACGCTGAAATTACGTCTGGTTTAATTTTGCACGTTAACGTAATTGCATCATCAATATAGAGAGACGCGCGTTGAATTAACGTGATACTAAATATTACGCGTACTTAGGTAAACAAATTGTTTGTTTCTAGACTGTCTCTGTGAAGTGATATAAATAAATTTATACCAATTAAATTTAACGTTTTTGATGTCGCTTTTGAAATATGAAACTGTCTTAACGGAGTATCAAAAAACGTGTTTTTTTCTTTTTCCGGCTTTCTTTGGTTGCATGATTCAAGCGCTTTTGCTTCCGTCGCCGTATCATGAACCACATTTTTTTCCGTCGCAATATAAAAGTAATTGCGTAATGCACTCGTACATGTAATATCGTGATATTGGCATTCACTTCGATCAAAACCATTCTAAATCGCTTGCTCACCGCTCCATTCATCCATTCCAAACACTTATTCAAACATTCAAAAACGCTCAAAAATGTTCCAAAACCATCGATTTTGCATTCAAATCGACCAGTTCTTTCCGTAATCCTATTGGATGCTGTGGGTTTTAAAGTACCGATTTTTTCTTTGAACACACTTAAACACAAAAGTAGAATTTCGTCCAATAAGCGAATATATACTTAGTTCCAAAAGAAAAAGTGCACTTTTGAATTTTGAATATCTCTGAAATAACACAATTTATCGCCATGAAACGTCTAATGACTATCTCCGAGATTATATGCAAACGATATTTGACAACAAAAATCGCGCGATGAGCAAATATTTTGTGCTAAATCGAGACATTTGATTTTGTCATAGCGCAGTTGGTAGCGCGTCGGACTGTGAATCTAGAGGTCCCGGGTTCGATCCCTGACGGCGGCACTCATTCTTTCCGACTATTTGTCTTTCACCTATGGGTTGATAATCGTAGACCTATGTGAAATAGCAGCTGGAGGCTAGGAAAGGATGTGGTGGTTGTACTGGCGAGAGAAATACCAGGAAGGAAACCATTGTTAGGTGCTCCAGCCGCCGCGATATAACTGAAATAATGTTGAAAGCGGCGTAAAACTCCATTCAATCAATCAATCAATCAGCACAATTGTGCATGATGCTACAGCGTTGTTTGGCTACCAATAAACGTCGTTGAACAAATTCGATTCTTATCAGATATAGAACGTCTTTAAAATTGATTGAGCATTCATATTCCAATAGAAATTGAGTCCATCATTTTGTTAAGCCTTTAATAAGAAAATCGAGATGTCATAGAACGCCATAGCACCATTCAATGACAAGTTACTGGCCTACCAACGAAGCAATGCCTAACGTTGACGTTCACATAACGTCTGCATAAATATTAATTTTTTGTTATTGAAGACAGGTTTACCTGTCTTTCAATATAGGGATCGTCGCCATCGGATTCTGATAACAAACCTACATGTGTCATTGCGCTCAAGAAAGTAGACCCATTCATAAGATTAAACGCGGCAAAACAATCAATAGTGAAGCAAAATACCGTAAAATTTTAGTGCTGACCTAAATTCTGGCCGGGACCTCAGGGGAGTGAACATGTGATCAATGCAGAAGTTGCCTGCAGAAACGTGTTTTACATTCGTAAGTGGTGCTGTTTTAGGGCGTTTTCGGCTGCAATCTTTTGCATTTGCTCCAATTTTTCAATTGCATCCTACAACTATTTTTATGCATAGCATTGGCAAGCTATTTTCAGTTCCCCATTTTAGACTCCCCATTTCTCGTAAATTGTGTGTTTGTGTGTCCTTAAGGTTGCTTTATTTATCCGTCTCCCGGGCCTGTCGTAGTGTAAATGGATAAAAACTAAAATAGCACAAGGCTATTTGAATAAACTCGTAAACCCTTGGAATTTCCTAGGTTTGAAATTTCGATGGCTTATCAAATTACTTTATTATTAGGCTTGTTTTGTCTATCCATATTGTACAGCATTCGGAACATCACTCGGTCATTTCCGTAACCGGTAACAGATCGTGATTGTGATATTCACTCGGCAATCATTGGGCGATCTCCGAAGTCTCAGATCTATCTAAATGTAGGTTACGGAATCGGCCGAGTTGTGACGAATGCGTTAGATTGGCCGAGTGGTGTTCTGAATGGCCTATACAGTAGTACCACGCATGCGCGACCCCGGTTTTGAGTTTCCGCTTTTGTTTTCGACAATTTTCTGACAATAACAAAAACTGTTTTGGAAACTGGAATGGATTTATTTGTAACATGCTGGAGTGGACTTTGAAAGAATTCTACTCAAGGTGATAAATGCTGTAGCTCGGGATTTCATTTAACGATCTGTCATTTTGGCAGTTTTGTCAAAATTGATAGTTCACCGGATAGTTCAATCCGAAATTTATTCTAGAAAAGCAGTCCCTTGGAAAAGGCCTGAAAGGTTGGTTGTCTTTACAGGTTTATATATTATTTTGTAGTAAAAATAATTTTCTACTAAGTGAGACTATATGCAAGGAGAATAACCTGAAATGGAGATCGAAATATCTCAATGGAAAAATAGAAATAGAATGTTTCACTCCTGGAAGAAACTTAAACGGTATTCATAAAAAAAGCTACAGCCATTGTACGTGAAAACACTTCTTCTTGGTATTGACTTTGACTAGTAAAAGTATAAGAATATTGGAATTACTTTCATTGCTTCTTCTATGTGGAGATAATTAGTCAAATCCTGGATCAGATAATAAATGTAAAAGAAATTTGAACAAATTTCCAATTCAGGGCAATATTCACCATGGCAATGAAATGTTCAGCTCTTCATCAAGGGGTAAGCAATGTGTGTCATGTGGATTAACATTTTATTTAAGATTTTTACACATTCACTTAATAAGTTTGACTGGAAAAAAATCGGATTTGGATCATATTGGATGGCTGGGGATAATCTATACAATTTTATAAAACAGGGTTGCAATAATTCATATGAGTTTTTAGAATACAGGAATGTCCACCATATTTCTGTTGGTTAAATGAATATTTTAATTTAGGATATTGAAAACTTACACTTGGGGATGAATAGCGATTATGAAGGCAGTTACCCTCTTGTTAAGCTTGAATTGGCTAGAGGGATAGGTTTATCTGGAAGTGATGAGTCTTCAAAGTAAAGCATATTCATTTGTTAGGAAGGTGCAGTTTCCATATGTAACCATCAATGATTGTTTTAAATTTTTGATTCCCACTCAAGAGATCTTCTCAAAGCGCCACAATTTTCATTCCAATTGTTAATATTCAGTCCTATCTTCAATTCAGGCCTTTCAGGCCTTTGATATTAAAATGGCTTGGAATGGCTTCTAAAACTCTACAATACAACATCAACACATAGTTCTTACCAAAGAAAAAGTTGTAAGGAGGTCAAATGTTAACAATTTAAGTTCTGCCTGCGCGTATACAGCATGCGATACTTTATCCAAATCAGATTTGACATTTAATTTCAAAAGGTCTCGACTAAAGTATGTTATCAAATTTTCTCCATAATTTTCCTGCAACTTTGTTATAATCAAGAAAAGTGCAAAGAGTGAAAGTGCACACTGTCTTGTGGAACTCAGTATAGTTAAGCTCAAGTCGCTGATCAAGGGCGTAATTACAGATCAATCGGCCTCCGAATTTCTATTTGCAAAAAAGTTCTTTGGTCGCCCATGCATAATTGGTCTTTTCATTTGACCTTGGCCTTGAAGCTTTTGGATACAAATTTCTTAATTTAAACCCACTTATTTTACAACGATATGAAAAAAAGTCATTAAACTCGGGTTTATCCCGGCTTCCTGTACTCCTGCTTCCAGTACTCGCACCGAGTATGTGGGCCAATGAAAGAACCTAGATCGATAGCCGTTCCCGGGAATCGAACTCTAGATCTAGAACAATTTTTGTGGGGAATCTACATAAAATTAGTAACATCGTGACTGTCATTCTGATCAAACGTATTCTAAAGGGTTCACTCAGCGCCCCATTCATTCATTCCAAACACTGACTCAAACCATTCAAAAATGATCAAAATTACTAAAATTATCAGATCAACAACAAAATCGGTAGAAAAAATTCACGAATTCACTGACATAATTGAACATAATCGATTTGTTCAGTCATAAATTGAGCACCTAACGATCGAACCATGACATTTCTCGTACCATTACTACGATTGCTTCCCGTCCTGGCCTCCGACTTCTATCACAAATAGGTTTACATTTTTCCATCCGCTGATGAGAGACAAACATCGGAAAGGATTTGCACTGTCGGAGTTGTACTCTAAAGTATATTTGACATTTAACGTTTTGGTTAACTACTGATTGATCATGATGGTTTTTATAATCTTTGAGTTTTTACCAGACACAATTTGATATACTGCAAATCATTGTATGACTCGTTTAAAACCGCATATCAGTTGCACTCGTTCGTCTCCAGTGGGCCCGTAATAGTTCCGCTTTATTTGAGAACTAATGACATTTCACAATGTTTAGCGAGGTTTCCTTATGAACTCACTTGGAAACATAGGTTAACACTGTTTAAATATATGAATCCAGAAACCTTGGCCAACTATTTAGGGTCCACTACCTGACATGCTCATCCATTGAAATAACAGAACTATCAAACAAGTCGGGGTTGTCAAGGACTGATAGTTAAAGTATACATAAAGGATTATCTTGCGAGAGTCGTCATCAGTTGGAACTTTGAGGGGCTTAAGACTTCTTATCACAGGGTCCCTAGTTCGATCTTCGACGGCGGCAAACATCCTTTCCGACATTTGTCCCCCGCCAATAGGTGAATAATTGTAGACTTATATGGGATGAGTATCTCAATGCTAGGAAAGGATATCGTGAGAGAAAAACAAAGATTTGGTCGTCAAGTGCTCTAGCTGCGTGATATAACTGAAACTTGTAAAAGGTGTCGATAGACACCTTACAAATAATCAGATCTCATTCGCCCTTTGTCTGCGCTTACAAAAATATAAATTGTCAAATTGACAAGACGAACGCCTTTTGGTGGATTCCTTTCGAATTAAAAATGAATGGTTGAGATGGACGAGTATTGAATAATAACTTAGGCAGGTTAAACAATATGTCTAATTTTGTTGAAATTGGGGATATCATTTTTTATCTTTTAACTATACAAATATCCGTGTGATAACATCCTGTATAATATTTTTTATGATATCACATAGTTATTTTTAGAACAAATATATAATGCGGTTATTTTTAGAAACTTGCATTTCAGTAAGAAACATCGTCGAAAACAAGACAAATAGAGGTTATAAGATAAATATAATACGTACTATGTGTATTGTATGAAAAATATCTAACTCGGTTGTGAGAATTGATAATAGTCTCGGCGGAGCCTCGACCATTATCAATTCTCCCAACCTCGTTAGATATTTTTTTTTCATACAAAACACTAAGTACGTATTATATATGCCTCCTTTATAGTCTACTTATTGTTGCATAGATTTTTGGTCCTCGCATTCCAATAAGACAGTTCTAGACTATCGTCGGCAATGATATAAACATGTTAAAAGTAGTTTCGGAGCGCCGGCTTTGAATGAACTTGTACGTATAAGAACATCGTGAAGTTGACAAGACGAATGATCTTGAGAAGATTTTTAAAACGAAATTGAACGGTTGCGTGAAGCGGGAAATTCGAGTGAGGTAATCTAATATCGCCAATAGATGGACAAAATTGGCGATGTTTATTACCTTCCTTTAATAAGACATGCATACAGGTTCTATAAATAGCTTTCTATGTCTTTACGGAACCATCAAATGCTTACAAAATTCGATTATATCGGTGGATTCGTTGTTTTCATCAACAGATTTTATTTTGAATGTTGTAGTTGATCTTATCATTTTTAAATATTTTGAGCGTTTTGAATGGTTTGGCCGAGTGTTTTGAATTAATAAGCGCTGAGCGCTGAGTGATCGATTTAGAATGGTTTTGATCGGAATGACGGTCAAATTCAAGATGTTGCTAACTGTACCGCAGTACAACATACATACAACATTCAACATAATTCTGCCTTAAATAACGAATTGTATTCCTTTTTTTTCATTTGACCGAAAGCTATTTAGGAGATGAAGAGAGTATTTGTTAGATTCATAGAGCTCTGAAAATGAAAAAAAACTAATCATATTGAGCGTGATTTGGTCTTTTTGCTGAATGCCGCTATTATATAACAAGAATCTTTTCAAATCTTTTTATATTCAAATGCATAAAGCAAAAACTCTAAATAAACGTATTTCCCCATGAGGAGACAGATCTTTTTTGGGTGCGAGGATTCAAAATAGCTAAATTCACAAAATTGTTTTCATTGAGAAAAGAAACTAATTTTACAACCGATTAAAAGTGCCCAAATTAAGATTACACAAAATGAATTAAATTATCAACCAATGACTGAAGGTCCAGAATCATGGACAACAAAAGTCACCGCACTGCTTTCTGTTCCGATTCTATTAACAGATTTGATGGCATAAAAGCCTGGTGTCAAATTGGATAGTATTGTAACATTTTCAAACAACGCGTGCTGCAAATTCCAGACGTCGGCTTCTGATCTATATATAGCCCAGTACATAACAAACGATCCCTCAGACCACGTGACAGTATTTCCTGTGACCTTGACATTGGTCGGAATTTCCGGTGATGGTGCTTTAAGCCATGTCATTTCTGGGGTAAGGGCAGGCTTTTCGTAAATCAATCTAAATTTATCACTGATTCCTTTAGTATTTGCCGTAAACTGTTTCATACTAAACTGTATGTTCCCAAGACTTGACATATTTCGAAGGCTCCTTGATATACCAATCTGGTTCGCGATTTCTTGTACATCCCAACTTTTAGCAATAATTGCTGACGCATAGTTTCCGGTGTAAATATGATGTTTCTGACTGTTTTGTTGAAGCCACCATTTTAACAAAGCGGGGTAACTCTGTTGCGGAGGGTCTATTTTCCAGTACAGTTGGGGAGTAAGATAGTCCACCCAGCCAGACTGTATCCATTTTCTAGAATCCGCGTACAATTCATCATAGGCATTCAATCCTCGAATACCAGACGGGTATCCTGGTTTCCAAATACCGAAGGGACTTATACCAAACTTAACATAGGACTTTATTGAATGTATTTCAGTCTGAAGACGGTGAACAAGATTATCAACGTTTGACCGTCGCCAATCATTCTTTGATAGTGTTCCACCTTTATTTTTGTACGCACTGTAAGTGGTGGAATCAGGGAAATCCTGGCCTGAGACAGGATAGGGGTAGAAATAATCGTCCATATGGACACCGTCAATATCGTAGCGTTTGACCACATCAACAAACACGGATACAATGTGATTCTGTACATCACTAGCGCCGGGATCCATCCATAGATTGTTACCGTATGCGTACGCATACTGTTTGAACCGTCGCGCCATGTGATTAGAAGCCAGTCCTGTGAATGACGAACTTCCGGCATGTGCCCTGTAGGGGTTGAACCAGGCATGTACCTCTATACCTTTATCGTGGGCCACATCGATGAGAAATTGTAAGGGGTCGTAATAAGGGCTGGGTGCCGTACCCTGAGTACCTAGAAAGGATTATATGTATTTATAACAACACTACATCAATTTCTGTGCTTTTAGCCAGCTTTAACGAGTAAATATTCTTAGACGTTTTATTTAACTAAGATCAAAGATTGATCAATGTAATCTACCCCTTACAATGTACTGTATTAATCTATTTTTTAATGATGATAGAAAAATCATTAAACAGTATATTACATTAGATATTGTAAATATACATGTAAAAAATAGAGTATAATACCAAAGAGAAGAGTTTGTAAATAAGGCCATGCAAAGCGTACTTATTATCATTCGACTTTAGGTGGGAGACAAACGCGTGCATCAATTGCTTCTATTAAATGTCTGTAGAAAATTGGCCAAGCAATGGATCGAACTCACAGCCATATTATTGACAGTTACATCTCATACAGTAAACAACATCGTAAAATTGACAAGGTGAATGGTTTTGTAATGATTTTGGAATGAAATTGAAAGAGTATGTGGGGCAAGTTTTGAGTAAATTTAATGGGAGGTAATCATATATAGCCAATTTTGTTCCGGGTGAACAAAATTAGCGATATTGATGACCTCCCTTTAATAAAATAGACGTAATTTTCTGTTTGTGTGTCTTCGTCGACCAGTCAGACACTTTGAAATTCACACTAGCCAATAAAATCGTAGAATAATTCGATCCATTTGAATTAAATGTTGATCAATTTGGGCGATTTCGAAATGCTTTCAAAAGAATTCAGGGCGTTTTTGATCGATTTGAATGATTGTTTGGATATTGATTTCTGAGTGAGTGATATCAAATGGTTTTGATCGCAATGAGTGTCAATTTCACAATGTTGTTAACCGTAACAAGGTAAGGTCAGTTAGAAGTTTGTCAAGCTTACCAGTTAGATATTGACTCCAAGGCTCGAGTGATGAGTTGTAACACGCATCTCCTGAAGTTCTCACTTGGAAAACAATGGCATTGAAGTTCAATTCTTTACATTTGTCTACAATGTTTTCCAGATCCCGTTTCTGCCTGCCAGTGGTATCATGTCTTGATGTCGGCCAGTCGATGTTTGAGACCGTGGCTACCCACATACCACGAAACTCCCGCACCGGCCATATTTGCGAATCCGTTATCGCTCCTGAAAAAAAATGATCTTGTAAATTGTAAAAAAAATATGCTACAGTTAGAAACATCGTGTAATTGAGAAATATTCGATCAAAAACATTATAAAATATTCGCTTTGCGCTATAATTATTCAATCTAAAAACTCACTCTAATCACTTAAAAACTATCCGATTTGTATCTGAACGCTTCAATATTATTCAAACCTAGTTCTGTCAAAATATTAAAATATCTTTAAACTATCCCTACGTTCAGGATAACAAAAACGGTGCAAACAATTTGCAAATTATACACTGCTTTGCACGTAAGTGCGCGAGCAAAGCGGGATAGAATTGGCAAACAGTATTCGCCGTTTTTTGTCACCCTGATCGCAGGGCTATATTTCAAACTGTACACTGTACATGAATCAAGACCAGCTGCTTTTTTGCCTTCTACTTTAAATTCTAACTCTCACCTGATAAGATTGTGGAAAAAACGATCAAGATCAGATTTCTCGCCATCATTCTGAAAGACAAAAAATTAAAATTCAAGGTATATGTTGCTAACTTATATCTGCTGAATCAAAGTTTCATTTTTCAACAAATGTGTCTATTTTGGGACTTTTCAACCAGTCTGACTTTATTTTCTCTCACGCTTATCTAGTGAAGATGGGAAGTGTAGCCAAGGATAAGACTGCACGTTTGCACAGTCTTATCTTAGTCTTTACTGTGCAGTATTATCTTAGTCTATACCATTTGTACAACATGAAAGTTCCGTGACCAACAGTAAACTGCTTGGAGGAAAGGATCTTTTAAGGAATTTTGAAATACAAATTGTGGCCATTACTAGTCAATACTTAATGTGTCGAGATCAAATGATACGTTGATCTTGTTTGGTTAAGAAAATCAACAAAACTTTTTTTTTAAGTATCTCATTATCTCACATAGCTGTATGTACCCTCCAAATCGTAGGTTCCGTGTCCAATCAGCGACGGCGGCACAGATTATTGGGACATTTGAGTGTTTTTGAAAGAAAGAAAGAAACAGTAATTATAGTTTGTGTGTTTGTACAAAATTTTTGAATGGGGTTTAAGACGATTTTAACAATCTTTCAGTCTTATTGCGGTGGCTGGAGTACCTAACAATGGATTCTTGTATTTTTTACACCAGTACTACCATTACATCCTTTCCCCCAGCTGCTATCCAATTAGGTATAATTATCAACTCATTGGTGGAAGGAAAGGTGTAGGAAAGGATGGATGCCGCTGTCGGGAATCAAACACTGGCATTTATGACAGTCCTACGCGCTACCAGCTATGTCGGCGACTGTCTATAAATAAAACAAAGTTACCTAAAATTAATAAGTTTGTGAGATTCATCAGCTTTGTTTCATGGAAGAATAGAGCATTTTTAATTCCTTTTTCATCTTTTACACGTAAGCCCTAATCCTGTGGATCAAGTCCGAAAAATCAGCAGCATATAAGCTCGACAGTAAAAGATAATCCGTCTTTTTATTTATCATTTAAACTATTTCTACAACATATTCATGCAAATGAGTACCCACAGACAGTGTTTCGTTGAGAATTAATCATTTCAGATAAGCATAATCGTCTCTTACCTCGGTTTCCGATGGCTATTCGAAATTTTATTCGGTTTTAAAAATAAAACTTATCTTTCGACCTACTTTCTCTTGAATTCGTGCAGAATTCTTATAACGATGGTTACGGCAAACATATTGTAGGTGTATTTGAATATTATAGAGGGTTGCAACAGTTTTGCGTTTGTTTAATCCTCGATATATTCAAAAAACGACCTGTAGACTTGATAAAACACTGTGCACTGATCAGTGAAGAATGCGAAAACGTTTGCGACGTTGATCATACATCACCCGTTTTGCATGTAAGTAACAAATTTCTACGGTTTGACCGCTCCTACACTTAACTACTAAATCTGTGGACTTTTAAATGGAGATTCCTTTTTACGTTAAAAGGAGATTTCTTTTTTTATGTTCTAACAGATAAAAGTTCCAATGGGGGGTTTGGGTAATTACTCAGAATATCACAAAAACACAGCGGCTTCAAGCCTTATTCGGGATCTTCACTGTCACTATTTGGTACAGTTAACACCATTGTGAAATTGACAAGATGAAAGATTTTTGAATGATTTCGGAATGTAATGGAATGAGTGTACGGAGCGAGTTTTGAGCAAAATTAAAAGGAGATAATTCAATATAAGTAACTTCTTCCAAGTCGGACGAAATTAGCAATATTTATAACCTCCATTTAAAAAATCAACGTACTTTCCACGTACCAATCAGACACTTTAAAATCCAATAAACTCATGGAAAGATTTGGTCGACTGGAATGAAATTTAGAACGTTTGGAACGATTTCAAAATGTTTTTTTGAAATTTTGGAGAAATTTTGAATTGTTTGAAATGAGTGTTTGGAACGAATAAGTTGAGCGATGAGCGAGCGATTATAAATGGTCGATGTAAATGTCAATTTCATGATGTTTCTTAACTGTACCTACTAAGACTATCAAAATTCTTTACCGGGGCTTTTGTGCGACTCAATGATTTTGGCGAACGCACAGTCCAAGCAAGTTTAATTTGGCGATACAGTTAGTAACATCGTAAAATTGACTAGTTAAATGATTACAGAAAGGTTGCGAAATAAAATTGAATAAGTGTAAAAAGCGAGTTTTGAATGTTTTTAGGGAGGTTAAAGATATTCGATAACTTCACCAAATTTGACGAAATAAGCGGGGTTTTTTTTAACCTCTCTTTAATAAAAATGTTCGTCCTTTTCTACAATGTGCCTTCACAGACAATTCTGACGCTTGAAAATCAACACTATAAATTTCACATATAAAATGTTGCAATTATTTGGTCTGTCTAATAGAAACGTGATCATTCTGAACGAAAGCAAAGCTTTTTTGGTCAATTTTGGACCGATTTGTGAGTCTGGTGATAGCGTTTGGAATGAATGATTGAGGCGCTGATAAAGCGATTAAGAATGATTTTGATTTATTTGAGAGTCAAGTACACAATTATATTTATTATACGAATTATAAGTAAAACCTTACATTTTATACGACGGTGGTAGATCTGTATTAGACAGTCGAAGCCGGGTCGTTTTAACAGTGGTAAAAATAATGAGAAAATGAAACATTAAGACAGAAAAAAATGACTTACATGAATATAAGGGTCCAAGTAAAAGAACACTTTAAGTAAACCAGGAAGTTAATTTATGTTAAAAAAAGATGTTAAAGGAAGATATATTTGAACATTTACGGTTTACATCTAAGGCGTATCGTCTTACTTTGGCTAGAAAAGTTAAGAATATCGTTAAAATGGACAAAGTGAATGAAGGATGATTTTTTCAATGTTATTGGTTGAATGAAACCTTTTGAACGCCATTAAGACGTATGGTGTGTAGATTGATATGACATCCCTAATTTCGTTCAAGAAGAACGAATTTAGCGAGTTCTTTTACCACTTACTGTTCTTGAAAGAGATTTTCCATGTACTTCAAAATCTTCGCAAGCAAATAAATCATATAATTATTTGACTGGTTATGAAACTAGGATTTTAAGCCAAATTGTGAAAACATCTTTGCTAGCCCCTGCCTAGTGAGCTTATGGACCTGTGAACGTTGTCACAGGGTATAACGTGCCTCGCCGACACCAGAAGGTTCGTGGACACCTGATCGATTTTTTCGATACGGAACTAACGGTGGAGCAACTTTTTGACTGATCTATAAACCGAAATAACCATTTTCATTTCAATTTTTAGTATCACTGTCGAGATAAATGGTTCTTCTTTTAGGAAATAAAAATAGAGGGTAAAAACTAAGCCAAATGAGCAAGTTCTAGCCCTAGGAGTGAGTGACTTTGCTTGTTTTTTAGGTTTGTCATTAATTTTTTGTCAAACAACCTGACTATTCTTAATTTCTTGTGATTGTCTAAGAGCATTTATGTGTCCTCTACACGCATACCAAACTTCTCGGCGAAAGATCCACATAAAGCGATGATATTCGTACTTTTATTGGCCTGGGTAGCGGAAAATATGATAACTAGGCACCCCCTATCACAAATTCTGGTGTCGATTTCCAATCGAAAAAAATTCAGAGGGTGTCTAGTTATCATATTTTCCGCTACCCAGGCCAATAAAAGTACAAATATCTTCGCTTTATGTGGATCTTTTGCCGAGACATTTGGAATGTGTGTAGAGAATACATAAATGCTCTTAGACAAACACAAACAATGAAGAATAGTCAGGTTGTTTGACTAAAAAAATAATGACAAACCTAAAAAACGAGCAAAGTCACTCATTCCGAGGGCTAGAACTCGCTCATTTTGCTTAGTTGTTACCCTCCCCTTTTATTTCCTAAAAGAAGAACCATTTATCTCGACAGTGATACTAAAAATTGAAATGAAAATGATTATTTTGGTTAACAAATCAGTCAAAAACTTGCCCCACCGTTAGTTCCGTATCGAAAAAATAGATCAGGTGTCCATGAACCTTCTGGTGTCGGCGTGGCACGTTATACCCTGTGGTTGTTGTCAGTAAATTAGTTCATTAAACAATCAAAAGACCCATTAATAATGAGCTAACAACTTCCGTCATTTTTAGCTCGGCTGTTTTCGGAGAAAACCCGAGGTATTGTTGTAGCCTTGGCGTCGTCGTCGTTGTCGTCGTTTGACACTTTACTTTGGCATTTTTTAATATCTCTGGTTCTACTGAAGGATTTCACTTGAAGCTTGACACATATCAAAGTTCACTATCAAAAAAGAGCATATGGCATAAAGGGGATTACTCTGGGTGCATTTTATGCTAATTATGCCCCTTTTCCAACTTAGATTTTAATCCACTATCCAGCAACCAACAGCCGAGCGTAGGCACGCGTAGGGGTTCCTCTTGTTTTCAATAATTTTCGTGGATCCGTGACCTCAACTTCGTAACCACAGCTTGGTCAAGCTGTGGTAACGACGTTAAGGTCGCTCTCCAACTATTGGCTGTTGAATCTTGTCCATTACTATTAAACAGACAGGAAGATAAAATTTTCAATATCTGAACACCCGTGTTTTGTCATTTATTTTCCTTAAACACCTGTTTCTGTTTCTATTTCAAATATCAATGGCTTGTAACATGACATTAGGTTGATTGATTGAATGGAATTTAACGCCGCTTTCAACATTTTTTCAGTTATATCGCGGCGGCTGGAGCACCTAACAATGGTTTCCTGGTATTTCTCTCACCAGTACAACCACCACATCCTTTCCTAGCATCCAGCTGCTATCTCGATGCTGCTATCTCACACACGTCTACGATCATCAACCCATTGGTGAGAGACAAATAGTCGGAAAGAATCGACATTACGTATCGTTGAAATGAGAAAAAATATCTACCATTCTCAGGATTTTTATTTGTCAAAGTTTCCAAATTTAAAAGATCATTCTAAACAGGGGCCAGTTTCGACCATCCATTTATCGACATACATTCAAATCGAAAAATAGAGATCGATGTGACTAAATACAACTTTTCTATCAAAATAGTTATCTTATAAAAAGGGGGGGGGATAATACATATCGATAATTTCGTCCTAATTGGACGAAATTATCGATATTGAATAACCTCCCTTTAAAAAATTCTTTGGGGGTTTTTTTTTATTGTTTTTTTTTTTTTTGTTTTTTTTTTTTTTTTGATGTTGTTGTTTTGTTTTAGTGGATGCTTCCAAATCAACACCAGCTAATAAGAAACAAAGGAACAGTATGTTGGATTTGAATGAAGCCGTGAAGCATTGTTTACTATTCTGGGGGGGGGGGGGGGGGGGGGATTTTCGAATGATTTTCGGAGTCTTTTCTGATTGTTTTGGTCTGACCGTCAGAGTTCGGAATGCAAGAATGGGGCCATGAGTGAGCGAATTAGAATGGCTAAGAATGGATTGAGTGAGGCTGAATTTCATATGGCTACTAACTGTAACCCATTGACGAATTGTGTTCACTTTTGTTAAGGTATGGGTAGTGGACCCGTAATAGTTCTGCAATGTTTCGGAAGTAATGAACTTTAACAGTGTTGACCAAGGTTTCCTAATGACTTTTTAAATAGGAAACCTTTGTTCACATCGAGAAAGATCATGTGTTCCAAAATGTTGCGAAACTATCACGGGTCCACTACCTTAAGCTGTAGAATTTGTAAAATAAAAATCTAAAGTCAGGTTTAAGCTTGCAGAAAGGCTATTTATTTTTAGGAAAGTAACAAAGAACAAGACAAATAAAGAAACAGATTGAAAGATCCGTTGGTCGTTTGGAACCTCGCTACGAAAGTCATTGGATGGTGTAATCACGTGATTTTCTGACGTAATATTGTGATTCCTGGATAAAGATCACATGACTCTTGCAAACGAGGATCCGTCCGTGATTCTGATTGGTCATAAGCATCTACAGAGTTTAATAGACTCCTGCAAATATATAGAGAATAATACATAAAAAGTGTCTTTAAATATCAATCATCTGGTTGGGGTTTGGATAATTTATCATTACGAGGCTTTCTTTCTCAGTATAAACATGTATGTCGTAATAAAAACCCGCCAACACTTACCGTCGTTTATAAGTATGTGGTAGAAAGCAGGCATCGTGATATATTAGGAAATAATCACGAGCGTTGGCTCTCTGTTTTGAAAATTCTTTTTGTACTTATTCTATATATCATTTTTCTGTTTCCAGGGCAGTGGAAATATGTATTTTCTCCACTGCTCCGCAGACAAATGAGTGATGATTCCCGCATTTTCTTCATTAAAAACAAGATATTCCACTCTTTGATTAAAGTGTCAAGATTTTTTTCCTAGAAATCCCTTTTTCAAGGTTTTCTCAAATAGCCAATTTATCTACTTGTTCCAGGACAAGTGTCCTTACAAATTGTATTTGTCCGCAAATAGAAAACCCCATGTTGAATAAGTCAGGCATGGGAGTTTCTCACCCAAATCGCGGAACCAAAGGCCATTCTACGTAATAGACCTCAGAATTAATAAGGGCGCAGCCATAAAAGCGCCTCATTTCGCAAGTGGGTTTATATGACGTCACAACGTTTATTGAAGATGACTTTGCGAAAAGGAAATCCAACGTAATGTTTAAGCTGCTCTTTCAAATTTCATATAGAAAAAATACAAAACTGGTTCTTAGTTTAGGAAATTTGTGCATTTTCCAATCTTTAAGAATCGCACATGGGTGTGGCATTAACAAACACCCACTTCAAAAAAATTGCGGCTTGAATGTTTGAAGCGGCAAGGTCAGTTACGGAACCAGTTTATTTATATCCAGTCTATCAATCACGAAATTGTTATTGTTCATGTATTATGTTTCATCTTTCGATATGTATCGATATGACGTTTCCAAATTGACAAATACTTCGACCTTGACCTTTGATAGAATGGGTCAAACAAGTGGAATTGCATGCGTAAATAGTTTGTTCAAAATTAAAGAATTATATTTTAGGCGTTAGTAGTTGCTTTATTTTTCAGAATGGAATTCCGCTATTGAAGAATATCTGTCTGTTTTCCTTACCTTCCTTATCTTATCTTGTTATTATAGAGTTTTCTACACGATGAAGTCATAGTTTCTAATTAATTTCACAAAAAATCAAAAATCACATTTTCCCAATCTGCGAAAGACCAGCTTTAAAATCGCACATATCACGATTTGAAAACAAAACGCAGTGCTTTAATGTTTTTGTTTAAGTTTTTATTTATTTTTTTTTTCAAATCATTATACGAAAAAAAGATTTCCACGGACGATGGGAAAGCATTAAAGGAATTTGTTATTCTGTAGGCGTATCGACCAAAGCATCATTAGAAGCCGAATTATCTTTAAAATGACACAAGATTCATACACTTACGTCCGAGGTACTATCTACTTTACGGACCGCTGTAAATGCGCAGTTGCTAGTGAGTCGGACTGTTAACTTAGAGGTCCCGGGTTTGATCCCCGACGGCGGCACTCATTCTTTCCGAGTTATTTGTCTCTCACCAATGGGTTTATAATCGTAGACCTATGTGAGATGGCAGCTGGAGGCTAGGAAAGAATGCGATGCTACTCCTGGTGAGAGAAATACCAGGAATCCATTGTTAGGTGCCCCAGCCGCCGCGATATGGCTGAAAAATGTTGAAAGCGGCGCAAAACGTCATTAATCAATCAATTCTACTTTACGGAATAGTCCGAGCAATGTCCCGAATGTGTACCTACCTTTTCTGTATCTTCTGCCATAACCTTTTCCGTAGCCATAACCGATACCGCCACCATAACCGTATCCAATACCGCCACCATAACCATATCCAATACCACCACCATAACCGTAGCCGATACCGCCACCATAACCGTAGCCGATACCGCCATATCCGAGACCACCGCCATAGAATCCTTTTCCGCCATAAAATCCACCACCACCATAGTATGGTCTGTAGCCTCCGACAAAGAAGCGACCACCATATGGTCCGACTCCTCCGGCAAAGCCACCATAACCATATGGTCCGAAACCTCGGCCTACTACAACACCGCCACCGTAACCGGGGCCTGAAATACAGTTACAGTTTGAAGCATCGTGAAATTGACAGTGACCACGACCAAACCCATTCAAATTGCCCCATTCATCACATCACCCTCACATCACCCTCTCAAATCATTAAAAACGCTCAAAAACCATACGTTAACGCTCAGAAACATTAAAACTCGCTCCACAAATTAGATCAAAACGAAAAAATCTATTCCATTAGCTGGTGCGGATTTTGAAGCATTCAGTTGGTCTGCTATAACGAACAAATCTATTTATAGCATATCCCGTACATAATATCAAAAGAATGTCATAAAGTATTGCTATTTTTTTCGTTAGGAACAAAATTATCGATATTGTTAATAAATCGTGAATTAGGAATAAAAGGGTAAAGCGGGATGAGCGAACTGAAAATTGAAATGAAGGGAGGTATTACAAAATCGTTTTTTCGTTCAAAATGAGCGAAATTAGCAATATTTTTCCCTAAATGAGAATTGCTTACTATTTAAAACGTTGATTTTAAAGGCTTGACAAGCCAAACAATAGCTTTTGATAAAACCCATGTAACAAAATTATAAAAGGATTTGAGCGTTTTGAATAGCACTGTGAAGAGCTTTTCACAATGTCATAGTGAACATAAAAGATGATATCAACAAGTTGTTATTTATAACAACTTGTTGGTGTTATCTTTTATGTTTATATAAGTATCATATCAGAAATAAGGTTTTAATCTGAAGTTGAAATTTGAGAAAAATTTGAGTTGAGAAAGTGAATAGTTTTAAAACCTCGGGCCCAGCTCCATTATTGTTGTGATTTAAAGAAATGTCCAATCACAGAATAAGAAAATCTTAAATTGTTAATTCAAATTATAGAGATAATGATAGTGTGTCTCTAACCTATACAGTAAAGTATGTGTTAAGCGACCACTAAGCCGACCACCAAACAGCGGTCGCTGATAGGAATGATCGCTTAATACAATACTTGATGATTAGAAAGACATGTCATTCTTGTAGCATATTTAGATTGTCTTATAATTTTAACTGGGTCCTATGGTGTTCGTTCCCATTAGAATTGCCTCATTGAGACGACATAAGATTCAATTATTATTTTTTTTCCTTTTAAAATGTCCACTTTTTCAAAGATTAAACTTACGGTAAAGGGATATTTTATCAAAGCCGCTGGATAAAAGACGTCGCTGAATAGAAGTGGTCACTACATCAATATAGATTGTAGTTGCCGGTAAAAGCGATGTGAAACGATATCATCAGAACAGAAAGTGACGGTTGAACATAAGTATAAGAGCTTGAGATAATATTTTTTTTTTCGTGGTCGACTGAAAATCTTCTCAAATGACGACTTTATTTGTGACTTTGTGGCAATCGATTGATAAGATCTTTTTTTTTTTTTCTTATTATTGTCCATATAAGATTCTTATATTGAAACAGAATGAAGGCTTTAATCTCAAGTTGAAATTTGAAAAAAAAAACTCAGTTGAGCCTGAGAAAAGTTTTATCAACTCAGAACCAGGATACTTTACAGTAATCTCTTTCCAAACTAAAAAAACATAAACTTGTCTTACCGTAGAAGGTTGCCATTGTGGCGGCTACGCACATAGCGATGAGTAATAAGACCTTCATTTTAGTATTTTTGTTTGTTCTGAAAATAAAAAGAAAATGTAGTGAAGCAAAGTGACATTTCCAACAACTTTACCTATGCGCAATGCTACAAACTGTGTATTCAGATTTTCAAGGAATTTCTATCTTTTTTATTTGAATTTTTCTAATTGACTCGATCTCAAGAAGCTTCGAAAGCCATCGTTACATTTCGTAATAAGCGAATATTTTCGTTTTACATTTTCAAGCAAATAACGAAACAGTACGGAATTATTGCTATCTTCCGCTAGCATATTTTATTAAAAGAGAAATGATTCGACGAAAACCTAAGAAATTCCGATTTCAAGTGCTTTCATTTAGAGCAGACTATTACTTTAACCCAATCGTTTTGACTGGTCTTCCCATCCTTTTGATTGATATGAGCGATGCGGAAGGGAAAGGCATCGTGATATTTTGCTCCTTCCACGAACATTTAAGGTAATTGGCCCATAATATTCCCTCATCGTTTCGAAAGTCATTAACTTGTACAGTATTAACCAAGGTTTCCTAACGATTTCATTAGGAAGCCTATGTTAACATTGTGAAAGAGCATGAGTTTCGAAATGTTGCTAATTCATTACGGGTTAACAACCTTAATGTTAGAATTTCCAAACCCAGCATTTTCTCTTAGTTTTCCAACGCGTAAGATTTATAAGCGACTCACGGCTCAAAATATTTTTTTCGTGTTATTCTCCCGAGTCGAGCCGACCACTTGCCCTGCCACCTTGCCTATTTTGAACACCTATTGTGTGTTTACCTATTGTATTTAATCAGAAATACACTTAGTTACATCGTGAAATTGACAAGGTGAATGATTTTGGAATGATTTAGGAATGAAATTGATTGAGTGTGTGGAGCGAGTTTTGAGTGAATTTAATGGGAGGTAATCCAATATCGCAAATTTTGTTCAGGATGAACAAAATTAGTGATATTGATTCCCTCCCTTTAATAAAGTATGCATAAAAGTTCTAAAGAAAGCTACCCATTTCTTCAAGAACCAATTAAACGCTTACAATTTGAATTATGTCATTGAAAACGCGATTTTTCTCTATCCAAGTTTATTTGAATGACGTTGTTGATTCTATATTTTTTTCATTTGGTTTGAGCGTTTTTGAATGGTTTGAAGGAGAGTTTGGAATGAATGATCGGAGCGCTGAGTGAGCGATTAAGAATGGTTTTGATTGAGGTGAATGTCAATTTCACGATGTAAATAACTGTATCTGTTTTCCTATCTTGAACGGTGTGCTTGCTCGAGGCACTTGTGATAATCGGCTAGCAATTTCTCGGGTGACTAGCATAACAGAACAGAACAGAACAAATCTTTTATTTACATCCAAGTACATATATATACAATAAGGACAAATAAATGGAACATGTGTAATAGGAATTTTAACACATCCCGTTAGCCAAAACTTAAGATATAGAAAATGTGTTCATGTTTCGAGGGATAGATTGTAAACAAACGGAAATGGCGGTTAACTTAACCATTGTCGATTTTTTGACAAAATTCTCAATGATTCTAGATAATTTAATCGTAATTGTGATCCTAGATATCCATGCGTTCTGGTTGGATAAAAATTTAGGTTTATTATCCGATGAAATAAATTTTTAGTATACGGGTATTTTAATATGACTTCTGCACATAGTAGTTCCATAAGATATCTGTTTCGTATTGAAAAGCGTAACATTTTTGTCCTATGAAATGAAATAATATGATGTGAAAAAAGTATTTGATTTGATGGCGGTATGAAAGTAAAAACCAAATCGCACTCATGTATAATTCTGCTTCGCGTATTCATACAGTGCCGTTTGGTTTTAATTCTATACTGCCATGAAATCAACATGGACTCTCCTAATCTCTAAAATCAATGATGTATAATTCGGAACTCCGTGTTAAAAGAAATCTGTTTTTCATTTGATAATTGAACCATGCATATTGTTGTTTCGAAATGCGGATTCATTTACCAAAAGTAAAAAAAATGACGATTGATTTAAAGTTTGAACCAGTATGGCTTACATGTTCCCCAAATTGCTAACATGTTTTGAAAAAATGTGCATTTAATCATAAACAAAAATAGTGCTTTAACCAAAAAGTATGCTGAAATAAACTTACTTGTTGAGTAATGGCAGTTAAGGAGGTCTGAGATGCTTTGCGCCGTTTCCTCAATGTCCGTGTGCTTATATAGAGGTCCGAATGGTCATTAGGTGGACGCGATGACGTGTAATATCTCGTAAATATCTCACATTTAATGTCCAAACCGCTCTGTCATTTCGCCATGCGTCACCTTGCTTCCGAAATCGAGTAGCATGATTAACTCTTTTTTCAAGCATCATTTGCAATTTCTTATAAGCCTGTATTTTGCTGAATGAAAATTGAAAGAGAAAGCAAAGTCATGGAGTCATGGATTAATCTGCATTAATATGTACAAGTTGATTGTTGAAATAATGCAATAGGGGTTATTTTGAAAAAAGAATGTATTTTGAGTAAGAGTGTTTTATCATTTAATTCATTTAGGGGCTTAGAAAGAAAACATTTGATTTGAATGTTAGAAGATTACATGCTATGCTGCTTGTCCATATTTCTTTCGACACACTGCCGATTAAATAAGAATTCGTAGCAGAGGATTTCCTTGAGTAAAGCCAATTTCAGATCTTCTTCAGAAATGTTATTTTAACCCCGTAGCTTTCTAGGCCATCTAAATAAATTCTTATAATGCGCTTTTGCCAAGCAAGCAGAATATACTTTACTTTTTTGTGGCATTTTGACGGTGGAAACTACATTTATGATACTTTTGTGCAAACAGACAAAAAATTTTTACTTGGATCTATTCAATTGTAAACTTATTACTTTTTTTTATTAGGCTTGTCAAATTATGCATATTTTGAAGTACAGAACTTAGTTAATTTTTTTGTATAATTATATTTTTTACTTTTTTTTTCTTTTTGATTGTTGGCTGAAACTTTTCAATACGAATTAGTTGATCGAGGTCTAAACATTCTAGCTTGAATTGGCCAGTCCCTTGTCTTTGCCTTTTTTTCTTTTTCTTTCATTATCGAAAGGGTAAAATCAGGATAGTTTCGCGTTAATGTGTCGGTAAAACAGGGCGAAGTCTTCATAGACCTTCGTTTTTCGATATTGAGGTCACATGTCTGACAATGCGGGGAAAATCGAACGTTAATAATCGATCTTTTATTCCCAATAAAAGACATGATCATTGTAATAATTCTGTCAGTAGAAACGTAGGTTAACGATTTTCCTGACCTGACGACAATTATAAAGCAATAATCTATCTCTTAAGTTGTCAATAATTATATTTACGGCGTAACTGATAAATTTGGATTAATTCCGTTAAGCAATTTCGATTGCAAAGCGAGTACAATTAGTAAAGACACTTTTTCTAGAATTGCTTTCGAAGGTATTTTTAATTCTTCAAGCCCCACCAGATACAAATTGTGTATTATGGTAGAGTAATTCACAGGCCGCGCCCCCAGTCTACCCAGTCGGAGAAGTAGCTAGCAGTGGTTTGACACCATTCTCTCTCTCTCTCTCTCTCTCTCTCTCTCTCTCTCTCTCTCTCTCTCTCTCTCTCTCTCTCTCTCTCTCTCTCTCTCTCTCTCTCTCTCTCTCTCTCTCTCTCTCACACACACACACACACACCACACTCTCTCTCTCTAGATCATGTTGATGGCAAAACCAGCCCTGTGTTTAGGATGTAAAAACATTTCGCGAGCGATTTGAGATAATACCCCGCTTTACACATGCACATACGTGCAAAGCGAAGTATCAATTCGAAAGCGTTTCACTAACGTTTCTATCAAGAGCAAGGCTGGAAAAGGTTAGGACCACAATTGAAATAAGTGTCTTTGACCCCTTTTCGCGTTATTCCCGAGTAAAAATAATTTCTCAAAATACATGTATCCTAAACATGTCAAATATATTTCAATAAGTATATTTCAATAAGACAAAAACCACAACAATGACAAAAGTTATAACAATTATAGTACTTAAAGCAATGGGGATAAATTAAATCGGAATCTTTATATTATGTATTAATTGATCTTTTGTTTTGTGCATGAATAAAATTTTAAAAAAAAGAGTAAAATATCTATGTCTTTACGGCCATGGACAACTGCTTTTTTGTGTTGTGAATTTCCAATTAACATTGATTGATTGAATGGGGTTTAACGCCGCTTTCAACATTATTTCAGTTATATCGCGGCGGCTGGAGCTCCTAACAATGGATTCCTAGTATTTCTCACACCAGTACTACCATTACATTCTTTCCTAGCCTCCAGCTGCTATCTTACATAGGTCTACGATTATGTTCATTATAAAAGTTTGTTTTTTTCTTTTTTAGCTCCACTGGCCAAAGGCCACTGGGGCTGATGTCATGGCGTTGTGTCCGTCGTGCGTCCGTCCGTCCGTCCCTGCTTCCGGTCTTTAAAAATCTTCTCCTCAGAAACTTGGGTGAATTTCAGTCAAACTTCAAAGGAATGGTCCTTGGGTGACCCTCTTTCAAAGCCGTTCAAGATATTTTGATCAAATGAAAAACATCGATTTAGTTGGCATGGCTAATTTCCAAATATGGTAAAAAGTGAGTTTTCTCAGATTCTTATTGATGGATACCAATTAAATTTTACATGAATGTCTCTTGATTGACCTTTTATCAGTCTACCAAAATTATTGTGATCGGATGAAAAATATATATTTGATTGGTGGAGGTCATTTCTCTATATGTTATATAGTGGAAACTTTGAAAATCATTTTCTCAGAATGTAATGGATGGGTATTAACCAAATTTCACTGGATTGATACTTCAGTGACCATTGATCAGTATACCAAAATTATTTTGTTCAGATGAAAAATATGTATTTGATGGGCGGAGGTTATTTCTCTAAACGTTATATCGTGGAAACTTTCAAAATCATTTTCTCAGAATGTAACTATTGGGTATTAATCAAATTTCACTGGAATGATCCTTGAGTGACCCTTTATCAGCCTATTAAAAAAATTTGTGTTCCGGTGAAAAATATGTATTTTATGGGCGGAGGTCATTTCTCAATATGTTATATAGTGGAAACTTTGAAAATCATTTTCAGAATCTAATCGATGGATATCAACCAAATTTCACTGGAATGATCCATGAGTGACCCTTTATGAGCCAACCAATAATTATTTTCATTGGATGAAAAATATGTATTTTATGGGCGGAGGTCATTTCTAAATATGTTATGTAGTGGAAACTTTGAAAATCATTTTCTCAGAATCTAATGGATGGATATCAATCAAACTTTATTGGTATGATCCTTGGGTGACCCATTATCATGCAGCCAAAAAATATTGTGATTGGATGAAAATATGTCCTTTACGGGTTATATAGTCAGTAGAACCCAAAATATCTAAAAAAAATCAAGTCAAAACTTTGAATTGCTATCACAAGAATTTCCAGCCTGTGGAGCGACTCAAGCCATTCATGGCTTCCTATTTTATGTTTATTTGTTTGTTTGTTTGTTTGATTTTTAGAATTTGCTCCAGCCGCCGCGATATAACTGAAAAATCGTGGAAAGCGGCGTAAAACTCCATTCAATCAATCAATTAGAAACTAAAGATAAAAACAGTTGCCTATCAGTATATCTAAGGATTGGATAATAAGAGTTTAGATTTGTGGAAAAAGAACTGTCCTGTCCGTGGTCAAGGGATAGACTGTCGGCTTCTTGAAGGGTTCTTGATCTCCAGGTTCCGAGTTCGATTCATGGGAGCGGTTATCGATTTTGGTCCTTATTTAGCCTACTAATTCGACCCGAACACTAGTTCATTTTTAGGAAGCAGAATCGTAAGGTATAAACCGACCTTTTAAAGACTTGTATCCAGTTGATATAGAATAAAAATATTAAAGGGAATGATCCTTAATAGTTCCACAACGTTTCGGTGATCATGATCTTTTATAGTGTTAGCCGGGTTTTCCTAATGATTTCATTAGGAAACCTCGGTTAACATGGTAAAAGTTCATGAGTACAAAATGTTGTGGAACTATTACGGGCCGCCTGCCATAAACTTGGATGTCCTGAACCTTTTTTTTTATTCTTCGTGCTGTATTCCTGCTGTGAACAAAAGCAATGAAGACTAGTCTGCATTACCTATAGAGTTAACAACAGGGTGAAATTGACAATGTGAATGAACTTGGATTGATTTTGGATTGAAATTGAATGAGCATGGTGAGTGAGTTTGAGTGAAATTAAAGGGGGGTAATCCAATTCGCTAATTTTGTTCAGGATGAAGCCAAAGCCAGAATTGTCTGTGTTGTGGCCTCCTACTCCTCAGATGTTTGGCATCATCGCCCTCATACTCAATCACGGCCATGAGTCTGTCCCTCTAGATCTCTATCCACCTGAACCACAGCTGCAATTGATCAATCTTTATGTTAAGTAATCTCAAAAAGTTACAATTTGAAATGAAAATTCTAGTTTCAGTACAAGATGATCTCCGAACTTCGACTACTAGAACACGATCAACTTGATCTGGTCGGGTGACGATCGAGTAGAGATTACGTTGGTCGGGTATCGATCGTTTACTGTAGGTCTCGAGTAAAGGTCGGGATGATCGAGTGGTAATCGGGATGACGGTCGGGCTTCGATCGAGAAAGGGTCGTGAATGCTCGTGTAAAGATAGGTTTTGATAGGGTTGATAGCGTTCGGAAAGAAGGCACTTGATTGCCGAAGGCCAAATTCGGTCGGTTTCGGTCGGGGAATTTAGGCGATCGAGTTGATCTAGTGGTTCGGCAGTAGGAACCTAGCATAATGAAGAGCAGGTTAATGTTTATATACACTGAGCAAAAATAACAAAAAACAACTTGACACTTCGACCAGAAATATTTCTCACTGGTTATCTGTCTTGGCAAATAACTTCAATATAGTCGAGGTACCATCAAAAATCGTTTACCAAAAATTCACAAAACGACGTACTTATTGTTATTCAGTGGTGTACTTTCGGCCCAAATATGCAATTTTCACAACTGAAACGGTATCATTTAAACAAGACATCCCTCTACTTTTAAATGTTGATGTAAAAATCTTTAAAAAGGTTGCCGTTATATTATTACGGGACCGTTTCAACATGACGTCACTTGCGTAGCGCCATAGCTCGTTTTGTAAAAAGCTCTCCGATTTTTGCTATAAACTGCCGAGACCTGCAATTGAATGTCTTTCAAAACATTATGTCATCGAAAAAGCGTTTATAGACCTACAATTCAATAATTCCACAAAATGTGTTCTAATTTTCTTTTGAATGTGACGACGAGTTCACAATAATGCCCAGTTTGAAATTAAAAATTGTTTTTCTTGTTTCCCAATTTCATTCAGGTAAATCTATGCTTAGCGTTTTTGAGATATTTTATGGAACGTCAATGTTTTCTGTTTTCGGGGTCTACACGTTTACGCAAAGTACGCCGTGTTCTAATTTAACAGAAGTCATAATGGCACTTCGATTCTCTCTGGCACGTTTTGCATTTCATGTTTAGTTGACGGAAGGGAAAAATAGGAAATTCAAAAGTGTCAATTTTTATTTTTTGCTCAGTATATATTTAAAAGCAACATAAACGGTGTATCTCAAATAGAGATTGTACTGATATACACGTTTAAGTGAGTGATCAAAAGTCAGCTTCCTCTATAAGTGTAGAGAAAATTGACCTTTGATCACTCACTTAAACTTGTATATCTATACAAGCTATATTTACAACGTTTAAGTACGTTGTCTATCGTGTGGTCTCCGTTGCGTAATAAGACAAATGAGCTTTTTCAAATCGATCATTTTGTAATGGATTGTGTTGTTTACTATTGGTAACTGGAAGTTTCGTCGTAATTATAAACAACCGTTTGCATAATAAATTTCAATTGTTTGTTTGGGTGGGGTTTAACGACGCTTTTAAGTTTTACAGTCTGCTTTCAAACCGACGCTTCGCTCAATCATTTTATATGTAAGGTAGTGGACCCGTAATAAGTCTGCATTGTTTTGGAAATAAGGGACTTTAACAGTGTAAACCGATGTTTCCTAATGATTTTCATTAGGAAACCCCGGTCAACATTGTGAAAGATCATGAGTTCCGAATTGTACTGAAACTATTGCGGTTCCACTACCTTAATAATATTATTTTATTATGCCCCGATAGGGAGGCATCATAAATTTGACTTGTCCGTCCGTCCGTCTGTCCGTCCGTCTGTCCGTCCGTCCGTCTGTCCGTCCGTCCGTCATTCCGTCCAAAAACTTTAACATTGGCCATAACTTCTAAATCAAAGCGGTGTCGGGGGCATTGTCATCTTACAGTGACAGCTCTTGTTTTTACATTTATTTTCGGCGCCACAGCCGCCTTCATCGGGTGACTCATGATTTTATATATGAGTGATGGCATAATTTTATTATCTGTTAAATATATAATTCATTTAGTGTATACGTCACATGTGGTTGTTTATTGTGAGAATATATGTAAATTGAAGTTGGAATACAAAAAATTAAAAAAAAAATGATTTAATACATAATCCCCAGTCATCGAGTCACAGGTCTGATGTTAACTCTTGGCGCCATAAGCAGCTATGGCACATTGGCTCCCAACTATCGTGTGTATCCTTTTTACACATAGAGAGGAGCAAAGTTGAGCTGACCTTTTTGCTCAGAAAAATTCTGCAGTCTTGTCGGGTTCGGATTCGATCCAGGGACCTCTCGATCCCGAAGCCAACGCTCTAACCACTGGATCACGGATTCCGCTTTCATAATTTTTTAGCCATACTGCGTCGGTAGATTCACCTCACAATGAATTTCTGGTATAACTCAAACAGGAAAATACCAATACATCCTATCCGAGTCTTCAGCTTTCATCACACTTTATATTATTTACATTGTCGCCGTTTGTTGAAATTCAGCCTTGTCGTGGAAAAAGGGGCCTTCATGTTAAATTTATTTTGAACGCAACTCCTCCTTCATTTATGGACTGATTATGATGTAACTTTGACATAATGTTCCTTGTTAACTGACATTGTGCATACTGTCGAGGTTTGGTGAAATTAAGCCACATCATGGAAGAAGGGACCATGTGTATATTGACCTGATATAGCGAACTATGGCATGTCATGGAAAAAAGTTGCCTTATTGTAAAATTGAAAGGTAACATCTTTCCATTTAAGGGTTCATTTGGTTGATACTTTCAAATAGTATTCTTCATCTTGTGAACAGGAGCATTCTTATGATGCACCTTCACAGTAAAGGGGGCTTTCATTTTAATGATTTTCCTTTTTGAGGCGTATCTTCTGTCAACGGCACTCTTTTTAGTTACATCGTGAAATTGACATTCTCCTCAATCAAGACCGTTCTAAATCGCTCACTAAGCGCTCCAATTATTCATTCCAAACACTCACTCAAACCTTTCAATAACGTTCAAACCCTTTGAAAAATATAGAATCAATAACGTCATTCAAAATAAATTTTGATAGAGAAGATCGCGATTTCACTGACATATATTCAAAATGTTAGCGCCTCTAAGCTTCTTGGAGAAATAGGAAGCTATGTACAGAATTTGTGTGCATCTTTTATTAAAGGGAGGTAATCAATATCGGTAATTTGTTCATTCTGAACAAAATTTGCGATATAAGATTACCTCCCATTAAATTCACTCAAAACTCGCTCCACACACTCATTCAATTTCATTTCAATTTCAGAATGATCAAAATTAGCGATATTTATTACCTCCCTTTTATAAAAAAGAATGCATACAAATTCTCTACATAGCTTCCTATTTCATCAAGAACCTATGAGACGCTTACAATTTGAATTATGTCAGTGAAATCGCGATTTTTCTCTATCAAAATATATTTTGATTGACGTTGTTGATTCTATATTTTTCAGTTGGTTTGAGCGTTTTTGAATGGTTTGAGTGAATATTTTGAATGAATGGAGCGCTGAGTGAGCGATCTAGAATGGTTTTGATTCAGGTGAATGTCAATTTCACGATGTTACTAACTGTAATTGATGATGACAATAGAAGGTAGATTTTAGGATGGTCATTTTGTCTCACCGTAGATTATATAATGATAGAAAACTCGAATAGTATCTGTTAAAATTCCATAATGATAAACCCTTCTTATGCGAATCTTGTCACTTTGCGCGCACTGTTTTGACAAATATATAAATATATGAAATCGTCGAACTTATTTTCGTTTGGAAAAAAATGTCTTTTTTCATAAACAATAAAAGGTCAAATGTATTTGATAATTGATTTTGAGACGAAACACATGTGATCTGAAAGTCATTTGAACGTTTTAAAAATTAATCGTGATTAGAGGGCTGTCATATTTTAACAAATCAACATGCATAATAAATGCATTGATCGACTCTGCTTTAAAGAAACATAACGTAATATGGCGACCTAAACAGCATAATTTCGCTGTAGTAACAAGGTTACTGATAATGAGCCGCCGTCATAGCGCGGTTGGTAGCGCGACGGATTGTCAATCTTGAGGTTCCGGGTTCGATCCCCGACGGCAGCATTCATCCTTTCCGACAATTTGTCTACCACCAATGGGTTGATAATCGTAGACCTATATGAGATAGCAGCTGGAGGCTAGGAAAGAATGTGATGGTTGTACTGGTGAGAGAAATACCAGGAAACCGTTGTTAGGTGCTCCAGCCGTCGCGATATGACTGAAATAAGGTTAAAAGCGTAAAACCCATTCAATCAATCAATCAATGCTGTTAAATGATTAGGCATTACGTTTACTGGTATATCAAGGTATGGCAGTAAGATGTTATAACGTTACAAGCGTTAGTACGTGACTTTTTCAAAATGAATTCTATGAAAAAAATAGAATATACGGTTAGCGCTGAACTAGCCGGGCTGGGCTGTTTTCGTGCTTCTACTGTAAATGTCTTCTTCTTCTTCTTCTTCTTCTTCTTCTTCTTCTTCTTCTTCTTCTTCTTCTTCTTCTTCTTCCTCTTCTAACCGAGATCTCGCCAAACGTGTTTATTAGTAGAAGTACGTACGAAAGACAAGAAGAAAAAAATTCAACCATCTTCTAATGCAACAAATATTCTACAAACGTAACAAAAGATTCATTCAATTTCTCTCCAAAATCATTCCAATACCAATCACTTTTAAATTTCACGATGTTTTGTCTTTAGCAGATTTATTCAAAATAACTCAATTTTTTTTATTAAAAAACAGGTATTGATTACCTCTAAATATGTATGAAAATGCACTTTTGATAAAAGGTTTTAATATGCTTTCTATACATAATTTTAAGAGCTTTCGTAAATAAAAATGCGTATTTACTCCCAACCCCACACTCGCACCTTCAGTCTCTCAAATGTCCAGCGGTTCCACAAAGATCACGAAAATGTGGTCAGTCGCACGAGAAAAGTACCTGGGGCCCGTTTTACTAAACATCTTACGATAATTTCTTGTGTAAGTCAAAAATTAAAGTTGCTTCCACAGTGGTAACTAAGAAACGAATTCTGCCATGCATTATCTCATTGGAATCGTCTTCTAGAGACGATTCCAATGAGATTTGGCAAAGCAGAATCTGACAATGAATGAAACCACCAGGTACGATTTTGATTTGGACTTACGATCATATTTATCGTAAGTAGTTTAGTAAAACGGGCCCCTGGAGCGTAGTAGGGTCATCATTTTCGTGACATATTTGTGGTGAGAGCTTCATGATCATGGTACCCAACGATCTTGGTATGCTTTTTTCTGACCATGGACAAAACAAGCGTAACCATCTCGTGACCAAGACAAAACGTGGCATGGTCGCAGAAAGAACGTGACAGAATCGGCGAAAGTATATAAGCATCGTGGAAGCATTATGGTGACATCGTGGCGATCGTATTGACAGCGTAGTAGAAACGTGGTACTTTTCCTCTTTTCGCGATCAAAAAGTCCTAAGTGTAAATGTATGCAAGTAGTAGTCGCGGCACTTTGACAGCTAACCAACAAATGAAAAACTGAATCTAGTCTTCTACTCTAAATTATATCATAATTTGGTAGCGTTCGTCTTCGGGCTTTCAGTTTACTTACGGCCATAGCCGTATTTAGCATCAATCTGCTACAGTGTTTGCCGTCTTTTATTCATTATCTGTAAAATCTCAATTTTCATATTACTTGAGAATAGCTAGTTACCATAATGATTTGATCCGTCCATAAAAAAAAAATGATAAATTGTTTAAAATCAAGTATATTGGAGACAATATTTCACAAGAATCGTACCAGAAGCGCACTCCACGCAAGGTTGAGTTAGTTTAAACGTGAGAGCATTGTAGTGCAGTAGCAGTATCGGATTGAAATCGTAGTACGGACGTACTAGACGCGGGGGATGGATGGGGCCGTCTTTTGAAAACGTGATAGAAGCGTGAATGTCTTGGCAGGAACCTGCTACCGTCAAATGTGTCCAAAAGACAACCAAATTCAACTTTTACACCAATTTTGCCATAATCAGCCAGGATTGATGAATTTTCAAATGATTGTGCAATCGGCATACATTTAACAATATCGTGAAATTGACAAGGTAAACGATTTTGCACTGTTTTTGGATTAATATTGAATGAGTGGGGGGAGCGAGTTTTGAGTGAAATTTGAAGGAAGTAATCCAATATTGCTAATTTTGTTCAGGATGAACAAAATTAGCGATATGTTTATAATCCCTTTAATATAATATGCACAAAAGTTCCATAAATAGCTACCAATTTCTTCAAAAAATCAATCAGACGCTAAAAATTTCAATTTTGTTAGTGAAATCGCGATTTGACTTTTCTTTATTCATTTTGAAGGTAGTTGTTAATCTTATATATTTTTAGTAATATTGAGCGTTTTTAAATGGTTTGAGTGAGTGTTTGGAATGAATAAATGGAGCAATGGTTTTGATCGGAATGACAGTAAATTTCACGATGTAACTAACTGTAGTTGTCGTAAGGATGAAATGAGCTGAGACAGTGGGTTAAGATGTGTAAATCTTCGTTTTCGTAAAATAACTAACTGGCTAATTTGATTGGAACTTACATCATGATGTTCTTAAGGTAGTGGACCCGTAATAGTTCCACAACATTTTGGAACCCATGAACTTTCACAATATTGACCGAGGTTTCCTCATGAATATCATTAGGAAACCTCCGTTAACACTATTAAAGTTCATTACTTGCCAAACATTGTGGAACTATTACAGATCTTCTACCTTAACTGTACCCCCATAGTTAAAAAAAATCGAAAAAAGAGCAAATACAAGTTCATCGAGAAGTGAGGTTTTTTTAAGAATAAGGTCAAGAGATCGATATCCCAATCAATCAATATGACTAATATTGGTGACATTGATTATTGTCCGAAATACTCAGGTAAACAATTGATCGATCTATCATAGTGATATATAGTAGGACATCAGTAAATGGGCTTCATCAGGAATGTTATTCTGAGTTATTATTCACCCTGCATGGCGTGACTTGGTCGTGACGTATTTTTTTTTTTCTTCTTTTTTTACCCTTCAATATTACGGGTGTGCTCAAAAGTTAGTAAGCAATTTCTGTTATGCGTTAACGTTTAAAAATCATTCCAAAATCAGTCAACTTGTCAAATGTCTCGTTGATATTAACTGTACAAGATTGCTGCCTTCTAAAAATTGTTTTTCTTGAAAATACGAACCCATGTTTTCAGTCAATCAGAATGCACGGATTTTGAAGGGCACATTAAGAAATCCATGCCAAACCCTGATACAGTTAAGAACATTCTGAAACCGACAAGGTTAATGGTTTTGGAATGATTTTGAAATGAAATTAAATGAATGTTTCACGGGAGCGATTTTTGAGTGAAATTCAAGGAAGGTAATCAAATATCGCTAATTTTGTTCAAGATGTAATTAAAAGATATATGATAATACCCCCCCCCCCTTTAATGAAATATGCAAACAGGTTCTATGATTAGCTTTCTGTATTCACGAACCCATCATACGCTTGAAAATTTACTCATGTCAGTGATATCGTGGATTTTATCTACCTATTTTTATTTTGAATGAAGTTGTCGATTATATCATTTTACTGGCATTAAGCGTTTTTTAATTGTTTGAGTGAGTGTTTGGATTGAATGAATTGAGCGCTGAGTGAGCGATTTAGAATTATTTTGATCGGAATGACAGTCAATTTCACGATGTTTCTAACTGTAGCTAAGCGTTAACGCATTGGGCTGTCCAACCCTGGGTCGTGAGGTTGAGCTCCGACTGGCTGAACGTTCATCCGACATTTGACAAAAGTGAACATGACTCGAGACATTTGTCTCTCACCAATAAGCGTATTATAAGTAGAAATCCTTAGTGGGATAAGCAGCTGGTGGCTCTGATGAAATATTGTGGTTGTACTGGTGTGAGAAACGATAGCAAACCATTGGTAGGTGACCAGCCGCCCAGATATAACTGCTATAATCTAGCATCGGCGTTAAACCCCGTACAAACAAATTCAAAATAAAATAATGTAGACCCATAAGCAATCCATCTCAGTACGATATTTTTTAAGCTAGATGTTAGATTAATTATGGGAAATGAAGACAATTGATGCTTTTAATTAGTGGAAGTATTAGATTTAAAATCTTTGCGTATTCATAAAAGTTGATTTGGTTTGTCATTCCATACCTCATTGAATTAAGGAAGTGAGTCCATAAAAGTTCCGCCACATTTCGGCTGTAATGATCTTTCACAATGTTAACCGAGGTTTCCTTTTGCTTTCATTAGGAAACCTCGGATAACACTGTTAAAGGTCACTACTTCCGAAACATTACGGAACTTTAATGGGTCCAGCACCTAAAAAGTCTATATTTTAGACGTGCAAAGCGAGGCAGCGTATTTCAAATCTTTCACGGACGGTATTATTTACTGTCGCCGATTTTTACTTTTCTCATACACAACAAAGGGGAGTAAATCCATCGGTCATTTGTATTTGCCTTACTTTCGACGGAATGACTTACTTTAAGCTATACCTTTTATTATATGCTGATGACACTGTTATATTGGCAGAAAATCATGAACAATTGCAAACTGCTTTGAATTCTATGTATCTATACTGTCAAACTTGGAAACTTGAAGTTAATCCTACCAAAAATAAGTAATGATTTTTTCAAAAAGAAAAATGAAAGAAAAACCTAGATTTACATATAATGGCGAGATTATTGCTGTTGTTGATGATTTTGTATACTTAGGTGTAACTTTTACACACAATGCTTCTTTTGTTAAACATAAGAGCCACCTTTTAGAACAAGGTAGAAAGGCTATGTTTAGTGTTCTAAGGAAAGTAAAACGCTTAAATTTGCCTATCGATATGCAGTTGCAAATGTTTGACAGTATGGTAGTACCGATTCTGCTATATGGTGCAGAAGTTTATGGTTGTGAAAATTCTAAAATTATTGAATCATTATTTTTGAAGTTTTACAAAATGATAATGGGCTTTAAAAAAACAACACCAACTGCTGTTCTGTATGGTGAACTAGGTCGTTATCCTTCTGACATTCTGATTAAATCTCGAATTATCGGTTTTTGGAAAAGATTAGTATGTGGTAAACAAGAAAAGATATCACGTGTTTTGTATAAACTTATACATAAAATGCATACTCAAAATCTCCAAAATTTTAAATGGCTTGACTGTGTGGAAAATACATTGAATGATTGTGGTTTCTCAGGATATTGGTTAATGCAAAATGTAAATGATAACTGTAATCTGGTTAAAATGGTCAAAAGTCGACTAATTGACCAATTTAAACAGAACTGGTATAACTCTGTTTTTAATCTTTCCAAATGTCTAAATTATAGAATTTTCAAACAGAACCATGAATTTGAGAATTATTTGACCATTCTTCCTACAGATTTGAGAATTGCTCTTAGTAAGTTTAGATGTATTAATCATAAACTTCCTATTGAAAAAGGCAGGTTTTTTGGAATAGCTAGAGATGATAGAATATGCAATCTGTGTAATGATGCCAAATTGGGAGATGAATACCACTACATCTTTGTATGTGACTTTTTGAAATCTGAGAGGAAAAAATTTATTCCGTCAGAATATTTGAGAAGTCATAATACTAAAAAATTCCAGGACCTTTTTAATGCATCTGAATACAACACTACATTACGTTTAGCAAAATTCTGTAAATTGATTTTGACTTTATTTCAGTAGATTTCATGATAGTATTCTTTAAACCTTCCCATATCATTGGAAATTAACTTGCTGTATTTGGGAATTGGTTTTGAAACAAACAGAATATGGTTTTCAATATAAGGTTAGCTATCGCCTGTTTGATAATTAACATGAGCTTTGCGGGGCGGTCGCATCTGTACATGTAATTAATGGACAGATGGGCCTGCTTTGCAATATCTCCTGACTAAAATTTTTGTATTTGAAAATCATAAAACTTGTCTTTATAAGAAATACATTCAACCCAATCCTCCAGAAAGAATTTTTGTCTGTCTTTTTGTGTTCATCACTTTTAGCATTTTATTTTGTTAATTATGTTTAACTTGTTGTAAAATTCTTATACCCTCGGTTAGGGGGTCTTGAATAAATTTTGAACTTGAACTTGAACTTGACAGATTTATCTCCCATTTCACATCAAATACGAATAAATTGAGCAAGGTTTTGTCACTATACTACTGTCGAGTCCTTTCAATGATTGTCGGAAAATGGGATTATATAGGAAATGAAAAACGTTTAAACGTATGAATATAATGATTTACTTTTTAAGTGTTATAGCTTGAGGTCTCAACAAAACGTGGATGAATGGCAAAAATATCGGAAAAACAGCTTGAACGAGGTTTTTACGGCAATTTGAATGCCTGTTTACGAGGGATTCATTGAGATATTTTTTTCTTTTGATTTACGTTTATTTAGAAATGAAAAAAGTCATTTTCGTCTTTAGGATTTTCATTTACTTTCAAAATTATGAAAATCCAATTAAATTCGTCTTTTGGATATGCGAGTTTAAAATGTAATTTAAAGGATGTAACAGAAGATCGCAAATTTCGTTCATTTTTAACGAAACTATCGGTCTTCTTTTACCTCCCTTTAGTAAAATATTGGAATTCACTGAGCGAGTCTCAATCGCGTTCTTTTAGCACGAAATAAGCGTTATTCCTTTATGTACGATTGGTAAAATCGTCGGTCTTTTATATGATTAAAAGATTCTGTTTTCAAGGAAAACCTGCCTAAATGAGAAAAACCCAACTGATAAAACGCTAAAACTTCATTTCTTTGAAAATGCAAAATTTGATATTTATAAAACAAAGAAAACTATGCTATTTCCGAAAAGAATTAAGATCCTTTAAACCTGTTCAAGTAACCGTTTTTCTACAAACCGGACTTTTAATGCACGGAAGTCAATTAAATGGGAAACATTGAGATAAAGAAGAAATTGCTTGTCTCAGGCATTTTTCCCTTTTTCTTAATGTTTTTCTTAAACGTTTTGCTGTCTATTTTTTAATATTACTTTACATTGGATTATCGTCTGCAAGTTCTTTGAAATTGGACTAAATTTGATAGCTTAGTACTATCTTGGTTAGACATCTAAAATGAAATGGTGACGCTATTTAAGCAGGTTTTCTTGGAGAAAATATTAAATGTATGTTACTTCACAGACTAATTTGGCGTTTCAAAATCCACCCTTCCACAACTCTTTTACTTAATTGATGAATTGAAACGAATTAAAGTTGCGTTTAGTACCGATTTTCGGAGTGGTTTTGGACGGTTATACACACCCTTTTGAACGAAGCAAAAATGCTATTTCAAGCACTTCCCCCATTGTCCAAAATGTTTTCTTTTCGGAATTGAATAGAAAATTTAAATTATCTTATACACTATATATGAATATCCGTGTGATAACATCACAAATAATTTTTGTATGATATGACATCGATATTTTTAGAACAATGACATATAAATCGATTATTTTTAGAAATATGCTTTCTGTTAGAAACATCGACGAAAAGAAGGCAAATATAGGCTAAAAGACTAATATAATACGTACTTAGTGTATTGTATGAAAAGTTATCTAAAGAGGTCGTGGGAATTGATAATTGTGTCGGCAGAACCTCAACAATTATCAATTCCCCCAACCTCGTTAGATATATTTTTTCACTCAAAACACTAAGTAAATATTTTATATTTATTATGAACTGGAAACTGCCGTCTACATCTTCATTGACTTTGAACCAGTGTAAAACATTTTTTGTCTCGAAATGGGTTAAATGCGCGAGACACACACTAATATCGCGATTTCGTTTAAACTCGATATGACTGGAAGCTTGTCTTTCTTAAAACAGTTACTGTTAACAACATTATGTAATTGAAAAGGTGAACGATTTTAAAATAAATTCCGAGTGAAATGGAATGAGTGAGAGGGAGTTTTAAATGCAATAAGCGAGGGGTAATCCAAAATCGAAATAAAATCATGAAATGTTTATCTATTTGAACGATTACGAAGTGTTGTGGTTTTTTTTTTTTTTGTTTTTTGTTTTTTTTAATGGAGTGTTTTTGAATAGTTTGAGTGAGTGGTTAGAAAACATAAATGGAGCGCTGAATGAGCGATTTAGAATGTTTTTGGTAGAGATGAACGGCAGTTTTACGATGTTATGAACTGCAAGAAAATCTTGAAATTATTGAATTTCGCGCTGATCCAAACCATTCCAATCGCTCGCTTAGGGTTTGGCAGTCACTTCTGCTGTTCAGGAACCCAGCGGACTCACAAATTATTAAATGAAGGATTCCAAGCACAAAGTATGGAGTTCGTAATTTGTACCTGGGAGTGTGCAGTATCGTGTGAAACATGTACACGGAGGGAAAATATAGTTGTTCTTTGTTCACGAAATGGAAAGTCAATCGATCTCACTCGAAAAACAACGATTATTCTGCATTTTGTAATGCAAAAATGAGACAAATGTAATTTTAAGTTAAATTTTCCTTGAGTGCGTCATTTTGCTCGTGATTACTCTGTAACGTTCATGATGGCGTCAATAATTTGGCCCTATTAGCATAACGTCAAATAAGGTGAATCGAAGAAAAGCGGAGTTTTTGATAAATCAACTTGTTTGGCGGTGAGTTTATCAAATGATATTCTGCCGTAACTTCTCCATAATCTACCGAGAATTATTACATATAAGAGATTTATTCTTTGTTCCAAATATTGTCTTCCAAAAAACGTCGATGATTTTTCAAAATCTTTCTTTTTTTTCAACTGATTTGAAAATTGGACGAAACTATTTTTTGATCATCTGGAAATGGGCTGATATCCGGGAACATAACAAGAACAAAATATATACTATTTTTATAATAAAATGATTTATTGCGAACGATTAATGATAACAAACAATGTCACGGTACAATGTAAGTAATGGAAGGCTGGTTTTCATGGTCAGAATTCGTCTAGATCATAGTTTGGGACTGTTTGGGTAGGATTTTTTAATACTTCTTTCCTGAAATATAAAATGAAAAAATGAATAAATAAATTCAATGACTTTTAAGATTAACAAATACATGTAGGTTAACAAAAACGATTTCAAATCGAAAACGAAAATATTTACAATACAACTCTTTATATGTATTCCATAATTCATACTTAATATATATCTTTTTTAAAAAATCAAGCACTGATTGAGTAGGGTTTGTGAAATAATTCAAAGCATAATTACAATGTTTGATTTATGTATGATTAAATAGATATTTTTATTGCGCAAATAAATGTTTGTATAAAAGTAGTCCTGATGTATTTTTTGCCTCTTTCATTACACTTTTGCCTACCAACTTTCAAATTTAACTAGGGGCCATTCACTTTACTAGCCATCATTTTCCAGTAACCGTTGACAATCATATATTGATATGCATTATGTATATTACATGTATATTTATTGTTGTACATATCATGGACTATTATTGTTTAAATATGAAATTTACTATGAAAACTGCAAATTTAAAAGTATAAAAGTACGAAATATAGAAAGGAAACGAAAGTAGCATTTCTCACAAAATACTTTAAAAAAAACGACAAACCCCCTTTCAATATTATTGACAAAAATATTTACAATAATAAAGATCGATCTCTTATAAAGTCCATACAAGATCGATAATATTGCCAATTTCGTGAATTGGCAATATTATCGATCGAGTTTGGGCAATATTGAAAATTGATCAATATATTGGATTCGAAAATACTGATTGTTTATGGACAGCTCAATTAAAGAATGAGTTTGGATTGACAATGAGATCACTCAATAAGCATTATGATATGAGCCTGTGCGGGACATTTCCAACAATTTGACATCTGCGTGGGGTGCAAACATTTAGCAGCCCAGACAGTTACTTAGTGTAAAAAGAGGATTACCTTACTGTCTACAGGTACCTTAAGGCCTTATGTATCTACAAATCGCATAGTGAAGACTCTGGTCAGACGGTGCGGATGCACAGACTGACCTGAGTCATTGCTTTGCGCATATTTGAAATTGTTGGAAATCACACGCACAGGCTCATATAAGGTTTTGAATATAAATTCTCAACCTACCGTAGTATCCTCGTCTGAATCCACCATAACCTCCGTAATAAGGACGATAACCTCCGAATCTGTATCCATAACCATAACCTCCTGGATAATAACCTCGTCTGTATCCTCCTCCGATAAAACCTCGGCCATATGGACCATAACCTCCGATTACTCCAAATCGTCCATATCCGCCATATCCTCCGAGTCCATAGCCTCCGTAACCGCCATAGCCTCCGATTCCATAGCCGCCGTAACCGCCATAGCCTCCGTATCCTCCATAGCCTCCATAACCTCCGTATCCGCCATAACCGTAGCCTCCATAACCGCGGTAATAGTCGTCATCAAAGTCGTAGTCTCGGTAGTATGGAGTTGCTATGGCAACAGCCAAGATGGTGGCGAAGATAAGAGCGATGGCGTTCATCTAAATTATATAAAAAGAATGAAAAGAGATTAATAGCCAATTAACAAAATTAACGATTTTTCACGATTTTTTCTATTTAGATATGAATCGAAAATATTTAATATCATAAAGCCAAAATGGAATAATTGCCTCATAATAAGAAAGATTTCTTGCGGGACTACTTTTCGTGCAAACATGAAAATAGCAGCGTACTCAAAATTGTTTTCATTAGGAATAACACCAAATTTTCAGCCGATCAGAATGCACGAAAATTGATGGAAACCAATGCATTGACTTATTACCTCTTGTCTTATTTCTTTTTTATGAAAGGACATGCTTCAAAAAGATATATTGAGCCTGCACAATTAGGCCTATTGTCAATAGCAATGACTGCCTCGGTGGCCTAGTGGTAAATGCATTCGACCCGTGACCTGGAGGTCCGTGGTTCGAGCCCCACTGTCGCCGGGGTGTGTTTATGGGCAAAACACTTCATAGCCAGCCCCAGTTCACCCAGCTGTAAAAATGGGTAGCAGTGGGTTTAAACCACTGCCTCTCTCTCGGGGACGTGAAAACATCAGGATTGAGCGTTCGAGAGCGATTCTATAAGCTTAAGCTTTCGTCGCAATCGAACTAAATAAATTAGTATAAACTAATATCAATGTGCTTTAAAATAGCTCAAAACTTTGAAAATAGTCCTATTTCTTAACCAATAAGTATAAAAGTATTTTGATATAAGTTTAAATGAAAAAAGACAAGAAATTGCCGTTTATGAGCCGGTGTATAGCAATTCAACAATTTTATGCGTTTGTGGTGGACAACTGTTGGGTAGATTGGACACATGGTACTTTCACAGGCGTATCTAGGACTTTGAAATTTATTTGCACCCAGAAGGCGACATCCATAGAATATATAGGATAAAGGCGATATGTGGACTGTGATTTTATGATTTCAGCGTTGGTAAATAATCAAAACATCGTAACTACAGCTTGAATAAGCTGTAGTATTCAAGCTGTAGTTACTCAAGCTGTAGTTTCGATGTTATGATCATTCATCAACGATATTTTTCAACAGATGATTGTTTCTTTTACGCCCTTGCATTAAAAATGTTCTTGGGTTGTGAACAGAGACTATATATATTGAGTGCGTAGTGAAGACTCTGATCAGGCTGTGCGAATGCATGGGTTGACCAGAGTCTTAACGTTTCGTACTTTAGATAAAAAAAAATGTTAGAAATACCAAGCACAGCTAATTCATTGTAATTTAAAATGTATCGTTCATATTTCAGGTATGAAACTGACAATCTTGTTAAGGTAGTGGACCCGTAATAGTTCTGCAACACTTCAGAAGTAATGAAATTTAACCGTGTTAACCGAGGTTTCCTAATGATTTTCATGAGGAAACCTCGGTCAACATTGTGAAAGACCTTGAGTTTTGAAATATTGCCGAACTATTACGGGTCCACTACCTTTAAACGTTTCATTACACGATTCTTGCGATTCATCGTACATCGTATCTCCAAAAGTGCAATGGTGATTTTTTGTTTCATATCCGAACATTAACACGTACTATACTCTTTTAATTTCTTAACATTTAGTTACATAAAGCCAAAATCAATTAAAAATATATTTTTGACGTATATGGAGGCTTCCAGTTTCAGATAAAAAAAACTTCAAAACTTCTCTTCGTCTCTGAAGAGTCTCAAGAAAAAAAATAGAAAACTAAATTTTCTTTTCTTACCTTGTAGTTTGTCGTTTGGACGGCTAGAAGCAGTTTGGTAAAGTTCGAGTTTTGATGGGGGTTTATATAGCAAGACTTCGAAGAGCCACAAACTAATTAAAGTCAATCGTAATTAATGAGTCTAAAAAACAATTTGAGGCTTGACCGCGTGATTTGCATACGGCGACTAACTTATGAAATATAAACCGCATCGGAAAAACCCTCTTTGTTTGAAAAAAAGACTGATTTATTTATTGATATATTGTTTCGTTGAAACGTCGATAACGACAACAAGTACGTTAACGTAACGTCTAAATTTCGTAACACGGAAACGTTGTTAGTTGAGTAAGACAATTACTCAGTGCTATAAACTATACGCCCTCATTCCTATCGTTCAATCAAAACCTTTTTTCACGATTTGCTTACTGAATTGTCATCCAAAGCTCAGTCGGTAGATTGCCTGACTTAAAATTTCGGAGTTCATAATATCATGGGTTGATATCACGGAGTGGCATAATAAAGAAGTACAAATGTAAGTGAATGATCAAAGTGAGATTTTTTCTATACCTGTTTATATGAAATTGACCTTTGATCACTCACTTAAAGTTGTACATCTATAGCAAGCTCACCAAAGATTTATTTTTAAATCAATTTTCTATCAGCAACAATTTGCCAGTCGCACGTGACTATGCTAGGGACTAATACTACAGTTTACGTGATGACTGTGTCATACGTCTTCAGAAAGTACATCTTGATAAAAGTACTACCTTCTATAGACTTTATTGTGTATTTTTTTAATTTTATAAAATTCGGTCGACGCAATTTGAAAAGACAGGCATGAAAATAGCACAGGGTCGGAATAGATAGAAAAAAAAGTGATTTTGACACCTCGAACAAGATGTTAGTAAACCAAAGCTGACACTTGCCTTTTTTTTAAAACACGGAAATCATTTCTATTAAGCAACCACTTTCAAGTTCACGAAAATGCGGTCAAAGGCGAAAATGGTAGCTTAAATACACTTACTTTTTTTTAAATTGGCGATAATTCATAATCAACTTGATTACATTTAAATAACTTATACTTTATTCTAACCTAATCGTATGATGAGGTACAAAAACACAAGGTCTTCATGAATTGTTAAGACTTTAAAACCAAAAGTAGACATCAAAGAAATATTTTGCTTTTTGGGCTGACAATACGAATGATTTTGGAATGGTTTCGGAATGAAATAAAATGAATTGGAGTGGCGAGTTTTCTGGGAAATTAAACGGAAGGTAATACTAATCTCTATTTTCGTCCAAATAGACGAACTTAGCAAAATTTTATAACACCCCCCCCCCCCCAACACACACACACACACACACACACTTTATTAGCTCGTCTGATTTCGATGAAAACCCGAGGTATTATAATCACCTTGGTGGCGTTGGCGTGGCCGTGGTCGAAACAAAGTTGAACCTTGGTCATAACGTTTGAATGGTAGGTCAAAGACCCTTCATATTTCACAGGATCATTGCTTGGGACAAGACCTTTCTGTAGGTACAAAGTTCAAGGTCAGCAGTCAAGGTCAAGGTAATTTATCAAGGTAAAATTTCTTTAAAAAATTTAACCTTGGGTCATAACGTTTGAATGGTAGGTCATATAGCCTTCATATTTCCCATGATCATTGCTTGGGACAATATCTTTCTGTAGGTACAAAGTTCAAGGTCAGCAGTCAAGGTCAAGGTCATTTTTCAAGGTAAAATTTCTTTAAATTTTTTTACCTTGGTCATAACTTTTGTATGGTAAGTCATATAGCCTTCATATGTCACGTGATCATTGCTTGGGACAAGACCTTTCTGTAGGTACCAAGTTCAAGGTCAGCAGTCAAGATCAATGTCATTTTTTAAGGTCAAATTTCCTTAAAATTTTAACCTTGGTCATAACTTTTGAATGGTAAGTCATATAGCCTTCATATTTCACATGATCATGGCTTTGGACAAGACCTTTCTGTAGGTACAAATTTCAAGGTCATCAGTCAAGATCAAGGTCATTTTTCAAGGTCAAATTTATTCTTTGTCATAACTTTTGAATGGTAAGTCAAAGAGCTTTCATTTGTCACATGATCATTGCTTGGGACAAGACCTTTCTGTAAGTACCAAGTTCATATAGTTGCATTTTCCTAAGAAATAATAAACAGCCGAGCGTTAGCACCAGCTTGCGAATCTTTATCCTTAAATTTGCTTGTGTATCTTCATGCCCCAATCAGACGTTCTGAAACCTAACCCAGACAATAAAATGGTGATTTCAAGAATAGAAATTGATTTAAATGTAGATTGTTTCGACTGATTTCAAAGTGTTTTTGAACCACTCTGAGCATTTATGACCACCATCTTAACATAACAATGAATTCTTAGACATTTTTTAAAGATTGCGGAGCGTTGCTGAATGGTTTAATAGTTTCGGTGAGTGTTTGTATCTAGCGCTGAGCGAGCGATTTAGAATGGTTTTGATTTAGGTGAATGTCGATTTCAATGTGTAATAAACTTGAATCTAAGTCGCGCTTTATAGAGAATGTTGTCAAAGCAATAACTGTAAATGAACACAGTGCTTATAGATAAATCTCTGCTGTTGAAGATGAAGAAGGTATTTGTCGATTTCAAGGAGGTATGAAGTTAAAAACATAATCTCACTGTATGAGTACGCGAGGCGGATTTATGTAGTGTGATTAAGTTTTAAGTTTCATACCTTCATGAAATTAACAAAAACATACCTCCATGAAATTCATAAAAACAATCTTCATATCTTATCATTTAATACCATAAAGCAAGAATAAAAAGATTTATTCATTGTCAGACAGATTTCTGATCGGACTACTTTATGTGCAAGCTTACAAATAGCTGCGAACTCAAAATTATTTCAGTGAGGAATTAAACTAATTTTTTAGTCATTCAGAATGCAGGAATTTTGATAGAATAACTACATTGGGATGACAACTGACCCTCGTTATTTCCTGCATTTTTGTTTCGAACATTTTCATCAATCCGTGACCCCACGACTTTAGATTGAGTCTGCCCTACGTTCAGGCTGACAAAACGGTGTAAACTGTTTGCTATTTTCACCCCGCTTTGCACGTGCATTTGCTTGCAAAGCAGGGTAAAATTGGCAATCATTTTACACCTTTTTGTCATCTTAAACCCATTGCTGATGCACAACCAACGTATTTCTGGAATGGTCACCATCTTTGAATCAGTCGAATAATTACTATTTGACACTCGCTTCTTGTCATACCAAGGGTTTAGAGCTGGGACGATAACCCGGATTGTGAGATCGCGGGTACCCCGTCGCAAAATTTCTACTCGTCCCTGCTTTACAAGGATTGCAGAGCTGCCGTCATAGCGCAGTTGGTAGCGCGTCGGACTGTCGATCTACAGGTCCCGGGTTCGCTCCCCGACGGCGGCACTCACTTTTTCCGACTATTTGTCTCTCACCAATGGGTTGATAATTGTAGACTTATGTGAGATAGCAGCTGGGAAAGGATGTGCCGGGTGGATGTACTAGTGAGAGAAATACCAGGAAACCACTTTCAGGTGCTCCGGTCGCCGCGATTTAACTGAAAAAAATGTTGAAAGTGGCGTTAAACTCCATTCAATCAATTCAATTTTTAACCGTTTTTACTGGCTATGGAGAAGAAGCTTTCAGTTCTCGTGAAGATGCTTTTTCTTTATCAATATGATATTTACATCTCTGGGTTTATTTCTCTGAGAATGTACACCAGAAAAAAAGTACTGAGAATGCGTCCAAATATTGTGTTTAAAACACACGTCGCATATTTTGACCATGGGCATAATCCAAATTTTGTTATACGGGTTATAGTATGAGACTAATCGCTATTTCTTTATAACGAGTTTTCCGATTTGTAGTATATGCAGAAGACTTGTATAGTGCGGTTTTATTGACTTGAATCTGACCCCTGCTATTTAGATGAATAAAAATATGATTATTCCTACTCGGCTTTGCACGTGCTTTCATAAGAATGAATAACAAACGGTATTGAGTGTATTATACATTTTGTTAATTGATAAAATACATCGGTAATTGTTATTTAAGCATTTTTCCACAGAGGTCAAAGTCGGGTCAAATTAACCAGGCTATATTAACATGTATCACAAAACATGGATTATGAAACAATTGCCTGTGATCATGGACATAGCTTAACTTTTCGATGAACGGCGATGCAGCCGCATATGGAAATTTTTCGAGGACAAAATGATAGAAAGCGTTGATGTGTAAATATCGTGTAGAAATAACGTCCAAATGATGGGACAAAAATACCACTACGGTTTAAGTTGAAGACATTTCCGAAACGTTTCAGAAATTATATCTGACTCTACACGTGGACTCACGCACAGAATCGGGCATCGTTTCTGAGCTTATACGTCTTAAGGTAGTGGAACCGTAAAAGATCCGCAACACTTTGTAACTTATGATCTTTTACAATGTTTACCGAGTATTACTAATGAAAATCATTAGGAAACCTCGGGCAATACTGTTAAAGTTCATTACTTCCGAAATGTTGCGGATCTATTACGGGTCCACTACCTTAATGTAGTCTGTAATAGTTGTGAAACATTTCGTAACTCATAATCTTTCAAAAGTTAACCGATGTTTCCCAATTAAATCATTCAGAAACCTCGGTTAACACTGATAAAGTTTATTACTTCCGAAACGTTTCGGAACTATCACGGGTCCACTACCTTACGTTGGGCAAAGGGTTAATGTCGTTCACTGACCACCTCTTTGATTTAGCGTAGACGTCGGTTTGAAACTTTCATCGAGGACACCATTGCTAGCGACGTTGTTTGATTATAATTGTCAATTTTGGCGACCATTCAAACAAAAATAAACCAATATAAAAAAACAAACCGTTTTGTTGGCGGAATACAAATGAAGAGGAAATAATTGTCAGCGATAAATCGACGTTACGTGAGTCAGTATGCTACGGACCATTAACGTCAACGTCATTAGTGCACTATCATTGTAAAATGTAAAACCTTTGTCATGTCATAATGAAGAATTGTAGATTATGCGTCAATAAGTTTTTAGTTAAACATGATTTTATGATATTATAAAGTCTAGTAAAACAATATTTCGAGTGTGATGTAGGTTTATCAATTTCTTTTAGAAATATCGTTTTAATTTGTATTATCATTATTATTGTTTTAATTACAATTTATTTATTTATTTATTAAATCTATCAAATCCAAGTTTTCTAGTACCCTTTAGATTCAGAACAAAATTGCGAAACTTTAATTTCGATCATTACAATTTAAGGTTTAAAGAAATAGAACCAGCAAAGTAGGCTTAAGGCTTACTAAAAGCTGTTACAGACAATTTTGATTTTGGTGTGAGAAGACTATAAAGTAAGGTGAGAGGCGTGGAAGGGGATAAGAGTGCAGAATGAGAAACGTTCCGACCAAACCTCATAAAAGAGACCACCCCCATTACGACCACTTTCAAAAAGTACTCGTGAGTGGTCATATAAAGTAGTTTTAATGTATTCATAGAGATTTTTTTTAATACACGGACGATTTCCAACTTTTGACGGCATCTTGAAAAGAATATAATTTTGAGTTGAATAACGTACCTTAAAGACGAATGACACACTAAACTGCCATCCACCCCCCCCCCCCCCCCCCCCCAAAAAAAAAAAAAAGTTCGAAAAAAAGAAACAGGCCCACCCCGTCGCCGACAAGAATATAATCCAGGGTACAAGATGTCAGTTTTATAAGATGTAGACATTTTTTTTCACTGAGGTTTACAAAAAAGAAATCCCTAAACACATTATGGCATGAAGTCGCCTAGCGAGTGCGTGGATCCGTCCCCCCGTCCCCTAACCTCCGTCCGATAAGGGTCAAACATATATTATTATTATTATTATTATTATTATTATTATTATTATTATTATTATTATTATTATTATTTTTATTATTGTTATTATTATTATTGTTATATGTTTTTAATTATGAATTTTATCTCCAAATAAGGCCTTATGCCTACTTAGCTTTACTCAGTAATAAAATTCATTTTTGGGCTAATTGTACTTTGGAACCAGAGTATCCAATTCGTTAGGTAATATACTGAACAACAAAATTAACGCATCACTTTTCAATGACAAATGATTTTACCCTGAAATCGTTCAATTTACTGATGTACCGATGATTACTTTAGTTTGGCCGGCCACTTTGTACATAATTGTGATGAAATTTATTCCTGATCTCATACTCAGTTGAGTAAAGTCACTCGAATGTGATAAGCATGTTTTCTGCTCGTGCAACAGATCGAATGCATCTCACGAAAATAAAGTTGGCCGAGTATTACAGCAAATAAAGGTGGTAATGAAAAAACAGTTTAGACATTTAGCAGATCAAGCAAAATCTTCGAATTAGGCGGTAGCGAAAAATTGAATTTCGGAACGCCATCACGCATAGTCATATTGAACTGATTCATTAAATCAAGGGCACTTGCACCTACCATGAGAGATCATAACTCGTCCAATGTAAGGTTAAAACATCGATTTTAACAGCTTTCGGTGCCATACTTTGGATGCTAATACGATGCGGAGGCTGCATTATAAGGTGATATGACCTGAAATTCTTACTCAATCAATCAGTCAGTCAATCAGTCAGTCAATTCAGGGCTTTCAGTCAGTATATCTAGGGTCCGTGATCACTCCGATCATGCCGCATCCTTCCATCCATCCATCATTCAACCATCCAACCAATCAACCTACAAACCAACCAATTAATCACCCTGTAGACCAGCAATTTCAAGTGAGAGATCAAAGATCAATTTTACATTGAAAATGATAGAAGATAACGCCGGTTTCTCAAACCATACTCTTTCTTGCGGATCTATATATCAATCCAGCAATCATCAATTAACCTCAATCCATCCATCAAACAAACAATCAACCAACCCATCAATCAATCAATCCATCCATCAATCTAACAATTAACAAATCAACCAACTAATCAAACAGGGATTCTCAGGGTCCGTGAGTGCTCCTAAATCATTATTTATTTGATATTGTAAATTGGTTATGTCCCTTTATACCTCATATCTTTTAGCAAAGTTACCCCCCTTGTTCTCAACACCGCCCTTGCTCCATTTCAACATTTCCCTAACTAAAATCCCGAACATTGTCGTACAAGGGACTCTCAAGATACTGGGGTGAGAAGAAGGTGTACTAAAGTTGTAAATAGTCCATCAATTACAAGTTGACACAGGGTTTTAGCGTCAATTCATCAAAATGGGGTCCCAAGGATTTAATGGTTAGGCTCATAGGCAGGGCCTTCTCTGGACTGAAATTTCTTTTCGCCAACACTTTTGCCAAATAGAAAAAATTGGAGCCAAATTTGGATTTTAAGAGCCAAATTTAGAGTCATTTGTCTTCTAAAAAACTGTACTTTATAAAATCTTATGTTCCTTTTAATAATAATAATATAATAATAATTTTTATTTATAGTCGGGGGTTTGTACGAGGTACAGTTAACAATTAACATAAGCTATGTATAGCTTCTAACCGACTTTTTACTCATTTTAGATGATATCAATTTTACGTGAGAAATTCGAGAGGCAGTGGAATTCTTTTTTTCTATTTATTTGTATTTTTTTTTTATATTGTGTGGAAGGGTTTTCATCCACTGCTACCCATTTACAGCTGGGTGGACTAAGGCAGTGACTATTAAGTTTCTTGCCCAAGGAAACACCTCGCTGTCACCAGGACTCGAACCCCTGACCTTCGGATCAGAAGACCGACGCTCTAACCACTGAGCTATCGAGGCAGTCAATATAGCTCATCGTCCAGGGTGTCGTATTTAGATGTCAATTAACATATAATTAGCAAGTATTTTTTTTTTAAAAATCACAGTAGTGTTATGGGTAGCCAAAAGGTTACTAGTTGACACACATGCCTTTTGCCTCAATTAACTGACAGTCACTCGTGACACAATATCCTCTCAGCCTATGACATAATCAATAATCCCTGATGGGTCAAAATTCAGAGGTTTTTTTGTCACCAGTCATTTTGCCAATTTGATTTTTTTTATCGCCAAATTCATTTCATTTTCGCATTTGGCGACCCCCAGTGAAGGCCCAGCTCATAGGGGTCCTTGCTTAAGTTTAAAGAGTTCCTGCTTTAAATCTGGACTATTTTCTTTTGAGCTATCCTCTTGTTTTTGTATAAATGTAAAATTTTCTCTTATGCACTTTTTAGTATCAACTTCAGGGAAGAATTGAAGACTTTTAAAACAGTCTTCAATTCATCTCTGAAGTTGATTCCCAGAGGGTCCCAAGGACTCACATCAGAAAGTTTGGAGAGTCCTGGCTACTTATTTAAGAGTCTCAGACTCACAAAACCTGCCTCCCATATAACCCTGTTGACATACACCAAATCCTTAATTTGTATTTTAGGGATTGCATGGAGTCCACAGGGCATGTTTACCATTTTTAGCTCACCTGAGCACAAAGTGCTCATGTGAGCTATTGTGATCACCTTTCATCCGGCGTCCGTCCGTCGGTCGTCCGTCGTTGTCCGTCATCCGGCGTCCGTCAACAATTTCTTTAAACGACATCTCCTCCTAAACTACTGGGCTGATTTACACCAAATTTTACAGAAATGTTGCTTAGGTGGTCCCCTTCAAAAATAGTCAAAAGAATTGAAATCCATGAAAAACTCTGGTTGCTATGGCAACAACAGTGAAATTTTAAGAAAATCTTTAAAATTCTTCTTCTTCTCAACCAGTAGTCGTACAGACTTAAAACTTGGCATGGATGATCAGTTCATCGACCTGAATTAAAATAGCTAAAATCATATCTTTTGGGCCACCAGGTGCGGAGCACCTGGGGGGAGGGGGTAGTACTTTGGGTAATTTTTGTAATCTTTAAGCTGCTTCTTCTTCGGAACCAGGAGCCCTACAGACTTGAAAATTGGCATGGATGATCAGCTCATAGACCTGAATAAAAATAGCTAAAACCATATCTGTTGGGCTGCCAGGTGCGGAGCACCAGGGGGGAGAGGGTAGTACTTTTGTGAAAATTTTGTAATCTTTAACCTTCTTCTTCTGATGAATCAGGAGCCTGACAGATTTGAATATTGGCATGGATGATCAGTATATGGACCTTTATAAAAATAGCTTAAATCATGACTGTAGATTCACCAGGTGCGGAGCACCAGGGGGGAGAGGGTAGTACTTTTGTGAAAATTTTGTAATCTTTAACCTTCTTCTTCACAAGCTCTACAGACTTGAAAATTGGCATAGAGGATCAGCTAAAATACCTTAATAAAAATAACTAAAATCATGACTGTAATGCCACCAGGTGCGGAGCACCAGGGGGGAGGGGGTAGTACTTTTGTGAAAATTTTGTAACTTTAACCTTCATCTTCTAAAATAACCAGGAGCCCTTCAGACTTCAATATTGGCATGGAAGATAAGCATATGGATCTTAAATATAATAGCTAAAAGCATGAATGTAGGGCCACCAGATGTGGAGCATTAGGGGGGAGGGGGTAGTACTTTGGATCAATTTTGAAATCTTTAACCTTATTCTTCTCCTGGATCAGGAACCCTACAGACTTGAAAATTGTAATGGGTGATCAATATATTGACATTAATAAAAAATAGCTAAAATCATGACTGTAGGGTCACCAGGTGCTGAGTGTCCTGGGGAGGGGGTAGTACTTTGGATCATTTTTGAAATCTTTAAACTTCTAATGAACCAGGAGTCCTACAGACTTGAAAATTGGTATGAATGATCAGCATATGGACATTAATTGAATTAGCTAAAATCATGACTGTAGATTCACCAGGTGCAGAGCATCTTGGGGGAGGGGGAGTGCTTTGTTGAGAATTTTGAATCCTGACAGCCTTTATATTTGACATGGATTGATCAACTCATTAAAGAAAACTTTAAAAGTCTCAGACTCAGCCTGTATATCTAGCATTGATTAGCTGATCACGGACCTTTTATGAAAAAAGCTTAAATAAATAATGACCAGGTGAGGAGCAGTGGGGGGGGGGGGGATTATTTCAAATGTTATCTGATTGAAAAAGTGAAAATCTCTTTTTCTTTGGTTGCATGGACATACCTAGGTAATGAAGCTTTTTTCTCAGGTGAGCGACCCAGGGCCAACGGCCCTCTTGTTTATGTCTTACATGTATATATAATAACAAGGAATGCAACTGACAAATTCAGAAAAATCTACACGTCCCCACAGCAATTTCATTGGACCACAAAATGCAATTCTACGAAGAGGGCCGAGTGTTAAAGAGCCATTATTCAGGTGAGCTTTGTGGTCCAATGAAATTGCTGGGTTTGAAAGAGTTTTTTTGTGGATCATGTGACGATGATGATGGCTGAATCCTTCAAAATCGAGTGAATCGGCAAAACTCCGAACGATTTGAAGCTGTATTCTCGGTGTTATCATTAAACGACAGAGGTTGGTGAAAGATAATAATTTATTCTATGAGATGGATAAGTATTTTTCTTTAGAATTAATGAAGTAACATGTGTTTTTGTGTGGACAGGTAGATTTTTCTGTATTTGTCAGTTGCATCCCTTGTTATTATATATACATGTAAGACATAAAAAACGCTTAAAATGCCCTGTGATGGAGTCTTGCAATTTCTGACTGACCGATTTTGACATTTATTGTATAGTTTGATGTTTGTAACGCTTAAATATGTATATCTATTTTGTACTTAAATGCATATTTTCATGGCTTGCTCAAGAGCATTTATTTTATAAATATCTGTTAAAATGTGCGAAAAATCAAAGCATGAATGAAGGCTGGGGTTGGAAGGGCCTTTGTAGAGTCCAATCCCTTGTCCTCAAGGGTTGTCCCACAATTTTTATGTACTTTTGAAATAGCTTTACAACCAAACTCCTGATGGTAATATAGCTTGTAGGAAGTGTACATGAAGTGTATCTTGCATTACAAGCATTAATGATAAGGTAAAGCGAGGGTTATTCTTTTTTGCTTTTCAGTGGTTCATCAAGGAATATCTTTAGAGTATCATTTTGATAAACTCACAGCCTAACCAGTGAAATTTTCTAAAAATTCTACCCCTCTTATCTTCATTTCACCCTATCTGACGTCATCTAAGGGGAGCCCAAAAAAGTGACATCACAAAGAATATTGCATAACAATCACATGCAAATTGACGCAAATTGGTCTTGAAATTTCTCCTTTTGTCTTACTTTTCCTAAAGCAATAGAATAATGGATTGTTTGTCTAGTACAGGCTGTCCAGCGTCCCTAAAATTCCTAAAAAATCCTATTTTTTTTCAGTTTGGCTAAAATTCCTAAAAAAATGCAGAAAACAAGGCAAATTCCTAAAAAAGCCCTATTTTTTTCTTGCAATTCCTAATTTTCCTTGTCAGTTTTTCACGGTCAACCGTCTGTTTGAAAGAATATGTGTTGATATAAATGTTTCTCAACAATCCTTTCTAAATACTTTTTCTGTATCAAATATCTTAAATCTTTTTAACTCTGCAGGTCAACTTTGTCATTGAGTTCAGTCATGTTGAGGTTTACCACTTCATAAAGCACAATAAGCTGAATACATTAGCATGAACTGACAAGCATCCTCTACTCATGGAATAAAGTGTTACATTCTTTTCAATATAAAAACAAAAGTAGTCTAATTGACCTTTTCTATACAACTTTAGCTCAGTCTTTTTGAAAAGTCATGGATGTTATTGAAAATTTCCTTTTGAATTCTCTGCTGGGAAAAAAGTTCACTGTTCCTTTCTCTGATTAAATGAAAATGGTTGTCATATTGAGTACAGTTTCTGTGAACATATTGTGTAAGCATTTTAAGTACCTCAGTGACTACATGTATTTGCTTCTCATTCATTTTCAAGACCAATAATTGGCTTAGATTCTCCAAATCCACTTGAGAAATAATGCTTACCGTGTATACATGCAGAGCTAAACAATTTTATTGAATAATGAATATGTCCATTTGTTGTTCAATCTAGCAAAAGGGGGTCTCAAGTGTAATTTCCTTATTACCACTCTACAGAAAACTATTTGGGCTCAGTCTTTCTCAAACTAAATTGATAGTTGAATAATTTTGGTAAAGTCTACTGATAATGATGGTATTTTAGAAAAATATAGATATGAGAGGGCTCCTTTTTTGAAAGTTATTTCTTATACATGTACATTCAAAGGGTCACAATTTTTTCTCGCTAAATGGTCTTAGCAATGATAAAGGTCTTATATAATTTAATAATGTTATTTTTATGCCCCCGATAGGGAGGCATCATAAATTTGACTTGTCCGTCCGTCCGTCTGTCCGTCCGTCTGTCCGTCCGTCCGTCATTCCGTCCAAAAACTTTAACATTGGCCATAACTTCTAAATCAAAGCGGTGTCGGGGGCATTGTCATCTTACAGTGACAGCTCTTGTTGTCTTTTATGTTAGGACACTGGGAGCCTTTGTAATATCTTTCATATATTTCTTTATAGACAATAATGTTTCCTGAACACTTCATAACCCTGCTGGTGATATTTGAATCACAACAGTAAATAGTATAAGGTATAAAGGGATAAAACCAAATGAAAATAGTGTTTTTCAGTCAAAATGATTATTTTCTGTTTTCCAAGAGTTATCCATGATAATATCCATTTTCCTGAATTCTGCCTGAATATTTAAAAACCCTTCTTAAATTCTATCATAATGCATGTATATTGATCAGAGATGAGCTGTATCTCTATAAGAATGTAGATGTGAAGTGATAAGAGATCTTTAATGCCATCATCCAAAGTTTTTCTTTAAATAAATGGCACTACTAATTTTTATGGGATGTTTCAGTCTTGCCTATTTTTTGCAAAACTATTATTATGTAGAGAGCATGGTGTGGGCTTAGATCAAACTGCATGACTATGCAGGCTGTTCCAAGTCCTTATTGCAGGCCTCCTAGCGAAACCTTTAAAACCTTTAAAACCTTTAAAAACCTTTAATTTCAGAGCAAACCTTTAAAACCTTTACATTTCCCCAGAAAACCTTTGAAACGCCAAAATAGCCTGTAATTCTCACTCAGAACCTTTATATTTTCTCTGAATTTGCTGTGCTAGCTGAAAGCAAGTAATGGCTTTTGTTCTGCATTTTCCATTCTTTTATGTGTAGTTAAAAAATGCTGCTTTTGTTTCTTCCATCTTGAGTTTTTCAGAATGCAGTATATAACATAAAAAATGACTTTGGTATGACTATGGGTTCAATAAAGAAATAAGAACCTGGACAAAAATAGCCTTTATTTACTCTTTATTTTCTTCATATTTTACACTAAAAGGCCTTTATTTTCATACATTGGAGCCTTTATAAAAACCTTTATTTTCGTTTAGGCCTGCTAGGAGGCCTGTTATTGTCTACCATAGCCTTTGCTTACAATAAGATATGTATTGAAAAGTGTGATGGGGGTTAACTTTTATTCAAGTGAAAGGCAAAAGAACAGAAGAATGACTTTGTCTTGAGCTTTAGTTGAGCTTGACCAGAAAATACAGAAATTATATATTCCATGTCAGATTCAACAGAATACCTGAAGCAAGGATACTGTTTGATTCTATTATTGTAATAACATTCAATCTGATGAGTTTTCTCCTGTGAAACATGCATTATTAAGTTAATTTTAATGTTTATAATTCCCATGTTTATAATTGCAATTCCTTATTTTAGCCCTAAAATAGCCCTGATTTTTTCAATTTTTGTCCCTAAAATTAGCCCTAATTTTTCAACAAGAGGTGCTGGACAGCCTGTCTAGTAATATCGATTGATAGTTCATATTTTTACTTGTGCAAATAAAGCTTTTGTTGTTCACTCAGTAGAACTTGTGTGAGAAATACCAGGAATCTGTGCTCAAGCTGCAGCAATGTGTCTGAAAGATTGTTAAAAGAAGCGTTTAACCCCATAATATAAGTACACGTAATCAATTTGCAGAAATGTGGATGACGTAAACTCTGGATTGAGAGACCAATATGAAAAGAGCTTATTACATCTGTGGTGCCAATCTTCATCAACAGACCGGATCAGGATCAGATCCAGAGCTATTTTATAAAGACCCACAGTTACTTGATGTCAAGTCTGACAAAACAAAGTTCTTCATCACATGGTCTCAAGTTTGGATTGTTGAAGGTATGGACATGTCCAAGGAATGCATTGACTTAATCTCTTTTAATTTCCATTTGTAGTTTGGCTTTTTCCTGGAGAAAAGCTAAGGTCTCGCTAAAGCTATGGTGTTGTGGTCTTTCTTGTCATTGTAGTGCAAAAACTTTGTGATATTCAGTTTAAGCTTGGCACACAATTTCATTTTCTAAAGAGCTATCTATAACATCAAGGCTAATACCTCTAGATGTATTTGGTACCAATCGAGATCAATTTTCCTTTTTTGATTTTTTTTCATTTCCAGCACCCAAAAGCCCAATGAGGCACGCCTAGGCAGCGCTCATGTGTTTGTTTTGAATTAATTTTAGATAGGTCTAAATTTAATGAGATTGCAAACAACAATAAAAGACTGATTTTCCTTGAAGCAATATATATCATATTTGCTAGTAAATTGTGAAATTAAGTGGCAGGTTGTAACAAGATATGCCAGTTACACAGCTGAATGTCCAAGTATGAAAAACACCAAGGGGAAATAATTAAGTTAACCCTTGTCATGCTGAACAAGGAATAATCCTGCCTTGGCAGGAGCTAAAGACAAACATCAGCCTGCACACAGGGCTCGTGTTAGTGTTTGATATTTGGGAGTCATTGACTCCTCACCTAAGAAATTCTGGGGGGTCAAATCTGAATTTAAAGGGGTCAAACTGACAGAAAAAAGCAAATCATAAATGGAATTTTGCATATTTAAGAGCCACTTTAACTGTTTCATGTAATGATTTGAAACAAGTAATTAATTTGTAGAACTTTAGATGGTAATTTGTGAAAATATTAGGTATAAAACCATGTTTTGATCATAAGTAATTCCTCTCAAGGGGGTCAAAATGACCCCCTTAGGAGAAATTTCTAGGGGTAAAATTAAGATATTTTCAAAATTTTGGGGGTCAAAACCCTGGTTTAAGGGTCAAACACGAGCCCTGTGCACATATGTGCTGTCTGATCTTTGTCTATACCACCTACTTTTCTTTATTGAAACTAGAAAAGCTTGAAATTTTAATTTTCAAGATGAATACTGACTCACATATCCAGTACTTTTAGCAATTTGATTTTGTAATAACTTTGCCAAGGTTTTTTTATTCAGCATGACAAGGATTAAAAAATGAAGCTAGCACTGCACTCTGTAAGGTTGAGAGGAACGTAACTGCCAAAGTTCCAGTCAATTAGACATAAGATGACAAAGTTACACTCTGGAAAAAGAAGTGGACACTGCCCTCTTGATACCACAAGTGATCACATTATACGTCCTGTCTTTGGACAAGCAATTTCTTCCATTGAATATATAATTGAACCGGATTTGAACCTTATCTAAATCCCATTTTACCCCTTACAGGCCCCTTTATTAAACTAGGTAAATAATTGCGGATTTTCAAATGTTAGAGAAAATGGGAAGGCACCTTTAAATCTACATCAATTCTAATTTGCAGATGGCAAGAAGGTAACCTGTCTTGGTTTCCATGGTGAGGATATTTCATCTGCTGTTGGCAAGCTTGAACTAAGGGAGATAACCAATGTGGTTCCTTTTCATCAAAGTACATTGATCGAGTCAGAGACAGGAGTATTTGATGTTAAGGAGGATGGATCTGTTGGAAGGATAACTCTGGATGGATGTCAGAGTAGTGTGACATTGCTACATGGAACTAAGACTCAAGTTGTTGGAAAAGACAGTAAGTTTGTAGTTTGTGTCAAAATAGCAATTTTGCTAGCCTTTTGCTAATGATATTTGATTTTAAGGAAGCTTTTTGAATTCATAGAGATATGAAACTAAAAACTTAATCACACACACATAATAATGAGTCTTGTTATTTATACAGTGTGATCATGATTTTAGTTTCTATGAATTAAAAAAAAAATTCTTTCTTCTTGTTGATGGCTGACTAAGTAATACCAAACTTATCTGAGCCTGTGCGTGATATTTCCAACAATTTAAAACATATACAAAGCAAAGACTCTGACCAGTCATCACTATGCGTTTAGTAGATAGATAAGGTCTCAAAGTATCTGTAAACCATCAGGTAACTTTATATTTACAGTATGAGGTTATCTACACTACTCAATATTTGCATCTCACAGACATTCCAAATTGTTGGAAATGTGACACAGGGGCTCACCTATGTTTCAGATAAAGGACAACTGTTTCAAGGAATACTGAACAATGACATTCTGACCTTTTGTCCATTTGATCCTGCCTTCTGTCGAGATGTTCAACATGTATCATGTGGGCATGATCACACAATGGTTTTGTCTACTGACAGAGAAATCTTTACATATGGCAGTAATAGGTAGGAGCACTTGAAACTTAGACTATAATTATTTCATCTTCTGGTTCTCATGGACAAAACTAACAAGACAAGGGGTCGGAGGAGGGAATGAAAATAAAATGCCTTAAAATCCTAAAGTCGGATGAAAAGAAACTAACAAACAAAAAAATACAAAAAATATATGCTATTTTTTGTGGTAAGGTGGATGTTCGTCTTCCCTCTTCCGTTGTGTGACTTCCATCGTGCGACGTGCCTCGTCTAGAGTATGCACTCTAGAGGCCACATTTTTTGCCGGATCAACCTGAAATTTGGACAGAAAAATTGTCTTGATGAAATCTCGGACGAGTTCCAAATTGGGTCAACTGGGGTAAAAACTGGGTCACAGGGTCAAATCTTAGAAAAACCTTGTATGCACTCTAGAGGCCACATTTTTTGCCGGTTCAACCTGAAATTTGATCAGAATGATTGTCTAGAGGAAATCTCAGACGAGTTTGAAATTGGATCAACTGGGTCAAAAACTAGGTCACGGGGTCAAATCTTAGAAAAACCTTGTTTGCACTCTAGAGGCAACATTTCTGCTCAATCAACCTAAAATTTGGTTGAAATGATTGTCTTGATGAAATTTCGTACGAGTTTGAAATTGGGTCAACTGGGATCAAAAATTAGGTCATGGAGTCAAATCATAGAAAATCCTTGTTAGTCAACCTGAAAATTGTAAAAATATTATTCTCAAGTTGTATAGAAGCTGAAGAAAATAGAAAAATTTCAGACAGTTCATTCAGGTGAGCGATTCAGGGCCACTATGGCCCTCTTGTTTATTTTTGAGGCATACTTAATCATTTTTAAAGATAGATAGATAGATATCAGACAAAAGCAGCCTGTCGGAGGAAATAAAAAAACTTAAATTGATGGAATGCCATTTTTTTACAGTTTTTAGAAAAATTTGGTCAGCTCCCCCATAGAACCAGAAAATTAAAAAATAATGGCATTAAAACCCTTCCAATGCTGTTTGCAACATATTTCTTTAGAACATAAAGCTTTTGCAGACTCAGAATAGGCTGCATAGATATCAATGGCTCAGTTCACAACAGTTGTAACTGCCTATGAACATATAGACAGTTACAACTAACTGTTTCACGCTGAGCCATCGATATGTAGTCTGACTTTAGCCTTAGCTATCTGCTATGGCTCTTGATCAAGATACCTCCAGCTGCTCATCCCGTTTATGTTTTAAAATTGTTGAAAATTGTCTTAACCATTTTCATGCTGCAAAAGAAAAATCTTCATTAAACTTGCATCAAAATCAAAGTGGTGGAAGCATTAGATACCCTTATTGTGAAAAGTAATTATTGTGAAAAATAAATCTTAAAACTTTTCTGGGTTAGGAAAGAACATTTGGTGGTATAGTCTAAGATCAGACTGCACATATGTGCATGCTGGTTTTTTTTCGAACTGTCTGCCATAGTAGGAAATTCCAGGTACATTATGACTAATATTTAAGAGATGTAGAGAGCAGATTCATACATTAGTGTGATTAGGTTTTAAGTATCATACCTCCATGAAATTAAAAAAATACTCTTTTCATATCTTATAATTTCATACTATGAAACAAATTGAAAGAAATCCCCTGTAATAAGACATTTTTTGTGGGATCACTTTGCGTGCAAGCTTAAAAATTGCTGAGTACTCAAAAATTGTTTTCATAGAGGAAGAAATGCAATTTTTCAGCGAGTTAGAATGCTCAAAAATTGATGGAAGCAAATAATATTAAATTATTCTAAAATGCTACAACTATATGTTTATGTGAAGTCATGTTTTATTAGCTCAGCTGTTTTCAGAGATAAAACAAGGTATAATGAGCACCTTTGCAATGTTCCTATTGGTGTTGGTGTTGATGTTGGCAATGATGTTGGCATGACAAACTTTAATCTCGGTCATATCTTTGTTGTGTTTGAAGATATCTTCATAAAACTTGGCATGTGTGGTCACCATTACAAGAGCTATCATGACTATCAAGGGGAATAACTTTTTAAGCATGCTTTTTGTAAGAAATATGCCCCTTCCAACTTCAATTTTTTAAATTGTTTGCATCATCCAGCAGCTAAAGCTGAGCGTTGCATCTGTAGGCAGTGCTCTTGTTTTTTCAGTCGAGGTCAGCTGGGACATGGTTCTATATCAGTGGATAGAGTCAGCTCACCACAAATTGTGGCCAGTTTAGAGGGTATAAATATCTCTACAGTGGCTGCTGGTGGATGGCATTCAGCTGCCATCTCAGGTAATGTAAACATATTTCAGTCTAAGTGACCTAAGACATACGAGACCCGTCACCCTAAAAGGGAATATCTGGGAAGTGTGAAAAGTGTCACACTGCTTGATTAGTACAAACTGACCAATGTGGAACTTTTTTGCTTTTAATGATTTTTTCTGAATCTAGAATGATAAATGTACCCTCCAATATCATTATTTTCAAGATCAGCCTTCTGCTTGACATATGCTGGATAAAATCCTATTTTCAAATATTTATTTTGCAGAAATCCAAAATGGTCCCTTTTCCAGTGACAGATCACATTTATTTATCAGTTAATGTAGTCATTTGAATTAAACCAGTAACCTTTTTATATGAGGCATTCATTTGAAACATGGCACACATGTTTGCCATCAAAAGAGCAACCTATGTTAAAAAAGGGGTTAACTCTTAATGCATTTGCTGCAAATTATGCCCCTTTTCCACTTAACTTTTTGTCCACTATCCAGCACTCACAAGGGAGCGTAGGCACCTGTAGGCAGTGGTCTCGTCATCTGTACCCTACTACAAGTAAAAAATTTACATATATGCATGTGTATAATATGTATTTAGCTACCAATTAAAGGACCACTAAAAAGTAGTGGTTAAAGAGCTTGGTCGCTTAGTACAGGTTTTGCTTACAAATTAGAAAAATTGATTTTGATTGAAAATATAGGCTATTGCAAATTTCTCAATAATTGCATGTTGTTAAAACTGAAAAGAATTGTCTCATGAAGATTTACAATAATTTTTAGACCAATGATATCTAATTTTTAGCCCGGCTGTTTTCAGAGAAAACCTGAGGTATTATGATTACCTTGGTGTTGTTGTGTGTTTACCATCACAAGAGCTACCCAGACTATCAAGGGGGATAACTAGAAGCATTTTCGTAAGTGTAATGCCCTTTTTTTTATTTCAAATTTATGCATTATTCAACACCTGAAGCCAAGAGTTGCACCTGTATGCAGTGCTCTAGTTAAGATTTTCTAGTATAAAAACAGGGGATTTTGAAAACAGTCACTCAATTAAAATGTTTGCTTTATAGAGGTTGTTGATTGAGCAAGATTGTCTGTACTTAAATGTTCAATTGGTTTTCAGATGAAGGTGATCTTTATGTATGGGGGTGGAATGAGAGTGGTCAACTGGGTCTGCCTTGTCCAAATATAGATAGACTAAAATATACAGAAACACCAAACTTGCAGCTTATGGATGAAAATTTGACATCTGAAGGTATTGCTAGCCTATTAACCCTTATCATGCTATTCCTTCAAAAATAAATGCCCCTGTCATAGCACAGTTGGTAGCGCGTCGGACTGTCGTTCTAGCGGTCCCGGTTTGATCCCCGACGGTAGCACTCATTCTTTCCGACTATTTGTCTCTCACCAATGGGTTGATAATTGTAGACCTATGTGAGATTGCAGCTGGAGGCTAGGAAAGGATGTGATGGTTGTACTGGTGAGAGAAATACAAGGAATTCATTGTTAGGTGCTCAAGCCGCCACGATATAACTGCAAAAATGTTGAAAGCGGCGTTAAACTCCATTCAATATATACAATACATAAATAAATTTTGACTTCTTTGGGATTGGAACCCAAAACCTCTGTGGTCATAAGCAAGTACTCTACCAAGTGGCTATGAAAGTTAATTTGTACTGCAAGGCAGTACAAACACCTATTATTGTCAACCCGGCTTCAAAAACATTATGCCCAATCTGTTGATGAAGGGGCATATAACCCAATTTGAGCCTGTGCGTGACATTTCCAACAATTTGAAATGTTGATGAGGCTAAAACATTGAGGGACATAGACAGCCACAAATTCTAAAAATAAAGTTACCTGATGGTCTACACATACCTTGAGACCTTATGTAACTACAAAGTGTATAGTGAAGACTCTGGTCAGCCTGTGCAGGTGCACAGGCTTGCCGGTGTCTTTGCTTTGCTCGTATTTGAAATTGTTGGAAATCTCACACACAGGCTCATTCATATTTTTACCATATTTTTACAGAAACATCATATTATGGCAAGGGCTTCCCACTAGAAATCCATTAGTCAATTGAACCAGAGCTCATACAGGCACAGCCATATGGCCTGGATTTGTCTGACAATTTTCAAGTAAAAAAAAGTTCTTTGTGAAAGTAGATATACATGTGGAGAGATCAGTGCAACACTATTGTAAGTGCCTATAAACATAAAGGCACTTACAATAGTCTTGCACTGACTCTTCGATGTACTGTGAGTGCCTATAAATATATAGGCACTAACAGTACTCTTGCATCCATTGTTAGGTGCTCCAGCCACCATGATATAACTGGAATATTGTCGAAAGCAGCGTAAAACCCCATTCATACAAACAAACAAACTCTTGCATTAACCCCTTAGACATTAGCTCGTTGTGGTCCTTTTGAATATGTATTTCGGGGCAACATTTTCTATATATATTTTTACAGACCCATCATATTTAAGCAAAGACATCCCACTAGAAATCCACCAGTCCATTGAACCAGCGCTCATACAGACTCAGCCATTTGGTCTGGATCTACAGGACGACCTCAGAGTGAAGACAGTTGTCTGTGGGAGTAGACATACATGTGTACTATTTGGTAATCAACTTCTTTTAATAAGCCCGAAGGGTCGTATTATGCTATGGCCTCTGTAGTCTGTCTGTCTGTTTGTCCAACTGTCCTTCCATAAGCTTTTGTGTGCACAACTCCTCCTAAACTATCAATGGGAATGGCCTGATTTATCTGCCCTTGACATCGCAAAATAGTTTAAAAAGATTACAGATTCTTTTCTAACTGTAATGGTAATAGAAGTACTAGGGGTGAAAGAAGTGGTAATTGTAGAGAAAGTAATAGTAGTAGAAGTAGTTATGGTAGAAGTAGTAGTAGAAGAAGTAGTAGTAGTAGTAGTAGTAGTAGTAAAAGTAGTAGTCATAGTAGTAGTATAGGTAGTAGTAGTAGTTATAGTTCTAATAGTAGTAGTAGTAGTAGTATGAGTAGTAGTAGTAGGAATGCAGTAGTAGTATAAGTAGTATCGGAATAAGGAGTAGTAGTAATAGCAGTTGTAGTAGCTGTAGAAGAGGTAGTAAAAGTAGTAGTAGTAGTAGTAGAAATAGAAGTAGTAGTAGTAGTAGTAGTAGATGTAGTAGCAGTAGTAGTAGAAGTGGCAGTAGTTGTTGTAGTAGTAGTAGTAGTAGAAGTAGTAGTAATAGTAGTACTAGAAGTAGTTGTTGTAGTAGTTGTAGAAGTGATAATTGTGGTAGAAGTGGTAGTAGTATCATTATCACTTTTGTCAAAATTATTATCATTATAATTATTATTATTTTCATCATTATTATTAAAGGTCTTGTTTTTATCATTCTTAAATTGCAAGAAAATGGTCATTTCTTAATCTGTTTCTAAGATTTGGTGACAATTTCCAGTAATTTTGCTTGTGCGAAAAGTGAAGACTCTCACCAGCCTGTGTATTGGCCCAGGCTTATAAGGGTCTTAACTATACGATCTAAAGAAAGAAAATGACTTGAAGCTTTTAATGTGAATTGGAAAAGCTCTAAATGCTCATGTGTTTGTCAGGGCTGCTTTATGCATTGATACTCACGCATTATGTAAATATATTTGAAATGCCACATGAGGGGTCAAAATCTTTCATTCTTTGCAAAAGCTGTAGGCATTAATTTGATGTTCAGCGACACTTAGTTCATAGAAAATGACTAGGGTATGAAATGAATCTTGCCACAACGTAACTCTGATATTTGGTTGAGCATAAGACTTCAGAAATTCAAAAAGCTCTGGTCTTGTTTGTATTATCTGCCCTTGAATTGATTGAAATTCACTATATTTCTTTTGTGAGCAACTCGTCACACTTTGAATTGGAATGAACTGAAACTTGCAAAATGATTGTTTGGTGTATAGTTGTGCATAAAACTATTTTCAATTTAGACTCAAAGGGTCATGCTATGTTATGGCCTCAGTCGTCTGTCTGTCTGTCTGTCTGTTTGCAATTTTTTAGGGTATCATTCAAGCTCTCGTTACTGACAAGCCAAGGTTACTAACAAGCCCAATCAGGTGTATATGCCCGGCTCTGCGAAGCTCTTGTTATACCTCTGCTGTGAAATATCATTGAGCCTTAGAGTCTCTCTAAGTGAGAGCATGTTTTTGACCCATCTTGTCCAGAATAATATTGCAATGACTTGATAACCAGGTTATTTTCTTCCACTATCCAAAAGGAAAAAGACATCATCTGTTGAAAGACAAGTCATGTTTATTTCAATAGTTTTCAATAGGGATGAACCTAGAATACAAATCTTTTGTACATTTCAATACAAGAATCCTTGTCCAATACGGGACTCGTTTAAAATCAACTTGTCTTTATCAACACTTGTTTTTTAACTGTTTGATACTACCCGCCCCGTTGATTTTGAACCAAATAAATGTTGTGGGAGAATAGATAATTGCTTGTAACAAACAATTTCTTTTTATTCCCCACAATATTTTCAGCTTTCCTTGACATTGTTGTTGGTGTGACAACCTTTAACCTTGGTAATACCTCTGCTGATATTGAAGATATCTTCATAAAATCTTGGTCAAGTTGATATTGCTCTAGCAACCACTTTTCTTAAGTGACCACTTTTATTATGCGACCATCATAGAACTTCCCTTAACACGAAAAAAAATCTGAAAAAAGAGATTCTTAAACAGAAAATTGTTCATCATTGAATCTAATGATATGACGTAGGAACCCATTTTAATCTGTTTAAACATCAAAGGATTCCGTAAGAATCATGTGACAATCTGAGTATCAGAATAACATATCTCATAATATGTCCTACATCACAGGAGTAAAATAACCCTGTTGAATATTTTTGATATTACAGGGGTGTTATTTAACTAGTGGAATAACTATGCAAATGAGCTCAGAGCGAATGGCAATGCTATTTTGTAACCGCGAAATGACATCATAGTCTATTAAAGTGACGTCACTTTTAAATCGCATTATAAGTTTTGCAGAAAATTGAAAAGTTGAATTTCAAGAATTTTGACGATTTGGCAAAAATTCGGGTCACATTATACATTGAATATCAAATTTGTGCTCATAAAATACCAAACTATTAAACTTGTCATCTAAAACAGATAAAAACTCGGTGTAGCCCTGTTTTTTTCTGTTGATAGATGACTTGTTTAATAAACTCGGTAATCAATGACCACTCATTCAATATCCTCTATTTATATAATACTAAATACTTTATTATGCAACCATTTTCTATGAGCTATGCAGACTACCAAGGAGTTATTTCTGAAGATATTTTGTAACAACTTTTGCTTATCCAGCACCTGTAACCGAGTGTTTGCACCTAGATGCAGTGCTCTTGTCTTCTGCATAGGATGGTTTTCTGTCAAATATGAACCTTTCCATTGCTTTAAAGGTTCAAATACCACATCCTATACCAGTGTTGGGTATGATACTCAATGGCTCATAGGTTAGGACATTGGACTACAAATCATTTGATACTTTGCAACCCTACCTGCAACAGATTACTATCAGCTTTAGTCAGTTTCAGACATTTTGTTATGCCCCCCTTTGTCTTTGCACTTGTCTGTCGGTTGGTTGGTCGGTCTGTCCATCTGTAGACCATTTTTTTTAATCCAAGTTTATCTCAAAAAATATGCAAGCTATAATCATGAAACTACACAGGTGGATAGATCTCATACAAGAAAAGTGTAGTGCACTTGAACTGTGACTCTACTCATAATTTTTAGCTCACCTGAGCACATCGTGCTCAAGGTGAGCTTTTGTGATCATTGAATGTCCGTCGTCCGTCGTCATGCGTCAACAATTTAAGTGTTTACACTCTAGAGGCCACAAATATGATCCAATCTTCATGAAACTTGGTCAGAATGTTGGTCAGGTCACAAGGATGAACCCTATTAAAAAAGGAAAGGATCCATGCCATATCATGGGAAAAGGGGCCTTAAAGACAATTTTCTTGTTTACACTCTAGACACCACAAATATGGCCCAATCTTCATGAAACTTGGTCAGAATGTTGGTCAGGTCACAAGGATGAACCCTATTGAAAATGGAAAGGATCCATGCAATATCACGGGAAAAGGGGCCTTAATGACAAATTTCTTGTTTACACTCTAGAGGCCACAAATATGGCCCAATCTTCATGAAACTTGGTCAGAATGTTGGCTAGGTCACAAGGATGGACCCTATTGAAATTGAGAAGGATCCATGCCATATCACAGGAAAAGGGGCCTTAATGATAATTTTCTTGTTTACACTCTAGAGGCCACAAATTTGGAACAGTCTTCATGAAACTTGGTCTGAATGATGGCCAGGTCACAAGGATGAACCCTATTGAAAATGGGAAGGATCCAAACCATATCAAGGAAAAAAGGGGCCTTAATATTTTTTTTGTTTACACCCTAAACATCACAAACATGATTCAATCTTCATGAAACTTGGTCAGAATGTTTGTCGGGTCACAAGGATGAACCCTCTTGAAAATGGGAAGGATCCGTGCCATATCATGGGAAAAGGGGCTATAATGACATTTTTGCTCTTATCACTCTAGAGGCCTCAAATATGGTCCTATCTTCATGAAACCTAGTCAGAATGTTTGTCAGGTTACAAGGATAAACCCTATTGAAAATGGGAAAGATCCATGTCATATCATGTGAAAAGGGACCTTAGTGAAAATTGTCTTGTTTACAGCCTTAGAGGCCTCAAATCATAAAAGTACAACTTTGCTTGAAAATTTGATGTATTTAATGAGACAAAGAGACGAAGGTGAGCGATATAGGACCATCATGGTCCTCTGGTTTAGTTTTTGCCCTTTGTTGATTGACAAAGAATAGGCCATTGACTTGCTCTTTTATTTGGGGCTAAATATTTTAGAAACTTCTCTTGTTTGTAAAGTGTAACAGGTACACACCTACATTTAAATGTTGTCTGCAAACTACTTCAATTAGGGTCAGTCCAAGGTCTCAAAAAGAAGGAAAAGGTTAAAGAAAATCTTGACCAATGAAAGTTCCCTATAAATTTCAGATAGTGGTGTGGTAATGGCATGTGGTTGGAATGCTTATGGGCAGCTAGGGATCACTGACAAGGAAGTTTGTGATTACTTAAAAACAGTGTCACATTTTATACAGAGAGACATGAGAGTGGTGGATATTTACGCTGGAGCTTGGAACACTGTGTTTGTTACTGAATAACAAACTTGAAACTATAACTTGAAATGAAATCTGATGTAACTTGAAATGAAATTTAATGTTACTTGAGATGAAATCTGATGTAACTTAGGATGAAGACAGATTTTTATTGGGCTGAAAAATGATGGAACTTGAGATGAGATCTGATGATACTTGAGATGTAATCAAATGTTACTTCAGATGAATTATGATGTTAAATTAGGAATGAAATCTGATGTTACTTTGGATGAAATTTGATGTAACTTGAGATGAAATCTGATGCTACTTGAGATGAATTAAGATGTAAATTGAGATGATATCTAATGCTACTTGAGATGATATCTGATGTTTCTTGAGATGATAAATGATGTTTCTTGAGATGAAATTTGATGTTACTTGAGATGAAATCTGATGTTTCTTGAGATGAAATTTAATGTTACTTGAGATGAAATCTGATGCTACTTGAGATGAAATCTGATGTTACTTGAGATGATATCTGATGTTACTTGAGATGAAATTTGATGTTACTTGAGATGAAATTTGATGTTACTTGAGATGAAATCTGATGTAACTTTGGATAAAATTTGACATTACCTGAGATGAAATCTGATGTTACTTGAGGTAGGGCTTACTCTTCAATCTTGCTTTTTTCAAAGCAGAGGTACAGATAGGAAGGGTATTGTCAGTTTATAATCTTCATTTCTCATTGAAACCATATATTGTGGGTACTAATCTAAGTCATCTGATTGAGACAATTCCAATGACTACCCACAATTAAGGACTGGTGCAAGTATCGTAGATATAATTTAATTTAAATTATAATATGACCTACGTCACCAGAGTGAAATAACCATGTTGAATACTTTTGATATTACACAAGTATTATTACACTAGTGGAATAAATATGCAAATTAGCAAAGAACCAAGAAAAATGTTATATCTTTTGTTTGGAAAATGACGTCATAATGAATCTGCTGTTGTCATTTCGCAAAGGCGTTATATGTTTCGCGGAATAACATGAATCGGTGAATATCGTAATTTTCTCGCTTTATCACCAAAATTCAGGTCATATTATAAAAAGAATATAAAATTTGTGCTCATGAAATACAGAATTTATTAAACTCGTCATCTATATACAGATAAAAACTTGGCGCAGCCTCGTTTTTATCTGTTTATAGATGACTCGTTTAATAAATTCGGTATTCCATGACCACTCATTCAATATCCTCTATATCCAGAATACCCCCTCTATCTGTAGCTCTTCAAAATAGTCAGAATTGCTACAGACAATAAGGAAGTTTGTGATTTCTGAAAAATGTCTTACTGTATTCAAAAACATTTGTAAGTGGTTGGATTTGACTTTCGGAGCATCACTGGGATTTTTCAATAAACTGGAAAGTACCTCAAATGTAAGAGTAGTTATTTCTGGGTCATTTTTAGGTAATTTGGTTTCTGTTGGTATTTCGATTAATAAACTTTAAAAAAAAATCTTGTTTATGCTTTCTGATTGTCTGTGGACATTTTTGGGGCTATAGTATAATTTGGTGACAAAATGCAGTACAACACTACATTTTATTAACAAAGTTTAGCATGCACGTTTTTTCTAACAAATTTTAGCCTTCTAGTTTTATTCTTTCGTTTAATTTTGTTTATGCAACATCATCCATAGTAGGACTGTTGATTGATTGCCCTTATCATTCCGAAACTCTATTCCATAGAATCACCAAGAGTTCCCTGATTAGGGATTCGGAAGTTTTTAGCTCCACCGGCTGAAAGCCCATTGGGACTATTGTCATGGCGCTTTGTCTGCCGCGCATCTGTGCATCCAGTCATAATCTTTTTTTTGTTAAAAAATCTTCTCCTCAGAAAATACTGGATGAATTTCAACCAAACACAGGAATGATCCTTGGGTAACCCTCTTTCAAAGTTGTGCAAGAAATTTTGATCCAATGAAAAATATGGATTTAATGGGCGTGGCTAATACCCAAATATGGTAAAAAGTGAGTTTTCTCAGATTTTTAATTGATGGATACCAATTAAATTTTACATGAATGATCTTTGGGTGACCCTTTATCAGTCTACCAAAAATCATTGTTATTGGATGAAAAATATGCATTTTATGGGTGGAGGTCATTTCTCTATATGTTATATAGTGGAAACTTTGAAAATCATTTTCTCAGAATGTAATTGATGGATATCAACCAAACCTCACTGGAATGATCCTTGAGTGAATCTTTATCAGTCTACCAAAAATCATTGTTATCGGATGAAAAATATGCATTTTATGGGTGGAGGTCATTTCTCACTATGTTATATAGTGGAAACTTCGAAAATCAATTTCTCAGAATGTAATCGATGGATATCAACCAAACCTCACTGGAATGATCCTTGAGTTACCCTTTATTATGCAGCCAAAAATCATTGTGAATCGGTCGAAAAATATGTATTTTATAGGCGGAGGTCATTTCTCTATATATGATATAGTTGAAACTTTGAAAATCATTTTCAACATCAGTAGAACCCAAAATATCTAAAAATCTGGACAAAACTTAGATTACAAGAATTTCAAGCCTGTGGAGGGACTTGCACCATATATGGCTTTCTAGTTAAAAGATATGGATATAATCATCCATGGTAACCCATTTCCCTTCATTCTGTTAACTGCATTTATAGACCCTGGGTCATTATGCATACACTTACACTTACACATAGGAGTCAGGTTGTCAGTCTGACAATCATAAAGTATCTGTACGCAAACCAAGATTAATTTCAATACACTGTGTGAATGTCCAGAATGCTTAATGCCTGTCCATCGTATACAAATGAAATTGTTGGAAATGTCACAGGCTCAAAAAATCAGGTTTTCAGATGAGAGGGGTTTTTTTTCCAGTCTAAAATCTTTATTTTCCATTAAACCCCTATATTGTGGGTACTCATTTAAACCGTCTTGATGAGACGATTCCAATGAGTATCCACAACATTGGATTTGTGCAAGTATTGTTTGAACAATCTTACTTGAAATCGAAAATACTACATCTATCAGTAGTTATGATAGTGTTGTCTTCATTTGTGCTGAGTCAGTGATATCAAATAATATACTTAAGGACACTTTTAGGTCTGCACTCACCGAACTTGCTTTTTAGTAATTATGATAAGTCAATTCTAATAAATATTTTGAGGGAATTATTTTTATATGACTGTCTTTCGACTGGAAATGGCGTGATTGTCCGTGACGTCAAGCTACCAGTGTTCAAGTAACAAGGACTTCATTGCTGAGCATAACTCTGTCACCTTATGCCCAATTATCTTAGAAATTGGCAGTTATGTTCCTGTCATGATTACAGACTGTAGTGTGCAAGAACTGTAACTCTACTTTGCCTTTTTTAATACCAATTATAATTTTCATATGAAGGGTTCTGATTTGATTAGATATTTGTTTGTCCTAGCAAACAAGGGTTCTTGTTATGAAATTTAAATCCAAAGTATTGTTGTAGACTAGCTCCGCTGCGAACTATCAAATAAATACCTTATTTGTCCTTTCTAACTTAATTGATTAGTATAGGCTTGCAAGTCGAAATAGTTCACAGTGGAACCAGTCTAAATGTTGTTGTTGACTGGTTGTAGCTTTTACTATCAAGGGGTCAGCACTAGATTGTATAATTACAGGCAATTATAAAAGGTTTGTCCTGTACCCTAAAAAAAAGAACAGTAGTAGGTAGACCTTATGAAATTAAAGTTCTGGGTACATCTTACTTGATCTATCAATGAAATTAGCCCAGATTTATCTTTATTCTATTGACAACAAACAATAGATTAAATTTATCTTTTATTTTGTGAAAAATGAGTAACTGGAAAATATAAATCTTCAGAAATATATTTAGAAATATGAAATAAAGAAATATTACAAAATGAAACTGGATCACAGATTTCTAAGTCTAACAAAATTTGATATTGGTAATAACATATTGACTTATCCCTGATGCATGTAACAAAAATGTGGACATAGCATAGTAACAATGGTGTAAATTATATATTTATGACCCGTCACACAAAAAGGGACCATTTGGGAGCTCCGTAAAATAATTTTTTTGAAAAGGATATTGGCTCTAGTACAGGTCAGCCATAGGTCCCATTATATAAATTCTTTCCCAGGGAGGTAGATTGATTATTCTCAAATCAAAAATTAGTAAAGTGCGAAAAGTTTCGACCCTTGTCAGTCTGCGCAATCTGCGCAGTCTGACAGGGATCAACACTTTACGCAATTCCCAGATGGTCCCTTTTCCCATTACAGGTCAAATTTGAAAAATTAAAGAAAAAAATACATAGAAAAATTAATCATTCACTTTTGGCAATCAAATTGTTGAGGATATGTCATGGTGCAGTTACAACGATGTGGTTGCACAATCACAAATAATTAGATAAAAACATTTGAGCCCATGTGTGACATTTCCAACAATTTGAAATATCCGTGAGGTGATAACATTGAATAGCATAGACAGCCAAATACTTTAAATATAAAGTGCCCTGATGACCTACGAATACTTAAAGAACTTATTTGTCTACTAAGTGCATAGTGAAGACTCTGGTCACACTGTGCAGATGCACATGCTGGTCGGAGTCTTTGCTTTGTGCATAGGGTATTTGAAATTGTTGGAAATCTCACACACATGCTCATTTATAAATACAACATGTTTAAATGGTATTGAATACGACATCTTTGAAATCAAAAATAGATAGTTTTGTAATAGTAAAGCAAGGAAAAAACCAAGAAATAATGGTCTGAATATTTGTATTCAGAAAATAATGAATTCTCAAACCATCTTGTGAAAGATAACACAATGTTTATAACTTTGATTCCCCTGAAGAAAGGTTAGTTATAACTATTTTTCATCTATACAAATATTTGTTTCAAGCAAACCTTGAAATTGATGGCCCAGAAGGAAACAATTGAACATGCCTATAAACATATATGGAGTTACAACTGTTTTACACAGTGCCATTGAAATATAGTCTATTAAATTTCTTCCTATCTTTAAGACCCATCTTAGAATGCTATATCTATGGATGAGTATTTAAAAATGTAATGGGTAAAATGCTGTTTCACAAATTTGTTGTATACAATATGCCCATATATCAACAGAAATATGCAATAAGCCTGTGTGTGACATTTCCAACAATTTGAAATGTGCATGAGGTACAAATATTGACACCCAGAAAGCCACAAACGGTAAATATAAAGTTACATGACAGTCTACAGATACTTTAAGACCTTATCTAGCTACTAAGTCCATAGTGAAAACTCTTGGCAGACTGTGCAGATGCACAGGATGATCAGAATCTTTGCTTTGCACCTATTTGAAATTGTTGGAAATGTCATGCACAGGCTCAAATTTCAACTTTGTTTCCTGAGGCAAATGCTTAAACTTACAACAAAAGAAAAGAACATATAGAAATGCATTTACAAATGAAAATTATTATAAGTAAACAGTAACAACCTATAAAGAAATTTGTAACAAACACACAGTCAATCTTGCCACAGCAACCACCTGTATAAAGTGACAAGCATCTTTAAGGTAGTGGACCTGAAATAGTTCCAAAATGCTTTAACAGTGTTAACCAAGGTTTCCTAATGATTTTCATTAGGAAACCTCGGTCAACATTGTGAAAGATCATGGGTTGTGGATTTTTTATGGTTCCACTACCTTAAGAACAGAGCCAGCATCTAAACACATTTAGAACAGCATCATTCGTATTATAGTGTGTCAGGTTGTTCAAATTATAGTGTGTCAGGTTATTCAAATTATAGTGTGTCAGGTTATTCAAATTATAGTGTGTCAGGTTATTCAAATTATAGTGTGTCAGGTTGCTTCTCCCTCAGCCCCACACATCCTTTACAACTTTTTGTTTCCTAACAAATGTGTTGATACTCAGGTATGAGTAGCTGGAGGCTTGCTAATGATCTTGTGGTAGTACTGTTTAAGATCCCTCGTCAAAGTGTTTTTGGTAGTTCGTATTCAATCTTAAGGTCCTAGGTTCCATTCCTGGTGGTGGCACTCATTCTTTCGGACTATTTGTCTCCCACCAATGTGTTGATAATTGTAGACCTATGTGGAATAGCAGCTGGAGGCTAGGAAATTATTTAATGCTCCAGCCACTGCAATATGACTGAAAACCCCTAAAGAGAGCATAAAAGCTCATTCTTAATATTAGACAGATAGGCTTATTTTAAAGGATGCATAGACAATGATGAAAAATAAATGTTCCGATTTTTGTCATGAAGGAATATAGGAATATTTTACAAATGATGATATGTATATTGGTATAATGGACATGACATTTTATTAAACAAGGTGCGAATGACTTATTCTTTGTCAATATTTAGAGTAAAGGGCATATATTGAAAACATTCTTAAATGCTTACAAAACTAATTTCAAGAAAATTCTAAATTCTTTACAAAATGTATTGAATAGTGTTTAAAGTCCTGACAAGATTTGAAAATTACATTAAAAAGGTTTTTATCGATCATAACAAAATTTTCTTCTTTTATTTTCCAGAATTTTCTTCATACTTTGATTGCTATATTTTTCAAATTTATTCACATCATATTTTATGCAATCATAGTGTCTTTGTACAAATGATATAATCTCATAAAGATTAAAACAGTTTAACTGTCATTTTTGACAATTTGCACACAAAATCACATCAAAACAATATAAATACCTTAAAAGCTCTAATAGAATCCCAGGGCTTTAATAGAATAATCACATTTCCATTAGAAAGGGATGGGCTTTTATTAGAGGCTTCACTACATATCGATGGCTCAGTGCCAAATAGTTGTAATTGCCTATAAACAAATAGGCAGTTACAACTGTTAGGCGTTGAGTAGTCGATATTTGTAAAGACAGTGAAAAAATTCAAAAAAATAAACATAATCCATGCAAAATATTAAAATTTGACGGGAGAAAAGGTGCATAAAACTTATGATCAATTTTTAGTGACCTTGATTTCGTGGCTATGGCCCTTTACAAGAGGCTTTAAAAGATTGTAAAATCATCAAAAATGGTCGATTTCAACCTCAGAAAAAGGGGTGGGGTTCATTTGATTATGGGGCTCTATTAGAATCTTTATGGTACCTTATTGCAAAAAGTATGTGTCTCAAAATGTATAGACACAAATTATGTTTGCCAGATAATATATACTATGGGCATAGAATTAAGCATATCGAAATTAGAATTTCATGTACAATTGGAATATGTGGGAATAAAAAATGACACCAATATAATATGACTAAACTTAAATTGCAAATTATTTCACGACCAGAATAGCTAATATTTAACGAGTGCAATATTTGTCACTTAAATATTTGTCACTTTTAGTTGCATATGCAATGAGTATATATTTTTAGAGTCGACCTCTAATTTCAAGGTAGCAAATAATCTTGGTTAATAAAATGCTTCAAATCTCTTAAAGTACATGTAATACCACAGCATTATTGAAATCTTCAGAATGCATTCATTTGGGTAACACTTTCAGAATTGTGTGAGAAATTATAGCTTGCAATCCTGCCCTACGTTCAGGATGACAAAACCACACAAACAGTAAGCAAATTACACCCCACTTTGCATGCAAATGCACATGCAAAGCAGGGTATAATTGACTAACTGTTTGCGCCTTTTTGTTGTCCTGAACCAAGGGCATGTCTACTGTTTACTTTTGGTTGTACTATGTAACTCTTCCATATTTTGGACGACCCCTTAGCACTTTTTAATCATCGAAGACACAAGTTTTATGTGTATTTATACATCAGAATTCCAAAGGCCTTTTGCTGCATATGAATCTTACAAAGTTGTTCAAAATTCTCAACATTTTGTAGAAAAAAAATGCCTTACTTTAAGCCAAAAGTATATTTATATAATCAGTATAAACAAGGTATCAGTCACTGGACTGGGGACCATAACATGGGTGTAAATCTAAAACCTTGTAAGTGTAGCTTAAACCCTTATCCTGATATATTTGAATGTTGTTTTACAAAAAGGAGCATTTTTTGTAACATTTACACCATTCATGTTTCCCTCACGATGATTAAATGCCAAGAAGTCAGTGTAGGCTAAGATCAGCCTGCAAAGATGTGCAGGCTAATCTTTGTCTAAACTGTCTGCCAAAATTTTATATATGACTGGAATATCAAAAGTGTAATCAGCAGTAAAAGACTTAACCTTCAGTTAAGAAATTTCAGAACTACACTAACAAAAAGGCCGCCATCCCCAATTTGGCTGCCATCTATTGACTAGCAATCAGAGGAGACCATCCCTCACTGGGCTGCCATCTGTGGACTGGGAACCAAACCTGCAGCTGTCTGGAACAGGTTAATGGGGGTATTACCATCTGTGATAAGCATTGACTCCATTCCCAGAGCTGATAACATCCTCACCTGAAATAAGAAAATTATTCCTTGACCCTTATCTGGACTGTCACGGGTTTGATCCCCGATGGCTGCTCTCATTCTTTCTGACCATTTGTCTCTCACCAATTGGTTGATTATCGTAGACCTATGCAAGATAGCAGCTGGAGGCTAGGAAAGAATGTGATGGTTGTACTGGTGGGAGAAATACCAGTAATCCAGCCAAGTTAGGTGCTCCAGCTGCCCCGATATAACAGAAAAAATGTTGAAAGTTGCGTAAAACTTCATTCAATCAATGACCCTTATCCTGTGATTTTCAAAATAATTTGATTGGAGAGAAATTAAAGATATAGTGGATATTTGTTTGTTTCAGTGCAAGATTGATTAATCTTTTATTGAGTGATCAACAAAAGCTATATTTTATCAAGTGACAAAGCCGTGAGAGAGAATATACCTTTTGTTGTTGACAAAATTAAAGATTTTTTTAACTTACATGAAAAACAAACAATTGTTTCATTTCTTTAATGCAAAAATTGGATAAGAGTTAAAATATTTTGGACAAATTTTTATACCATTGTCATTTTGGGAGATTTTGCACATGATAATGATGTAATGACCTGACATCTTTTGTTTATTGGGTTCTGCTTTAAAAATAATGTTAAATTATAAGTGTGAAATGAACCAAGAATGGTATAATTATGTGGTATTTTCACTGGTTTGGCCGAGAGATTTTCAAGTGATAATCCACCGTTAATTCTTGAAAATCTATCAAAAAGCATTAAATAAATTCTAATACTACCCTTTGGCATCATTTAAATCTTGCCCACTCCTGACATTCAATTTCATTCTGTAATTATTCATTAACCTTTCACTCTTATCAATTTCCCTATTTTTAGTTAATCAGTACTTTAGTGTAAACCAACGAGATATATTATAGAAATATACCTGTTGGTCAGGTGTTGCAGTTGCCATGGCAGTCAGTGGTCCTCGTCCAATAGCGTTCACCATATCTGCAAACTTCTTTACCTCAATATCTGACATGGTTTTCTCCTTTTCTAGTTCTATAGTTATTTGTTCTCTTCTGTAATCCAAGTCACCTTGTCTTAACTAAAAATATGTAATCAACATAAATATTGTGTTCAGAAAAAAGCATTGTTTTTCAACCCTTCTAGTTTGTTAAAAAGGTTTATCGAGCAAGATTCTGAAACAACCAGCTTTTTGTTGTCCATTGCAGGGGCACTTTATACAGCGTTAACTCATGTAGGGCAAAAGAAGAGGCGAACATTTAATAGAAACGTTTAATAACTAGCTACATTCCCACAAACATGTAGGCAAAATTGTGTTACCAATGTCACAGTCACTTTTGTTTACGAGGGCATTGCTTGTTAAACTAGTGAGAAAATAAAATTTAAGACAGGAATAAGAACATTGTTTTTGATTATGCTCTATACGAGCATTTGGCATTATTATTTTTTATCCATTTATCTAATCAATGTGACAACTTTCAAAAGTGTATCAACTGGAACTGAGGACTGTAAAAAGCTTGGGGTAAATGGCGCATGAATTTACTTATTAATCCATGTTTTCTCCCCGTTAATGCCCAGGTTTTGTCTGTTAACATGTGCCTATAACTGCTATAATACAAGTTATACTATATGCCTTTGCAAAATATTTTCAAGATCGGAACACTCACCATATTTTTTGTCTCTAGTTCAGCAGAGTGTTCTATTTCTAATGCCATGGCTTTCAATTTTGCAGCTGTAAAAGTTAAGGAAATGATAGATGTAGTTGTTTGATAGACTGTTTGTGATTGTTGAGATACAATATCTTGTTACACATGTACTTAAAGTTTCTGTAGTAAATTGTAAGTTTTACAAAACAAAACAAAAACCCAAGGTTGAATGATCACCTTTGCGTCATTCTCATTGGTGTTGGCGTTGGTCTGACAAACTTTGACCTTGGTCATATCCCTATTGTTATTGAAGATATCTTCATGAAACTTGGCATGTGTGTTCACCATCATGAGCTATCACGACTTTAAAGGGGAATAAGCATTTTTGAGATATGCCTCTTTTTTAACTTAGAATTTTTGTGTTATCAAGCACCTGCAGCCAAGCATTTCAACTGTAGGGGGCCAGCATAAAAATACAGTTGTAGCGCATTTGACTATCATTCAAAAAGTCCAGGTTTCAATTCCTAAAGGTGGCACTCATTCTTTCTGACTTTTTGTCTTCCACCAATGGGTTAATAATCTTATACCTATGTGGGATAGCAGCTGGAGGTTAGGATAGGATGTAACTGTAGTACTCAGTACTGGTGTGAGAAATACCAGGAATCTATTTTTAGGTGCACCAGCTGCAACAATATTACTGAAATAATGTTAAAAGCAGCGTAAAACCCCATTCCAACAAAACAAATTCACCTGTAGGGGATGCTCTTGTTTTATACATGAGACCCGTCATGCAGAAAAAGACCATTTTGGGACTTGTAAAGTTTTGAAAAAAGAATTGGATCCATTAGATTTCAAACAGAAATTGGAATCCAAAAATCATCATATAAGAAAGGATGAATTGGTTGAATGGAATTTTACACCGCTTTCAACATTTTTTCAGTTATATAGTGGTGGCTGGAGCACCTAACAATGGATTCCTGGTTTTTCTCACACCAGTCCAACCATCACATCCTTTCCTAGCCTCCAGCTGCTATCTCACATAGATATACGATTATTAACCAATTGGTGAGAGACAAGTAGTGGGAAAGAATGAGTGCGACCATCAGGGATCAAACCCATGACCTCTATATTGACAGTCAGACGCGCTACCAATTTAGCTATGAAGTTGGCCCAAGAAAGGTTGAAAAATCAACCTATATTTAAAAAAATATATAAGTTATGAAAAGTGTCGCCCTGGTCAGGCTGCGCAGATAGGGCAGTCTGGAGTTGACACTTTTGGCACTTACCATATGGTCCCTTTTCGTGTGATGGGTCACATATTGATGGTAGAGTACAAAACAGTTGTAACTCTTAATATGTTCATGGGAGTAACAATCATGCTGAGCCATAGATTATAAGAAACAAGTTAATTTGTTTCACTGAGTTCAAAACCAAAACTTGTGAGGGAAATTGCCCTTAAACAAATTAGTACTGAAATAAGTCTTATAAGTGTGATAGGTTTTATTTGAACGTTGTCAAGAAGATAGCTTGAAAATAAGTATATCATCATATAAATTACTTGGATTATAATAACTTGGGTACAGAAAATAAGATGGTATACTAAACTAGAAAGCCATGAATGGCTTGAGTCGCTCCACAGGCTTGAAATTCTCGTAAGAGCAAATCAAAGTTTTGACTAGATTTTTAGATATTTTGGGTTCTACTGCTGTTGAAAATGATTTTCAAAGTTTCCACAATGTGAAATATAGAGAAGACATATTTTTCATCCAATCACAATAATATTTGGCTGCATGATAATGGGTCACCCAAGGACCCTACCAATAATGATTGATTGATATCCATTTGTAATATACTGAGAAAAGGATATTCAAAATTTCCACTATATAACATATAAAGAAACAACCTCTGCCCATATAATCCATATTTTCCATGTGATCACAAAAATTTTTGGTACAATGATAAAAGGTCACTCAAGGAATCGTTCAAGTGAAAATGGTTGATATCCATCAATTACATTCTGAGAAAATGATTTTCAAAGTTTCCACTATATAACATAACGAGAAAGGACCTTCGCCCATAAAATACATATTTATCATCCGATCACAATAATTTTTGGTAGACTGATAAAGGGTCACCCAAGGATTATACATGCAAAATTTAATTGGTATCCATTAATTAGAATCAGAGAAAAGTCACTTTTTACCATATTTGGAAATTAGCCACGCCCATTAAATCCATGTTTTTCATTGGATCAAAATTTCTTGAACAACTTTGAAAGAGGGTCACCCAAGGATCATTCCTGTGAAGTTTGGTTGAAATTCATTTAGTAGTTCCTGAGGAGGAGATTTTTAAAGAAAAATTTTACGAATGGACGCACGCACGTCAGACACAACACCATGACAAAAGCTCCAGTGGCCTTCGGCCAGTGGAGCTAAAAACCATTAATGGAGCTACACCTAAGCCAGAAAACAGCATACTCTTAATTTATTTAAAGCATAACTTGGGGACTTATTGCAGAATTCTTTTATGTGCAAACAAAGATATATCTAGTGTGAAATATTGAAAGCTTACCTTCAATTTCACTTTCACATTCTATGATATTTCTCTCAGCCTGAGCCTGAGCCTCAGCCATGGCCTGACCGGTAGATTCTACAGCTGCTGTGATGGCGCGTAATTCCAGTAATTTACATCTTTCCTTCTCAGAGTTCTTCTCATTCTCGAGCATCTGTCGTTCTAAATGTCCTTTAGCCACTTGTTCTGTCCTTGTAGCCTCGTGTTTGGCTGCTGCTTCTATTGAGCTGAAATATAGCTTTGTTATGATATTCATTCTGAAGGCATTTTTCAAAAGCAAATTTAGAGATAAAGTTGGAATTTTCTGACCCGTCACACATATTTGTGGAGTTTAAATGAAATCAGTCAATAAGTTGTTGAGAAGTAGAGAAGACACAAAAAAGCTTCATACAGATCGGCCGACAGACTGACGACAAGCTGACTCCTATATACCCCAAATCATGGTTAGGAGAGTATAATGATCTACAATATCTATCAACCCTAATGATAAAACTGAAAGTTTCTTGAAAGGGACAAAAAATCACAATCAAACAAACTAACAATTTTTATCAAATGGCAACAATCATTCCTGTATTAAACATTGTAAACATTTTGTAGAGATTTCAATTGCTAGCTGTAAAGATGAAGTCAAACTATCCATCATTTTCTCGAAATCAATGGTTATATCTTTCTAACTGTATAGATTTAGTCAAACTATCCATCATTTTCTCGAAATCAATGGCAATATCTTACTACTCACTTTGTGGAGGTTGCAATGGCTAGCTGTATAGATTTAGTCAAACTATCCATCATTTTCTCGAAATCAATGGCAATATCTTACTAGCTGTATAGATTTTGTCAAACTATCCATCATTTTCTCAAAATCAATGGCAATATCTTACCACTCACCATGTAGAAATTTCAATGGCTAGTTGAATAAATTAAGTTTAACTATCCATTTTCTCTAAATCAAGGGCAATATCTTACTACTCACTTTGTAGAGATTTCAATGGCTAGCTGTATAGATTTAGTCAAACTATCCATCATTTTCTTGTCCACTGGCTCTATACTTTGTATATCAATGGATGACACAACCTGAATTTCAAAATTACAAAAGAAGAAAATGAGAACATAAAGCATCAAAGTGTTTTAAGCATGTAAACTAAGTCAAACTGTGTTGCAAACTGTAAGTTCATATAATTATGTACTAGCTTATTGGATGGTAAGTAATGATGCCTGTGGCCTTATGTCCTAGTATACGTTGTGGGATATGTTGTGTATTTGTTTGTGCCCCCGATTTGAAAGATTAGGAGCATATTTGTTTTACTTTTGTCCATCTGTCTGTCCGTATGTCTGTCGGAAGGTCGGTCTGTCCACAAAACTTAACAAAAAAAATTTAACATTGCCAATATTTTCAAGGCTATTCAGTATACAATATGATGATATGACAATATGATGATTGATCTCAATGATACGCATCTGCTGATACTAAGTTCAAGGTCATGTGACAAGGACAAGGTCATCTGTCAAGGTCAAATTTCTAAAAGAATGCCATTTCGGGGGCATTCATGTTTCGCAAACACATCTTGTTGATGGATACTTTATATGCAGCACACTTTATGAATAAGAATCATTGGCCAATGTATTGCCCCTCTCATATATATGATTACATCTTGTATACATTAGGACCATGATGGAAGTATGAGTTTTATCTCAAGATCATTTAAAACTCTAAATTAGCTGCCCTGTGGTGTTGAGCAATATGTTTGAAATCATAATAGATTATAGGTTTTCAGTCGAAAGAGCAAAATCAACTAATGATTGATACTACAATTGATTTCTTAGAAATGGATACCATTCACAATGCATGTACACTATGGCATAACAAGGTATATATTGAAACATCTTATCTTTGTTTTTTGACATAGATAATGAAAAACAATGGTAGGTGTTGTATCCTTTACAATGTCTGGGATGGACCTACACTTAACTATCGTTGGTCAAAGACCACCAATAGTTAAGTGTAGGTCATTTCTAGCGGTTTGCTTAAAATAAATTCTATTTGTCAAATAGAAATGTTACCAGAAATTAAGAAGTAACCCATACTAAATAAGTGACATTTATCTTTCAAAACATTAAAAGACTGATATTTACACATTAATAACAATTAAAAGATTATGAGATTACTTAATAGACATCTGCATCAGAAGCCCAAACAAACTGATTATCGACTATATCAATTAAATAGCTCATCACTACTGACCTGCATTCATACAAGACAGATATCTGTCACAAAAAAAACGCAAGTCTTACAAAAAAAATAATTGGAGAAATCCTAGTCACAAGTATGGCTTGCCCTTGTGACTGAAATTCACATGCGAAGTTCTAAGCAAATTTCTTCAATAATAGCAGAGACATTTTGATGGTTAAAGTTTGTCACGCCGCAAATGCCCATGTCAATAGGATGAAGACAGTAATTTGACTTTTTTGTTACAAAAATAGCCACACATATAAAAAAAACTTACCAGATTATTGACATCAAACTTGAGTTGAGACTGAAGTTTACCCGTTACTGGATCACCGAACACCGCAAACTGTATCACCTGGGCAGAATGTCGGTGGAATTCATCAAATGGGGTCAAGGCCACAGCCGCTCTTATCTTACTTCCTGAAAATATGCAGCCAAAAGTTGAAAAAATCAATACAATTTTCAAGACTGTACTATTAAAGTTTAATAGATAATCTCCCTTTGATCTTGTAAATTCTAATTAATTACAGTTGAAAGCACATACTGCACTACAATTTAAACATACTAGAAATTTAACTTATGCTGAAAACTTTTGCATGTCGAATTTTGATTACAGGATTATCCCCCCAATTGAACTTGCAAATCTCACCAAACTATCTGAAGCATGATTACCTAACACAGTATTTCATACACTAAACTTAAATCTATGCACATCTTGTGCAACATCATTTGTTACTGAATTAACTTTCCTTGAAATTGTAAATCTTGTTTGACAAAAACAACTATCTTCAACTGTGAACTTTTTTACTCAGAAACGTTATGGTGTGCTGCTGAAATTTACACGAAATATTTCTTTACTTAGGAAAGTCATAATTGTGCATATTAAATTTTGATGCATATCGCTGGCAAAGATCTTGTTTTGTCAAGGTGTTGGTAGGGTAATAATCACATTTAGAGGTGGGTATTTTTTTTTTTTTTGAATACAACTTGGATGGAATGGTCTTTGAAATGCTTTTTCTTCCAAACTGATTTGGTAATGTTGTCCCCTGATAAATGATTGACCTTTTTTTTTTTCAAATTTTGTAACATTTCATACCTATTTGTCTACAAGCAAATCCAATAAAATCTGACACAGCAAATACTTTAGCTTCACTCACTGGGTCTCCTCTTTTTACCTGTGATAGGAATAAAATTCAAGCATAAACTACCATATTTCTTCTAATAAATGCTCCCCGGAGCTATATATAACATGGTCAGGGAACTTTATGTAGTATGCATTTTCTAATTAAAAAATCCTTCAACTTATGTCTTTGAGGCCCTTTTCCCTTTAATTTGAAATAAATTTCCTCTAAGCAATCATTTGAATGATTGTTTAGAAGAAATTTGCATCAAATTAGAGAAGAAGTCTCAACAAGTTCTTTAAATTCAGGCATTTGAAGTGGGATTTCTTGGTAAAAGTGTAGGGGTGCTACTATTAGGGAGGGCGCTATTATTAGGGGAAATATGGTTAGTTAAAGTTCAAATGCTTGTGTAACCTTTTCATACTCAGATGTCATTGACACCTTTACTGTGAATTTCTAGGAGTAAAACTATTGACAATAAAATGAGGGTAAAAAAAGAGTCTTGTGATATGCTGATATCATCTTCCTAATTTTACCAGAGATTCTTATGAAATATGAATCTCTTATAAAATATGAAAAAGACAATTCAATTTTAAACAATTAAAATTTGTATTAGGATATAGATGTGGTACTTAAGATCTATGGAGAAAATGCCCCCTCCCAAAACAGAAAAGTTATGGTGTCAAAATAGGATATTTTCAGATTTTTGAGGGTCAAAACACAAGCCTCTAAGTTCTGATTACACATATTTGTTATTCAACAAGAAATTTTTGTAAATCATTTATGCCCCCTATAACAGCAGGTCAATAGCCTTAAATTTGTCAATCAAAATAACTCACAAAATATGATGGGTAGAGTTCTTGTGTACTGCACTTCTCAATGAGATCTATCCTCGGTGAAGTTTCATGCTTCTAGCTTGCATACTTTGTGAGATATGCTCTGGACAAAAACTGTTCTATGAACTGACCAACCAACAAGTGCAAATCAATATACCCCCTTTTCTTCAAAATGGGGGCATAATAACAAAACAAGAATAAAGTAACAACCTCATTTCACAGAATATCAAATTAAAATGCAATAGTAAAAGTAATAATTCAAACTTAAACAATAGCACTTATAGGAATGTAATAGCTAGTATGTAACAATATTTTTGAAGAGTCTTTCAATACTACAAATCATAAAAGTTCTCATGAATATTCAATACTCATGAATGAAGTTCATTTGACCAAACTTGACTTAAAGAAAAACACTTACTTCAAAATGATTGTTGAAGGCCACTTGGAGTCTAAGTCTTGCATGATCACAGGTTTCAACCTAAAGAATAATGTATGTTGATTATCATTCTGTGTTATTTTTCACCAGACAGGGCGTGGCTTAGCTGTGATGTAATTTTGCCAGGTTACTTTTCAATATTTCAATATTTTGGATTATTTCAAAGTAAGTTGATTATTACTATTAAGGCATGCAAACAACTGTATCCTATATAACCCAACAGATTAATTTGCTTAGAAATACCAAACTTATGACAGGCATCCAAGTAGCCCGTCTTGCAACATTTGAAACTTGTACTTCAATTATTGTCACAAATAAGTGTTCTATCATTGGAACTTATTTTTTTAATATATTTTGCTGTGGTAATATTTTGAAGAGTTGCTAATCTAAGTGTTAATGAAATGCTTTAAGAGCACCTGCTATCCCCTACCAGTATTAATTTCTACTACAAATGCAATCTGAAGTTGTTTTTCTGATGTCCTGATGGTTTAACTCTATCAACCACCATGTGCACATTGATCAATCAACGAAAACGTGTTTAAACCAATTATGTTATCCTTAAATACCAATGTTTCAGTGTTGAAATTGTAAGGCAAATTCAGATAAATTGGTGTTGGGTCATGTTTATGGTGCTAGAGTTACAGAATGTGTAGACGTAAAGTATGAAAACTAGTCCTTCCTCCACATGATTTTATCCATTTCTCTATGGCAATGCCTGTTGAGTGTATTAAAAAAGTTGCTCATTAACTCCTTAATATTTATTTTTCATCATATGCAAATTTCAATAATTTTTATAAAACAGTTTCCGAGATAAAAAAAAAAAAAGGGTCCACGGACTTCTAGAACACCCTTCGAAGAAAGATAAGGTCTAAAAGTATTTATAGACCAAAAGGGCAATTGCCTAATTACACTGTGTGACTGGCTATGGTGCTTGATGTTTGACACACAAGTCTTACCTCTAATATATCTGTTATAAAATCTGGTCCCAACATTAAACACAGAGACTGCAGAGCATTTGGTTTCTTTGGTTTTCCAGCTGTAATCAAATTACAAATATAAATGGGTATTTGATAAGACATTTCAAATAAGAATATCATATAAAATATTATCTTTGAGAAAAATTCATTTCCAGTTTACCTTAAGGTAGTGGACCCGTAAAAGTTCTGCAATGTTTTGGAAGTAATGAACTTTTACAATGTTAACCAAGGTTTCCTAATGATTTCATTAGGAAACCTTGGTAAACATTGTGTTAGATCAAGAGTTCCGAAATGTTGTGGAACTATAACGGGGTCCACTACCTTAACTAAAACTAATTTGAGCTATAGAAATACATTATTTAGGTTGTCTTTCATCTGTTATCCCTAAAATCTGCAACAGACAAAGAATCACTATTTACATATATTTTAATTTGACCTATTGCTACTTTAAACTTTGTTTCAGTTATACAAAGATGGATTGAGCACCTTAGCATGGATTTCTTGTATTTCTCACACCAGTTGTAACGATAACATCTTTTCAAAACCATCAGTGGCTCATCCCAATTGAGTCTACAATTGTCCATTAAATGGTAAGAAAATATCTATTTTTCTAAATCTAAATTTTCTAAATACTATTCAAAGCTAAAGCTCAAACATACCACTCAAGCTCAGTACGCTGAAGTTTTCATGTGGTCCGAGGATAACTAAATCAGGTCCAAAGACAACTCTGGCTGTTTTATCTACATAATTATTGACTTGTACAGCTGTGTTACTAGGACATCTATATTGTATTACTTTAGACTTATCTCTGCCCTACAATATGAAATTAATATAGACATATAGAATTATTAAAGACATCAGGTTTCCTTTAAGATGCAAAAATCTTTTGCAAACAATTTGAAATGATATCATGCTTTGCACATTTCTGAAAAGCTGGATGGCATTTCTTAAGTGTAGTGCAAATGTTTTGATCCAGGGATAACTAGATTATACCCAAACACAACACTGGCTGTTTGTGATTTGTACTGCTTTGTTACTGGGACATCTATAATACATGACTTTAGACTTATACCGCCCCAGTTATATAGAATGGATATCTGCCTGAGTTATATACAATGAATATATCATAGACTATTTTGTCCAAAAACATCATGAGATATGATGCGGAACTTTTAGATTTTTTTAAATCAGCTTCATGTAATAGTTTTCATATTTTGTTGCTATGTTTTTTACAAGCCAATTACTGCTCTTTTCTTTTATCACATTAAAATTCAAGCATATTGATTTCACTTTGAAACATTTAGCGCTTGAGTACAATTTTTATCTACACAATCAACTTAACCCTTGTCATGCTGAACCCTGAATATTCCTGCTTTGGCAGGAGCTATAGACAAACATCAGCCTGCACATATGTGCAGTCTGATGTTAGTCTACACCACCTGTTTCTCACTTTAAAACCAGAATTGTCAATAGATTTAGATTTTCAAATAAAAATTGACATAAAGTTGGTACTTTCAGTGCTTTTGCCCTTTGATTTGGAGCCGCCGTCATAGCGCAGTTGGTAGCGCGTCGGAATGTCAATCTAGAGTTCGCGGGTTCGATCCCCGACGGCGGCACTCATTCTTTCCGACTATTTGTCTCTCACCAATGGGTTGATAATCGTAGACCTATGTGAGATAGCGGCTGGAGGCTAGGAAAGAATGTGGTGGTTGTACTGGTGATAGAAATACCAGGAAGCCATTGTTAGGTGCTCCAGCCGCCGCGATATAACTGAAATAATGTTGAAAGCGGCGTAAAACCCCATTCAATCAATCAAACCCTTTGATTTGGATAAAAATTTTTAGCCAAAATTTATTCAGCATGACAAGGGTTAATCAACTTACCTTTAGAAAGTTTGGATCCACAGATTGTTCAAAGTACGCCATTTTTCTAATATCACCAGATCCTGTACCTCCACCTTGTCTAGAAAACAAAATTAAGATTGATGCAACCTTATATTCAACAAAGATGAAAGAAACTGGGTAGCAGTGGTTTTAAAATAGTGGAATCATAACAGTTCCACAACATTTCAGAACTCATAATCTTTCACAATTTTAACCATTAGGAAATCATTTAGAAACCTGAAATGGGTTTAAACCTATTTATTTTACATCCATTGGGAAACAAGTTTTTACAACTTAGATTAATCTCTCTCGATTCTGCTTCCTGGAAAGCTCACCAGTACTAACACCTTATGTGTTGGCCAATGAAAGAACCAAGATCCCGGGAATCATACTCAGGACCTTTGGGTCAAGAGGCCAATGCTCTACCACTAGACCATGGACACCACCTCAGGTAACACTATTAAAGTTCATGACTTCTGAAACTTTGAGGAACTTTTATAGGTCCACTACCTTTAATCACACCCTCTCTCTTTTGATGTTATTGATAAAGTGCTCTAGTGTGTCTCTTAGTTTATTGAATTACGATAAATTAGTAAAAAAGCTTGAGCAGCTGATTCGTTCCAAAGGCCTGAATCTAATGATATTATAAGATGAGAATTTAAGGTAGTTAATCCCTAATAGTTCCGTAAACTTTCTGGAGTAATGAACTTTAACAATGTTGACAGAAGTTTCCTAATGAATTTCATTAGGAAACCTTGGTCGACATTGTGAAAGATCATAAGTTACAAAATGTTGTGGAACTATTAAGGTTCCACTACCTTAATTGCGTGTTTCCACCTTTGTATTCTTTGTTTTCTAAAAGAATGAAAGTCGTTTGCTAAAATATTTCTGAAAAGATCATTTACATGAAATTGGGTAGATATTAATCAGTTTGATTCTGTGAAAATGATTTTTAAAGATTCCAAAAAACAATTAGAGAAATGACCACATAAAAGACTCATTTTCACATAATCACAATATTTTTTGTTGACTAATAAACAATCACTAAAGGATCATTCCAGTAAAATCTGGTTGATAACCATCAATTAGATGCTGAGAAAATTCACATAATACAATATATGGAAATTAGCAAAATTGCCCATTAAAGCCTTCTTTTTCATTGGATCAAAAATCCTTAAACAACATTGAAAGAAGGCCACCAAAGGATTATCCCTGTGAAGTTTGGATAAAATTTATCCAGAAGTTTCTCGGGTGAATATTCTTAAAGAAAAAAATCATGACCAGATGCTTGATGGACACATCATCAAGACAATACCTCTAGCGGCCTTTGGTTAGTGGGACTCATAATCAGCCAATCTACATTTTTAAACAAAATTCTTTACTATAAGAAGATAAATTTTAAAATAAAGAGTGAGGAATTTAACATAACTCTGGTATACCTACTTCAGCATTTCTTCTACAATAGGAGTTAAGGGTTTCTCCCAAAGATCTTCATTGGCTTTCAACATGTAGGATTGAGGACCCATTACTGTTCTCACCTGTGAAAAAGAAAATAACTTGATTGTGTCTTCAAATATCAATGTAATCTGGTGGAGGTTGGGAGAATTTATCATGACAAGGCTGTGTGACATCATCATAATTTCTCACTGAGACCAGATAACATTGATATTTTAAGACATTTATAGGTAATCTACGAGGGTAAATCAAAAATTACGTAGACTTTCGTTACAGAAATTTTGATTTCACAGACTTTGAAAAGAAAACTACATTGTTATTAAATTGCGACATTTTTCTTTTTGTCATCTAAATTTGGCTGAAATCCACTTAGTTGGACACCTGTAGCAACCATTCTAAAACATGTAGTCATTCGGTACCGACGCGCGGTAACGACGTCAATATGACGCTACGGTATTGATAACTTCCGTTGAAAGTCAGCACTTTTCAAAATACTCAACTCAACAGCAAAAACAATTTCTGTAGCGCCTATTCATTGGATAAGTACTATTTTTCATATCCATCTGATCCGAAATGACGAACTAAAATGCGTAATGTATCTTTAAGACACTAAACTGATGTTGTATTGTGACAATTACAGATCAAACATCGAGGAGACGTTTTCCATTCTCTGAGTGTCATCCTTCAGAAGCGCTCTCCATTCATAAACAAACATTTTAAACCATTTAAAAATAAGGTATCTGCTTATATTTGTAGATCTTTTAGCATATTTCATCATTTTAACCTCTCAATTATGCTTTCCATAGGTCCAGTAGAACTTTATTATTGCCCGGTTGTCCATTGCTGCGCCGGTGCCGTCATTTCAAAATTCAAAAATTGACGCGTGCCCTTAGACTACCGACTTTTAAATCAAACATACCGAATGGATTATGCTTAGATTTTAAACATCCCTACATATTACGTCAACACGTAAATAGACGAAATTAGGAAGGGTTTGGTCCAAATTGAGGGGACAATTACGGGTAGTAACACTAGGAAGTAACGTTACAGAATGGGTTGCGCCGGTGGCACCTACCCAGGAATATCAAACTTTGAATTTTTTATATCATAGCCATAGCAGTCTCTTATAAATTTAGTATTATGTCAACATTAAATGGTTTGAGACGTTTAAAAAATTTCTTTCAATTCCGTCGGGAAATTCCAAAGTTATAGTAAAAGTCCACGTACTTTTTGATCCACCCTCGTATTTATCATGCAATCATTTTTAGCACTTACTTAAAAAAAATAAAAATCAAAGAACTTCAGGTGAATGTGTATGCTAATTGTTTCTTAAAATAGACAGCCTAATATCATGTTATGTTATCAGACAGGTGATATCAGGTCAATACATACTTCATGGCATGATGAATATATAATACCAAAATAAATTCTATCCTAAAATAGCATTGGGGATGAAACATCTTACAGAAGAACATGTGTTTATGTAATAAAGTAAGATCATTGATGTTTACGTGAAACAGGAATAACCTTGAAGTAATTGGCACAGTCAAGATTTTTAGTTAGAATTTGCAAAGTGAGACAGATATACTAGAAAAAACATTCCCCCATTTCGTCAATGCAGGGCCACAAAACATACATTTCAGTATAAACTGCAAAAGACATTGCATAAATCACTTGAATAATTAGACAATAATAAATGATTAGATAAAAAATGAATGATCGTTTATGCATATAAGACCACATGACTATTATTGAATTTTTTTCTGGTCTCTAAAACAAGGTTTTCTGTTTCATATTATGGTAGTTGAGTGCTGTGAACAAACAAACGCACAAACATTTACAAATTCTTCAAATTTTGAGCCGTTGAAAATTTTGTAGTCTGGAATTGGTTAGAACCCTAATCCTGCTAAATTAAGATTCTAACAATTTGCGTTTTTAGCTCCACTGGCTGAAAGCCACTGGGGCTATTGTCAAGGTGTTGTGTCCGTCGTGCGTCCGTCTGTGTGTCCTGTCGTAAAACTTTTTCTTAAAAAATCTTCTCCTCAGAAACTACTGGATGAATTTCAACCAAACTTCACAGGAATGATCCTTGGGTGACCCTCTTTCAAAGTTGATCAAGAAATTTTGATCCAATGAAAAACATGGATTTAATGGGCGTGGCTAATTTCCAAATATGGTAAAAAATGAATTTTCTCAGATTCTAATCAATGGATACCAATTAAATTTTACATGAATGATCCTTGAGTGACCTTTTATCAGTCTACAAAAAATCATTGTGATTGGATGGAAAATATGCATTTAATGGACGGAGGTCATTTCTCTATATGCTATAAAGTGGAAACTTTGAAAATTTTTTTCTCTGAATGTAACTGATGGATATCAATCAAATTTCATTGGAATGATCCTTGAGTGATCCTTTATCAGTCGACCAAAATTCATTGTGATCAGATGGAAAATATGCATTTTATGGGTGGAGGTCATTTCTCTATATGCTTTATAGTGGAAACTTTGAATATCATTTTTCTCAGAATCTATTGTTTGGATTTCAACCAAATTTCACTTGAATGATCCTTGAGTGACCTTTTATCAGTCTACCAAAAATCATTGTGATCAGATGGAAAATATGCATTTTATGGGCGGAGGTCATTTCTCTCTATGTTATAAAGTGGAAACTTTGAGTATCATTTTTCTCAGAATCTAATTTTTGGATATCAGCCAAATTTCACTTGAATGATCCTTGAATACCTTTTACCAGTCTACCAAAAAATATTGTGATTGGATGGATAATATGTATATTTTATTGGCAGGCCATTTCTCTATATGTTATATAGTTGAAACTTTGAAAATCATTTTCAACATCAGTAGAACCCAAAATATGTAAAAATCTAGTCAAAACTTTTATTGCTTTTACAAGAATTTCAAGCCTGTGGAGCGACTCAAGCCATTCATAGCTTTCTAGTTTATTTTTCAACCAGAGTAGCTAAAGTTTCTCTCTGAGTGATTCTATAGTTGCCAGAGAGTGTAGGCTAAGATGAGACTGCATACATGTGCAGAAAATAGTGATCTTGACATTATACTGTCTTCCATAAATTGCACATGAGAAAAACATGAAAAGGGTTAACCCTTGTCATGCTGAACCCAGAATATTCCTGCTTAAGGCAGAACGTATAGACAAAGATCAGCCTGCACATATGTGCATTCTGATCCTAGTCCATACCCCTTGTTTTACATTTTTAAACAAGAAAAGATTAGGAATCATATTTTCAGAATAAATATTGACCCATAGTAAGGGCATCAGGCACTTTCAGCTCTTTTATTTTAATGTTATTTTGATTTTAAACAAAATATTCAGCATGAAAAGTGTTGAAATTTAAATATTTTTGTTTAAAACCAGTGTTACTGTTAACAACTTACAAGCCCTGTCTGTGTGTCTTGTACATATATACCTTCATTTTTACTCAATGGAATCTGTTTTCTGAAAGAAACAAGATGTGTTTGTGAAACACGAATGCCCCCGTAACAGCATTTATTTTTCAAAGTTTGACCTTGACAGATGACCTTGACCTTGTCACTTGACCTTGACTTTGGTACCAGCGGATGCGGATCACTGAGATCTATCATCATGCCAAACATTAGCTTTGTATCTTGAATAGGCTTGAAGATATTGGCAAGGTTAAGTTTTCGGGTTAAGTTTTCGGACGTTTGACCTTGACAGATGACCTTGACCTTGTCACATGACCTTGACTTTGGTACCAGAGGATGCGGATCATTGAGATCTATCATCATGCCAAACATTAGCTTTGTATCTTGAATAAGCTTGAAGATATTGGCAAGGTTAAGTTTTCGGACAGACAGACAGACAGACAGACGGACGGACGGACGGACAGACAGACAGACGGACAGACAGACAGACGGACAGACAGACAGACAGACGGACATGAGTAAAACAATATGCCCCCGATCTATCGATGCGGGGGCATAAAAATAATTACTGAATTTCAAAAGTCTGTATTTAGACTCAATCCATATATGACAAGGTTCTCTAAAACATTCTCTTTTTTTAGCTCACCTGAGCACAACGTGCTCAAGTGTTGTGCTCAAGTGAGCTATTGTGATCACCTTTTGTCCGGCGTCCGTGCGTCGTCCGTCGGGCGTCGTGCGTCGTCCGTCAACAATTTCTTTAAAGGACATCTCCTCCTCAACTACTAGGCCAATTTTAACCAAACTTGGCAGAAATGTTCCTTTAAGAATTGCTAAAAGAATTGAAATCAGTGAAAAACTCTGGTTGCTAAGGCAACCAAAGTTAAAAATTTAAGAAAATCTTTAAAATTCTTCTTCTTCTGAACCAGCAGCCCTACAGGTTTGAAATTTGGCATGGATGATAAGCTCATAGACCTAATAAAAATAGCTAAAATCATATCTGTTGGGCCACCAGGTGCGGAGCACCAGGGGGGAGGGGGTAGTACCTTGGGTAAATTTTGTAATCTTTAACCTTCTTCTTCTTCTGATCATGAAGGCCTACAGCCTTAAAATTTTGCATTTATGATCACCTCATAGACCTTTATATAAATAGCTAAAATCTAATTTGTAGGGCCACCAGGTGCGGAGCACCAGCGGGGAGGGGTTAGTACTTTGATGAAAATTTTGTAATCTTATGTTTTTCTTCTTCTGAACCAGGAGACCTACAGATTTGAATATTGGCATGGATGATCAGCATATGGACCTTTATAAAAATACCAAAAAATCATGACTGTAGATTCACCAGGTGCGTAGCACCAGGGGGGAGAGGGTAGTACTTTTGTGAAAATTTTGTAATCCTTAACCTTCTTCTTCTTCTGAACCACAAGTCCTACAGACTTGAAAATTGGCATGGAGGATCAGCTCATAGACCTAAATATAAATAGCTATAATCTTATTTGTAGGGCCACCAGGTGCGGAGCACCAAGGGGGAGGAGTACTTTGATGAAAATTTTGTTATCTTTAACCTTTTCCTCTTCTTAACCAGGAGTCCTACAGATTTGAATATTGGCATGGATGATCAGCATATGGACCTTTATAAAAATAGCTAAAATCATGACTGTAGATTCACCAGGTGCGGAGCACCAAGGGGGAGAGGGTAGTACTTTTGTGAAAATTTTGTAATCCTTAACCTTCTTCTTCTGAACCACAAGCCCTACAGACTTGAAAATTGGCATGGAGGATCAGCTCATAGACCTTAATAAAAATAGCTAAAATCAGGACTGTAAAGCCACCAGGTGCGGAGCACCAGGGGGGAGGGGGTAGTACTTTTGTAAAAATTTTGTAACTTTAATCTTCATCTTCTAATGAACCAGGAGCCCTACAGACTTCAATATTGGCATGGATGATAAGCATATGGATCTAAAATAAAATAGCTAAAATCATGAATGTAGAGCCACCAGATGTGGAGCATTAGGGGGCAGGGGATAGTACTTTTGATCAACTTTGAAATCTTTGACCTTATTCTTCTCCTGGATCAGGAACCCTACAGACTTGAAAATTGTCATGGGTGATCAATATATTGACATTAATAAAAATAGCTAAAATCATGACTGTAGGGTCACCAGGTGCTTAGTGTTTTGGGGAGGGGGTAGTACTTTGGATCATTTTTGAAATCTTTAAACTTATTCTAATGAGCCAGGAGTCCTACAGACTTGAAAATTAGCTAAAATCATGATTGTAGAATCACCAGGTGCAGAGCATCTTGGGGGAGGGGGAGTGCTTTGTTGAGAATTTGAATCCCTACAGCCTTTATGTTTGACATGGATTGATCAACTCATTAAAGAAAACTTTAAAAGTCTCAGACTCAGCCTGTATATCTGGCATAGATTATCTGATCACAGACCTTTTATGGAAAAAGCTTAAATAAATAATGTCCAGGGGAGGAGCAGAGGGGGGGGATGATTATTTCAAATGTTATCTGATTGAATAAGTGAAAATCTCTTTTTCTGTGGTTGCATGGACATACCTAGGTAATGAAGCTTTTTTCTCAGGTGAGCGACCCAGGGCCAACGGCCCTCTTGTATGTTTTAGTCCTTTGAAATTCCAAAAACACATCAAATGAAGAAAAAATCAAATCTTTTCATAATTTCCAAATTATTGGGGTGAAATTGATTATTGACATTCCACCAAGAATTCTCAAAATTCCTATGAAAAGCAGAAATCTTTCTCATGCTGTACACAAGTCTTTAGCAAACAGTGTAGACTAAAATCAGCCTGCACAGACATGCATTCTGATCTTAGCCTATACTACTTGCTCATTACCTAGGTATTGTTTAACTAAGTACAGTTTAAACAAGGTAACAAATTTTTACAAGATACGCCTGTCACATGCACTACTCGATGTCTAAGTATGAGAAACAAAGAGAAATAAATAAAACATTAAGCTACATAAAATTATGGTTCTTGAGCACTGCATTCCATAAACATGAGAGGAACATAACTGCCATGTCCAAGTCAACCAGACATAAGATGACAGAGTTTTGCTCCAGTAAAAGTATTAGATGCTGCCCTAACTATTGCTCCCCACAAGGGTGATCAAATAATATTTCCCGTTTTTTGACGGGCTTTTAAAAAGAATGAAATGTCAAAAATTGAATTCTTCGTCAGATCAAAATTTAATTTTACAGGATAAGGGCTAATTGAAGCACACCCACCTTTTCTGTAATATTCTGACATCAATACTGGGTATATACTGTACAGGTCCTCTAATCATCCATCTCTCTCCACACTTTCTCTTTGTCTTTTTACCTGAATCAATATACACATTTCTCATTGTATAAATACCATACAAATCTGGCCAATATTCCCAGCCATTAAGCAAAATTTGAGGGGTCAACGCAACACTATTGTAAGTGCCTATAAATATAATGCACTTACAAAAGTGTTGCCCTGACACCTTAAAATGCATTTTTATTTGCAGTCTTACTACGGCATTTGTGGAAAATATTTTTAAACTAGAGGTGTCACCTGCACTTTGTCCCAATATAAGTCAATATTAGCACCATCAGTGTATAATATATTTGAGACGAAAAATAATTCTGGTAACATGTTTTTTGAGTCCAGAAACATTTATTTTTACAAAGTTCAATTGTGACCTTGATCTTTCACCTTGAAAGGCTCCAAAATGGTACATCCTTTGGTCATGGGCAATAATTGTACAAAGTTTCATTATTGTTGGTCACTTGGTTCTTGAGTTAGAGTCCAGAAACAGTCTCCATACAAAGATCAAACATGACCTTGACCTTTGACTTTCATGATCCTAAAGCAATAGGGCATATTCTTTGGTCATAGGCAACAATTGTATGAAATTTCATGAATGTAGGTTCCTAAGTTAGATTAGGGAAATGAAATGGTCTGTAGACAGATGGACAGACAGACAGACATGGTGAAATCAAATCCCACTCTACCTTGTGTGTGTATGGGGGGGAGGTTTATAACAACATACAGATGTTCTAAACCCACACTAAGAATTCTCTTCTACTGTATGTCTTTTCATTTTTCATAATAAAAAGAACTTATTAACTGATTGAACAAGCAAAATTAAGAATATCTATAAATTTAAGTTCAATAAATGAATAACAAATAGTATTCTCTTGCTAGAATCTCCTATTGCACTGAAGATGCAAAATTAAAAAGATGCAAATGATATTTGATTTTGAATACTTCAAGAAATATAACATTTGCTTGCCAACTCCTATGATTGCCAGTAAAGCAGTTTGTCTTTGATTTAAAAGAAATGCAAAATATAAGTGACATAAAAATAAAGCTTACATTTACAGAGTTTGACATTAAGGGGAGTCCTGGAGTCGGAGACACCTTATTGACCAGTTGGGACTCCTTCTATTTGCAAACAAGAGCTTCACAGAGCGGCGCATATACGCCCGATTGGGCTTGTCAGTAACCTTGGCTTGTCAGTAACATGAGCTTGAATGATAGCTAGAAAAATTGCAGACAGACAGACAGACAACTGGTGCCATAACATAGTATGACCCTTTGAGTGTAAATTGAAAATGGTTTTATGCACAACTATACGCCAAGCAGTCATTTTGCAAGTTTCAGTTTATTCCAATTCAAAGTGTGACCAGGTGCTCATAAAAGAAATATAGTGAAAATCAAACAATTCAAGGGCAGATAATACAAGAAAGGCCCAAGCTTTTTGAATTTCTGAAGACTTATGTTCAACCAAATATCAGGGTTACATTGTGGCAAGATTCATTTCAATCCAATCAAATTTGTAGGAGTTTGCACACACACAAAAAAAAATCTGTAATTTTAAACTATTTTATTGTGAAGTAAAGCGCAGATTAATCAGGAACTACTTAACATGTGAAAATTATTTAGTCCTAAGCACAAATAGACAACCTACAGAGTCATTGTGGCAAGTTTCCTTTTATTCACATCCAAAATGTAGGAGAAAGTGAGCTGACATTTTTTTTTTTTTTTTTCATTCAACTCAAGGGCAGATAATTCAAGATTTCTCAAGAATGACTGGAGCATTTTGAATTGAAAAGTCTTATGCACAACTAGACATCATAGAGAGTAATTGTGTTTTGTTTCCCTTCAGTGCAATTGGCTTTTTGGAGGAGTTCTGGGCACAAAATATAGTGATCAAAATATAGTGATTAACGTTAAATTCAAGGGCAGATAATTCAAGATTTCTCAAGAATGACTGGGGCGATTTGAATTTCAAAGGTCTTATGCACAACCAGATATCATAGGGAGTAATTGCATTTAGTTTCAGCTCATTCCCATGGATAGTTTAGGAGGAGGAGCGCACACAAAAAACAGTGACTTTTGTTAAATTCAAGGGCAGATAATTAAAGATTTTTCAGGAATGACTGGAGCGATTTTAATTTCAAAGGTCTTATGCACAACTAGACATGATAGAGAGTAATTGTGCCAAGTTTCAGCTCAATCCCATGGATAGTTTAGGATGAGTTGCTCACGAAAAAATTGCTAACGGATGGACAGACAGACGGACGGACAGACGGATGGACAGACAGACAGACAACTAGGGCCATAACATAATACGACCCTTCGGGCGTATAATAAGGAGTCTGATGGACTACAAGGGTCATATGAGAATAATTTGAAAAACATTTGCACAGAGCAGTGTCTGTAGATCTTTTTACTACAAAAGTTGTAGAAGAAATATTTGCTTGCAATCTGTAGTGTTGAGAAAAAAACTCTTCTTTGAAAGAACATCATGGCTTATAACAAGCAATTTCTTTTTTTCCATAATGTTCTTCCATTATGAAAGTTTCAGACTCCTAACTTTGAGGTTAGACTCCTTGATTTCATGTGTTAGGAGTCCAATTGACTCCTTAATCTCAGGAAATAGTGTCAACCCCTGCATTTAACCACTTAAAATCATAAGAGGGCTGACCAAAAAGTCATAGATTACCATTTGTATCTGAATCATCAAAATCCTGGATAGCTTGTAATACAACAGCTTCATCATCTTCTAGTATATGACTGTTCTGTATTCCCTTCTCTAGGGTTTCACCTAGTGGAAAAAAGGATAATTTATCAATCATAAGAGGGCTGGTCAAAAACATCCTAGTTTACCACAACTATCTGAATCAATAGTATTCCCTTCTCTAGTGTCTTACCTAGAGAGATTGAAATCATAAATAAATAAAAAGAGGGCTGACTAAAAACATCAAAGTATATGACTGTTCTGTATTCCCTTCTCTAGGGTTTCACCTAGAGAAAAAAGAGAATTTATCAATCATAAGAGGGCTGGTCAAAAACATCCTGGCTTACAACTACTATCTGAATCAATAAAGTCTTGGATAGCTTGTAATACTATAGCTTCATCATCTTGTAGTATTTGAATGTTCCAGGGTTAGTGTTTGAAATAGAGGAGTCATTGACTCCTTAACCATGATATTCTGGGAGTTAAAACACATTCCTAAGGGGTCAAAACAACAGAAAAGGCAAATTGTGTATAGAATGCTGCAGGATTCAGTGTAAATTGACCTTTTGTTGAAATAATGAATGGAGAAAAATTATCATCAGAAATGTTAATAGTATACAAGATACATCGTTGAAAATTACAGTGATAAAACTCAGCTTTGACATCCTAGAATTATCTCTCAAGGGGGTAAAAATGACCCCCTTGGGAGTAATTTCTAAGGGACGAAAAGGTTATATAGGTTATTTTCAAAGTTTTGGGGGGTCAAAACCCTTGTTTAAAGGTCAAACACATGCCATATGTCCTGTATTCCTTCTTCAAAGGTGTTGCCTAGGGTAATATAAAACACTAAAACAGCAATATAATACACTTGTCTCTTAAGAGTAAACAGTCTAATATGATCAAACTTCAATAAAAATCACAATTACTTTATCTGTCACCAAGAGGCCTAATAGCCTCCATCAGCCCTTTTTATCTTTAAACTTTACAAATATCCCTCGGATTACATCTCATATCATATTTTTCATGAAATCACAAGGATATTTTTAGATAAATGACGTGATGAGGTTATTTAAAGAAGCTTGCATTTCTATTAGAAACATCCACGAAAACAAGGCAAATAGAGGTTATAAGATAACTTATTACATACTTTGTGTATTGTATCAAAAACATCTTACTCTGTTGTATGAATTCGCAGCGTGTGGACAATTATCAATACTGTCCTTAGTAAATCACTGAATAGATGAGGAACAAAAGCTCAAGTCAATGGCTTAGCATGAAACAGTTATAATTGCCTATATGTTTATACCCAGTTACAACTTTCACACTGAGCCATTGAAATATTACCTGGGTGTAAAAAGAAAGAACAACATCCAACCCTGAGTTGTCGTTTACCGAGCTGCGGTTTGAAGTTCTTGTTGACTGGATCTAACACTACACAGTATTGATTGTGTTTTAATACCGTCTTCCTCTCATTGGATACTACTTCCTAGAACAAAATAAGTGGCAGAGATCGATTTGGGCTCAGATATTGAGGGATTCTCTCACTTTTCAGCCAGAAATCTCATTGAAACTCGCTTAATGTGAGAAAAATGTAAAGCAAAATGTAATTTATACAATAGCATTGTTAAATATCTTGCAAAAATGCTTCATTTCTCATTAGATTCGGCTAAATGAGATATTTTTGCTCATGATATTCTGAGCTAGAATTATTTCTGAAGTGGCAATATGTGATGTTTTTCATTGACAATATGAAATCAAGGGGTCTGTGCAACAGTATTGTAAGTGCCTATAAATATATAGGCACTTATAATACTGTTGCACTGCCCCCTCGACATGTTTTGACAATGATATCTAATTAATGAATATGGTCTGTGCAAGATCAACTAGACTGTCGCAAAGCAGACTTATACCCCCAAAAATTGCTTGTCTATAATGAAATGCCCTTTTCAATCAAAGTGCAATAACTCGGTCAATATGCAAAATGGGTCATGCACATCATATCTCTGCTTGTAACTGATCACATCAGAGCCAACATTAAAAAGCTTAAGACAAAGCCACGGCTGAGGGACTGATCAACAAGCTGACTCCTATACTATCATATGTACCTTTTTATTTTACATTGCTTGGTAACAAGTTCTAACAACTCAGATCAATCTTGCTTGATTCTACTGCCTGAAATATTTGTATAAGATTTCACTATTGTAGAATTTGTGCTTGGCTGTTTTCAGAGAAAACCCGAGGTATTGCTTTAGCCTTGGTGTTGTCGTCATCATTGTGGTTATGTGAAAACTGACATTTTGTGATATCTCTTGTTCTACTGATGGCATTCATGATCACCATCAAAAGAGCAAATTATACTATCAAGAGGGATAACTCTAGGTGCTTTTTGTGCAAATGATGCCCCTTTTTTACTTAGATTTTTGGGTACCATCCAGTATTTAACAGCTGAGTGTAGGGACCAGTTTGCTTATTTCTGTTTATTTATCATCGCTACCATAGCTTATGTCCATATGAGCAATGTCCGGAGAAGACAGTTAGCTGTTACAGGGAATAGTGCATAGTGCAAGGATACATGACAAAACTACTGCTGTGATCTGCCATGGTTCTTTAACTTGCTTAGACCTTGGTTTCACATCTCATCCAAACGACAATTAGTTTGAAAATCTGTCAACCTTCGGAATCCAACCCATGTGTTCCCCCTTCAATTGTTTTGAAGTCCAGTGCTCTACCAACTGAGCTAACAGCTGATGCTGATAGTAAGCACCCGAAGATGGTTCTCTTGTTTTATATTTCACCCTACCTCTCCCACCACAGGAAAATAGACATCTTGTGTAGCCCCAGTCAGCAACCATTCTTCTCCAGCCAATCTATAATAAATAATCATGTCTTCTATAGGGTTTAAATGTCTAATACTTAATTGGATTGTGCAATCTTGACTGCTAAGAGACAATAAAGGGAAATGAAGTCAGATGGGTTAAGACTTTCAAGTAGAAAATCAGTGTTGCCATGGGGTCACAAAACTGGTATGCTTGTTTTGTCAGAAACACATTGTGAGAAAATTTTGACATTATATTTAAGAAGTCTATGCACAATGACAGATCATATATACATAAATACCCCGGTACCTTTCAACTCCCTGACTATCTATATGTGTAGTTGTAGCTTTCAGTTTGATTCCTGAGTCAACTGTTAATGATTACATTAATACCTTTCAACTCCCTGACTATCTATATGTGTAGTTGTAGCTTTCAGTTTGATTCCTGAGTCAACTGTTAATGATTACATAAATACCTTTCAACTCCCTGACTATCTATATGTGTAGTTGTAGCTTTCAGTTTGATTCCTGAGTCAACTGTTAGGGTCCAGGCTTTCTTCTCATCTTCTACCTACAACATAAAGACAAAGAAATTTCTACAGGACATTTTTATGATGTTTTGGGGCCAAAATTTGTCCCCATTTGCATATTTTCCCCTATTTCACCAACAAACCCCTCTATTGAAAAGCCCATTATCATGGAAAGAGATTTGTTTCATATTTAAACCCAAAAGAATCATTTGAACAGGCTTTTTATATGCCTTTAAAATTGATCATTGTTAAAACAGACATTATAAACAAACAAAAATTATGACTTTTCATTGATTCCATAGGGTTATGAAAATTCTCCTCTAAGTGAATTTTCCCCAATCAGAAAGGACCTACCACCCTTCCCCTTAACCTTAGAAAAAGGCCCTGCATATACATGTACATCACCAGTACCAGTGACTTCAGATTTGTTCTTATGATTAAGATATGTGTGTTGTTGGTTTGAGAGCAAGTCAAATACAATATTTTTGCCTACAGTACCTATGCTTGACTGTATGGTGCTGGATAGTGGATAAACAAGAGGGCCATAGTGGCCCTTAATCGCTCACCTGAATGAACTGTCTAAAGTTTTCAAAAGAAGAGTGAGAAATAGAATAATGAATGACTGAGCTAAACAAAACTGTTGCTTCTATACAACTTGAGAATCCGTTTTTTACAATTTTAAGGTTGACTAACAAGGATTTTTATAATTGATTTCGTGACCTATTTTTTAACCCCAGATGACCGAATTTCAATCTCATCCAAGATTTCATCTAGACAATCATTCTGACCAAATGTCAGGTTGATTGGCCAAAAATTGTGGCCTCCAGAGTCCAAACAAGGTTTTTCTTAGATTTGACCCTGTGACCTAGTTTTTGACCCCAGATGACCCAATTTCAAACTTGTCGCGAGATTTCATCAAGACAATCATTCTGACCAACTTTCAGGTTGATTGAGCAAAAATGTGGCCCCTAGAGTGCATACAAGGTTTTCTTAGATTAGACCCTGTGACCTAGTATTTGACCCCGGTTGACCCAATTTTGATCTCATCCGAGATTTCATTAAGACAATCATTCTGACCAAAATTCAGGTTGATAGGGCAATAAACGCAGCCACAAGAGTGCCTACAAGGTTTTTCTTAGGTTTCACCACTTGACCTAGTTTTTGACCCCAGTTGACCTAATCTTGAACTCGTTCGAGATTTCATTAAGACAATCATTCTGACCAAAATTCAGGTTGATCGGGCAAAAAATGTGGCCTTAAGAGTGCATACAAGGTTTTTCTTAGATTTTACCACGTGACTTAGTTTTTGACCCCAGTTGACCCAATTTCAAACTCATCCGAGATTTCATCAAGACAATCATTCTGACCAAATTTCAGGTTGATCGGGCAAAAAATGTGGCCTTTAGAGTGCATACAAGGTTTTTCTTAGATTTGACCCCGTGACCTAGTTTTTGACCCCAGTTTACCCAATTTCAAACTCGTCCGAGATTTCATCAAGACAATCATTCTGACCAAAATTCAGGTTGATCGGGCAAAAAATGTGGCCCCTAGAGTGCATACAAGGCAAATGTTGACGACGGACATCGCACGACGCACGACGGACATCCACCTAACCACAATAGCTCACCTCAAAAAATTGCATGATTTGCACAAAATGCATCTGAAGTTATCTCCCTTGAAAGTAAGGGTTACTTTTATGAGAATGACCAAATAAAATTGAATGACATTTAATCTTAAAACTCTTTATGAAAATATCTAAATATTGTCTCATTTTAGCATCAAAGAAATGGAATTATCGTTTGAGTAAGATTGATTAAGATTTCATTTCTATGAACAATAATAGCTATATTTTGCCACACGTGAAAATACATCTTTTCTTTTTTATTAAATGACAAGATCTAACAACAAAAGAAACAATTATCCGCTATATCCTTACTTACATGTTCATAAACTCCAGGTAAATAAGCCCCAGGTGTACTCACATACCACTCCTCACCTGTGACTCGCTTTCTAAAAACATAAAATAAATATAGGTGTATTTTCAGCTAAATAAGCCCCAGGTGTACTCACATACCACTCCTCACCTGTGACTTGCTTTCTAAAAACATAAAATTGTTATAGGTGTATTTTCAGGTAAATAAGCTCCAGGTGTACTCACATACCATTCTTTACCTGTCACTCGCTTTCTAAAATCATAAAATTGTTATAGGTGTATTTTCAGGTAAATAAGCTCCAGGTGTACTCACATACCATTCTTCACCTGTAACTTGCTTTCTAAAAACATAAAATTGTTATAGGTGTATTTCCAGGTAAATAAGCTCCAGGTGTGCTCACATACCATTCTTCACCTGTAACTCGCTTTCTAAAGACATAAAATTGTTCCAAGTTTATTTTCAGGTAAATAAGCCCCAGGTGTACTCAAATACCATTCTTCACCTGTCACTCGCTTTCTAAAAACATAAAATTGTTATAGGTGTATTTTCAGGTAAATAAGCCCCAGGTGTACTCACATACCATTCTTTACCTGTCACTCGCTTTTCTTAAAACATAAAATTGTTATAGGTGTATTTTCAGGTAAATAAGCCCCAGGTGTACTCACATACCATTCTTCACCTGTCACTCGCTTTCTAAAAACATAAAATTGTTATAGGTGTATTTTCAGGTAAATAAGCCCCAGGTGTACTCAAATACCATTCTTCACCTGTCACTCGCTTTCTAAAAACATAAAATTGTTATAGGTGTATTTTCAGGTAAATAAGCCCCAGGTGTACTCACATACCATTCTTTACCTGTCACTCGTTTTCTAAAAACATAAAATTGTTATAGGTGTATTTTCAAAACTGAGCTCTGAGGTAGGCGCTGAGTCCATTATCATAGGTATATTGGGTATATTCAAAAAGCCAATGACAGGGATTAAACTTGGTCCCTTCACTTCAATTATGAAAGTATATGTATGAGTAAACCTTAAGATTTAAGATTGGCTAAAACTTTTGCTTGAACATAAATTGCAACTTTTTAACATGTGGTTTTAACCTATTTTATCTATTTCAAAAGAAGGATCACCGCACGAACTTTACCTATACATAAATTACATACTTATTGTTAAACACATAAATGATAGATTTTGATTACTTAATGCTCAAATATACAAAAAATAATTCCTTGTCATGTAATTTGACTTCTACTTACTTCCCTCTTTTGTCTGTGAAGTCCTGTAAAGCCCTGATTCGTAAACATTTCTTGGGTGTGATCACAAATGGTTCAACCAAACATACTATCTCCTACAATAATGTGAATAAAGTAGTGTGTCATAAAAATATTGCTAAAAACATTGTAACTACGTTTTACAAGAAACTTTATCAACCCTTGTCATGCTGATAAAAATCTTGACAAAAATGAATTACAATCAAAGTACTGAAAGCACTGATAGTCAATTGTGAGAAAGTTATTATTTATGAAATACAAATTTTAAACTTTTCAGCTAAAAAAGAACAAGAGGGCCATAGTGGCCCTTAATCGCTCACCTGAATTAACAATCTTAAAATGTTTTTCTAAGATTTGACCCCATGACCTAGTTTTTGACTCCACTTGACCTAATTCCAAACTTGTCCGAGATTTCATCAAGATAATCATTCTGACCAATTTTCAGGTTGATTGGGCTAAAAATATGGCCTCTAGAGTGTCCACAAGGTTTTTCTAAGATTTGACCCCGTGACCTAGTTTTAAACCCCACTTGACCCAATTTCGAATTTGTCCGAGATTTCATCAAGATAATCATTCTGACCAATTTTCAGGTTGATTGGGCTTAAAATATGGCCTCTAAAGTGTCCACAAGGTTTTTTCTAGATTTGACCCCGTGACCTAGATTTTGACCCAATTTCAAAATTGTCCGAGATTTCATGAAGATGATCATTCTGACCAATTTTCAGGTTGATTGGGCCAAAAATATGGCCGCTAGAGTGTCGACAAGGTTTTTCTTAGATTTGACCCCGTGACCTAGTTTTTGACCCCACTTGACCCAATTTCAAACTTGTCCGAGATTTTATCAAGATAATCATTCTGACCAATTTTCAGGTTGATTGGGCTAAAAATATGGCCTCTAGAGTGTCCACAAGATTTTTCTAAGATTTGACCCCATGACCTAGTTTTTTACCCCACTTGACCCAATTTCGAACTTGTCCGAGATTTCATCAAGATAATCATTCTGACCAATTTTCAGGTTGATTGGGCTTAAAATATGGCCTCTGGAGTGTCCACAAGGTTTTTCTAAGATTTGACCCCGTGACCTAGTTTTTGACCCCACTTGACCCAATTTCGAACTTGTCCGAGATTTCATCAAGATAATCATTCTGACCAATTTTCAGGTTGATTGGGCTAAAAATATGGCCTCTCGAGTGTCCACAAGATTTTTCTAAGATTTGACCCCGTGACCTAGTTTTTGACCCCACTTGACCCAATTTCAAACTTGTCCGAGCTTTCATCAAGATAATCATTCTGACCAATTTTCAGGTTGATTGGGCTTAAAATATGGCCTCTGGAGTGTCCACAAGGTTTTTCTAAGATTTGACCCCGTGACCTAGTTTTTGATCCCACTTGACCCAATTTCAAACTTGTCCGAGCTATCATCAAGATAATCATTCTGACCAATTTTCAGGTTGATTGGGCTATAAATATGGCCTCTAGAGTGTCCACAAGATTTTTCGAAGATTTGACCCTGTGACCTAGTTTTTGACCCAACTTGACCCAATTTCGAACTTGTTCGAGATTTCATCAAGATAATCATTCTGACCACTTTTCAGGTTGATAAGGCCAAAAATATGGCCCCAGAGTGTCCACAAGGTTTTTCTAAGATTTGACCCTGTGACCTAGTTTTTGACCCCACTTGACCCAATTTCGAACTTGTCCAAGATTTTATCAAGATAATCATTCTGACCAATTTTCAGGTTGATTGGGCTAAAAATATGGCCTCTAGAGTGTCCACAAGGTAAATGTTGACGACGGACGACGCACGACGCACGACGGACGACGGACATCAAGTAACCCCAAAAGCTCACCTTGAGCACTTCGTGCTCAGGTGAGCTAAAAATCAGGTGGTATTTATTGACTTAGATCAGATTGCACAAATTTGCAGGCTGACCTTTGTCTATACCATATCACATATAATTCCAAAGGGAATAGAATAAACATTTAATTAAAACACTCAGTATTTCAATATCAATTTTTGTTTGTCTATACCTCCTGCCTATTTCTGGCTCAGCTTGGCAAGGGTTAAATGGTAGTTTTTTGGTTGCCCACCAACACAAATATTATATGTTCTTAATTACAAGATGTATATCATTAGACATAAAGTTGTCACAAATGTATTAACCCCTGTTTGACTATGATATTGATTTTCCACAATGTTATCAAAGTTTGTATTTTTAATTCCAGTTAAATTAACAAAAAAATGATAAACACACTGCTTTGATAGACATTTAAACTGCTTTTGATCATTCATACTATTTGATGTCAATCATAATTGTGGGCCATGCTTAGATGACAGCATGCTTGTGAAAATGAATCTTTTGTTGGTCAATCAATGAAAGATAAATCTATCTAATTCTGAAATAAACATAATATCCTCTATGAAGCTTACAGAATTTGGTGACGGATAGAACAAACAGGGTCCATCAATCTGCCATTCTTCTCCCGCAATCCTCTTAACACCGTTATCATCTGTGTGGTCCAGGATGGCGCGTATCTTCAGCGCATGGTTTGCTTGTATAACTGGCTGGGGTTTAATGGCCCCACTATAATCTGTACTTCCTGTTGTAAACCTTTCTGCACCAACCAAAATTTCACCCGGGTAGAGGGGAAATGGTTCCTGTAAAAGATTTAATGGTAACTACTATCAAGGTGTGTGGAATTCTTCTTTCAAATTTAAGGTAGAGAACCCTTGATAGTTTTGCAAGATTTCATAACTCGACATGATCTTTTACAATGTTGACTGAGTTTTCCTCATGAAATCATTAGGAAAAATCGGTTAATACTGTTAAAGTTTATTTCTTCTGACATGATGCTGATCTTTTGCGGGTCCACTACCTTTAAAGCTTTGTCATAGCAAAGTGATAAAAGAGAAATAATTGTAAAAAACTTACAATTTTAAACTTCATCTTTCAAAAAAATTTCTACTCTATTTGTCTTTGAACTGTTTTGAATGTTCTAAATTTGTATTTGTGTAGAACCCTAAACTATTTCTTTATATGAACAGATTTTAGAAAAAAGAACAGTACACAGCATGTATAAAAAATAACCGGGGGAGATACTGAATGTATAGTATTTAACATTATTCATTTACATTTTCAAAATACTTACAGAATGAAAGACAACTTTTGATTGGCCCAATTTTAACTCGCATATTTTACCAGCTACATATTTCCTGAAATATAAAACAAAATTTCATAATTTCAACAAACTGCCTATTATTTCCTCTCTCTCTAGTGAATGATAACATATGCTAGGACCATAAATTGTGGTCCTAACAGATATCATTCACAAGAGAGACAGGCAATTAACTGATTTTAACCACATCTACCCAATTTTACTGCTGGGTGGTCTGGGGCTCTGTCTGTAAAGTGGCCTGCCCAACAACACAAACAGCTTCCAGTGGGAAATAAACCCTTAGCCACTAGATTATGAGTCCAGCACTATCTTTCCCAGAAAAATCTTTCGAATCAATTATGTAGAATCAACCTCCACATTTACTTGAGTAAATAATAGTCTGAGGATTTTGAATGAGTGGTCATGGAATACCAAAATTATTAAACCAGTCATCTATAAATTGATAAAAATAAGGCGACTCTGGTCTAATGGTCAAACACAAGCTTCGGTCAGTTGACCATAAAGTTCTGGAAATCAACACAGTTTTGGGAGGAGTCAAAAAGGTAAAATCAAAATTAAGATAAGTTTATACATAAACTAAATTAATCTATAAATGTTAATGGAGATAGCCTAAAATATTAAAGAATGAATCAACATAAATACTCATAGTATACTCATAGTATAGCATCTTTTGCAAAGCTGAATTATGATTGCAGCTCTCAATCTGAGACAAGACGAGCTTCTTTACTTACGAGACTGGGTTTTTGATGACGCAATAGTGTGCGGGTGGAATGACAATTTTTGGATGTGGTCCTACAACAAGTTTCTCGTTGGAATCAAGTACAAGACTTTTTGGTCCTTCCTCTATGCGAGTAATATTTGTATTCTGCCAATAGAAAGACATTTTTATCTTATTAATATACAAATATTGGTGTGATAACATCCCATTCGATAATTTTTATCATATCACATGGTTATTTTTTTAACAATGACTAAATGCAAATAAAGGTTATAAGATGAATATAATACGTACTTAGTGTATTGAATGAAAAAATATTTAGTTTTGACTTATGATTATCTATAGATTTGAAATCATTGAAAGGAAGAAAATGCTGAAATCTAGCATTCATTCCTATTTTCTCAATACTTTGGATGTAGTAATATAAAAATTTTGCCTTACATTTAAAGTAACATTAATTTTGTTGTTTCATGAAAGGTCCTTTCATTTTTGACCATTCCAAAACATTGGTAAAAGGATCAAAGAAAAAATTGGAGGAAAATTCAAAACTCTTTTAGATGTTAATGCTTCTTTGTTCTCAATCTTTTCCTAGCTGTTATATAAGTGGTCTGTTGCTTAGAACTTTGAATTTGCATTTGTCTAAAAAGAATTAAAGTTATCGGTGTTTGGATGTATTGTCAATGAAAAAATAAGCATTTATTGAGATATTTCCAGCTAAACTAAAATGCATTGGCCATTCGGAATGGCACATAAGATCATTGGGAATGGTAGATATGGAGATTGGGAAACAGTCTGTACTAGAATTTGGAAGAGCCTGTAGTAATTGGGAAAGGTATCTTTTACCGGTACTAGTTAAAGAAGGAAAAAAACCTGGAACAATACACATTTATGAGAGCTTGCAGAAAGCTAAGTAGTACAAGAGGTTCCAGGTTTGAGCCCTAGACTGGCTTTATGTTTTTCTCTCACATTTAATGGCCAACATGGGGCCATGACTACCTTGCTGATATGAAAAAAAAGGTGTATTAATTGACATAAATCTCTGAATAATACTGGTGTTATGAAATTCAAGCATTATTTTTACAAATACAATATAATTAAATCTCCATTCAGTCTTGATGAAATTTGCGAATGCATCAGCATTCAGAATCAGTAAAAACTTCACATATTCATCCAATGATTCGATTCAATATCATCAAAACACAAAATAATATCTTTAAAATAGTAAAAATAAATTTAGTAAATCATTACTTAATCATTTGTATAAAACTTATACATATATTATGCAATATAATATACCCTACTTTAGACTCTATATGAAGGCCGAGTTGACCAGGTCTAGAGTTATGTTCTGGCAATAGCATTTATATTGCTACATCTATATTTATGGTAACATTACGGTACAATGGTCGAGTTGACTGATCCAAATGGCTGAAAAGGTACCGGCTGAAAACGCCCTACAGCTTCAATGAACGTATAACGGACTGCATTTCTGTCACTCATTAATATGTTTCCATACAGTGAACTACCAGGCTGCCTTCTAGCAATCTCTCGTAAATGTATGTCTAAGTTAAATCCGCGACATGATTGTCGCGAAAAAAATAAGTTAACTGTTTTGACCTTAATTGTATCGCACTTTGCTCAAATTCCAATCCAAATAAACTATAAACAAAAATACTTACCAGGTCAAGTACATGTACAAACTGTAACGGAGCGATTCCAATGATCGAGTTCATGTTGTAATTAAGCTGTTGTCGCAGAAATGTGAGTTAAAGTTAAGGAATTCCAAAGTAAACAAATCGCTGTCAAATCTGCCGATTGACGTCACTTATGATGACTTCCGGTTTCAACTTCACAGGTAAAAAGTTTTCTTCGTGGGCAAAATGGTCAAATGACGATTAACTTTGTGTGTCGGATATTAATAAATATGACTTTTGCTGTGATTAATGATATAGGTAACTTTGCCATACATTTCGCAATTCAACTTCTTGAAATACTACTCTCGTACTTTGATTTTGTTCTAATTATAGCTTCCACGTGACCGTCTAAAATCGAGGGAAATCTATTCATACTCTCAGTCATTCTTCACTTCGCTCTTTCACTCTCTTTGTCGGATAGGATTATTCTTTTCTTAAAAGATTTTTTTGTCAAAGATCTATTAACTTTGGCCATCAATTGTTCATGAGAAAACTATGGTGGCATATTTCTACCGCGAATTACTAGATATCAGTATGCAAGCCATATTTATGCAACGTTAGTCAAACATGTCTTTCGTGTAGAAAATATTCAAAATTAGGAGACATTTGATGTTCTTTGGTGACAATAAAAACTTGACTCGAACGCTATTTAAAAAAGGGGAAAACTTGCCAATGAAATTTTGCAAAAAGTAAAATGTTTTCTATTCCTTCTGTTTCTAATTTCGTGAGTTGGTTTCCGTGATAAAACAGCCAAACAGTTATCGGCTTTCGGTGGCAATTTTCGTAGTTAAAGCCTCGACTGAGGATTCACTCTCAAATTCGAGAACAAAAAGTGCTATCTATCTATACATACATACTGCCTAACTCCTCTTTCGGGTATTACTGGCAGGTGACTCATTCTAGATGTTATCAATTTTCTGAGAGAAATTCGAGAGGCAGTGGAATCCCCCTTTTTAAGGGTTTTCATCCACTGCTACCCATTTACAGCTGTATTAAGTTTCTTGCCAGAGGAAACACCTCGCTGTGACCAGGACTCGAACTCCTGACCTTCGGATCAGTAGATCGACGCTCTAACCACTGAGCTATCGAGGCAGTCAAATGCAGTAATAATTGCACTCTGCCATTAATGTTTTTTACGGTTACCGTCATCAGCTGTCACAGTGAACATTTTAATTTTACAGCGGAAAGTTCGTACATGGCGGCCGTGACGACAGATATTACCGACGTTAACTTTTGTCACGCTAACGCCAATGCGAACGACGCCAAGGCGAAAGCTATACCTCGGATTTTCCCTGAAAACAGCAGAGCTAAAAATGATACAAGCTACGTTACACCGCATCAGATCAAACGAAATACATTTTTATGCAGCATCGCTTTAATTTTCCATCTCCAAGTTATTTCAGATTGATCAGGTAGTAGAAAGTGTGTTACTTCTTAACTACAAGTGCTCTTTAAGGCAGTCGACCCATTGTAGTTCCGAAACGTTTCAGATATCATGAACTTAAACAGTGTTAAAAGAGGTTTCCTAATGATTTCACTAGGAAACCTGGGTTGACATTGTGAAAGATCACGAGTTCATAAATGTTACAGAACTATTATGGGTCCACTGTCTTAAGATATTTTTGGTCACTCAATTTGACATGGAAAGAGAAAAAAAACTTGACGACAGAGCCCGGGAAGTTATTCTTTATACCGTATTTATTCTAATAATAGTAATAGCCCGACTATTTTAAGAAATGAAAGTGGGGATCGGTCATTTTACGAAGCATTTTTGAAACTTGTATAACATAACGTTGACTGAAACGGAAAATCACCGTGTCTATTTGCGTGGGGTATATTAAAAAAAGATGTCACAATTTATTAGAAGATGTATTCTCCAACAAAAGAGATACAAGCACACACTCGAAAGCAATCTTGTTTTGAACTTTTTGAAATAAGAAATTCAAAGGCTATAATCTCTAGACTGCATCAGGTAAGCCTAGTTTACATTTGCCACGGTCGCCGTACGATATCGCAGCCTCCGATTTCTTGTATGATGATTTTCGACATCGCACGATTTTATTTTCTACGGCGTATGTGGTCACAAAATCGTGCGGTGTCAGCACGGGCTGTCATAGAATTATTACGAGAATCATTGAGGTGTCTGTGCGGCGATCGCAAGGTAGTCGTGCGATCCCCGCACGGAGATCGTACGATTTGTAAACTGTTTACACTGTATACCGTGCCGCCTCTGACGATCATCGTACGGTACCCGTAGGATGATCCTTTCAGGATTTATGGGCATAACATCGCACGGTTGCCGTGCGATGTCCGTGCGGTGATCTTGCGATGCCTCCGCGACGAGTCTACGGGCTACGGTCTCCGTGCGGTCTTGCGATTTTTAAAAACTTGTATAACTATTTTTTATATAAAATCGCAAGGGTCTACGGCACCCGTAAAGCCGTTCGATGATCGCACGGATACCGTGTGCTTCCGCATGGGCACCACACGATTTTTGGATTACGACGAGTTACGGGTGCCATACGGGCTCCGTAAGCCAAATGTAAACAAGGCTTTATGCCTTCCTTTTTCTTCTTTTTACAATAAATCTAAATTTAGGCTACTACTTACGGGACCACTAAAAAGCGGTCGTGAAAGAGAATGATTGCTTGTACATGGCGTTTTAAATAAGAAATATAATTTTGATAGAATTGGCCTATTTATTTTGATTTTCCTAATAATACTGTGTTGTAACCACATATTCGAATCACCTCTATGAGGCGATTCTGTTGAGTTTATAGAATATAGAATTCGTTTACGATCCATTACTTTGTCAGATATTTTGATTTAAGTTATCCGAAAACTTTAGAAGCAATTTCTAGTCTCATAGGCTCTTAAATCCGGGCACCTTCCAGTGGAAAATATTGCTTATTAAACCCTCTAACCACGAACATAGAAAAAATAAACGTCCGTCCGACTTGTCACGATTTTTAGCTCACCTGAGCACGAAGTACTCAATGTGAGCTTTTGTGACCGTCCAATGTCCGTCCTCCTTAGTTTCTTTCTTTCATCTTCTCCTCCCAAACCAGTTGGCCAATCTTGATGAAACTTGGCAAAGCTGTTCTTGGGTCAAGCTCAACCAAAGTTGTTCAAATAAATGAAATCTATCCTTAACTCTCCCTTGACCCTAAACAAAAAGAGTGAAAATAGGAAAATCTTCAAAAATCTTGTCTGAAACTAGAGGACAGACGGCTTTCATATTGGTATGTAGCATCATTTAGTGGACCTCTTCCAAGTTTGTTCATATCAAGACCCTGGGGTCGTTTATGGGCACCATCCGGGCGCATCACTTTTTAGCTCACCTGAGCACGACCATAATATCGTAACTACGACTTTAGCTGGAATTAGGTTGTTTTGTTGACAAAACCTTTTCCGCCTGTGGTAACCATATATCTGTTTAATAGGCCTTAACATGTAAATTTACAGAAGCGTTTTTTTTCGAGGCTTTCGTGGGTAGTAACAATCCGCGAATTTTAATAGCCTCGAAAAAGTCTGATTTTACGAAACCGCGAACATTTCTAGCCGCGAACTTTTCTAGGTTTACAGTATTTTAAGCATAAATATGGTATCTTTACCTGTTTACGGGTAGACGGTCTACATACAGTAAAAAGGTAAGATGGTTTATAATACATTTTGTACTTATTTTTAGATTTTACTGTGTAGAATAAGATCGAGAATTTATTTAAATCGATTCAGGGGGACATTTAATTGGACACTACTTGTGTATTATGCTGTATTATAAATGGACACATTAACTCTGGTATGTGGTATTTTTGCTTTCTAAAATGAGTATTTTAATTTGGTAATGTGATTTATATTTGACCTGCGTTCAGGAAGCTAAAACGTTTGCAAACGTTTAGAAATAGTGCCCTGTCTTGCACGTAAGTAGAAGAACATGTTCAAAGTGGGAACTATTTGTTCATCGTTTGGCAAACGTCTTCAACTCAAACCCGGTCTACGAAGTCGGCGAAAGTGAACCCTCGTCTGAGCGTCACGTGATTTGAATATAATTGTAGTTACAAATTGTCACTCAGCATTAATTTCGTTTACGGTATTTACATCTTCGCAAGCCAAGGGTTCTTACTCCACTATGTTCCTTACGAACGTACACATCTTCGCAAGCCAAGGGTTCTTACTCCACTATGTTCCTTACGAACGTACACATCTTCGCAAGCCAAGGGTTCTTACTCCACTATGTTCCTTACGAACGTACACATCTTCGCAAGCCAAGGGTTCTAACTCCACTATGTTCCTTACGAACGTACACATCTTCGCAAGCCAAGGGTTCTAACTCCACTATGTTCCTTACGAACGTACACATCTTTGTAAGCCAAGGGTTCTAACTCCACTATGTTCCTTACGAACGCACACATCTTCGCAAGCCAAGGGTTCTAACTCCACTATGTTCCTTACGAACGTACACATCTTCGCAAGCCAAGGGTTCTAACTCTAGTTAGAATCCTTGGCTTGCGAAGATGCGGTGGAGTTAGAACCCTTGGCTTGCGAAGATACGGTAATTACGACTGGCTGCCAAACTATACCACTGAACGACATTTTTTTTGTAGGAGAAATCAAACGACGTTGGTCCGGATCGATATTTTTTCCAAATAGAACGAATGGCGCTTCACGTTTTTCATATATTTGTGAACCAAATATTAGCGAGGTTAAAGTTTTTTGGTTTAAGTTTTTGGTTAAATTTTTCTAAGGCCATATACGATCAAAATGTCAAGGACCTTTGTAACCAGTGAAAGCCTATCACCTATTGACTATGTTTATGAAGTAATGATGTCCCTTGGTAAAATCATTCAAAAAATATAAGCTAGGTTAAAGTTTTTTGGTTAAAGTTTTTCTAAGTCCATAAAAGGTCAAGGTCAAAATGTCAAGGCACTTGGTCTCTGGTGAAAGCATATTAGGTGGTGAGTGCATATATGAAGTAATGATGTCCCTTGTAAAGCATTCAGAAAAAATAAGCAAAGTTAAAGATTTTTAGTTAAAGTTTTTTTTAAGGGTCAAGATTACTGTCTCAAGGTAATTTTGACATGGGTGCTTGTCTTAAATGAAAGCCTATACCATAATGAGAGTTAATGTAAAACATGAAACCTATATGAATCAAAGCACTGAAAGTACTGATGGTGAACGAACCTGATGGCATTCTAGAATTATATATTGAATTCAATTAGAAAAGAGAAGCTATGAATGTAAAAATAATTAAAAAAAAGGGGGAGGGAGGAATTGTCTTGACAAAATTTCCGTTATTCGGAAATTTCAATGCAAATTCAAAGAAAGGGAAAGATGGGGAAAATCCTGTTAGAAAAATATTTGTTAGAATATGAGTTGTTACTCTGTGAAAATTTCTTTTACACACTTGAAATAGGTACATTTATTAATAAAACATAAATGGAGAGAATGATTTAATCCTATCTAAAACTGTCTTCAACCTATATCCAATGGTGTTTGTTTTTACAAAAGTAATTTTTATCATGTTTAAGCAAATTTCAAGTACATTTGTTGTATTTGTTTTAACTTTTTTTTATCTATCTTTGTTTCTTCTCAGAGGATAAAAAGGTCTTTGAGTACCAACCAAAGAAACACCTATGAATATCAGTCAGTCCTGAAATGTACTCATTGTTTAAAGTTATGATTTGTTAACTTATTAATAGTATTTTGAACCATAACCTGAGAGATTCATTTTGATCATATCTGAAGCCAAAACCACTTCCGTGGTTGACACTTATGTCGTTATTCAATTTTATAACTCTGCAGGATGAGAAATATTTAGGTATAGGTTAAAGTGTGTATTTCCGTTTATTTATTGTCTCTACCGTAGCATATGCCCATATGAGCGACGCCCCCGGAAGACGGTTAGTTGTTACGGGGGATAGTGCAAGGATACATGACGAATCTACTGCTGAGATCCGCCATGGTTCATTAACGTGCTCGGTGTAAAGCACCGTCTCACGGGGCCTCGGTTTAACGTCTAATCCGAAAGACAAGTAGTTTTTGTTAGTGTACCAGCCCGGGAACCGAACCCACGCGGTCGAACTTCAATGGTTTTGAAGTCCGGTGCTCTACCAACTGAGCTAATCGTGCTGGTCGTATAGGTTAAAGTGTATGTTTGTAGGATTTAGGTCCCTCCGTGCTCTAGGCATATATGGTAAGGACCATGAGAGAGAAAGAAGCGGATACGAGGAGATCCGGGTTCATACGCCCCTAGCTCTTCTACGAAAAGACCTCCTTGGTTCTTTATTGTGCCCAGTGTAAAGCACCGATACTCGCGAAGCTACCTCTGGGTTTTTTACCAGTTCACTTCTAGTTGAAAATTCCTGCCTGGGTTGGGATTCGAGTATAGGTTAAAGGAGGTCTAGTGCCTTATTAGTATAATAAATAGATAATTTCTGTTTAAGGTTTAGAAATTAAAGTACATGTATAACTTTTTATGTTAAATAATTGCTTCATAGTAAATTGCATTCTTACAGTCTTTATAAATATTATTTTTGTAACGTAATTTCCACGTCAAAAGCGAATAAGAATCTTATTTAAGAAGTTTATTTTTTTAAAGGGAGGTAATAATTGCATGAACAAATAGTTTAAGTTTAATACCCTGTTTTTTTCCTCCCGACTTTCCTCCCAATAAGAAATTAGAATCTTTACAATTGTCGGTTTATTTTTTGCACGAGAACCTATTGTTTACATTCAAGAGTTTGGATGCTTGTAAAATCACTCACTATAGATATCTTATTACAGTATTGCGGCTGATAGACTTTTCTTCTCGGAGCTAGTTTTTTCTTAAACTGTAGTTAACCAATTCTAAACGTATTTTGGAAAGGATGGAACCAGTTTTTATTCATCGATTAAGATTTTTATGATTTCTGTAAAAAACGCAATGGCTTTTCCGAATAATTTAACAACTAAACCCGCCTGTCGAATTGTAAACAAGTGCATGACGGATCTGGTCCCCCCTTGACCACGGCAATATATACTCGTCAATTGGAGTGGTATCTAGGGTTGAATATTTAGCTATCATTTATTTAATTTTCAAATAGAATTTTGAATTGATATGGTTTTACAGATTGAAATGAAACACGAATGCCCCCGGAACAGCATTTATTTAAAGTTTGACCTTGACAGATGACCTTGACCTTGTCACATGACCTTGACCTTGTCACATGACCTTGACTTTGGTGTACAGCTTTGTATGTCAAATACTTTTGGAGAAAAGGCAAAGGTTAAGTTTTAGGGTTAAGTTTTCGGACAGACGGACGGACAGACGTACGGACGGACAGACAGACGGACGGACAGACGGATAGATAGACAGACAGACAGACGGACATGAGTAAAACAATATGCCCCCGATCTCTCGATACGGGGGCATAAAAATGCAAAGTAGAATGGCCCCAATGAAATATCTCCCGTGCCTGTCGCATTTGGTATTCGGCAATATTCGCTTCTGAGATAGACGAATACGAAACGTTTTCGCTGGGAATAAGCCCTACTTCAGCCAACGCAATTTCACGGAAAAATCTTAATAGCGACGTTCACCCCTATTCAAATAAAAGATACAAGAAAGGTTGTACATGTAAAACACATATCGAATCATTCTTAAAACCCGTCTCGAGACTGACTGTCGCTAGTTGAAAAGTTATGTAAAACCGCGTTCTAATGACACAAGGTGTCTTGATGTGTCATTCGTCTCAACTCGGCCGATTCCTGTAACCTACATTTAACTCGGAGCCGTCGGAGATCGCCCGAGTATTGCCGATTGTAAGTTCAAGAGGACATGACCTAGATAAACACGTATTTCCGGCTAATTACTACAAGTTGCACCAGCGAAGGCTTGGGTCAAAAACATAGTATCTGTCTCTTCGGTGCTTAGACGCAAACTTTGTTTTTGCTTTAAACTTTCGACAAGCTTACGCCGATCAAAAATTCCCTTGATAAACATTGCAAGATCATATTGTGTTTTTCAAGGCGAATTTTGATTATCTTCACTTGATAAAGAAAACTAGAAACACGCCATTAAAGAAATAAAAAGTGATTTTGCTGAGAAAAATGTTGTAAGATACTAAATTGAATTTTAAGAGGCGCTACTTTATTTCAAATGTATTAACATCCAACATGATTTTCCTGACATGGTATATAACACTGGTGAACGACGTTCGTTCACCAATAAAATTGATGAAATAAAAAAAAAGCAAAAAAACCCAAAACTTTAACCTAATGTGGACGCCGACACTGACGCCGACGCCGCCATCCGTCGGTGTGACAATAGCTCTTCCTAGACCTTTGTCCCGGGCGAGCTAAAAACAATGTTTTGCAGAAAAATATGGTCGGTTACATACTTAATAAACCATTATCCATTGCACATAAACCATTGCACGGATAAGATTTTGAGGGTTTGAAAACACCAGAAAGTTTTAACCCTTTTTCACCAAAAATGGTTGAACTAATTTTGCAACTTTTTTATACATGAAAATTTTGATCAACATAGTTATCCGAAGTGAAAATTCGTCCTGACCTATAGGAAAGCAATGTGTACTTCCGGTCTAAGTGAATAATTCAATTAGTCAATCGAATTGGGACAAAACATAGCTTTAAAGACTGCTCATCTCAAGTAGAGTAAAACATCGATAGTCCGTAGCGCTAGGGTGTGGGACTTTATACGAACTAAAAATGGTACGAACCAAACGGAGTCAAGTGATGGGGAGTTTCTAAAGGATCGGAATCGGCCATTACTAGCTAGTTCTTCATTTAAAAAGCATTTACCTTGATATTATTGAACAAATAATCATTTTGGTTCCCAAATGTCACAAGCAAGATGAACAATTATTGCTTTTGGCGAGAAAATATGAGTAGGTGTCTACGTGGAACGTTTACCTCGTTCAGCCTAACATTGCACCCTGTTCTCTTGTTTAACAATGAAACAAAATTATGGAAACTTTGTCTTTTTTTCAATTCAGAGATAGGCGAAAGCACGTATGAAAGGTCTTCAGATGACAGAAGCGGCTGGCTAGGCACATTAAGAACTGATAAAGGAGACCAAAAGAGAGACTCCCGTATGAAAAAGGGTTCATCTTGATGACGCCATAAAACTTCGAGGAAAGAAAAAAAAGAAAGCTATTGTTATTGTAATTCAACGGAAACAACAACTTGACATTTACAAAAATGTTGTTAATCTATTTCATGCTTTCGATATATGGACTATGTCAAGGACGTAAGAATGTGTTGTTTCTGGTGTCTGACGACATGCGGCCACAGCTGAACTGTTACAGTGGTGGAGACTTTCCTTCGACGGTACATCCGTACATGCACACCCCGAACTTAGATAACCTGGCCAAGAAAAGCCTACTCCTCAAACGCGCTTACACACAACAAGCGGTGTGTTCACCCAGCCGGACTTCGCTCCTTACTGGACGCCGCCCTGACACTACGCATGTCTATAACCTCGTCGACTACTTCCGGAAGGTCGGCGGAAATTACACCACACTTCCGGAATATTTCAAATTTCATGGCTACCAAACCATCGGCATGGGTAAAATATTTCATCCTGGTAAAGCTTCCGGCTATGATGATCCGGTGTCGTGGTCTGAACCATATTTTCATGGAAAACACAATCACGAAAGCCAAAAGAACAGTTGGAAAGCCGTTCCCGATGACCTATTAAAGAAATCACCTTTAGTTGATCAACAACTTCTAGAACATGCGAAGAAAACTTTACGTCGTGTGTCTCAAAGTGATAAACCATTTTTCGTTGCAGTAGGTTTCCATAAACCACATTTACCGTTTGTCTTTCCAAAGTCGTTCTTGCAATATTATCCTAAAACAAGTATTAGCCTGCCACCAAATCCATATGCACCAGTAAACATGCCGAAAGCAGCTTGGTATGATTACAGTGGTCTTCGAGGGTATGGTGACATCAAAGAACTGCATGTCTCGGGTCACATTAATACGACGTTACCCGACGAAACGACGCTTGAGCTCAGACGTGCTTATTACGCAGCTATTTCATATACAGACTCTTTGATTGGTAAATTACTTAAAGAACTAGATATTCTTGGTCTTACAAATAACACAATTGTATCATTTTGCACGCATGCACCGATGATGATCCACGTACCCGGTGTTACTGGTTCCGGTATTCAGACTGAACAATTGACGGAATTTGTTGATCTCTTTCCAACACTTGTTGAGGCAGCCATGTTACCGGCGCTGGATCTCTGTCCACGTGATGCAACCAAGACGGCGCTGTGTAGAGAGGGAACCAGCCTCTTTCCTCTCATGAAGAACCCGGATGTTCCTTTAAAGTCTGCCGTGTTCTCGCAATATCCGCGGGTTATAAATATCGATGAGAACCCGGACAACAAGATCAAGGTAATGGGATACACGATGAGGACAGACAAATACCGCTACACGGAGTGGGCGGAGTTTGATTTTCATTTATTCAAACCTCATTGGGACAAATTACATGGCGTAGAACTGTATGATCACATCATAGATCCAGAGGAAAATAATAATCGCGCCTCAAACAAGTCATATAAGTTCTTGCGCGCATTTTTGTCAGAGAAACTTCATGCTGGCTGGAGGAATGCAACATTAGTGCAATATTGAACGATTGTTGGCTTCTTCCAGTACCTAACATATCGATAAAGGAAATGTAGAATTCGTGCGCCACCTTTGTACGACCCTGCGGAGAGAGAGAGGGGGGGTGTGTAAACATTAACAAGAAGATATATAGGATCTGTTATGAGTTTTTGTTGGAGACAAGCTGATCTTCACCGCGTCTAGAATAGAAATGTTATTAAGCGAGCATTTGCGAGCGTAGTAACTTTTCAATTCTATACGAGGTCAAGATCAAAGTAATCTGTGCAAAATTGTTGTAATGTTATTGTTATTATGCCATGTTCTATACTCTTTTACCTAAATAAAGTTATCACTATTATTATTATCAGCTTGCCTAAAACAAAATCGAGGTACAGATTCATTTTCTTACATAAACACTAGTTTTGTAACAAATTTTTGGACGTAAAATTGATAGAAATGTCAAGATAACATGCGTGAGATGGGTGGACAAGGGTAGGTATGTGAGAAATATAGAAAATACAACGTATTTTTGGCGTCTTTGAATAACATTACGTTTGCGATTTCAGAAAGTGTCGAGGTTTTGACACTGAATTTATAATTGTCTTAATTCGTTCGCGTTGAATTCTTAACAATAAGAACTCGTAACAAGATCATTCTGTGCATAATTACATTAGCATAAACACCAGACAAAACATCTATCATTGGAAAATTTAATCGAGAAAATTGTGTTAAAACAAAAGTTAAACTTGTTGTATAAAGGAAATAAGCTGCATTGAAGACGTTGTTGTAAAATCCCATGAAAATCATTCTATTTTGATGATCAAGTTTGATTTTTTATTATTATGAAAAATTGAAATATTCGAATTCAAAGTCTGTGTTCTATTCTGTTTGTTTGAGACAACAAATATATTCATGGAAATTGTATTATTTGTTCAAATATTGCTCAATATTCGATTTGACGTTCAATAAATAAGGTTGTTGTACACCGGGGTCTCAGTTGTTTGTTGTTGTATTTGTTGTATGTTGTATTTGGTGCATGTGCGTGACATATCCAACAATTTCACGTGTGCACGATGAACAGACGTTGAACTGTCTAGACTATCAAACACAGCTTTAAAATTAATCTTGGGTTGTGAGCAGCAATTTTAGGTCCATAGCCATTTATTGAGCGCATAATGAAAACTCTGATCAGACTGTGCGGCTACACAGGCTGATCAGAGCCTTAACTTTGCATACATGTGAAATTGTTGGAATTGTCATGCACAGGCTCATACTTTCTTTGTTCCTGGCACTTATGTAGATTACTTAACTACCTGAAAATAAGGATACATAGATATGAAAGAACCCTAGCTTAATAGCTATTGAATCATTTTGCGTGAATAATCCGATATTGAAATTATCAGCGTCGTCTCAAAACTTTTAGAACGGCCCTCATATAGAAAAGCCCACCATAGTAAATGATGAATGCATTTATATATCGATGGCTCTGCGCAAAACACTTGAAACTGCCTATATGTTTATAGACAGTTACATTTGTTTTGTGCCAAAAACGGCGATATATCAAGCGATTAGAAACATTCAGACGTACATGCAGCATTAGAAATAAGGACTGTGATTTACCTTTTTGTGGTTTTGTCTTACATTGGACCGTGGGCAGACCATTTAAGTAAGGAAATGCCCCTTAACCTCCAAAATTGCAGACTGCCGAGTTATGTTATTTAAACGTCATTTGTCTAGACATCAAAAAGAGCAAATCATTAATTGATGACCTAGAATGACGTCGGGTGACGTCTTATTCTTTCATAATCGCACTTGGATTAGACTTTTCGCGGAAAATAATTGCGGACAGCTGTTTACTCCCGGATTAGATAAATCAAATTCCTTTTCAGAAATGTAAAATCTTCCGAAATGATAATTTGATATCCCCAATTACTCGCTATGATCTTACACACCAAAGATATGTTTTAATCATTTTGATTATATTTTATTTTGTCCTAATTGGATTGTGACGGTTTAGGGGGTCAGGGTAATATGCAGGTGAATCAATCGTTCATATATTAAATGGCGAATGAAACGCCAAAGTCCTTTTCAACTCGAACTGAAGTTCGTACCATTTAAACTAATGTGATGTCATAGCATTTGTAAGCCCTACTAAGAACGGTCGCTTGGTGGTTACTATGGGTGTTCAACTGAGACGTTATTTAAACTTAAACTGGTCCCACTATCGTCTTCAAAAAAGGGCCATACATGAGTCGATAGTAGGACCAGTCTAGGGACTCGATTCCCGGGCTGGTACACTAACAAAACTACAAACAAATCTTTCGGATGAGACGTTAAACGGAGGTCCCGTGAGACGGTGCTATACACCGAGCACGTTAAAGAACCATGGCGGATCTCAGTAGTAGTTTCGTCATATATCCTTGCACTATCCCCCGTAACAACTAACCGTCTTCTAGGGGCGTCGCTCATATGGGCATGTGCTACGGGAGCGACGATAAATAAACGGAAATACACACACAGTCTTGAGACGAACTTTGGTCAGTAAAGTCCCAGTCGAAAACGCCATTAGATACAGAGTCGACCCATTCAGGATTGAGGATCATTTTCACTGAATGGATCACGTCTGTCAATGCGCTCGGCTCGTTACAGGCATTGCTACTTGTACCAAATAGGGCTCATAGTTTAAGCTAGAATGATTTGGAATGCGTCACAGATGCGGGTCACAAAATACAAATTATGGGCCAACGCAAAAGAAAATATGCCAGCAAGTCCTCTGACCTTCGCTCATAAGCTTTAATAAAGCTTTAGTAACGAGATTTTGGAATAACAACAACGAAATAAAAGTGAAAAATTTTATCATTCATGATTTTTCTTTTAAACAGTAACGTAAAGTAACAAACTTTATACACTTTTAAAAAAATGTCTTTAATTCTTACAATCCTTCCAACTCAGTTTTAACAACCTCGGACATCATTCTTTGATATGATTTTGAACGCCGTCGGAGAATGAAGAAAACCAGCATTTTCGTATAACTATTTCCCGCTTTTTTCAAATTATTAGACTGGTCCAAAATCAAAGAAGATACAGACGACAATTAAAAGTGGATGTAATTTGGAACAAAGGCGGATCCAGGAACCTGTAAAGGGGGATTCAATACTTCCAATCCCAAGTTTTAACGACCTTGGGCATAATCTTTTGTTATGCTGTTGAACGTCGACAGAGAATAAAAAGCAGCATTTTCTTTTGACCCTTTCTTGCCTTTCAAATTATTAGACTGGTCTAAAATCAAAGAGGTTACAGATGAAAATTAAAGATGCTCTTTCACAGATCGGGAAAATGTGCTTTTTGAAAATTTTCGTAAAATTAATTGGAAGTAACGACCTCATCATGTTGAAGGCTTTGAAATAATAAGATTTAATCCGGTAATGCATGGAAAGAAAGGCTGATATTCTTGAATTTAGCGAAAATCATTCGAAAAATAAAGCAACTCCTAACGCCTTAAAAAATATTTTTCAATTTCAAGCAAACTATTTACACGTGGGAATGCTTGTCTTATCCAATCAAAGAGAAGGGTCAAAGTACTTGACGACTTAAAACTTCATATCATTGCAAGCAAAAATGAAAGATTATTCACTGGAAAGAAAGATTTTAGAATTTTTAGACTGGAAATTTATGGACTGTATACCTTACTTATCTTGCCGCTTCGAAGAAATAAGTTACAAAGTTAATGAAATAAGTTGGTTTTAGTTCCAATGCCCTTGGATCATTCTGAATCGTCTAAAAGTACACACTTTTCCACATTTAAGAACATTGTATTTTTTCTATGAAAAACTGTGAAAGAGCAGCTTTAAAAGTGGGTGTAATTTGGTAAAACAGCAGATCCACGGGCCTATTTACTTAACAACCTTCGATCATTATTTTGCGTAAGTCAAACATTTAAGTTGCTTCTACAGTAGTAACTAAATATGGAATTCGGTCATACCTCATTGGAATCGTCCATTCAAATATTACAAGGTAGAATCTATCAGTGAATGAAAACACCAAATAAGATTTGTGACTTTGACTAACAAATTTTTTTGATAAGGATGTTAGTAAAACGGGCCCCTGGGTTCGAATGAATAAAAGGGGGTTTGAATTCCTATCATTACACAATTTTAACCCTTATTCTGCTGAATTTAAATTTTGTTTGAACAGCCCCATTAAATGCAACTACTATATCAATATCGAGTTTGGCCGCCGTAATAGCGTAATTCGTAGTGTCTTGGACTGTTCATCTTGCGGGCCATGGGTTTGATCCCCGACGGCGGCTCTCATCCTTTCCAACTATTTGTCTCCCACCATAGAGTCTGTGGGATAGCAGCTGGAGCCTAGGAAAGGATGTGATGGTTGTACTGGTGTGAGAAATACCAGGTATCTAATGTTAGGTGCTCCACTTTAGGTTCAGGATAGTGAAACAAGCAATGATTTATCTCCATGGACGAAACAATATTATGTTCTACTTTTCTATTAGGAACTTATCCATAGTACATGATGTATATTTCTTGTCAATATCACAGCCAACGAACATACACCATTCTGTGTTTGACATTTCCATTGGTCAATTGTGCACAGAAACACTGGGTTTCTTCAATGTTTTCCTCGTTAAGGATAGTAAATGAGAGCCGTGATATATGTGACATAGACACGAGCATTAGCGAGTGTCTATTTCCTATATACTGCGGCACAAGAATTTCTATCTGACTTGGACCAGGATTTACTAGCATTGTCTGAATTTTTTACTCAAATCTCTAAACAATGGAAAAGAGTAAATCATGCTGTTATATTACTCTAATTATGAGTAAAAATGCTGAAAATACTTATGAATCTTTTTCCATTACTAATTTCAGATCTTTTGAATTTTTGCGACTTTAGAAACTCTTTTGGAAACAAACACTCATTTAAAATGACTCTGCACACAAAAACTTTCCAGATTCACATGCATAACATACTACAATTGTATATCTATGAATACAATACTTTGAGTTGAATTTGTGATATATACTTTAGAAATATTGTTCTCTGATTGGCCAATTGGCTTTAAGTCTGGTCTAATGATGGATTACCTTTCCATTGACTTTAGCAGATGTAACTTGTTAAGAGCAATATTGTAAATGAGTCATGTAATTGGATAAAGTTTGAATAACTTAGTTTTTCACTTATTTTATTATTATTTTTTTCTTAGTTTCGAAAGGATTCTCATAGGAAAACTTTTAGATTATTTATCTTGACCTTGGACAAAAAAAACCCACTTTGGATATATGTAAACACTAATTCAATCATATTGAGCAAAATGATAGAGAAATGAACAGGAAGGCAGCTCTTGATCTCAGATGGGATTTCTGTATATCAAGATTTTTAATTTTACATTGATTGGGAAAAAAGTTCCTAATCCCACTCAATTTTGCTTCCTTGAAATTCACCAGTACTCATGCCTAATGTGTGGGCCAATAAAAGAACCAAGATGGATGTCACTCCCTGGAATCAAGCTCAGGACCATTTTCTTCCTGTAGACAACAGACACCACACTGATGGAGTGAATAAATAATTTGAGAAGGAGATCAAGCATTTAACCTATGCACAACTATTTCTCCTTTTTATACACCCGAAGGGTCGTATTATGTTATCGTCTGCATTGTCTGTCCATCTGTCTCTTTGTCTGTCTGTCCGTCTGTCAGTTAGCAAAGTCGTGTCTGATCCATAACTTTGAAACTAAAAGGCCTATGGTCTTGACACTTCACAGGTGTATAGATCTCATAGCTAGGGTGTGCAGAGCGCAAGAACCACATCTAACCATTTGTAATTCTTGAGTAATTGCCCTTTGTTTGATTCAGTTAGCAAATTCGTGTCCAGTCTATTACTTTGATCTAAAAGGCATGGTCTTGACACTTCACAGGTGTATAGATCTCATAGCTAGGGTGTGCAAAGCAGAAGGACCCCAACTCTACCATTTGTAAAATTTGAGTTATTGCCCTTTGTTTGATTAAGTTAGCAAATTTGTGTCTGGTCCATAACTTTGAAACTATAAGGCCTAAAGTCTTGAAACTTCACAGGTGTATAGATCTCATAGCTAGGGTGTGCAGAGCGCAAGAACCACAACTCTACCATTTGTAATTTTTGAGTTATTGCCCTTTGTTTGATTCAGTTAGCAAATTCGTGTCTGGTCCATAACTTTGAAACTATAAGGCCTATGGTCTTGAAACTTCACAGGTGTATAGATCTCATAGCTAGGATGTGAAGAGCGCAAGAACCACAACTCTACCATTTGTAATTTTTGAGTTATTGCCCTTTGTTTGATTCAGTTTGCAAATTTGTGTCCGGTCCATAACTTTCAAAATACAAGGACTAGGATGTTGAAACTTCACATGTATGTAGAAATCATAGCTAGGGTGTTTGATTACATTATCTCAATCTTATTGAATTTGTGAATATTTTAGTAGTACTCGGGTACTTGCAACACTTCGTGAATATTATAGTACTTGGTGAATTTTGTTCATCATAATAAATACAATATACTATAAATACATCCTAAGGATCAATAAAAAGTTCAAAACATCACCCATTTATTTCTAAGCTTCGGGCCTTTAATGCCAGGCACAGCGTTGCTCTTGTTTTCACAATAGATCAAAATGGAAAATATCCTGTTAATTGATAAAAGTCTATTTTATCAATCATTCAATAAAGACATGAAAAATCCTTGTGATGAAATCCTGGGTTATTTAATGATTTCAGGGAATCTTGGTATATCCTTCATTACACCTTTTACTCTTTCCTACATTTTTAGAAATTTCAGACCAGTCCAAATTGCAAGCTTTTGCACTTGAAAATAACAAGAGCCGTCAGAGACGGATTATGCTCCCCGAATAAGGCATTGTCACAAAAACAAGATCCATGATGGACATGGACATCCCCCGCCACAAAAGCTTGATAGTAAACTGAAGCCTAATAGATTAAAGATTCTTTTGTACTGTCTGAGATTTACCTCCTATTAAATCTAAGTATTAAAAATAACAAAGGGCAATAACTCCAAAATTATGCAAGCAAGAGTTATAGTTCTGGTGTATTGCACATCTCCTTCATGAGATCTATCCACCCATACAGTTTCAAGTTGATAGCTATTATACTTTAGGAGATATGCTCCTGACAAAATCTTAGTATCAAAAATAACAAAGGGCAATAACTCCAAAATTATGCAAGTAAGAGTTGTAGTTCTTGTGTACTGCACTTCTCCTCCATGAGATCTATCCACCCATAAATGTTCAAGTTGATAGCTATTATACTTTAGGAGATATGCTCCAGATATAATCTAAGTATCAAAAATAACAAAGGGCAGTAACTCCAAAACTATGCAAGCAAGAGTTGTAGTTTTTGTGCATAGCACTTCTCCTCCATGAAATCTATCCATCCATAAATGTTCAAGTTGATAGCTATTACACTTTAGGAGATATGCTCCAGACAAAATCTTAGTATCAAAAATAACAAAGGGCAGTAACTCCAAAATTATACAAGTAAGAGTTGTAGTTCTTGTGCACTGCACTTCTCCTCCATAAGATCTATCCACCCATAAAGTTTCAAGTTGATAGCTATTATACTTTTGGAGATATGCTCTGTGGTCAAATTTCAAAGACTCAAATAAGCTGTTATCTTATACAGCTAACATAAAGGTATAACAAACATTAAACCCCTTTTTTGCATGACATATTCTAAGACACAAATTTCAAATAGTTTAGGGTAAAGGGCATGTGATTTGCCACTCAAATGTGAAATTTCATCAAATTCTGAGCATAAGACTAGGAGAAATGAAAGAATAACTGTATTTTACTCGCTAACGTAAAGGTAACAAACATTAAGCCCCCTTTTTCCATGATATATTTTTTTTTACGTTCATTTTAAATTGTTTATAGTAAAGGGCATCTGATTTGCTACTCAAATATGAAATTTCACTAAATTCTGACAGTTAGACTAGGAGAAATTTGGGAAAAACTGTTTTTTACCCTAAGTCCCCTTTTCCCGTGACGAGCCTCAAATCCAAAAAGGTAACCGGTTGTTTGGGCCCTCAGTTTATTGGGCCTAGTTGTTTTGGCCTTACTTGTTTTGGCCCCATGTTGATATGGCCTATATTTTACTAGTTGATTCGGCCCAAATTATCTTTATTGATACATTTTTAAAGATATATTCTTTTAGTTGGATTTTTTTAAATTAAGAACTGTCACATAAGAATGTTTAACCCACTACCAGACAACAATGTTTTAGCCATGTTGAATTTCAATTCAAAACTTCTTTTACATTTATTCTTTTCAATCATTACTTAATTCATATAAATTATGAATCATTTATTGATTCAATTTCATTTTGTTTTAAATCAATTTCATATTTTTTTATTTCATATTATATCATTCTAACTACTGATCTTTATTTTCATTGTTTCATCTAAAATTCATATATATTTATTCTTTTTTTTATTTCATATATGTTCATATATATTACTTATTTATTTCTTTTATTTATTTATTTGTTTATTAGGTTAGTCATAAATTTGTATCATCTTCTCCGCCTTTCCATCTGTATTTATTTTGTTAGCACAACCTTTCCTTCAAGTGGGGACAGATTTGCTTAAAACTTTCACAGAACATTTATTCCTCGTCACGTGCCTATGCGCATATCACCGTGTTTTTGTGATACTATACGCTGCGTCATTGATTTTTTCCGAAGAGGTTATATTGTAACTCTGATACTCTTGTTCGACAAAGTTTTTTTTCTTTGATTATAAAATCCATTTGACCTTCAAACAACCAAGTATACGGTCAGTTAAAGGTTTAATGAATTTATTTCATACGTGAAAGCCTCATGGTGATTTTTCAATCCATCATGCGTAATATGGACCATGTTAAAAAACTACCCAAGCTTTTGCTAGCAAGGGTAGAATTTTTTCTGATTTTTTTTTTTTTTTTTTTTTACTAAATAATAAATGGACTTTATACTTAAACACAAATACTACAAATAATTTCTCACATTGGTCTCTGTAAGGTTTTCCACATAATTTGAATGTAGTGTATAATTTTTGATTTATGAAACATAATTGGATTATACCTTCAAGTAATTCAACAATACAATAAAACATTCTTTATTATTATTTTTATTAAATGAATGAAATGGAATTAATCTATAAGTCAAGTGTGATATTTGGTTGATTTGTTCAAATTGAAATGAGTCTAAATTACCAATTCACCTACATGTGTTTGTCATTTATCGGATGATCGGGTGAATTGAGGGTTAATTTGGTTTTTCTAATTATTATTAATTTTCTTTTTTGATATCTCTTATATATGCATTTCATTTAATTAACTTTTGTTTACTGATTTGTTACTAATATCATCATCTTTCTACTTAATTGGATTCTGTAAGTTAACTTCAACTTAATCTCAGAGGGTTGTCAATTGACACTTGGCATGGTTTTATTGCCCAACATGTGTCACACTTATATGATAATCAGAGAGCAATAAATCACACTATGTCAATTACACCATGTGGAGTATTGAAATGCATCATTGTTTAAAATACTGTAAACGGCTTTATATTGGCGGTGTCCACATTTGGCGGTTTTTCGATTACGATTTATTGGCGGTGATTTATTTTGGCGCATCTTACTTTAACGCTAAAATAAAACGCTTTATCTATAATTCAGTTTTCGTCGTTCAAAACAACGTAAGTAAAAGAAAGGCAAATTTTAGAGTAATGTCAACTTTCAACAAACTTAATAATAGTTTATTTTTCGGACCTTTCGTTATAATTATAACGCGTGTTTAGGTTTTTTCACACTTTTCCCTGTGATTTTCATTACAATGTATCAACCTACTTGTATAATTGAGGGATGGGTGCAATACTATTGTAAGTGCCTATAATTTATAGGCACTTACAATCGTATTTCGCTGACCCGTCGAAATGTCAACGCTGTCTGCAGATTTTCTTATACCAATTTGAATAAGTATAGTCTGCATATTTTTTATATAAATTAAAATGATATTGACTAAAATGTATAGATTTCATATCCATCATAAAAAAGAAATTTATCATTTAATAATGACAAATATTTGCGGTGGATTTATTTTGGCGCATTTCAGCTTGACCGCCAATATAGCCAAAATAAAACCACCGCCAAAATTACCCCGTTTACAGTACATGCTGATCTAGTTCTTGAAAGTGTTCGGCAGAGACAAATATGATCATATACACACAACTACAGTTAACAACGTTATGAAATTGATAAGTTGAATGATTTTCGAAGGTTTTCCGAATAATATTGAATGAGTGTGTTGAGCGAGTTTTAAATGAATTTCAAGAGGGGTTAATGATGATCGATAACTTCGTCATATTGGACAAAATTATCAAAAATATATTATCCCCCTTTAATAAAATATAAGTACTTTTCTGATTTTGTGTCTTCAAGAACAAACCAGACGCTTAAAAATAAACACCAACCAATCATATCATTAACTTATTTGGTCTATTTGATTGAAACATCGATCATTTCGAACGATTTCAAAGCATTTTGGGAAACAATTCTGAGCGTTTATGAGTGAATGGGGTGAGTGTTTGTTATGAATGATTGGAGTGCTGAGTGAGTGTTTTTGAATGCTTTTGACTGGAATGATTGTCGATTTCACGATGTGTTTAACTGTAGCAAAAAACTGGAGAGTTTGTGACCATTATGAAACAAAAAGTTCTACAGGATTTGACAAAAATCCATCTTTTGTAGTGATGTCTTCCAATGTATAATATGAAATAGGTAACAGAAATAATTCATCTCTCACTTGCATAATATTCACCAAAAAAACTTGTAGGGAGAGAAAGAAATGGTATTACATGTATAATGGATTTTCATATATTTCATAAGCGGCATTTCCATGATTAATTTATTGTTAGTTACAATATATCATACCTAATTCTGTGAAAGTATATTTTGTCTTATCATCCAATAAAAATTTTAAATGTTTCAAATAAGGATTTCGTGTAGCTCTATAATTTTTTAACCATTACACCATAGACTTTGATTATTGTGATAGCAAAAGCTCAGTAAAACGACTTATAGAAAACCCTTAAATGTATCAAAGTCGCTAAAATCTAATTGGTTTTTTTTCAAATATTAAAATTATCCGATTGTTCAAGATAAATAAAAATTCGAGAAAAAAAGATACTGAAAAGAAAGAATTGTTTTGATTAGCAACCTCAATTTCCATATTTTTTACATGAAAGCCAGTAAATGAAAAATCATAGATATTAAATAGTAAAGGGTCAACCGTTAAATTCAACAAACTTTATTATTTTGAAGTATGATTGCATTTACATCTCTGAAAGTAATATGTAGGCCATAGGCCGAAACAGCTTAGGCTGGTGGGCCAAAACAACTAAGGCCCAAACAACTTTAGGCCATAATTATACAGGGGCCGAAAAAACTTGGGGCCCAAATGACAGGGAACCATCCAAAAACCGTCACAGATGCATCATCACTATATCATAGGGAGTTCACATGGTAAGTTTCATTCAATTTGGCCCAGGGGTTATGGAGAAATAGGTGGGGACGGACGTATGGACGGAATTACGGACGTACAGACGGACGGACGGACAGACAAAGCGGCGGCTATATGCTCTCCCTTCGGGGAGCATAAAAAGTAGAGGGAAATTTAAATAAAACAAGAGCCATGTTGGACATGGGCATAAGTCCCCTACCGGCTTTGTTTGTCTCAATGTTTTCCCACGCCAATTCTATCAGGGACGTCAATACCAGGTCTTGTTAAAGGGTTAAACAAGACTTACATGAGTTGTTGTCTCTGCTGTGCCCACTATACAATTCATGGAAGCAATAGACAGATGCAAGAAATAGTATCAATAACAGTTACCTTGTCTGATCCAAGATGTTTTTCTTCAGTCTTGTTGGTAAGAAATGAGAACTTTCACTGGAGGTGATTAATACTGCTGCATCACCACCCTGACTAACATGGCTTATAATTTTTTTTACATTTTAAAACAGGTTTCATCAAGTTAGCTTGCTTAGTTATTGAATTATTGCAGGATCCATTTTTTGCCATATTTTCACTATTTCTGTTACCATAGCAACCGCACTTTTTGTCAAAGAACAAAGATAAAATGATGTGCATAATCTACACATTGCCATCTAGTCATATACCAAGTCTCATCAAATTAGCTTGCTTAGTTATTAACTTATCGCAGGATCCAATATTTTTTGCCATATTTTCACTATTTCCGTAACCATAGCAACAACAATTTTAGTCTAAAAACAAAAATAAAATGATGTGCATAATCTACACATTGCCATATGGTCATATACCAAGTCTCCTCAAACTAGCTTGCTTAGTTATTATCTTATCGCAGGATCCCATTTTTGGCCATATTTTCACTATTTCTGTAACCATAGCAACCTCAATTTAAGTCGAAAAACAAAAATAAAATGATGTGCATAATCTACACATTGCCATCTAGTCATATACCAACTTTCATCAAAAACGCTTGCTTAGTTATTAAGTTATCGCGGGATCAAGATTTGAGCGGACAGACGGACGGACGGACGGACAGACGGACGGACAGACAGACGGAGGGCAAACCTATAGTCCCCTCCGGTGTGAACACCGGTAGGGGACTAACAATTCTATGTGTTGAAAGTATTGTATAAAAAGGGTGAAATTGCTTGTTTCAAAGCAATTTCCTTTTTTTTAACAATAAGCAATTTTCGCATTTTGTCCGAAATATTTTCTTCTCCAGTAGATAATTAAAAGGGGTTAAAATTGATAAAACAGCACAGATAATAGTTAACTGCCATTCAACTTTTCACTTGGAATCAGTAAAGACTTGAAAATCCTTGCGATTAAATCCTGGGTCGTTTAATTGTTTCAGGAAATCTTGATCAATGTCTTCCTCCATTACACCTTTAACTGAGAGCTCTTCTTTAACTCTCATTAAATATGTGGCATCTGGATAACCAAATCTGAAAATAAATAAGAGATTATCAAAATATGATACTTAGTTTGGGGTATGTCAAACCTTACTTTGAGGTTTCTAGTTTAACACTTAGTTTGGGGTATATCAAACCTTACTTTGAGGTTTCTAGTTTAACAGTCTTATTCTAATAATAAACAAAAACACTGCTGGTGGGTGCCACCCTCAATTTGGAGTGCTAAGGATAAAATAAAAAGTCATATGGGTAGCTCTTTTGATCACCAAAATAAGTTAAACATGTATCACTCAGTTAATGTATAAATAAGATGTGATATTAATGCGATAATATGATATTGTAATGGATCTTATCTTTTTTTTGCCATATTAAGAGATGAATAAATAGATCTTTTATTTCATGGTGGTATGAATTTAAAAACCTTATAACACTGTATGAATACACACAGCAGATTCATACTTAAGTATGATTAGATTTTGTCTCCATGAAATTGAAAAAAATTCTATTCATATGTTATAATTTAGTATCATGAAGCAAAAATGTAAAGATTTGAAAATAAAAGTAAGACTGACTCCTACAGGACTAGGTTGTAGGCAAGCCTACAAAACAGCTGCATATTCAAAATTGATTTCATATGGTAATGAAACTATTTTTTCAACTTATCAAAATACAAACATTTTGATGGGCACAACTATAATTTGGTAATAAAATGATGAAAACAAGGCAAAGCCTTAAATAATGATCATTTTGATAGTAAAAATCAATGAAATGTTATGTACTGTAATTTATTTTAACCCAAATGAATTCTAGTGAATTAAAGATGATTTTACTTTAATCCTATAACTATACAAATATCTGTATGATGTTATCACACATGATATTTAAAAATGATATCACATGGATATTTTTAGAACAATAACATAATGCCATTATTTTTAGAAACTTGCATTTCTGATAGAAAAACATCGACGAAAACCAGGAAAATAGTGGTTTTATTATAAGATAAATAAAATACATACTTAGTGTATTTTTTGAAAAATATCTAACTTGGTTGAGGAAATTGATAATTCTCTCGGCAGAGCCTTGACAATTATCAATTCCCCCAACCTTGTTGGATTTTTTTTTTTTATACAAAACACTTATAATGTATTTATCAAATACTTACTGTGTGTTTGGACGATGGTCTGTTTTATGATGGATATCATTCCATGTTATTACCCCTTCCTGTCCAGTTGTCCGCGATGTTCCAATTGTAAACACAAGACGCCTTTCGAAGGCAACTCGTAACATCGCACATATCTTACGGCCTTCCTCAGTGTTGGGCAGGTAAGCTGTTCTGTTGATACCAGCGTACCAGGCTTCAGGATTTGGATGTTTGGGCTTAAAGAAAGATATTGAAGGAGTGGCAATGAAACACCAAATATAATTCACTAGTCAACTGAGGAAATTAAGGTTTCCCTGAGTTATGATCTATTGCATCTATGTATATTACATGTCAAGAGTAATAGACTGGAAAGGTTAGTATATGCTATTACGTACTATACTATTGGTATACTAAAATTAATTATTCTTCACATATCAAATCTTTTGGAGATTTTTGGGAAAATGAATGAGTTTAGAAAATACAGTCTTACATTATAACCATAACAATTTGTATCAAACCCATAACTGATGATAAGGGCTTCAAAATAAACAGTAGAATTTACTATTCTCATCATGAAAAAGAGGCCCAAAAGGGCCTGTATCGCTTCACTGACTCAAACATCTCGAGATTTGACAAAAGAGTTTTTCAAAAGAGAAATTAATTTCTAAACATGGTCACTTACAGGACATTCATGCCAAGTTTTATTCAAAATGGCACAATGGTTTGGGAGAATATTCAAGAAAGGTTTCACTAAAATCAGACCAATGGTTTGGAAGGAGACTATTTTTATTGATTTTTAAGTGAAAATAAGCCCTGCCCTACCATACCCATACAGACAGAAGCAAGACAGACTCAATACTAGGAAAATAGCTTACCAAGCCTTCGGCCAGTGGAAAAAAAAACTATTCCAAAATTGTAGAACAATTAAAGTGATAAAAATACTTGTTTCACTAATTGTGAGTCACTATTCATTTTGAAAATATTAATGTTTGTAAACATTTCTGCCTTAAAAGGAAAATCAGGTAGTATAGACTACGGTCACACTGCACATATACCATATTTCATCTAACAATAGCGTCCTCCCTAATACATGCACCCCTAATTTTTATTAAGAAAACCCACTTCAAATCCCTAAATTTTTAGGAACTTTTACAGACATCTTCTCTAATTTGAGATGAATTTCCTCCAAACAATCATTTATATGATTGTTCAGAGGAAATTCATCTCAAATTAGAGAGAAAAGGGCCTTAACAATATGAATTTTAAATCAGAAAATGCATACTAAATAAAAGCGCCCCCACCATGTTTGGTATAGCTCCTGAGAGCGTTTATTTTGAGTAATACGGTATCTATACCTCCTCCCATACCAGGTATTTATCTTATAACTATACAAATATCCGTATGATAACATCCCGTATGATATTTTTTTTGATATCATATAGTTATTTTTAGAACAATGATATAATGCGGTTATTTTTAGAAACTTGCATTTCTGTTAGAATCATCGACGAAAACAAGGCAAATAAAGGTTTTAAGATAAATATAATACATACTTAGTGTATTGTATGAAAAAAATATCTAACTCGGTTGTGGGAATTGATAATTATCTCGGCAAAGCCTCGACAATGATCAATTCTCCCAACCTCGTTAGATTTTTTTTTCATATAATACACTAAGTATGTATTATATATATATACTTTGGGTTCAGCATTATGTGGGTTGATTAATACATTACCCCTTGCCGTCCACTGTCAAATCTGTAGGAGACTCCAAAACTCCCATAATTCTCATATCCTGTCACACTGGTTCTCAGCTTCATTATCTCCATTACACCATCAGGCTGGTCCCCTGTTATAACTCCACACACTGTGAAACATGTTGGGCATACTGGTTTCACCTTTATGTTAAATATTGTAAAATATATATTAATTGATTGATTCAATAACAAAAAAAAAAAAACATTTTAAAATTTTGTGTAACTTATGATTAATAGGTCACTTCAACCTGTCATTGACTGCCTCGGTGGCCTAGTGGTAGATGCACTTTACATGTGACCTGAAGGTCCGTGGTTCTAGCCCCACTATTGCAGGGTGTTTTCATGGACACTTAATAGTCAGTCCCTGTTCACCCAGCTGTAAAATTTGGTAGCAGTGGGCTTAAACCATTGCCTTTCTCTCAGAGATGTGAAAGCACCAGGATTGAGTGTTTGAGAGTGATTCTATAAGCTTATGCTTTTGTTGCAATTGAACTAATACAAATAAGTATAAACTAACTTGTCATTAAAGGAAAGTACAAATCTATGATTTTTAAATCCATTGATAATTGTTTGCCTTGTTCTAGAAAAATACTTCCAATGGTACATATACTCTCATAAAAGGACTATTAGGGATGATTGAATATAAAATCTCTCAAAATAGTAGTCATAAAAATCTCAGAAGATATCCTTCATTTTAAAATTGAGGGCTAAAAGCAACATTGGTGTGAAAAATGTAAATAGATTTATAAAGTTTAATAACAATTGTAAACAAGTTCTTTATTAGGTCAACTCACCTTAAAGTATTGATCTATACATTCAGCACAGAATATATGTCCACATTTCAGAGTTTTGGGATTTTCTAGTTTGTCCATACAGATGACACAAATGGCTGGTAGTTCTTCAACAACCTTTTTTGCCTGCAAATTTTCATAAAATCATCTAGTCATTTCAACAATCTGGCATTGAATATTATCCATGCTCAAATGCCTATTCTAAGAAGGATAAATTTAAGGCACACCACATTATACTGGTATTGGAATCTTCATTTGTCATGGTTGCCGAGTATTTAGCCTGCTTGACCCGTACTCGGATTGTAACAGATTAAGTCTGACTGGAGACGGGTGATGTTTTTGTGCAGGACTCTTTAAAGACAAATCTAGGGTCCACCCAGTTGTAAAAGCAGATAGCAGTGGTAAAGATTTATTTTCTTAAATGCTTTTCTGTTGTTTATCGAGAAATATTATTAAATTATCATTTGATAAAATCAACCCCTAACCAGTGGAATTATATGACTATCCTCTATGTCTTATTTGATCTCTCTATGCAATAATTTGTACATAGCTATACATAGAAAGTTTTGTTACCTTTTCATTATTTTCTTCATTAACTATTGGTCCACCTTTAGAATCTTGTTCAACTTTTCCATTTACAATTTCATCACCATCTTTGTAAGAAGAGGTCAGTTTTGTTGCTGTTTTTTCCTCTGTCGTCTTTAAAGATGATTTTGAAGATCTGCTTAAAGATCCAGCTTCAGATTGAAGTGAAATAGTACTTGAAAAGTGGTTTTCATTCATTGCCATTTCTCCCATGGTTAATTCTGCGTTCATTCTAGATTTCCCATAATAGTTGATATATTCTCTAAATGTTGACTGAATGGCACTTGTTATTTCCTTCTTTATGTTAATAATGTACAGTGTGAATTTATACCCTGGATTTCTGATACAGAAATTCTCGTACGCCATCAGAAGTTGCTTAGCACATAATTCTGGAAGCTTCTTGCCCTGACCTGTTAGAAAATACAGTAAAACTTGCGACCACTAACGGAACCACCCAAAAGCAGTTGTTAGAGAAAATGGCAGATCAATGCATGTTTTGTTTACAAATAAGTGCATACTTTTTTTTTTAACTGAATATGCATAGTATTTTGAAATTCACATCGAGATGATTCTGGTTTGCTTCAACAACATAGAATTCCTTTCCAATATTTTTTGACCACCTATACCAACTATACCTAATTCTTAAAAGATTTAGATTTGAAGAAGGGTATTTTGAAATTGGTCACTTAATAAAAATGGTTGCTTATGATATGTGGCTGCTCGAGTAAGATTGACTGTAGTTTTTTATCATCAGGTCATGTGTTTCTCTCTTTTATTAGGGTTTTGACAGACAGATTGACAGGCAGACAGGGAAAATCAATGTGCCCCAAATTAATCGATGCAGGGGCATAGAAAGCACCATGTAGGAATGCTAGTAGCATCAAATCAATGAATACCTAATTTATCTTTACTTTTCAAAATACTGTGTCTAAATGACCCCAAATAGGTCCACAGTCTTTTGACACAAAGTATACTAAAATAATAGAGTACCGTAAAAGTTCTAATGGAACCCCAGGGTTTTATTAGAATCATTGTATTTCCATTAGAATGGGATGGGCTTTTATTAGAGGCTATGCTATTTACCCATGGCTCAGCATGAAACAGTTGTAACTGGCTATATATTTATAGGTAGTAACAACTGTTTCCTGCTGAGTCATTGATATTTCTTAAGATGATGAAAAAATGGCTAAAAATGAAAATAATCAATGCAAAATATTAGCATTTGATTGGGGAAAGGGGCATTATAAAGTAACAACCTCTGTTGATTTTTTAGTCATGTTGATTTTGTGGGTATGGGCCTTTATTAGAGGCTTCAATAGTTTGTAACATCACAAAAATGGTCAAATGCAACCTACAAAAAGGTGGTGGGGATATATTAGAGCATGGGGCTCTATTAGAATTTCACAGTACATTGTATTTCATTTCACACTTTAACCCTTTCCCATTCTGTCCTTGCAACAAGCAATTTCTCCTTCTTCCACAAACATTTCTAGCAAAAAGAAAGGCTTTTTCTTTAAGAGAGGAAGAGAGAAATTCATGAACTCTTAAAGGTATGAACCTCAAAACCTTGTCACACTACATGAATATGCAAAGGGTATTCAATGATTCAAGAAATATTCTTTTCATCTCTTCTAATTTAATGTGACTAATTAAAAATGTTAGGATTCCTTCAAAATTAGACAGATTTCTAAAGGGGACAAATTTGTATGCACCTTTATGACTGTGTGCTCAAAATTGTTTTCATTTATCAATGACACCAATTATCAGCCAATCAGAATGTATGTATCTTATACAAAACTTATATTATTTGTCAGTATACACTTTCATTGCAGCCTTGAACCTCTTTCAATTTTTGTCAGTCTTATATTTCTAAAAAGCCAGAGGGCCTAAGAAAGCTTTATTCCAAGCAATACTCACCTGAGCCCAGTAGAGACATAACAATAGATTTAAAGCCTTTCTTCACACATTTTTCCAAGATATCCTCCATCAGTATTTTGAGATCTTCTAAGGGTTTTGAATTTGGTATGAGTGCATGAATCACCCATGGAAATTTGTTTCGTCCTCCCATTGATATGACAACATCACCTTCTTTCATCGTTGAATTCTTTCTATGCGCCTCAGCTTTTGCCCTTTTATACTCTTCCCCTCCCTTTTTAAGAAGTTCCCTAGCAACAATTCCAGCAGCTTCAAATGATTTATCTTCACTACAAACAATCGCATCTATTCCATTTTGTTCCAGAATATTGCCAGTGTGTATATGAATCTCTTGACAAGTTGAAAATAAACATATCATTTTGGAACCTTCCATTTTGCAGATTGGGTTTAGCAATAACATCCCTCCCATGGACGAACTTTTTTCATCGTTTTCTTGTTCTTTCTTTTTGGTATTTCTCCCCGTAGATCCACTCCTCTTTCTCTCTGTCACATCTAGATACACTGTTTTATTTATATCAAATGGCTTGTCCTCCGAGATCATACATTTAAAAACATCTTGTATCATGGCGATAGTTTTTGCGTCTTTGTCAACAAAAAATATCTCCTTAAGATATGTTGTTCCTTTGGCAAGACTCATAACTGCTCGACAATATTGTACAGCACAAATCTCAAGAGGGACTCTGAAAATAGCTGGAAATAAAAGAAAATATTGATCATGGAAATCATTATTGATGCAGGGGTACATATAAGAGGGGGTAATGTCAGTCTAAAATCTTTATTTCTCATTGAAACTCTATGTTGTGGGTACTCATTTGAATTGTCCACATAATTTCCATTGGTGCAACCTATGCAAGATATCATAAATCATTGTTGTCTTCATATTATTATACAGGATCTATATAAAAGTGTCAACATATCCAAGAACACTTAATTGATTATATTGATTCATATATGTTGACAATCTTTAGCACAAATTTATGATTTTGAACGCTTTTTGACCCCTTTGAAACCAGTTTGACCCCCAAAACCTTGTGGTCAACTGAAAAATGACTCTTGAATTTGACATGCTAGAACAAGCCCTGGAGTAAAACTGGAAGAAAGTTAATTATATTGTGATATCCTTTATTGAACCTATGATTCTTTTCTCAAAATTTTGAGAAATTTCAGTAGTTTTTAGTTTCATACTTTTGAGAATTTAACAAAACTTGGAACCATTGTCCTTTAAAACATATCTTTCATTTGGCTACATTTTCAAAAGTATTTATCGCTTTTCTACTGAAACTGTTTTGCAACTGAAAACAATCCTAGCCATTTTCATTACCAGATGTTGCATTGAAATCCAAAAGGGAGTGACTTTTTGTTTGTTTGTTTGAACAGGGTTTTATGCAGCTTTCAACAATCTTTCAGTTATCACACCAGTACTACCATTACATTCTTTCCTAGCCTCCGGCTGCTATCTCACATAGGTCTATGATTATCAACCCATTTGTTGAAGACAAATAGTCAGAAAGTATGAGCACCCCAGTCAGGAATTGAACCCGGGACCTCTTGAATGAAAGTCCGACCCACTACCATTGCAATATGATGAGAGCCAAAGGGGAGGGAATTATGTTAGTGAAACAAACAATGTATGTCTGTTCTAACATTTACAGAAAACAACCACTTTCAGCAATGACTATTTTCTGATCTATGTACCAGAAAATTCTTTGGATGGTTTCATTGGTCTGGAATCTTGACTGCATCACATCAAATGCTGTATTTCAATATTTTTGCTTTTTGCAAATTTATGAAGCTTCATTCTTAGAGGAAAGACATGTCCTTAACACTTTGTTTAAGCTAAAACTCTTTGTGTCTGCATCTAAAAGAGCACAATACCAGCTTCCCTTATGATTTTAGCTAGCATAAGAAACTTACCTGAACTAATAGCAGGTAGAGCTATTGATTCCATCATTAACTCCTCTGCCTTCCTGAATGTGTTACAAATGGCTGCAAATAAATCATCTTCACATTGCTTTAGTGTTTTGTTTGTGATGGGTTGATAGTCATACCAACATGGTCCAACGGTGTGTAGAATATACTTGTAGGGCAAGTTTCCTGCTGTGGTCTGAACAACAGATCCTACTGTTAGGGATGCTGTAACAAATAATAAAGATACATGATTATAAGGCATTTCTAAAGGGACCTAATACACGATTATAAGGCATTTCTAAAGGGACCTACAGTGTGTAGTATATACTCATAGGACAAGTTCTCTGCTGTGGTCTTGACAAGGGATACAACAGTCAGGAGTTCTGTACCAAATATTAAGAAATGTGATTTTAAGGCTTGCCAACACGGACCAACAGTGTATAGAATGTACTTCCTGATGTTGTCTGAATAATGGATCCAACACTCAGGGGTGCTGTAACAAGGAAACATATAAGGCATACCAATTGTGTGTAGAAAATACTCATAGGGCAAGTTCCCTGCTGTGGTCTTGACTGCAGACCCTACAGTTAGGGGTACTGCAACAAGGAAACATGACTTTGAAAAAAAAGGGAAGAAGGCAGATGAATGACTTTTATAAATAAAATTTGTTAATGGAATACTTATACCCATGAAACAGCATTTTTGAAGAAGTTTGACCTTGATAATTGACCTTCATAGATGACCTTGACTTTAACAATTAATGCTGTTTATTGATAAGAGGTACCTTCAGGCTAAATATGAGCATATCAGCTCATTGAAGTTGCAGCAAAATGTTAAGATTACAGATCTAGTTTCTGTTTGTTTGAAACGGGTTTAACACCAATTTGAACAATTATATCACAGCTTGAGCTTCAACATCTTACACTGGATTCCTGGTATTTACCACACCAATACTACTGTTACTTCCTTTCCTAGCCTCTAGCTGCTATCCCACATAGGTCTATGATAATAAACCCATTGTTGGCAGACAAAAAAGTCAGAAAGGAATAGTGCTGCCTTCGGAAATCGAACCCAGGACCTCTTGAATGATAGTCTGATGCCCTACTACTGTGCTACGAAAGGCAGCTTGCAAATTAAGTAAGGCAGGAAATAAACAGGGCATAATGAACTATTAAAGAAGAAAAAAAGTCTTAGCATTTATTTTGTTTCGATAATCAAGCGTGTAACTTCCATTACGCACATAATGCAAGTGCAAAAAAAATGAATCCTCTCTCCAAAAATATCATTGATGAATGATCAAAACAATGTAACTACAGCTTATCTAAACTGTAGTTTCAATGTTTTAATCATTCACCAATGCCCAAATCATAAAAAGGGGGCGGTTTGAGGACATTTATTTTTTGTCACAGTCTTTACCCTAAATATTCTTTGGTTGTCGCCTTCTGAGTGCGTACAAATTTCAAGATCCTAGTTACGCCTATGGTAATCATAGTTCTACCTTGTTGTGTAATGTAAAAGCATTCTTTTTTCAGCTCATCCCCTGCCCTCACTGCTATGGCATGAGCAATTCCTCCTCCATGTTGTAAATCTTTGTTTGCAGCATTCACAATACAATCAACGGGAGCTTCTAGCAAATCTCCTTCATATACCCTCACCACTAGACTTCCAACCTGATATACCTGTAGGTTCTTGGTATTTATGGTCCAAGAGAAATTTCTCTGAACTGTTGGCTTATACAAAGCAGCCCCAGACATTTTATCTTTAGCAGTTTCAACTCTTTCATCTTTATATTTTCCTAAAAAACTTCCAGCTTTTTTTACATCTTCAATATGATCTGGTTTCCTTCCATAAAGATGAACAATGGCCAATATTTCATCATAGTAATTGTAAATCTCTGGAAAGTTTCTTGAAATTTGTCTCAAATCACTTTTCACTTTTTGTTTATCACTTTCTACAACGCTAACTTTGATATGATACATATTTCTTAGGACTTGCAGCATATCTTTCACTTCTCTAACTGAGTCGGATATCTTATTGATTTTTCCATGAAATTTTATCATGTTTTCTTCATAATGTAACTTTACACCAATATCTTTTATGTTTTCAAATTCAGCTGCAAAGACTTTCAGGAGAATTGCATACTCATGTGGCTGGATATCTTGTACAATTTGTTTCATTTGAGAATCAGCTAGTCCATGTTTACTAGACTCAGCCACAGGTTGTTTGTATTGTTCTTGTAGATCTTTTACTGCTTGGTCAACATTGCTTGTCTTTCCAATAACTTTGATTGTCATCAATTCTGGCTGTGTAAGCTTCATTTCTGAATCAGCTGAGGATATCAAGCTTGCTTTAGAATCTTTTGCCAAAAACTTCACTGCAAAATTTAAAAAAGATGTTGAAGACTATGACCTTTGATACTACATACCTTTTGTTAAGACAATATTGATGTATGGCTATTAACTTTAATCAGTAGATTGGAACTGATATAATAAATTATCATATTAATACAATTTGAAGAACACTATGAAATCTCTCTCTTAAAGTATTTTGGTGAATTAACAAGATTGACAAGTTTGTTATGAGTACCGTACCATAAAATTCTTATAGAGCCCATGATGCTCTTATAGAACCAAATTCTCCTTTTCAGAGGTTTAAATCGAACTTTTTTATGTGATTTTACAAAATCTTGAAGCCATACCCACAAAATCAAGGTCACTAAAAATTCAACAGAGATTTTATGCACCTTTTTCTCAATGAAATGTTAATATTTTGTGTGGATTATGTTTATTTTAATATTGTCTTCACAAGTATTGCTGGCTCAGTGCAAAACAGTTGTAACTGCCTTACAACTGTTTCATTCTGAGCCATCAATATTAAGCATAGTCTCTGATAAAAGCCCATCCCTTTCTAATTGAAATTTGATGATTCTAACCCTGTGGTTCTATTAGAACCTTAACGGTTATTTGTTTTAAATACAAATTATGCCCATTTATTTCTTCAAGTATATTTTAATTTTGCTCAGAACAAAAAATGTCTAATAATTTAAGTCATGAAGATGTTGAAAAATGGTTGCAATCTCACCCATGTCATCATGTACTTTTTGGAAAATCTGAAATAAAAAAACAAGTATACATTTTGTCTTCATATGACTTTTCCCCAAAAACCAATTTGCACCAAGTGAAATTCCATTAGGCCCTTTATGCCATATTTAATGCAGACGATCCCCATTTCAAAAGTATAAAATCCTTACGACCCTACAATGATCCAAATGAAGTTTCAGGGAAATCTGGGCACGAGGTTGTAAAACTATTCTCATTCTTAATTCAAAATTTTCTCAAATTCCAATTTGAGTTTTAAGCCATAATTCTATTCAAATACAATGTATACTGCAACTCCATTATAACAAAATCTGTTAGAGCGCTAAATCCATTATAACGCGGGGTCCGCTTGGCTCCCGAAATTTGCAGGGTCGACCATTTTGGGATGCTGCGGCAATGTTACCCGATCCGCCGTTAATGCTGTTTTGATGGCGATTTTAGATCGAAGGGTGAAAACACTGAGATAAAAATCGATACTGAGCGAAGCCAGGTAAATCAATACAATTGTTTTTCACACCTCCTGCGGGGCAGTGGCGGCGATCAATGCCTCAGGTCAGAGAGAAATGGCTAATTTGATGGTTGACTGACGTATAGTTATATCACTACCGCTGGAGTACCAAACTCACCAGCCCACAACAATCACATCCTTTCCTAAACCCAAACTGCTATCTCACTTAGATCTACGATTATTAACCCATGGGTGAGTGCCTTAAAGTCAGAAAGAATGAGTGCCGCCGTCGGAGATACACGGAATCCCAATAATGAAAGTCCGGCGCGCTACAAACTGCTCTTTGTCGACGACAGGGACGCAATTGAACACCAAAAAGTCTAGCTCGCATGCAATTAAATCCAAGTTAATAAATTTCTTCAGGAGTCATGTTTTCGCAAAATGAACCAATCTCGTTTTATATTCTCAAATCTTTAACATTCACCGCTGTTGACAAACGATTCAAAAAGCGACTCGCCCATACCCAATTTATTGGTTTTTTACCTCCCTTTGCCGATCTCGTTGAATTTTCTTATAAATATTACGTTTTTTGTAAATATATGATGAAATTTTGTTTCTTTTTCATTAAACGTACTCATATTATAGTCATGTTTTACAGGGTATGATAATTCAAAGCCCGATTGAATTATTTTCGTTGATTCTTATCTCTCACAAAATATACAACCATATTGAGTTTTAAACAGGAAGCTATATATAAATCTACATTTCCCACATTGGTGTGTCAAACAAAGAAACGGAAAATGGCGCAAAACTGATAGTGACCATGCCGCTTCGCTTTTGTTTGGACCTTCTTTCCTTACGATCTACTATCTTAAAATCAATACCGTAAATTAACATCTTGTCAAACCCAGGGTTACGAACGTTTTACTTATACGGTTTTCGAGAAGAAGCATTTGATATCCCTTGACTCGTGAAGATGATCTCTGCAAACCGGCGATCCAAATGTCGTAACTACAGATTCATTTAATTGAATTTACGGCATTTTTTTCTCGCTCATCGAAGAATGCGGTCCTGCACTCAGAGAGATTCGATTACTTTGGTATAGTTTCGATCGGACGTACGGTATTGTTTATTTTGATTGCGTAAATAATTATTTTCTCCTATTTTCCAGAAGACGACATTTAAAATATGAAATTTGTTGATCTTATGAAACTTTTACCTTACCCTTTGAGATGGTCATTATCGATGTTTCTCAGCTGTCGGGAGGGTAGGCCCGAGAAATCGGGATTCAGAGAACTAAGAGGAGTCTGCGATCGTTTAACCCTACAAACTAGATTACTTTACCAAAGATAGTTTTGTTTAGCTTGGGGACAAGCGTTTGTTCTTCAATTCATTGCCGAGTTTTAAAAATATAACATGCGATGGCCTAAATATGTACAAGTAAAGGCCTATTTAGATATCCGATATCGTTATCAATATTGACCCTGTGTCTGTTATGTTTACACGGTACGTTATTTTTCACCGCGGGAGGGGGGGGAATCGGCCGCGGCAGGGGGGGGGGTACAGCGTTATAGCAGATACATCCACTTCTTCTGCTGTTTCATTTCTTGGACTCCGACCACAGCGTTTTAATGGAGTTGCAGTGTACTCATTTTAATGTATTAACATAAAAGATTATGTCAATAAGTTGTTATAAATAACAACTTTTTAAAATTATCTTTTATTTTCATACATTTATCTAAATTTAAAATTTGAGAAAATTCTCATTTGAGCCTGAGAAAAGTTTTATAACCTTGGGCCCTGATAATATTTGTAGATTTTAAACAAGATTGCAGTCACTGAAATTTCATAAGGCCCCTTTCCCTTTGGGTTCCAACTGATCATCTTCATTTTCTTAAGCTTTGATCTTTATGACATGAAAATCACTCTTTGAATGTTTCAAGAGAATCTGTAAGTGGACACACAAAAAGACAAACAGATATACAGATAGGGAACATGCCATGAATCCCTTCTGCCCATCAGTCATTAGATCTTTAAGATAATTTGTTGTATAATTGTCTAATTTCATCTCATTTTTGCATTAAAGAAATAGTATAACTGTTTGGTTTATATATAAGATTGATGAAGCTGTCATTTTAAGAACAACAAAGGCAATATTTTCACTTGTGATTTCACCATTCCTGAAAATTTATCACTTTTATTGCAGAAATTGATGTTATACTGAACCAAACAAAGAGTAATCAATGTTATACTGAAACAAACAAATCATCTGCCCTGCTTTCAGCATAAAACAAGGATTACTGTTTGCAAATTATACCCTGCTTTGGATGAAAAGTGTATGTGCAAAGCAGGGTACAATTTGATAACAGTTTGCCACTTTTTGCTATCCTAAACACAGGGCTGCTTTATCATTACCTTGAGTGTTTCTTTGTCTTGATGGTACACTACAAAGTATACAAATCGTAATGAAGATTCCTGCTCATGCAGCCTGAGTTTCTCTACAGCAGAAAACATCTCACTGGCAACCAAGTCTGGTGGAAACCCCAGATTACCTGAACCTATCACTGGAAATGCTATTGATGTAGCCTTAAGCTTTACTGCTCGGTCTAGGCAACTTTCCAGGAAGTCTCGAAGTTCCTACAACACAAATCGAGGGGTTAGTGCAATACTTTTGTAAGTGTCTATATATTTATAGGCACTAACAATAGTTCTAAGCTGACCCCTTCAAATAGCGCACTATAAGGCTAAGTTCAGAGTCATAATTGTTGAGTTAGATTTTGAGGTACAAAAAAAAGGGAAATTTATGTCTGAGAAGTGTTACTAGAAGAAAAACTTTATTACTAGTCACAGTATATACTGCCCCAGGAAATTTTCAAAAAGACAAGTTATTCAACAAGTCAGAAAAGTATTACTAAATCCAGGCAATATGGGCATGGTAAATTGACGAGGAACATTCTGTTAAGTTTCAATCAAACCTATCCATAATTTAACTAGAAATGGATATTCAGACAGACAGACACATGTTGAATATGATACTGATATGCGTCCACCACCGGTGGCATATTGAAAAATCAAATTACAAAAGGCAAACATTAATTAAGATTTAAAATTCAGATCTCCACATATTCTTTTTCAAGGTTCTATTTATCCAAAAATATTCATAAGCTGGCTTATACCTGCAACCTGATCTAGGTAACACAGCCTGTTTATAATAATGAGTAATCTGCCTTTCATTCAAGATGACACCATTTGCAATGATGTTAAAGATTTGTTACCCCAATAGTTAACATACAAAGCAAGGCACTTTACCCTTGTTATGCCGAATAAAAAACTTGGCACAATGTATCTAAATCAAAGTGCTGAAAGCCCTGTATCAATTTATTGTTGGTCTTTATTCATCTTGGAAATATAAATTTCAAAATTATGCTCAAAATAGAAGAATCAAGCAGTATAGGCTAAGATCTGACTGCACATATGTGCAGACCGATCTTTGTCTGTACCACCTGCCAAAGCAGGAGTATTTTCGGTTCAGCATGACAAAGTTAAAATGTTTGCAAATGTATTGTGAATCTGTAACACAGGGCTTTTATACATTCGGAACATGTACATGTCCGAACTATTTTTTAAAAATTACGGGAAAACCTTAGAAAAACTTGATGATGTCAATTTACATGGTGTTAGCCCTCGAAACTTTGAGTGAAAACATTCGACGTCGCCAACGCTATTTGTTTAAGTCACTGACGTGAAACTGTCATATCCTCATATAGATATCTTTAGATTCTTAAATAACGGCTGAAAAATCTTAATTCTGGAGAATTATTCATCATTCTCAAAAATTAAGATTTTTCAGCTGTTATTTACTGTATAAAATAATAAATCTAAAGATAGTGCTGATTGTTTCCGCACATTTTTTTCTTACACTGTTTCCACCTAACAAAATGCACAATTTCGTTACATACCCATCCAACTTATATACATCAGAGGTCTGTTGAAGTTTACGAAAATGGCCAAGTGATGTTCCGAATGGGCATTTATAATACCTGTAAACTTTGTGCCTGATCTTGCCACCTGTATTTATGTAGTGCTCCATGGATAACATACTGACATTTCAGACCATATCCTTGTGTAACAGCCACAATACGTCCTATAACCCCTTCAGGATAATTCTGCGTACATTCTAATTGAAGTTCGGGTCCAGCTGTCCTCAAAATGGCCGCTGATACACTACCATGGTTCAGGTTGAGTTTCGGAGAAGTTGTGTTAACCAATATATCAGCCTGAAAGTAAAACCTACATTTTAGACTCATCAAGGTTTGTATTGATGAAAATCAAAACTCAGTTTTTTTGAAAGATTTTCAAGACATCCTCATTTCTCAGCATGTAATTTTGTTTTTTTTAAATCATTGAAAAAAATCAACAAAGCAATTGAAATCAAATTTCAAAAGAGCCGATCATTTTCATCTTTTTTTTTTAATCATATCCAAATTATTGGTAAGTTTAATTCAATAGAAGGCTAATGTAAGACGGATAAAAGAATGTGTGAAAATTACAAAAAACTAAAGGAGGAAATCATTTTAATTAAAGAACAATAATTGAAATGTTGAATGCAAATTTTATTTTTCACACTGTGTTCCCTTATACATATTTTAAAACCTTTACCTCAAACAGATTCAATTCTCCACTTACAACATCAATTTGGATTCCTTTTTCAACATATTTGGGATCTGAAACAAGATTATAATTCATGACTGTACTATAAATCTGGTCAGTTTTGCGTTGATTCATTATGAGCATCTTTAACACTGATAAAAAGTAATGAGAAGTTCATATTTTAGCAAGGGAGAAATTTTTTCACTGAGTTCTATATTATACTGAAGTTAAGCATTGTTCCTAATTTTGCATGATCAGTTCCTTATATTATAATATGGCATGATCAATCATTGAAAATAGATTAAATAAATGTTTTGCCAATAAAACCTGAATAGCAGTATTTGCAAGTACATGTATTTTATATGGAGAAAAAAAACAAAACAACCTTTTCAAGGAACCGTTATGGATTTATTTTGTCAAGGAATCGAAGTTGTTGGTACTGAATTTGATCTTGAGTTTGACCTGGGACATTGTAAGTTGAGCTTAACTGTACATGAAAATGATTTGGCATTATCTTGATGAAAAACAGAAGTTCTAAAATACTTTTTATGCTGTCAGACTTTTGTCTGACTCGCATATATATATTAGTCGCCAGATACTGTGATCTTGAAACCTCACAACACCTGACAAATGTATTTCTGCATGAGAAACTATGCATTATTTCTCATAGCACTATCTTAACAAGTTGCCAAACTGTCACAAGCTATGCCCATCACACAGTTTGGTGTAACTTTGGGTTAAGAGTAGAATTGAAGTAATTTTGAATGAATAACTTAAAGACAATTTTTGTGTAGACAGACAGATGAATCATTGTAGTAGAGGTATATTATTATTATTATATACTTTTAGAGATATGCTACGGACAAGTTCCAAGAATGAAAAGCAACAAAGGACAATAACTCAAAAAATAAGCCATGTAGAGTATGGTTCTCTTGATAAAATCTATCTACCCAACAAATTTCATGATCTTAGCTCCTATATTTTAGGAGATATTCTCCAGACAAGTTCCAAGAAAAAACAAATAAGGGCAATAACTAAAAAAATAATCCACAAAGAGTGATGGTTTTTTGTACTGCAATTCCCCTTGATCTATTTACCCATGAAGTTGCATGATCATAACTATCATACTTTAAGAGATATGCTCTGGACAAGATCCAAGTATGAAAAACAAACAAAGGGTAATCACTCAAAAAGTAGGCCAGTAGAGTAATGGTTCTTCTTCACTGCACTCTATAATGCAGAGAAGAATATAACTGACAAGTTTCAAGAAAATCGGTCATAAGGCTACAGAGTAATGCTTCGGACAAACAAGTGCACACCCCTGGACGCCGGACAACCCCATAATACGTCTCATGTTCGACAGGTGTACAAAAAGTAAACCCATTCATGATTTTGAGTGTACAATAATAAAGTCGTCATGATGATGCCAACCATGCTGATTTTAAAGCCCAATTTACGCATTACATGTTTCGACAACAAAGTTCTACTTAAATTGATCTTGGCGGACGCTGAAAAATAAACCAAAATCGAAAGTAGTCTAGGGTGTTTTTTTTAAGGGAATGCAGTCAGGATATCATTCTGTTGGGGTTACTTCTTGTATTCACCAAAGATATAAAAACTTTAGACTTGCATCACTGTTGACTATCAATAAAGCATTTTATTTTACTGGCATCTGCCAGTCCATCTTTTAGTGTATGGTATAGTATATTATATCGGCGGACCCTCAACAATAATCAATTCCCACTATCTTGTTAGATATTTTTTTCATACAAAACACAAAGTACGTACTAATGACTCAATCACCAAAAGTGTACTCCAAAAAATAAATTAAAAAAAAATGGAAGATCACTACTTTAACTCCAACACTACAGATAGAGGTGTATTTTATCTTTAGATTCAAATATTTCGATAATACAATTCAAATGAGTACCTACAACATAGGGTTTCATTAAGAAATATTTTTTTTTAGATTTATGTCACTTCCCTTTTATCTTACTTCTACACTTCTATAATATACAAATAAATTTCTACTATTATTTTTTGGAATTACTATGCAATGATTTTTTTCACTTTTCAAGAATTTTCAAAGTAGCAATATACATTTTCTATAATTTCTGAAGCATTGAGTACAAAATAAAAGTAAAAAGAAACATCTTCTTTCTCAAAATATTTTTTTTTGTGCAAATAACTTTTTTTTATCAAGTAAAATTAAAAAAAATAGTCTACAATTTCTTTTTATTTTGAGTCAAAATCAATCTGCTAATTGGTTTTAGGGAACATAAAGATAAAAATTTGCAACTCTAAAAAGTATGATATGATATTTTGAACAATTTAAGTTGTGAATGCAATGCATACATTTTGCAGCATAGACAACCACATAGAGTATTTAAAATATCATCGGTCCATTTTTAAAGAGTTTGAAGTCTACAACGATTTATGGAGCACAAAGTGAAAGCTGTGATTAGACTGCAACTGTGGTATTTAAAATTGTCATGCACAAACTCAAATCATACTGCATATAGTAATTTAATACCATAGCGGGTTTGTACAAAAATTTTGGACAATCAAATGTCAAATTTACATGTAATGTTGGTCAGGTCACAAGGATGAACCCTATTGACAATGGGAAAGATCCATGCCATTTCTCAGGAAAAGGGGTCTTAATGATAATTTTCTTGTTATAACTCTAGAGGCCACAATTTTGGCCCAAACTTCATGAAACATGGTTTTGTGTAGAAATTATCTCCTCTATTAGGACCATTTTGGTCCACTTGTTTCTTGTTATAACTTTAACAGCATTATTAAGACATAGGATTTTCAAAGAGTAGTGGAGCATTATCAGGCCCTCATGGGTCTCTTGTTGTATTAAGTACACATAAAAGGATAAAGTAAAGTGTAAGCCTATAAACTGATGAAGTCACTAATGGAATTTCATTGTATAAAATATAGAGTTGATCATCTAATCAGTGTATTTTTGCAGTATAATTGTTCTAGCTGTAATCATTTAGAAAATATAGGGAAGTTTAAAGAAATTTGTTTAAATGTGAAAAGTAGGTCAAAGGTCAAGGTCACAGGGTCAAGGATCTTGGTCACAAGTTAAAGCCTATCACCTAATGATTGTTTATATGAAGTACATGTATGTTAACCCTATGTACAAGCAAGATAAAACCATATAGTTAAGTTTTTTAGAGGGACAAGATCAAAATGATAAGGGACTTACATGAGTAAGCCCATCAGCTGTTGAGTAAGGATATTGAGTATGATGACCATAGGTATAAGCACTCATAAAATATAAAAGCAAGGTTAAAATTTTGATTGTTTACATAAGTATATAAAAGTAAAAAAAAAAGGACTAGGGCAAATTGTCAAAATCTTTAGTCACTTTTGAAAGCAAATCATCTGGTGAGTGGGTTTATGAAGCAATGATGTTCCTAGATAAAAGCATTAAAAAGAAAACAGGTAATAAATAGTTTTTGGGTTAAAGTTTTTATAAGAACATAAAAGGTCAAGGTCAATTTGCCAAAGACCTTAATCACTGGTGAGCGTGTATATGAGGTAATAATGTTCCAAAGTAAAAGCATTCAGAAAATATAAGCAAGGTTCTTTAGAAAAAAAAATTCGGTTAAAGTTTTTATAAGTTTTTTAAAGATCAAGGTCAAATTGTCAAGGACCTTAATCAATGGTAAAAGCCTTTAACCAGGCAAGTTTATGAAATAATGATATCCTTAGGATAAATCATGCATAGAATATAAGCGAGGTTAAAGTTTTTGGTATTTGTAGCTCACCTGAGCACATCGTGCTCAAGTTGAGCTATTGTGATCATTGAATGTCCGTCGTCCGTCGTGTGTCGTCTGTCGTCCGGCGTCAACAATCTTAGTGTTTACACTCTAGAGGCCACAAATATGGCCCAATCTTTATGAAACTTGGTCAGAATGTTGGCCAGGTCACAAAGATGAACCCTATCGAAAATGGGAAGGATCTAGGCCATATCACAGGAAAATGGGCCTTAAAGATAATTTTCTTGTTTACACTCTTAGAGGCCACAAATAAGGCCCAATCTTCATGAAACTTGGTCAGAATGTTTGTCAGGTCACAAGGATGAACCCTATTGAAAATGGGAGATATCCATGCCATATCACAGGAAAAGGGGCCTTGATGACATTTATCTTGTTTACGCTCTTGAGGCCACAAATATGGCCCAATCTTCATGAAACTTGGTCAGACATTTGTCAAGTCACAAGGATTGACCCTATTGAAAATGGGAAGGATCCATGCCATATCACAGGAAAAAGGGCCTTAATGACAATTTTCTTGTTAACGCTCTAGAGGCCACAAATATGACCCAATCTTCGTGAAACTTGGTCAGAATATTTGTCAGGTCACAAGGATGAACCGTATTGAAAATGGGAGATATCCATGCCATATCACAGGAAAAGGGGCCTTGATGACATTTATCTTGTTTACGCTCTTGAGGCCACAAATATGGCCCAATCTTCATAAAACTTGGTCAGAATGTTTGTCAGGTCACAAGGATTAAACCTATTGAAAATGGGAAGGATCCATGCCATATTAGAGGAAAAGGGGCCTTAATGACAATTATTTTGTTTACGCTCTAGAGGCCACAAAAATTGCCCCATCCTCATGAAACTTGGTCAGAATGTTGGCCAAATCACATGAATGAACCCTTTCAAAAATGAGAAGGATCTATGCAATATCACGGGAAAAAGGGCCTTCATGACAATTATCTTGCTAACGCTCTCGAGGCCACAAATATGGCCCAATCCTCATGAAACTGAGTCCGTATGATGGTCAAGTCACAAAGATTAACCCTTTTGAAAATGGAATGGATCCATGCCATATCACAGGAAAGGGAGCCTTAATGATAATTTTCTTGTTATAACTCAAGAGGCCACAATTTTGGCCAGAACTTCTTGACACTTGGTTTGGTGTAGAAATTATCTCCTTTATGACATCTGCCTATTTATATGATGTGATGTCCCAGGGGTCAAAGAGAGTCAGGTGAGCGATCTAGGACCATCATGGTCCTCTTGTTTTATAAAAGTCTTTGGTTTAAGTTTTCTTAAAAAGGGTCAAGGTCACTAACTCAAGGTCATTTTGATATAAGTGTTGGTCTCAAATGAAAGCCTATACCCTGATGAGTGCTTCTGTAAAATATAAAGCCTCTTCAGATAAATATTGATAGAAATAAGAAACTTAATTATTATAGTTTTACCTAATGTTGACACCAACATCCAAGGGTTAGGATAGCTCTTCCTAGACTTTTGTGCTGGGCAAGGTAAAAAGTTAAATGTTAAAAAAAATACTTACCAATAATTGAACATACTACAGCATCAACTTTCTTGAACATATCTATACTCCTACAGCAAAATATTACTTCCAGAGGGTACTTCAAAACATCTCCATTCTCACAATGTTCAATATGTTTAGATATTGGTTGTAGTAAAGTTTCTATCATTGCCATGAAGGGCCAATCTCCAACTGTACCAAGAAGTATTCCCACAGAGTGTAAATTCTGCTCCTTTGCTTTATCTAGGATCTGCCTTAGTTTTTTGTTGACCTTTGTTGTTTGTTCTCTACCCCCACCATTCCATTTAGGCATGGCTATAGCAGCTCTTTTTTGACCCGAGCGAAATTCAGTAAATGCTGATTTTACATGATCTGTTTAGAAAAAAATACCAGAGTGATAGTTCTTGTGACTATTGTAGGTTAAGGTATCTAATCTGTAATTATTCCAGAACGTTTTGGGAGTCATGAACTTTAACAACGTTAATCAAGGTTTCCTAATGAGTCTGCTAAAACAAAATTGGTCATGAATGTAACACTGAAAGTAACAAATATCCTCTCCATATTTGATACACATACAGTCCTTTTATATGGATATAACTTTTGTATAAAGCAACTTTACTTCAAGATGACCTTTTAAGTTGTCCCTTAAGTTTTACAGTATATAATCTGCTTGCAACCCAAATGTTGTAATTTATACAGCTTTAAGCTGTATTTATAACATTTAGGTTGCCCATCAGGCATATGTTTTAGCTTACCTTTGATACTAGGTTCCTTCTCTGCTACCTCAACGATGATTTCCGGTTCTGTCCACACCCCAGAATCCTGAAAGTCTATAATCACCTTTCGACCACTTGGAAATGTCCATGTACATCTATTCTTGCTTTTTTCCATTATGGCTCTACTTTCCCTGGCTCCTTCACCCCCTTTCACTACATTTATCTTATCCATTAACACTTTAACTTTTTGTTCAGTCTCTAGCTTACCAAAAAACTCAAGTATTTGTTTACTTTTTGCTAAAGCTTTGTTTATTGTGACTTCTTCCTTTTTTATATCTATGTTTGCAGATTTGAACTCTCTACAAGCCTGTTCAACACCTTCCTGGCTTCCCATAAATGTGAAAGAATTCCCAGTTTTCTTCCTGATTAAATCAACAGTGATATTGTTTTTCTTTGCAATTTCATTTGCTAGCATTATTTGAGTATCTAGAAAGTCCTCATCTTTAACACTGCACTTTCTAGTAAATATGTTGTCAATATTATCAAAAGATGAATAAAATTGAAAGGTTTTCAGAAATTTCATGGCATTTTGCACATCCTCCTTCAACCCGACTATAACACAGCCATTGTGTTCTTGAATTAAAAGAACCTTTTTACCACATTCAGCATCAAGTTTCTTTTGTACCTTTTCAATACTTGATCTATTCCTCCATTCAGCTGGTATGTCGATAACCTCTTCACAGAGCCAACTTTGCATTAAACTGATCCAATTGTCAATTGGTTCATTCTTAAAGTAAAACAATTCAACCCTAGACTGGGTCTCTTCTAACAGACAGAAACCTTTAACATCTTTATCTATTCTCATCTGTAATATATCACAGAGTTTCAGTGCTTTCATTGCTTGTACCATGTTGGCTGAAATATTTAAAGTTTTTGACCTTAGACTTTGTTTGAAGAAGTTCAGTTTGCCAGCAGTTTCTGCAACAACAAAGAAACGGCCAAATATGTCACAGACATAGGAGTTAATATCTTTCCATTCAGCAAAAGTGATTCTTACCGTACCAGATTTAGTCTGTAGCTTTTCTTTCAGGTTTATTTTTTCTGACAATTTCTGCCAGACTATTGGTAGTGCTATCCTTACAGAAAACCTTGGATATAAGATCTCAATTTGCTCTTTAACAGAATTTTCTTTATTTGCCTCATAGACTAAACATATCTTCCCATTAGAAATGGGCTCTACATACAATATGTGTATCACACTTATTGCTAAAGAGGCAAGTTTATCAGCAATACCTTGGGCCTCCCCATCAGATACATACACTTGCTCCACTTTAAGACCTTTCCCAAATTCATTCACCAAGACAGATAAAACCTGCTCTGACCTCTTACATGGTTCATCATGTTTCTCTTTAAACAAAAGTACACATTCATTTGTCAAGTTAAATTGTTTATCTGCACGCATATTAATTTCATTCAGCCTTGTAGGAGATTTCAAGAGAAATTGCCATTTCATGTATGTGTTGATATCACAGTTTATATTTATAAGAGTTACTTTAGAATCACCAGGACACAAAACTTTCATCTGAATCTGTGCTTCCTTGTCAGCACTACTTTGATCAACATCTGTAATAAAAGATGCAGATATAGAATAAACGAACAATGGATCATAAAATCTGAAACGACAAGTTGCTTCTTAACCATTGTCATACTGAATAAAAACCTTAACCAAAATGCATTGTTATCAAGGTGCTGAATGCATTAGATGTATTCAATAATTATTTGAAATTAAGATTTACAAATTCTCCCAGTTTGAAATGGAAAGTCAGGTGGTATAGATTTAGAGCAGACCGCATGTTGTCTTCACCTCCTGCCAAGGTAGAAATTTCTGGGTTCACCATGACAAGGATGAAATCAAATGATGAAGCCGGGAAAATATTTGGCCAAGATTGAATAAAATAACAAAAAGGCAAATTATTGATGGATAACCTATATGTTGCAACAATGAGGACTTTATGGCTCTCACTCACAAAAATGTTTGACAAATATCTGAGGTTGATATTTTGGTACTTTAGCGAATCTAGAACTTGAGAATTTATACACAGTCTCAGAAGGCAACAACTAAAGAATATATAGGATAAAGGTAATATGAGGACTGTGACAAAAGATGAATTCCCTTCGTCCATTGCCTTTTTATAATTTGAGCGTTGGTGAATAATCAAAACAGGGTAACTACAGCGTGAATAAGCTGTAGTTTCGATTCTATGATCATTCATCAATGAGTGGGAGGATTTATATGCTAAGCAAAATCCTCTGGCTCCGTCCTCAGATTTTAGCTTTTGCATATAACTCCTCCTCCATCAGACTTTATTCATGGGTGCACACAAAGTATTTCCAAGATGGACCAAGTGACTTAATTTTTGACCCACTAATGAACTTGTCTGAGATATCATGTAGACAAATATTCTCACCAAGTTTCAAGACATTTGAACCTAAAAATTGGTTTATAAAATGCCCACAAGGTTTTTCTAAAATTTGCCCCTTTGACCTTGTTTTTGACCACACTCAACCCAATTCAAAACTTGACCAAGATTTCATGTAGTATTTCTGACCAAGTTTCAAGACAATTGAGACAAAAATGGGTTAACAATACCTTCATTTTGTAGACTTGAAACACTAATTACAGTATTTGATTGCTTAGTTTTGGGTCGGGCCCCGCCATGATCCATGTTTTCTTTTGTTCTGATGTTCTGGCTCATTGAAAATGGTTCCCTTGCTAAAGAAAAAATAGAAATTAAAATCATTCCTTCAATATTTCATAGGTTATTTCACAGGTACAAAATGTATATAGGAGAACAAAATTTAGACTGTGAAAATCTAAAAGCATATTTTGATCAAAACTTTTAAAATAGTATGTCACAAGCCAAGTACTTGGCTGAAAGCATTAAAATGAGAAAAGAGTTCTTTCATAAGTTTCCTATCAGATGAGCTAAATAAAAAAGAATTAGTAAGATATTGTTGTACCAAATTAGACTCTCTATATCGACAAATTATTTTAATTTAGTTTGAATGTTGTCAACTGCAAAGAGCTTAATGTGAAGGCTTTCAAAACATATTTTGATGGATCAGCACAAAACTATTGTACGTGCCTATATGTCTATAGGCACTTACAACAGTTTTGTGCATAACCAATCAATTTAATCCTCACCTAATGTTGCGGAGGCAGAATCTTGATGGACTGATGGTTGCATACCAGGATGATAGCTCTTATAAAGATTTGGTGCTCCACCCTGCCGTTTCATCAATGCATTCATGTCATCTGATAGTCGGCTGGTTGGATTCTTGTCTATGTCTCTTGGATTTTGTGCCTAGAAATTATATACAAGTGGCCTTCATGATTAATTGATTGAATGGGGTTTAACGCTGCTTTCAACATTATTTCAGTTATATCGCAGAAGCTGGAGCACCTAACAATGGATTCCTGGTATTTCTCACACCAGCACTACCATAACATCCTTTCCTAGCCTCCAGCTGCTATCCCACATAGATCTACGATTATCGACCCATTGGTGGGAGACAAATAGTCAGAAAGAATGAGTGTCGCCGTCGGGGATCGAACCCGGGAGGCCTACATGATGAAAGCTAGAATGTCCAGGAACATCAATAGTGAAGACCACAAACTTTTCAACACTTCCTCTTTTTTTGGCACACATTTTGTGCCAATTTATGAAAATATAAATTGAAGCTACCAGGGCTATAGAAGACTAAGACAATAAAATGCTAAATTCTTTTAAGTAATAAAAACTTCTAAAATTCCACTTAGCCTACCTTTGAAAATAAAGAAGGAAAAATGTTGAGAACATTCAAAACCATATTAACCAGCCATGCAGATGCAAAGCAGGGTATAATTTGCAGACAGTTTCCAGCGTTTTGTTCTCCTGAACACATGGCTAGTAATAATATGGCAAAATACTGACCTTGACCTTTGGAGTGACCTTGATAATTGGTATAAAAGAATAGTAACTTCAATTCTTACATCTATTCACTTTTGAGATAAATTGGGTGAAATGCTTTTGTAATCCATATCTTGGTTTGGAGGAAAGAGGCTGCACATATAACCCTTACAGAAATACAAAGTTTGCTGCAAATTTGCAGCAAATTTGCCACAAATTTGCAGCAAACTAATCTGTTTGCAAGAACAGTTAGCAGCAACTTAACATGTGTTTGCAGCAGAAAATCCATTTACTGCAAACATCTTAGATAAAAAAAATATGTTCCTGCAAACTATTCGCAAACAGGAAGTTTGCAGTAAGTTTGCGAGAACACATTTTTTCATTAGTTAGATCATGCACTTAGCAGGAAGTTTGCAAGAAGATGAACTTTGAAAAAAAATCTTATCAGTTTCATCCCAATTGGAAATAGCTATTTTGAGTCATTATTAAACCTTCCCATGCTTATCTAAGTATTTTCTGCTGTAGGCCGACAAAAGGCTTTAGCAGACAGTATAGACTAAGATCAGCCTGAATATATGTGCATTCTGATCAAAGCATACACTGTATCTAAGTGTGAAAATACTGTTGGAAGAAAATTTACTAAGAATTTTTTCTTATTATATCATCCAGTCCCTTCATTATACCAGTACCTAAAGCAGCCGAATACTCCATTTTTAAACTAATATATCATTTTCATTAAATTCTATTAAAGATATATGAATTTTTGTGCACATGCTCAAAGGAGGTAACTGTAAATAATTCAAAAGCCATCCCAAACATGAAAAGATACCATCTTGGTAAAGTATAAAGTGAATATTAAAATAAGAGGTCAGATCATTCATCAGAGGTTCAACACTGAAAACATTTATATGGTTTAGGAATATTCATTCTAAATTCCGAAAATTCATAAACCGGAAAAGTTTTAAACCCAGCCAGCCTACCCAGTGTAGTCCCTCCCCAAGTTGAAACTTTCCACCCTCCTAACATGGTTCTATTTTGCTTAACAGCTCACATATATAAATTTAACTACTTCATCATTGCTGCAAACTGTTTGCGAGAACAGTTTGCCGCAAATTTGCTGCAAACAGTTTGCGGCAACTGTTTGCAGCAAATTTGCAGCAAACTGTTCTTGCAAACAGTTTGCAGCAAGTTTGCAGCAGATTAGAAGCCACATTAAGTTTATTACTATATAAAAAGATCATCTCATCCATCTGCCTCAGTGGTCCAGTGGTTGAGCGTAGCAGTTAAAAAGGTATGGTTTATCAATTTCTACTTAGATAGGGTATTAGTATAGTGATCTAAGGTATAGTTGAAGGTCAGCATAGGTCTACTCTGACAAATGAATATAGTATCATGAAATTTGAGAAAGAAATCTCATATCTACATATTAATAAAATATTTTTTGTGACCTTAACTAGAAAACCCCGGTTCAAATCCTGCAGACTCCACATTTTTTTTTTTTTTTTTTTTTTAATAAAAACCTTCAGAAACCAAAACATTGCACATAAAATCATTTATGACCCATGGATTACAAAAGAAACTTATTAGAAATGGAAAAATACCTTATTTATAGTAAGAGAGTTGTTCAAAAAATTGTTTGCAGGATGTTTGCAGCAAGGTTGCAGAGAGTTTGCCGGGAGTTTGCCAGAACAGTTTGCTGCAAGTTTGCAGCAAACTGTTTGCAAGAAAGCTCATTTGCATACGAAAAATGAATATGCAGCAAATTTGCAGCAAATATTTGCTGCAAATTTGCAGCAAATTTGCCGCAAATTTGCAGCAAATGTTTGCAAGAGGCAATATATTTTGGTAAGGGTGATCTTTGATTCACCCATTCGTTGAAACAATTCTTTCACTGTAAATAGCTACTTCAATAAGGTATTTAAAAATTGTATATAAGGTAGAAAGTGTTGGAAAAAAATTGTTCTGTTTTGATCACTTGTTTGACAAGAGAACCAAAATGGCCATATACCGCTCACCTGAACTAAATTGGTCCAGTGGATCTCATCAAAGTAACTTTCTGGCAAAGTTTCATTCACATTTGCCTAATTGTTGAAGAGGACTTGTTATTCAAAGAATTTAAAGTGAAAATAGACCCTGCCCAACCATTCATTACTGGGGAGACTTAAAATAAGCCCCGCCCTTCAAAGCCCATATTTATGGGCAAATCTTGATACAGTACTAAAAAGATCTAGAAGAACAGTCATCCTATTGTTTATATCAAAGGAGAGAAAACATTCAACAATCAGAATTTTCCAAGAATTCTCAAAGAGGATCACCAAAAGAAACATTTTGGCATATTTTCAATGAAATCGGCCTGGTGGTTCAGGAGAAGAGGAAGTTTTTAAGATTGTTGGCAGAATCAGGTTGAACCTAAATGCTCCCCTTGAGCTCATAGTGCTCAGATGAGCTAGAAATATCATTGATATTTAAATTTGTTGTCTGTTATTGGTTATTCTAGGATACTTGTAAAAATAAAGTGAATTTAAGGCAGGGGTGTGGAAATACAACTTTTCTCCATTTGTCCATGGACAAGTTAAGTTGATTTCCTACTTGTCCAGGATCAAAATGAACTTAAACACAGAAAAAAGAATTGATAAATATTGAGAAAAACATTGTTTTAAAAGAAGAAAATGCTGTAACCAAGCATTTTCATCATTAAAGACAATGTTTTCTCTCCTTTGATATAAACAATAGGATGACTGTTCTTCTAGATCTTTTTAGTACTGTATCAAGATTTGCTCTGGCATTTACTTGTCCACATACAAGTGGAAAAAAAGCACTTACCCGCAAGTGGAAAAGACCGTGTTTAACAAGTCAGGCATGGGAATTCCCCAACCCTGTTCAATGTCATCTTCTAAAGCATAGGGCATAAACTCAACTTTAAGTTTTTCACTTATGTAAGTAAAATTTACAATGAGCAAAGTAGAGTAGTACACCTTGGCTTGTTAAAATGCAGGCTTACCCGGCTTGAAGACCCAACCTCCGCTTGAGATGTGACATCTCTGGGTTTGGTATCACTTGTAGGAAGGTGGACCCTTAGTTTATCTTCTGCCATTGAGATTTACTAGTCTGAAAAGAAAAACAATAAGATGTCTTTGGGAAAAACTTCATTGTAGTTTCCCCCACCCTTATAAAGCAATTTTTAAGAAGCAGATCCTGGACATTTACAGTGACCTTTTCAAATGACCCCCCCCCCCCCCCCCCCCCCCCGATTATTTTGAATTCATCTTTATATGCTAGCTGAGCGCCTTGGTTCTGAATTTGAGCTCTGGTCTAGCTGCATTGTAAACTGGATTTCAAGCATGAAAAATGCATTTTTGCTCAGCTGTTTTAATGAGCATTAGATGGGCAAAAGTTTTGGAAAAATTTGATATTCCCTATTTTCATAAGTAAGTATTGGTGCTAAAAACAGTAACAAGTTTATGTATTGATTATCAGTGTCAATTTTCATGAGAAGGCCCAAGAACCTTACAAAAAATAATAAAACAAACACTTTTTATGGGCAACTATGGAACGATAAACATATATTTACCAGATTTTTTTTTATTTTTAGCAATATGTTAAGAAAAAGTCTCTGACACAACATCCAAAAGTACTCAAAATCCTGCCATGTCACATTGGCAACAGTACATAAAAACTTCGAGCCTTACCTAAGTCAAAACATTTAACCACAGCAAAGTCATGACTATTGAGATACCAACTATTGACAAAATGTAGGGAATCTTCACTGTCTATTTTATTGGATAATCACGTGCTCTCTTCTGAGTGGCTCATACTGATTTGCGAAGAGTAGATACTTATGTGATTTTCTGCTGGCTAATGATTGTAGGCATGTATCTTTGATGGTATTTTGAATGAATATTTGTAGTTCGAAACCGAAAGTAGAAATGGTTGGCACTTTCGATTTGGATTTAGGGGGTAACAGTTTTTATTTCAGACTACGTTGAATAAAATGTACGTTAATTATGCTGGTGATTTATCTTTTTCATTTAGGAATATTTTTACCCTTCAGAATTTTTTTTTCACAATTTTTCACAAGATTTGGAACAAAACGTTTTATACATTAAGAATCCCTCCCAAGTAAAAATTAACAAATCAGATGGCGTCATATATCATGTGCTCTACAACGGCCAATCAAATCTTCCGTTCTTAAGCGCGTTTGTCGGTGATGGCAATATGGCGGATCACTGCTGAATTAGTAAATTTTAATGTAAAAAATTGTTCTATCCATCTTTCTCCAAGAATTTAATGTAAGTGGAGTGTTCAAGGTTTTAAAGCAATTTAAGATTTGCATTAAAATGGTGTCAGAATTTGACACTTACCGAAGCTATTGCCAGTTTGACTTCAACCAGTTTGCCCAACTCTTCAAAAGTCAAAATTATAAAGACCCTAATTTTGCGTGGCTCTCCTTTAAGGATGAACTTAACAAATTAAGTACAATCCATATCCCCACAAAAACCACCAAATCTCGCCGCGACCTACCCTGGATAAACCAGTCTATTATCCGTTTGATAAGAAGACGTGATAGACTTTATTCTAGACTTAAGAAATCCAGAACGCAAACCCCGGATCTCCTTATCTCTTATAAAAAGGTTAAAGCCCAAGTCCAGAGAGATATCAGACAGGCATATTGGACATACCTCGATAAGGTCATATTCTCTGACAACTCTGGAAAGAACAAAAAGTTTTATTCCTTCATTAAGTCAAATAAGACCGAAAACTGTGGAGTTGCCCCACTGAAACATGATGGCCAAACTTTCACAGACCCCCAAACAAAGGCAAATATACTTAACAAGCAATTTGAGTCCGTATTCTCCAGACCTCAGCCACTTAGCCTGACCCAGTCCTGTAAGCAGTACATTTCAACTAGTAAAGACATCCCCAAAATGCCCAATGTTAACATCACAGAGAATGGAGTTAGTAAGCTTCTCCAAGGTTTAGACCCCAGCAAAGCAATGGGCCCTGACAAAATATCGCCAAGGTTACTCAAGGAGCTGAATGAGGAAATAACTCCAGTCTTGACCCATATTTTTCAGATCTCCTTGAAGTCCGGAATTGTTCCCAATGACTGGAAACATGCTGTTATCGCCCCCATCTATAAGAAAGGCCCAAAATGCAAACGCAGCAATTACAGGCCTATATCAATTACCTGTATTGCTTCCAAATTAATGGAACATATCCTTGTTTCTAACATCATGTCCTTTTATGATAACCACCAAATACTTAGCCCACTCCAACACGGATTCAGGTCAAAACATAGCTGCGAGACCCAACTAATAAGTTTTTCCCAAGAAGTCCATGACAACTTAGAACAAGGTCAACAAACAGATGTAATAGTCATGGACTTCAGCAAGGCCTTTGACAAAGTAGACCATCACAAGCTCCTCCTCAAACTTGGAAGACTAGGTTTAAATCTCGAAACTATTTCATGGATAAGATCATTCCTCTATGGCCGCACTCAAAATGTTGTTGTAGATGGTCAATACTCAGATAGCCTACCAGTTCTATCTGGTGTCCCTCAAGGTTCCGTGTTGGGTCCATGCTTATTCCTTTCTTACATAAATGACCTCCCTGATAGTATTCGTAGCAAGGCCAGGCTATTCGCAGATGATACCATAGTCTACCTTACAATTAAATCAGATTGTGACGCCCAAACCCTCCAAAATGATTTATCCTGTCTTGAAAAATGGGAATCTGATTGGTCGATGGAGTTTAACCCTGACAAATGTGAAATTCTTAGAATCAGTCGTAAAAAACACCCTACCTTATATCCTTACAAACTCCATGGCACTGAATTAAAAACAACAAATGCCGCAAAATATCTTGGTATCACAATTAGCAGTGATCTCACCTGGACCAAACATATCAATAATATCACTGCTAAAGCCAGCAACTCCTTGCGGTTCATTAGAAGAAACGTTAAAACTCCCAACCAAAAGGTAAAAGAATTAGCCTACAAAACATATGTTAGGCCCCAACTCGAATATTGCTCTTCTGTCTGGGATCCCTGGCAAAAATACCTTAACAATAAAATTGAGTATGTCCAACGAGCTGCAGCCAGGTATGTATGTAACGACTACAGCTACACCAGTAGCGTTACAGAGATGCTGAATACCCTCCAATGGCAATCATTGCAACAACGTCGCAATATCAGTAGCATCGTCATACTCTACAAAATCAGCCATAACCTTGTCTGTGTGGATCACCACCACCTGATGCACACAAGAGGTCTAAATTATCTCATACCGTATTCGAGAACACAGTACCACTCCTACTCCTATTTCCCAAGGAGCATTCGTCTGTGGAATAGCCTCCCCGAATACCTACAAGCTAGTCCTAGTATAGAAACTTTTACTGGACAGCTTCGTTCCTATTATCAAGCCTAATACTAGCAGTACTTTTATCTTTAACCTATCTTTTATCCTCCAACTTTTAAAACTGAATCTGTTACTTCTTTTATCTGTATGTACCATTTTAAGATGCACATAACATTTATTAACCTCTATTCCCAGACAACGCGCCTGCTTAGTATAATCATGCTTGATTGTGAAGCAGTATGAAGTAGAAGTTGATAGTTTCAAGGTTTCAAGGTTTTTATTCAAAGACCAGGACCCCTAACCGAGGTATAGGTCAATATGCTACACAGTAACAAACAAAATTAACAAAACATGTGAAAAGTTTGATGAAAGCTCCAAATGAAGCTGACTAGATTTAACTAACGACAATCAAGGAATATGATGAAGAATGATGAAAAGTGCAGATAAGGCCCCCAGTTAAAAACAAGTTTAATAGGTTATCTTAAGGTGTGAATTCCTAATAATCCATACTTTAAGTAAAATGCAGATGACAATGGAATATACACAATCCATAATCACTTAAATTTCAAAATAGTTATTACATATATTGGACCAGTTAAATTCTGCTTAAGTAAAGAGACAGAGCGTCAGGTTTAACCGTGTTAAAAATGTCTACTTATTATAAGGGCCTAAGTCCACATACATCCACAAAAAGGAATCACTCTCCTTTCATGAATCCACATGGCATCAGACTAGACCTAAGTTGGATGAATAGTAATTATTTATGGTCCAAGCTAAATCATTCAGGATTTTAAGTATAAGATTTAGTAGAACATGTACGTCTGGGGGCCACTCACAGTTTTCAAATCACTGGTTCACCTCAGAGGAGTTGAGTTAAAAACACTTTACAAACTATATCAAGTTCATATTTAACAGGTTACTGGTTATATATGACCTTAAATGTTTTCAAAATTTCTTTACAAAATTTACTAAGTTTAAACAAAACCTTTATATCATTGGTATTCATCAGATCATAATACTGAATAGTACTAGGATGACGTGGCAGGCCTCTAGGAAGACACAAACGCCTCAGATCCCCAAAATAACTACAAACAAAGAGATAGTGATACTCATCTCCAAGTTCATGTTCAGAACAAATCTCACACAATCTCTCATCTCTGTCCGTGCCCCAGAACCTACCAAATTCAATTGGCAACTTATGATTCAGACATCTAAAATGACAGAGTGCTGTGGCCAAATCATTAGGTAAAAGCTTGAAATAATGTTCAAGGACCAAGTCAGATTTAAATATTCTATAATTGAGACATTTAGAAGAAAGAAAGACTTGCTCTACCCATTCTACTTTATATCTATCTATCAGTCTTGATTTAACCATTTTAGCTAAACCCAAAGGTATGTTTTGTTGAGACTCCCATAAGTTTAAATAATCAGTTAAACAGTCCTTTATTTGGAGTAGCCATTTAGAATGGAAAAAGTCTTTATTATGCATTTCTAATAAAATATTGTACAATTTATGGGAAATTTTATCTTTCTTACCATTGACAATTCTTTGCCAGAAGCCAATCATTCTAGATTGAATCAAAATATTAATAGGATAACGCCCTAATTCTCCATATAAAATCAAATTGGGTGTTGACTTTTTGACATTCAAAACAATCTTATAAAACTGAGTACATGGCCTCTCAAGAATAGTTGAATTTTCAAAACCAGTTACTTCAGAGCCATACAATAGTATGGGTACCACCATGCTATCGAACAGTTGTAATTGCAGGTCTACTGGTAAATCTAATTTACGAGATTTTCTCATAACAGAGAACATTGCTTTGCGAGCCTGGTCAACCATTCTTTGGTTATTAAGTAGAAATCTGCCATTATATGAGAAAAGTGTTCCAAGATAGACAAAGCTATCAACTATGTCTAGAGCTTGTCCATTGTACATGAAAGAATAATCGAGATCAAATTTTCTATTACAAAAGATAGTAATTTTTGTTTTAGATGGGTTAACTTCAAGATCCCATGTTTGACAATAGAGATACATAGCATTCAAAGCAGATTGCAGTTCTTCTTTTGATTCAGCTAATATTACTGTATCATCAGCATATAATAGAATATATAGCTTAAAAAAGACTTCCAACTCGTCATTACCTAACAAGATATTGGCCATTTCTGAAATATTATTAAGCCCGTCAAAAGAATGAGAAATAAATTCTGTAAGATCATTAAGGAACAAAGAAAATAGGATGGGTGATAAGTTTTCGCCCTGACGGACGCCAACATTACTGTGGAAAAAGGGCGATTTCATATTACCTAATCTTACACATGATTTTGCATGTGAGTACAAATTGTGAATTATTTTAAACATTTTACCATCAACATTGTGTTGCAGTAGTTTATGCCAAAGATAATTTCTGTTTACTGAATCAAAAGCTTTCTTGTAATCAATGAAAGCGCAAAAAAGTTTTTTTCCCCTAAACAAATATAAATCAATAAGACATTTCAAATTAAAGATATGATCAGTTGTTCCATATTTCTTTCGAAAACCAGCCTGTTCTTCACAAAGTAAATTCATATCCTCCAAGTAATTATTTAATCTATAATTAAGAACAGCTGTAAATAACTTTCCAAAACAACTTAATATTGTAATGCCTCTGTAGTTGTGAGGATCTCTTTTATCACCCTTGCTTTTATATATAGGAGAAATAAAACCTAGCGTCCATTCTTCAGGTACAATTCCAGACGAGAAAACAAGATTAAACAATTTAGTATAAGCAGTGATCATTTTAGATTGTGAATATTTCAAGAACTCATTCAGTATTAAATCTGAGGAACAAGCTTTATTAAGTTTAAGTTGGCCAAGACATTTTTGTACTTCTTCTTCCGTTATTACAGAGTTGAGCATAAAGTTGTGCTCTTCAATCTTTGAGCTGTCAATTTTATAGTTATCACTATTACTTTCAGTTGTATTAAGTTTTTTGAAATGATCGGCAAATGTCTCCAAAGAAACCTTCTGTACAATATCTACTTAAGAATTATCGGCCTTGTTTAGTAGAGCCCAGTAAGATTTTGGATCAGTATGCTTAAGGGAACAGAGTTTTGAAATAAAATCTTTCCTATATTTATTATATTATTCCTATCATTAAGTTCAGAGTATTGTATGGTGTCTTGGGAAATGTTAATATCTAACTCTGAACTCAACGATAATTCATCTTCTGAATGATATAACAAAGTAGCACTATTATCACTATCATTTTGAGAATGGTTTGATTGGAAATCATCAAAGTCAAAGGAAGATTTGGCGGGAGGAGGATGGGTTGGGCTTCCACCCGATGCAGAGGCGGCCATCTTCTTATTTGGCATTTTCAAGCAGAAATAATTGGATGTTTGCTATACTGGACATGCAGACAATGATAAATGAGTGGTTTAGTCCCTGATTGTCGCTAAAACTAGCAGAATTTTTCAATTTTTTTCTTAGAATGTTTCTGAGCGTCCATCACACTTTTCCCGCGCAATGTCATACTTTGACTCGTTCAAGACCGGTTCAAGTTAGGCCTATTTATAAGACCCGACATACGTTATTTCACATTTTGACTTTTATCGTGTATGTCGGGTCTTATCAGTTTCCCATTTGTGTCCTTGTGCAAATCCCGATGAAGAAACTGTTCGCTGTTTGGACACAAAATACACATGCTTTAAGAATGAAATGCCAAGCAACCTATATATATATACAAGGAAGGGTTGGCCTAAAATACGAAATGGACCACCAAGCACGAAATGCGGCGAAATGGACCTTCTGTTGACGAAATGGGCATTTATCATACCTTGTAGGTCAATATTTTGATATTGTAAAGGTAAAACACAATCACACAGGAATCTAATGTAAATTTAATATAATTTTACCAGGTAGTATTGTAGTTGAAGAGAATTTTTTGGGGCAATTTTTACCATTCTTCTTTGACTTACTAATACGACGAATTGGACAGGTCGTCGGCCGCGAAACGGCAATAAATTACTTAGATTACTATGTCTACCTAAGATAACTTCATTCGATATCATTATGATGTTTAATGCATTAATACCAGATAGAAATTGACTTCTAAAATCCCCTGCATTAAGCCGAACACGGGGTACAGAATGGACATTTTGGTGATCCGGGGGATTTCGAAATGGAGTCCAAGTTATGGGCTAGGCACTATTCTTTAATAACAACTAACAGATTTTATCCTTTAATTTAGATAACCATCGGTTTAATACAGCAAAAATTTTTATGCTCTTGTTGTTGTTTAAGTTATTAAAATAAATACCATGTAATACTCAAGTCTATTCAGTTGCCAATAATCCATTTCGTCTGCAGGTAGACATTGGTCTTAAATCTAAAAGTTTAAATCATGACAACTACAATTTGAATAAGACCAATCACCATTTAGACATTAGATAATATCACTTGAGACAAAAAAATCGACTATTTACCATCATTTCATTGCTTTTTGCGCATATAAAAGTCCATTTCGCCGTAAGAAGGTCCATTTCGCTCAATTTTGTGGTAATGGTCCATTTCGTATTTTAGGCCAACCGTACAAGGAACAATGATATATGCGTCGCATGCAACAATTTATGAGAAGTGAACTTACCAGATCATTAATTAATCCCTATTGAAACTCAGTAACCCTCTAAATAATGTTTTCCGCTGTCGAACAATGCCGAACATTCCAATTAAGTAAACAAAAACAGCACATGGAAATGGTGGAACCACTGATTGGAATTATTTCAACCGAAAAGTGTATTAAAAATAAAGTCTACACAGTCATTATGTATCACACAAAATTAGGTAAAAGTAACACTATTAAAGGAAAACAGAATATTCAAATTTGGACTGAATGCATGGAAAAGAAAATATAAACCTTTTTTTTTAATCCGTTGTCTGTTCTATTCCATTATATATGCCTCGGGCACAAAAAAATGCAACTTTTATACCCGTCTGTTTCTATAAGGTTCTCTGTTGTTTTAATTCTATTTTACTTACCGATCTACAATTCCTTTTGGTCTCTAGCTCATTCCTCAAAATACGGCCTGTCATTTGGTTTAAAAGGGCCTTTAGCTGTTTCTGCAAACTGTAAGAAGGGCCTATTTCTGAATTGCATTCGGTCAAAACGGCCCAAGTGTAGTTTTTTAGCTCACCTGAGCACGAAGTGCTCAAGGTGAGCTATTGTGGTTAGGTGGATGTCCGTCGTGCGTCGTGCGACGTCCGTCGTCAACATTTGCCTGGTATGCACTCTAGAGGCCACATTTTTTGTCCGATAAACCTGAATTTTTGTCAGAATGATTGTCTTGATGAAATCTCGGACGAGTTCGAAATTGGGTCAACTGGGGTCAAAAACTAGGTCACAGGGTCAAATCTTAGAAAAACCTTGTATGCACTCTAGAGGCCACATTTTTTGCCCCTTCAACCTGAATTTTGGTCAGAATGATTGTCTTGATGAAATCTCGGACGAGTTTGAAATTGGGTCAACTGGGGTCAAAAACTAGGTCACGGGGTCAAATCTAAGAAAAACCTTGTATGCAGTCTAGAGGCCACATTTTTTGCCCGATCAACCTGAAATTTGGTCGGAATGATTGTCTTGAAGAAATCTCAGACGAGTTCGAAATTGGGTCAACTGGGGTCAAAAACTAGGTCACAGGGTCAAATCTTAGAAAAACCTTGTATGCACTCTAGAGGCCACATTTTTTGCCCCTTCAACCTGAATTTTGGTCAGAATGATTGTCTTGATGACATCTCGGACTAGTTTGAAATTGGGTCAACTGGGGTCAAAAACTAGGTCACGGGGTCAAATCTAAGAAAAACCTTGTATGCACTCTAGTGGCCACGTTTATTGCCCAATCAACCTGAAAATTGGTCAGAATGATTATCTTGATGAAATTTTGGACAAGTTTAAATTTGGGTCAACTGGGGTCAAAATCTAGGTCACAGGGTCAAATCTAAGAAAAACCTTGTAGGCACTCTTGAGGCCACATTTTTTGCCCAATCAAGCTGAACTTTGGTCAGAATGATTGTCTTGATGAAATCTCAGACGAGTTCAAAATTGGGTCAACTGGGGTCAAAAACTAGGTCACAGGGTCAAATCTAAGAAAAACCTAGTGTGCACTCTAGAGGCCATTTTTTCCGCCCGATTAACATGAATTTTGGTCAGAATGATTGTCTTGATGAAATCTCTGACAAGTTCGAAATTGGGTCAACTGGGGTCAAAAACTAGGACACGGGGTCAAATCTAAGAAAAACCTAGTATGCACTCTAGAGGCCACATTTTTTGCTTGATAAACATGAATTTTGGTCAGAATGATTGTCTTGATAAAATCTCGGACGAGTTCAAAATTGGGTCAACTGGGGTAAAAAACTAGGTCACAGGGTCAAATCTAAGAAAAATCTTGTATGCACTCTAGAGGCCACATTTTTTCCCCAATCAACCTGAATTTTGGTCGGAATGATTATCTTGATAAAATCTCGGATGAGTTTGAAATTGGGTCAACTGGGGTCAAAAACTAGGTCACAGGGTCAAATCTTAGTAAAACTTTATAGGCACACTATTCGCCATGTTTATGGCCCAATCAACCTGAAATTTGGTCAGAATGATTGTCTTGATGAAATCTCAAATGAATTCAAATTTGGGTCAACTGGGGTAAAAAACTAAGTCACAAGGTCAAATGTTAGAAGAACTTTATCACTCTAGATTTCACATTTTTTGCCCAATCAACCTGAATTTTGGTCAGAATGATTGTCTAGATGAAATCTCAGATGAGTTTGAAATTGGGTCAACTGGGGTCAAAAACTAGGTCACAGGGTCAAATCTAAGAAAAACCTTGTATACACTCTAGAGGCCACATTTTTTGCTTGATCAACCTGAAACTTTGCCAGAATGATTGTCTTGATGAAATCTCGGATAAGTTTGAAATTAGGTCATATGGGGTCAAAAACTAGGTCATAGGGTCAAATCTAAGAAAAACCTTGTTTGCACGCTAGAGGCCACATTTTTTGCTTGATCAACCTGAAACTTTGCCAGAATGATTGTCTAGATGAAATCTCGGACGAGTTCGAAATTTGGTCATCTGAGGTCAAAAACTAGGTCACAAAATCAATTATAAAAATCCTTGTAAATCAACCTTAAAATTGTAAAAAAAGGATTCTCAATTTGTATTGAAGCAACAGCTTTGTATAGCTCAGTCATTCATCATTCTATTTCTCATACTTCATTTGAAAATTTTAGACAGTTCATTCAGGTGAGCGATTAAGGGCCACTATGGCCCTCTTGTTTAAACGACTACTCTACGAAAATTACCAAAGCGTTTTTAAGATGAAAATTACCAAGAGCGATTTGAGTTAAGAATTTATTCTCATATTTTCTCATTGTTACTTCTTTGCTAGTTTTCGTCATTTTTTTTTTTCAGAAAGTTCCCCTGATATTGAATGTGATACATGTATATTTGATAGAAAATACTGTAATACTGTAAGAAAATGAATACTTGAATTGTCAATTTATCCGAATATCACCATTTCTGACCAAATAGTCTTGTAGAATGCTCTTGTGCTACGATTTATTACAATTTTCATAAAATGAAACTAGTCTATAGCTTCGTTATGCTAGTGTTCTGTGCACTTAAATTATGGTCCTGTAGGTTGTTATCCTATAACTTGAAAACGTGTTTAAAGCTCGTCCATGCATTTAGAATCAGCCCCGGTTTATTTTTACACGAGGAATTGTCTTCTGTGCACTTGAATCACAGAGCCTGACTATACAGAGTCCATGCTTGATTCAGTTCTGGGGTGTGTCTTATCATTAACGAAATCGCATTTTAAGATCGTATTCGCATATATTTTAGTCCTTGAGTATTTCTTTTCCCCAACAGAAAACGTTTTATATATTTTTTTAATTTTTTTTGCTGACAAATTTAGTCCCGGGTTTTTAGTCAAATTAAGAGAAATCGCTTCAAATGTAATTTCTCAGAATATTAAAATTTAGTACTGTATGTTTTCTCTTAATTAACTTATCTTATCTAGATTACCTTTTTAGCTCACCTGAGCACGAAGTGCTCAAGGTGAGCTTTTGTGGTCGCGTGATGTCCGTCGTCCGTCGTGCCTCGTGTGTCGTCAACATTTACCTTGTAGACACTCTAGAGGCCACATTTTTTGCTCAATCAACCTGAAATTTGGTCAGAATGATTGGGTCAAGTGGGGTCAAAAATGAGGTCACAGGGTCAAATCTTAGAAAAACCTCGTAGACACTCTAGAGGCCACATTTTTTGCCCAATCAGCGTGAAATTTGGTCAGAATGATCATCTTGATGAAATCTCGGACAAGTGCAAAATTGGGTCAAGTGGGGTCAAAAATGAGGTCACAGGGTCAAATATTAGAAAAACCTTGTAGACACTCTAGAAGCCATGTTTTTTGCCCAATCAACCTGAAATTCGGCCAGAATGATTGTCTTGATGAAATCTCGCAGAAGTTTGAAATTGGGTCAAGTGGGTTCAAAAATGAGGTCATGGGGTCAATTCTTAGAAAAACCTTGTAGACACTCTAGAGGCCACATTTTTTGCCCAATCAACCTGAAATTTGGTCAGAATGATTGTCTTGATAAAATCTCGGACAAGTCCGAAATTTGGTCAAGCGGGGTCAAAAATGAGGTCAAGGTGTCAAATCTTAGAAAAACCTTGTAGACACTCTAGAAGCCATATTTTTTGCCCAATCAACCTGAAATTTGGTCAGAATTATTGTTTTGATGAAATCTCGGACAAGTTCGAAATTGGGTCAAGCGGGGTCAAAAATGAGGTCACAGGGTCAAATCTTAGAAAAACCTTGTAGACACTCTAGAAGCCACATTTTTTGCCCAATCAACCTGAAATTTGGTCAGAATGATTGTCTTGATGAAATCTCAGACGAGTTCAAAATTGGGTCAAGTGGGGTCAAAAATGAGGTCACGGGGTCAAATCTTAGAAAAACCTTGTAGACACTCTAGAAGCCATATTTAGTGCCCAATCAACCTGAAATTTGGTCAGAATGATTGTCTTAATGAAATCTCGGACAAGTTCTAAATTGGGTCAAGTGGGGTCAAAAATGAGGTCACAGGGTCAAATATTGGAAAAACCTTGTAGACACTCTAGAAGCCATATTTTTGCCTGATCAACCTGAAAATTGGTCAGAATGATCATCTTGATGAAATGTAGGTTAATTTTGAAATTGGGTCAAGTGGGGTCAAAAATGAGGTCACGGGGTCAAATCTTAGAAAAACCTTGTAAGCAGTGTAGAGGCATCATTTTTGCCCAATCGATCTGAAATTTGGTAAGAAATCTTCATCCTTTCTAAATCTACTTTAAACTATTTTCGACAGTTCATTCAGGTGAGCGATTTAGGGCCACTATGGCCCTCTTGTTAATTTATTATCATCTCTAAACTAAATGAAATTTCTGCGTATTCGGTGTGTATGGTTATGTTTTCATATTGCATCTGGAAACAAATGGTTTTTATTTCCCGTATTTTCCAACTTTGATAATTTTGACCTTTATCTCAGAGTACACCTTAAAGATGATACATGGATATTAAGGATCAGTATAATTATGTCACGTGAAAATATCCAAACATGTTTTTAAACATTAGATTAGTCTCAATTTTGGAAGGCACATAATCTATCGCTGGAACTCTCCGAAACCCAGAAACCATGGAGAGCCCTTGCGGCAACGAAGGAGTTCTGTGCGGTTATAGGACATTTTTAAAGATGCTGAAGACATTACGTTTTGTAGAAAAAAGACTAAACAATCTTATTATATAGGTTTCTTCGGTCGCGCCCATGTCATCAGAACTTATTTCCTAACTCAACCGAATAACGGCGAGCTTTTCCCGCAATTTATGTCAGTGAAACAATAATAGATTGGCGCATGACTGAATATACCGCGAAAATCACAGGGCTCCAGACTCACACGGTTACATTTTTCTCAAAGTCAACGAATTTTGGCTTATAATTAAAACGGTTCACAAATTTGAACATTCTATGTTACTTTTTTCTTCTACTTGACGATTTAAGTTCAAGTAAGTTTGCAATATTTTCGGAGTAAATCCCAACTTAAAAAGTTTACCGAGATCATAACTGAGTAAGTAGTCGGGCTAAATCGGGTTTGGAAACTGTCATTTAGAACAACCTAATCCAAAATCTAGTTTTACATATTGTGTGTGTATGTGTCAAGTGTCGCAAAAACTGATGTGTCTGTGAATCAACATTGTTGGCGATCAGGATATAAAAACGCTAGTTTAAGTTTCGAAATACTGACATAATGTTTTATTCTGTTTTCGTTCTCCTCGGTTTTTTTCCGCTCATACTAATTAGGGCTTTTTTCTCATCCAATGACAGAATGATAGAAATATTTAACAGCATATACAATTACTCTTAAAAACAAGTTTCGCCTATTTAGTCATCAAGCTATCGTCATTTGATATAGGCAAATTTTCAAAATCGTGTTACCTAAAAATTAACTCAATCGGCATGAGGCTGGGAACCTTATCAGGTCCCAAATTTAGACACTCATATCTCTTTTGAAATGAAATACTTTATGCAACATGTTACACCATTGGAAAGATAAATAGATAACTTGCGGCTTTGTAAAGGTGTGATGTGTGATTGTATTTCTATCTTCTGTCACAGCAGTGATAAAACTGTTACAGTCAACTCTCGTTACAACGACCACATTTGTTCCAAGAAAATATGTCGTTGTAACGAAAATGTCGCTGTATTGAATAAACACTAAATTCAATTAATGCAGGATTGTCGAAAAGCAGCATACATTGTATAAAATTATATAATTAGTACATGTAAAAATTAACGGAAACACTTTTTTCAGTTAAATTATTAACAATTAAATATCTTTATTGAACTGATCTTTTTTATACTTTATTTGCCATATGCATTTCGTTCAAATTCAAATGCGATCAGAGTTCCCAAAAACCCCAAATGGGGGTGATTTACCCCTAAAGTGAAGCCTGTACCCCCAATTTTTGTAAGTATGCCTTCTTTGTGTTATATAGAGGGGTTACATGCACACTGTAAAATACCCATTTTTACCCCCAGATTAAAAAAGCAGTGGGAATACTGGCAATGATCTTAAAACTAACATTTTCTGTATAGCAAAATAGAGAAAAGCTTAACAAACAAATGTAGACCTAATATAAACAAAGTCTATTGAAAGGATGAATGTGTTAAAGGTGCTAATTAAACATTGCCATTGTTTGCATATCTAACATTTTCACACATCTCAAAGATTGGTCAATTATTAACTAATTTTAGGTGTATATCTCTCATGCATATGGTTCTGTGTAATTAACCATCATGACCAAATTTTTTGTGTCGTTATAATGAACAAGCTTATATAGGGAAAATGCACTTTCGTTCCCTGAAAATCAGTGTCGGTGTCGGAAAACGAGAATTCCGTTGTAACGAATGAAAAATGCACTGTGTAAATCCGTTCCCGGCAAATTTGTGTCGTTAAGTGAAAATGTCGTTGTATTGAGTGTCGTTAAAACGGGAGTTGACTGTATTTGAAGTGCACAGAGAATCCATGCGCTAATTTCTTTCGAGAAATTCGCAATCGTTTCTGTACTCAGATGCGACCAGTCTAAAAATAGCAACGCATTTCGATGACAGAATCTGTTCTAATCATTAGATCTAAGAACATTTTTGTCTTAAAGGGGACATTAAAAATTACAAAAGAAACAAGGCAAATTTAACATGAAAAATATGTTTTAATAAGGATATTGTTTACTGCACATAATCTTCACCAACTTATATATTTATTACATCGCAAACATACAAAATTGCATTGAAAAGATGCCTTTTTTATTCACTACGCGAAGCATTGGTAGACCAATATATAGATACGGATAATTTGTCCAACAAGCTTAAATATATCCTTCAGGGGGAGATATCCCCGAAAAAGGGTTTCTTTTGGGGCCTAATGCAGAGAGAAAAAGGGGCTCAGAATGTTTTGGGGGAAGTGTCTAAAACAGAATAAGATGAGAAATGGATTCACATTTCTTGAAATGCGATATTTGTCATGCTCGCGTAATATAAGTAGAACAATATATGGGTCGACTAAGTTCGCAGTGAAAAGGAGCATTTAAGAAAAGTCGGTATTCCTTTTTTGAACTTTTGAAGCGGAGCATTTTAGAAAAGTCAGTATTGTGTTTTCAAACTCGCGAATGAAAGGCAGACCTATCATTGGTCTACCAATAGTTTGCGAGTTCAAAAAAGGAATACTGACTTTTCTTAAATGCTCCATTTCACTGCTAACTTAATGTCGACCCATATATTGATCTACCAATAGTTTGCGGAACTTAAAGCAAGCGCATTTACAGAAATGTTAATTTATTTCTCATCTGTTTCTGTTCAAGACACTTCCCCCAAAACATTAATTTTTGAAATCTGTGAAAAAAAACCTTGGGGCAATAGGTTTGTATTTTCTTTTGAAATAATAAAAGAAATTTGATATTCAAGCCAATTTGTAAACGTCACGTGTTGTGCAAACTTGCAAAGTTGGTAGGAAGTAAAACAAAGAAAATTCCCTCAAGACAAAAAAGGGAAGATAATCACAATGGAAAATATGATATGTTAAAATAAATATCGGATATCAATTAAGGAATAAGTCATTGATGTATTGTGTGGTAGCTTTAAACTCAAAAGCAATTAATTTGGGTGATGTTACTGTTTTAAAATGAAACTCAAGTTCGTAGTAAATTACCCCACCCACTTATAACACAAGGCACAGCTAGAACCAATAAGTTTGAGATGCCAATATCCTGTCAGTAGACGTAGATTATATCATAGTAGGTATAGCAAAAGTTTAAAAGAAATCTATTCAAGCCACGAAAAGGCCTTTATGGAGACACACCCTTTTTGTAAACTTTAAACTAACATTAGGCATAACTTTGAAATGTTTAAGTCATAGAGCCTTGATTTTGAACATGTGCATTGCTTGTGACAAGACCTTCACATGCATAACAATGTCAGGGTCATTGATCAAGGTCATTTAGTGAAAGTCACTTACTTATGACATTAAAACCTCACAATTTGCTTTAACTTTTGATTGGTAAAGACACCAACTGTTGAAAAGTGGTATATAGCAGCTTTTTCTGAGACATTCAAACAACTTGGGATCTAAAAAATTCTGTATTAAACCACTGTTCCTAAAAAATTGCAGCCATGAGGGCATTGGTGTTCAACCCTTGTCATGCTGAACCCGGAATATTCCTGCTTTGGTAGGAGCTATAGACAAACATCAGCCTGCACATGTGTGCAGTCTGATGTTAGTCTACACCACCTGTTTCTTACTTTTAGACCAAAATTGTCAATAGATTTAGTTTTTCAAATAAAATTTGACCTACAGTGGGTACTTTCAGTTTCAGTGCTTCTTGTCCTTTGATTTTGATGAAAATTTTAAGCCAAATTTTGTTCAGCATGACAAGGGTTAACAAACACATCTTGTTCCTTTAGAACTCAACATAAGCAAAATAAACCTAATTATCTTTTGATACATTTCAGAATGGCTACTGGAAAGGCCCAGGATAAAGTAAAGTCACTTCTGGGAGACTTGGGTAAGCCAACATTACGAGGTGTGAGGAAGTGCCCAAAATGTGGAACCTACAATGGTACGAGGGGGATCAGCTGTAAGAACAAGTTCTGCGATGTTGTCTTTAAGGAGAAGGATAAAAAGAAACCCCATGGTACTGACGCTGTTAAGATCATCACTGGTTCTACTGTCCAGGTTTTTTCTGTACGACTCCGAGATAGGGGACCTGATTATCGTGGATTCGTACAACTACCGCTAGTCCAAGATCAGGATGGGAATCCAGCCACTGATGTTAATGAGGAGGTTATAGCTTCTGCTGCGATGTGTTACGTTGATAATTGTGATAGGAGCTCTAATCATAATGATCCGGCTTGCCCTCACATTAAGGCGGCAATAAACTGTAATAAGGAAGCACAGCCATTGACTCTGAAAAACTCTGTATTGAATTCATTACAAGTGGGTAGTGAGGTTAAACAAGCCATCTGGCTACTGGCTACAGAAACTACAGGGCCACTTGTACAGCGCATCACCAAAAATATCATGGTTGTGAAATGTAAGCCAAATCCAAAACAACCTTTAGGGTTTCTGCACTTTTCGTTCTTTGAATCAAGTCGGGGCAAACAGAATATCCATAAATTCCAGTGTTCATGTAAATCATTTAAGGTAAGTTTACATTATTTTACTAATGTTCGCTACTAATTGAAAATTCAAAATCAAGAATATCACTTTTTGCATATTGAGAGTTCAGTGCAAGAGTGTACTAAGTGTATATACAATGTATATACACTTAGTACACTCTTGCGCTTAACCCTCGATATGATGAAGAAATAAAGAAAATAAAATCATAAAAGGAAATAATTATTCTTTGATTATTTGTTAGGTATCAATTTCAGTTTCATGTGTCATTTACCTAAATGTAGAAAAATTTTGAGTCCGAAACACAAATGCAAATGTATATAATCAGATAATCTCTATCATTGGCTTTCCTTGAGTTTGAGACATGGTAATGTCTTCTAGGACTGTCTTCTCTGACTTTCACCAGAAGACAAACATTTATGTACATAGCATCAAATTGAAAGTCTGTACTGATCAAATTGTAAAGGTGATACCATTGTTTAACCAGGTTTATCTGTATATTCTGCTTTTCCAACAATCATTCTGAAACCTTTTTCATGATCGTCATGTCAGATTGAATTGAAATTGAGTCTATGCGTGACATTTCCAACAATTTGAAATGTTTGTTGGATGCAAATATTGAGTAGCATAGACAGCCACAAATCGTAAATACAAAGTTACCTGATCGTCTACAATTACTTTGAGACCTTATCTATCCACTAAGCACATAGTGAAGACTCTGGTCAGACAGTGCAGATGCACAGGCTGATCAGAGTCTTGTTTTGTGCACATTTGAATTTGTTGGATATGTCACACACAGACTCAATTGATATTTGTAAGTTAGACATATTATAATGTACAAAAGTCTTTTCTCATTGTACAGCAAAGAAATGTTTCTGGTGATGAGTATAAAAGATGTGTTCATTTTTACGCTTGTGTGTGTGCTTTCAACAGTGATGACAAATTGTTGGAGGAATTTGCCGCCTATTTGGAATTAGAAAATAATTGTAAGTCAAATTTATTTAAAGATCTTTTGTACAAATATAAGTAAATGATTTGTGTCCAAACTTGGCCATCTTGCAACAACTAACAAACAAATTGACAATTAGAGGTTGAGTTGAAAAGTTTGGATTTTTTTGTCTTTTTTGCCTGTCATTTTTGCAAAAATTTCAAAATGCATTTACTGTCTCTGAGTCAGGATAAAACCAAGCTGTAAATCTTATTTATAATAGGTCCTATGTCTCGGGAGATAAATGACCCCATTGAATATTTTTTATATTACACGGGTGTTATTACATTAGTGAAATAACTATGAAAATGAAGTTATTACAGTTAGCAACATTAGATTTTCATTGTAAAATGATGTCATAATTGATTTAATTACATGTTCTGTGAGAATAGCTTGAATCAATAAATATTTTTATTTCCCGCATAGCCTACTTTTTTTTATCTATTTATTGATGACTCATTTAATGATATCAGTATTAAATGACCACTCATTCAGTATCCTCTTATTCCTCATTCTTTTCATTATAATACATGTATGTGCAGCATGTCTTCTGTTCATAATACTGCAGTCATCAGGGTTCGACACTATGGGGATTCTAGGAGTCCGAGACTCCTTGTTTACCAGTTCAGACTCCTTTCCGTTGCAAGTAAGGAGTGCAATGGACTCCAGAGGTCATATGAGAATATTTTGAAAAACAAATACACAGGGCAGTTTCCTTTTGTAACTCGCCGGAACTGGAGATTTGTTCACAACAAAAGTTGTTTAAGAAACATTTGATTGTATCTGGGAGTATTTTGAAAGAAAAATATCTGCTTTGAATGGAGAAACTTGTGAAAAAGAAGAAATAGCTTGTAACAAGCTTTTTCTTCTTTTCCACGATTTTCTCCCATTATGAAAATTGGGACTCCTTACTTTGAGCTTGAACTCCTTTATTTCATGTGTAAGGAGTCCAATTGACTCCTTAATATCGGGAGTTAGTGTCGATCCCTGGTCAATTGTAAGTTCTATAAAGGTCCCTGAAATTCTTTATTTATCATTTCCAGCAACTGTTAACAATAGTTTATTAGATGAAGCTCCGACATCACCGGAACATCAACTAGTGACTGTATACAATACCGCTAGTGATATTGAGGTGCATGAACTACACACAGACGCAGACAACAATACACTGGAAGTGGTTGTGGCTGCGGAGGAAGCTTTCGAGTCTGAATCTCCGAACAAAAAGAGAAGGAAAGATGAGATAGGTGAGTGCTGCTACCTAAACAAAAGTTGATTGATTTAAATGCACAAGGCAAAACTCATTAATTTTACATTAATATACAAATGTATTATTATAGTTAAAAGAATTTAATTACTTATAACCATACATTTAAATTAAACATTTTCTCTTCCTGATAGGCAAATCAATTAGTAGATGAAGGAGTATTTGTTAATTTCATGGAGGTATGAAACTAAAAACCTTATTATACTTTATTATAGGGATGAGTGTCTTTTTCACTGCGTTTATTGGAGTATAAAGTGCAATAACCTTAGCACATGGCAAATAACGCCCGTAGGGCGTTATGATTAAGCCATGTGCTAAGGCAATTGCACTTTATACCCAAAAAAACGCAGTGAAAAAGACAGTCGTCCCTTATAATTGAAATCATCTAGATGGGAGAAACTTTTAAAATACTCAGCCAAATATTAAAGCTTCAAGTCTACTTTCTGCGCTTATAAATTACACAATCTAATTTTAGATCATGTATTGTTTTTCGAAGTGAAATGTCATACAGTAAAACAAATGATACACAAATAAAAGACATCATTAAATTTCGTAGAGGTATTTATGACAAAAATGCTTGTTTCTGCCAAGTTAGTCTGTATTTTTAAACGAAAACAGCGTGGTCCGTCTTAGTTGAGAGGGTTGCTTGAAGCTCTTCGTCGACTCGCTGTTTTCTAAGTTTAGGTCGGCTTAGAATCAGAACTGCATGCTTGTAATCGTAAATTCTTTCAAAATTATATTAATTTATAACAGATTGAATAGCAATGTTGTGTTGATGATCGGGAACTAGGTTTATTCGAGTTCCTACAACACAGGACTTGCAGATTGATTTCTTTTCAAAAGTCAAAAAGTCATAATGAAATGAATGCTTTAAAAATACCAGGAAAATTTAGCTCAATGTGGATAGATACTCTAATGATTTCAGGGCTTGCGATAGCTTTATAGATTTGGGTGTCATTGAACCCGTGATCATAAAGTTCTGGGAGTCAAAACTGGTTTTGTAGGGGTCAAAAAAAGAGTAAAACATGAGAACTTATCAGTCTTTAAGGTAGTCTATATAACTGAAACAACATCAACAATAAAGTGTAGACTCATAAAGTTCTGGGAGTCAAAACTGGTTTTGTAGGGGTCAAAAAAAGAGCAAAACATGAGAACTTATCAGTCTTTAAGGTAGTCTATATAACTGAAACAACATCAACAATAAAGTGTAGACTCATAAAGTTCTGGGAGTCAAAACTGGTTTTGTAGGGGTCAAAAAAAGAGCAAAACATGAGAACTTATCAGTCTTTAAGGTAGTCTATATAACTGAAACAACATCAACAATAAAGTGTAGACACACTTCATTGTTTATGTTGTGTCATTTATATAGATCTTTTGTAATAGTATGAAGAAAACAATTGATCTAAACAATCTTTTATATTGCATAGGTTGCACCACTGGAAATTCAGTGGGTCAAAATGATCCCCTGCTGGAATTTTTTTTAGGGTCAAACTGGAATTTTGGGGGGGTCAAAACCCTGGTTTAAGGGTCAAACACTAGCCCTGGATTTATTAGTCCCCTACCGGTGTTCACACCGGAGGGGACTATAGGTTTGCCGTCTGTCCGTCCGTCTGTCCGTCCGTCCGTCTGTCCGCTCAAATCTTGATCCCGCGATAACTTAATAACTAAGCAAGCGTTTTTGATGAAAGTTGGTATATGACTAGATGGCAATGTGTAGATTATGCACATCATTTTATTTTTGTTTTTCGACTTAAATTGAGGTTGCTATGGTTACAGAAATAGTGAAAATATGGCCAAAAATGGGATCCTGCGATAAGATAATAACTAAGCAAGCTAGTTTGATGAGACTTGGTATATGACTATATGGCAATGTGTAGATTATGCACATCATTTTATTTTTGTTTTTAGACTCAAATTGTTGTTGCTATGGTTACGGAATTAGTGAAAATATGGCAAAAAATATTGGATCCTGCGATTAGTTAATAAGTAAGCAAGCTTATTTGATGAGACTTGGTATATGACTAGATGGCAATGTGTAGATTATGCACATCATTTTATCTTTGTTCTTTGACAAAAAGTGCGGTTGCTATGGTAACAGAAATAGTGAAAATATGGCAAAAAATGGATCCTGCAATAATTTAATAACTAAGCAAGCTAACTTGATGAAACCTGTTTTAAAATGTAAAAAAAATTATAAGCCATGTTAGTCAGGGTGGTGATGCAGCAGTATTAATCACCTCTAGTGAAAGTTCTCATTTCTTACCAACAAGACTGAAGAAAAACATCTTGGATCAGACAAGGTAACTGTTATTGATACTATTTCTTGCATCTGTCTATTGCTTCCATGAATTGTATAGTGGGCACAGCAGAGACAACAACTCATGTAAGTCTTGTTTAACCCTTTAACAAGACCTGGTTTTGACGTCCCTGATAGAATTGGCGTGGGAAAACATTGAGACAAACAAAGCCGGTAGGGGACTTATGCCCATGTCCAACATGGCTCTTGTTTTTCCTATTATTACCTTTGTTGTCATGTTCCCTTGCAGTGAGCAAGACTTAAATGACATTGTCACTATATCTTCTAATATATGTGGGAGTGAAGACATATGACCTTTGCGTTCGGAACATCACTCGGCCATTTCTGTAAACTGCAAGAGACCTCCGATGTATATAAGGCGGATGGTAATGTAACAAAATGAAACAGTGTAAGAAGAAACATCCGGCGCTATCTTTACATTTATATCTTTTTCCATAAATAATGGCTGAATAATCTTAATTTTTGAGAATTACAAATCATTCTCAAAAATTAAGATTTTTCAGCCTTTATTTAAGAATCTAAAGACATTTATATAAGGATATGATGGTTTCATGTCAGTGACTTGAATGAGTAGCGTTGGTGACGTCGAATGTTCAAGTTTCGAGGTCTAACGCCATTTTAACTGAAGTCATCGAGTTTTTCCAAGGGTTTCCCGTACTTTTCAAAAATCGTCTGTCTATGTTCATCCGAGGTTGATCGTGATATTGGCCGGGTGGTGTTCTGAATGATGACCTTTGATAAAAATCTATCACAAGCCCTCAGTTAACCTGACTTTATTGAACTTTGCTCAATAATTTCAATTTTCCTTACAGTTCAGGCCAGCAGTGCTCTACTCACATTACAACAAGAAGCTAAGACTGGCAAGGTTGTCACTCCATGTAAAATTGTAAAAAATCATCATACACCAAATGTACTTTCAGCTTCAAAGAAAAACAGTAAGTAATTTACAAACAATAAATTTACAATTGACACTTGTAACTGTAAATCAGAACTTTGGACCAATTCAATCATTCATTTCCAAAAGATTGAATTGTTGACCACCACCATTTTCTTCAGACATTGCGAATACGTCGGACCGTGGACATTGTCCGATATTTTTGACTTGGGTCCGATTGAAAATTCGATACCGTCGGTCCGTATGTCCGACATATTTTTTCCATTTTGCTTTTTTTCAATACCTCGCGTTTGCATAATTATGGAAGCTTATAACCAAAATATTTGTCATTCTGTTTGCGAGAAAATTGATAAACAACAAAGTACAAAGGGACGGCACTATTATATCGTGTTTTCGCCGATTATTTCCCTTGATTTGTAAACCGGAATGTGGTTGGCTGAAACAGGTATTGATTAGCCAATCGGAATACATATTACTTTTACTGTCGTAGTATAATGGCGTCCCTTAAATACTTCGAGGTTGCAAAGCCTGGTAAAAAAAGGAAAACAGAGGACAAAGACAAATCCCAAAGTAACATTGAATACGAAAGCAAACGACCCCCGCGTAAATTCAGTGAAAAGTGGCTGGTGGGTAGACACACTTTTATGTGTACAAATCAGTTTCATTTAATCGATAATTGAATCAAAAGCGTTTTCTGATTCAATTTGATTATCGATTCTGACTTTTTTCCAATTTTACAACACTACTCTTTAGAATAAAAAGTAATGTACTTGCATCTTGGCTGCAGGTTTTTTGATATAAACTGAAATATTGTAATCCATAAAAGGAAATCACAAATGTGTCTATACTATAGTGAAAATCATCTTCTTTCAAATATAACTAGCAATACCCTATCACAATTATAAGAGTTTCTCTGGTTTACCTTCCCATTTTGTTATTTTTCCTTGTTTTTTTCGGTCTGACAGATTTATTTTCGGTCTGACAGATTTTTCAAGCCTGTCAGACCGAATGTCTGACAGTTTTTTTGAGCTTTCGCAATGTCTGTTTCTTCCATTTTATTTCTTGAATTTTCATAGATGGGCATGTAAACATCATAACTACAGTTTGAATAAACTGTAGTTATGATGTTTAGATGCCTACTTACAATTTGTGTTTCGTTCTATGTCCATATAGTATTTATTATGTATCATATATTTTGCTAGCAACTAAGATTTTCATTTCCTAAGAAGTCTGCTATGGTTGGATTGCTAAGGACAAGAACCTTTGGAAGGAACCATCCTCTAGGTCATATTTTGAGGTCAAGGTCATTTTTCAAGGTCAAATTTTGTGAAAATTTAAAACTAACTTTTGCCATAACTTTGGATCAGTTATAGTCATAGACATCTTGATATATAGCATATGCATTGCTCATGACAAGATCTGTACATGCATAACAAAGTCAAGGTCATAGATCAAGGTCATTTAGTTAAGCGCACTCATAGATGACATAAAAAACTTTACTATTAGGTACAACGTTTGATTGGTAAGACACTTACTGTTGAAAATTGGTATCAAGTAGTAGTTTTAGACAAAAAGACTTAAATTTAGGATTTCCATATTCATGTATCAAACCACTTTTCCGAAAAAATGGCAGTTTCGGGGCCATATATGATAAGTGAATTTAGAGCCAAGGAAAATGATATTGAACATTATCTAGGCAATATTAGGAAAAAGTGCTGAAATCTATTTTGTTAAGATTGTAACAAGTTACTGTGTATATTTTAGGTATATCTCAACCAGTACTTTATGAGAATGATGTAGTGTCAACATTCCAGTCATGGCTAGCTAGTGTTACGGAGAGAATTAACCAGACAATGCACTATCAATTTGATGGTAGGTATATGTAGTGGATTTTGATGATATCTATAAAAATATGTAAATATGTCTTTACAAAGGGGATATAATGTAGTTTATATACACATTGGAATAATTAGCTGACAAACAGCCTTGAATTCAGGATGACAAAACCGTAAAAACTGTTTGTAAATTGCTTTGCATGTGCACTTGTGTGCAAAGTGGGATAAAGTTTGCAAAGTGTTTGCACTGTTTTGTCATCCTGAATGCAGGGCAGATATTTTAAAGTAGAATTAAGAAAATTAGTCAATAGTCTATTGACCAAGTCAACCTACTAACTGAAATTATCACGAGAAGCTGTGGTTAAAGATTTAGTTTGGTTTAAATGAAAGATTCTGGATTAGCAATTGATTTCAAATATTTTCAAGTTTGAAAGAGTGTGTAAATTTATCGTTTCAGGACGTTGCCAGTTATTCTTTATGGAAGAGAAATGCAGACATGAGTCTATAATAATTATTTTCAGAGTGCATAATGAAGACTGATTAACTGAGCAAATGCATAATCTGTATGGTGCCTTTACTTTGCAATTGTTGACATTGGCATGCTGTTTCAGTTAGTCTTTCTGCCCCTTCATTGAAAGATGGGAGCATATTTTACAGATATCTGTCTGTATATATGTAAATGAATGAGCAAAATAAAGACGCCAAACAGATCTTGTTTCCATTTATTTCCAGGTAACCCAGATCCTCTAGTATTCCACGCCCCTCAGTATTTCTTTGACTGTCTCCAACAGCGCATTTCCTCTGGCAATAAAAAGAAACGTCTTCCCAACTTTACGACGGCATTTGTGAGAAAAGACGCTCTTCCACTGGGTACCTTCACCAAATACACATGGCATATTACCAATATTATACATGTTAAACAGATATTTGACACAGCTGAGGTATGTATGTGTATTTATGCCTCCACATCAATAGATTGAGGGCATGTTTGTTTATATGTCCCCCAAAAACCTACAGCATTGGTCATTACTATTGATTGGTAAGAGATGGAGCCTTCATATTTCACATTAGCTCTGCTTCTGACAGGATCATTCTGTTGGAATAACTTTCAAGGTCTTCTGTCAAGGTCAAAGTTCAAGTTTGAATATGTTGAAAATGGTTGTTGCAAGGGCACTGGTATTTAATTAAGGATGATAAAGAGTAGAGACTTTTATTTCCATAGAGATCCCAACCTATTCTAAATGTCACATTAAGAGAATAAGAGAGAGGGGAGAATTGATTCTTCCTACTGTTACCCTTTTTATACACCCCTCGAAGACGGGACGTATTATGGGGTCACCTGTGATGTCCAGCGTCCGGGAGTCTGGCAGCGTCCGGCGGCGTGCACTTTTTTGTCCAAAGCATAACTCTGTTACCCTATGTCTGATTTGATTTTCTTGAAACTTGGCAGGTATGTTCTTCTCATAACAGAGTGCAGTGCAAAATGAACCATAACTCAACCTGGCCTAATTTTTGAGTTTGCGCTTTATTTTTTTCCATACTTGGATCTTTTCCTGAGCATATCTCTAAAAGTATAGAAGCTACAATCATGAAACTTGATAGGTAGATAGATCTCATCAAGGGGAAGTGCAGTGCGAAAGAACCATAACTCTAACTGGCTTGTTTTTAGCTCACCTGAGCACAATGTGCTCATGTGAGCTATTGTGATCACCTTTTGTCCAGCGTCCGTCCGTCGTCAGTCATCCGGCGTCCGTCAATAATTTCTTTAAATGACATCTCCTCCTAAACTACTTGGCCAATTTTAACCAAACTTGGCAGTAATGTTCCATAGGTGATCCCCTTTAAGAATTGCTAAAAGAATTGAAATCGTCGAAAAACTCTCGTTGCTATGGCAACCAAAGTTAAAAATTTAAGAAAATCTTTAAAATTCTTCTTCTTCTGAACAAGCAACCCTACAGCCTTGAAATTTGGCATGGATGATCAGCTCATGGACCTTAATAAAAATAGCTAAAATCATATCTGTTGGGCCACCAGGTGCAGAGCACCAGGGGGGAGGGGGTAGTACTTTGTGAAAATTTTGTAATCTTTAACCTTCTTCTTCTTCTGAATAGGAAGCCCTACAGCCTTCAAATTTGGCATGGAGGATCAGCTCATAGACCTAAATAAAAATAGCTAAAATCATATCTGTTTGGATGCCAGGTGCGGAGCACCAGGGGGGGGGTAGTACTTTTGTGAAAATTTTGTAATCTTTAACCTTCTTCTTCTTCTGAACCAGGAGCCCTGCGGATTTGAAGATTGGTATGGATGATCAGCATATGGACCTTTATGAAAATAGCTAAAATCATGACTGTAGATTCACCAGGTGTGGAGCACCAGGGGGGAGGGGGAAGTACTTTTGTGAAAATTTTGTAATCTTTAACCTTCTTCTTCTTCTGAACCACAAGCCCTACAGACTTGAAAATTGGCATGGAGGATCAGCTCATAGACCTTAATTAAAATAGCAAAAATCATGAATGTAATACCACCAGGTGCGGAGCAGTAGGGGGAGGGGGTAGTACTTTTGTAAAAATTTTGTAACTTTAACCTTCATCTTCTAATGAACCAGGAGTCCTACAGACTTCAATATTGGCATGGATGATAAGCACATGGATCTAAAACAAAATAGCTAAAATCATGAATGTAGGGCCACCAGATGCGGAGCATTAGGGGAAGGGGGTAGTACTTTGGATCAATTTTGAAATCTTTAACCTTATTCTTCTCCTGGATCAGGAACCCTACAGACTTGAAAATTGTCATGGGTGATCAATATACTGACATTAATAAAAATAGCTAAAATCATGACTGTAGGGTCACCAGGTGCTGAGTGTCTTGGGGAGGGGGTAGTACTTTGGATCATTTTTGAAATCTTTAAACTTCTTCTAATGAACTAGGAGTCCTACAGACTTGAAAATTGGTATTGATTATCAGCATATTGACATTAATTGAATTAGCTAAAATCATGGCTGTAGATTCACCAGGTGCAGAGCATCTTGGGGGAGGGGGGAGTGCTTTGTTGAGAATTTTGAATCCCTACAGCCTTTATATTTGACATTGATTGATCAACTCATTAAAGAAAACTTTAAAAGTCTCAGACTCAGCCTGTATATCTGGCATAGATTAGCTGATCACACACCTTTTATGAAAAAAGCTTAAATAAATAATGACCAGGGGAGGAGCAGAGTGGGGGGGAAGGATTATTTCAAAGTTATCTGATTGAATAAGTGAAAATCTCGTTTTCTGTGGTTGCATGGACATACCTAGGTAATGAAGCTTTTTTCTCAGGTGAGTGACCCAGGGCCAATGGCCCTCTTATTTGAGTTATTACATTTGTTGTTTATCATACTTGGATCTTGCCCAGAGCATATCTCTAAAAGTATAGAAGCTACAATCATGAAACTTGATGGGTAGATAGATCTCATCAAGGGGAAGTGCAGTGCGAAAGAACCATAACTCTATTGGGCTTATTTTTCGAGTTATTGCCCTTTGCAGTTTTTCACACTTGAATCTTTTCCAGAGCATTTCTCTAAGAGTATTTGAGCCACGATCTTGAAACTTCACGAGTATATCACTTCAATTCTACTTTTAACCCAAAGTTACATAAAGCTGTATGACAGGTGATCTTGTGACAATTTGGCACCTTGTTCATAGCTGGCTGGACTGGACCTGTCTGAATACACTATCTTTCTCCAGTTGGGCTCAAATCTGCAACCATCTTATTACAAGACAAGCATGTAAACTACTCAGCCAACTTGCCTGACACTGACATGCTTTATCATTCTCTTCTCATAAATCTTGAAAATCAGTAGTACTACATCTCCAAAAAGAGTTTGAGGGGTTTACTTCTTCACCACACAATTTTAAACTTCTTATGGTTTAAATAATTATAGTGTCTATAGTCTATTATTAGAGTTTCATAATCAAGAGTTTCTAAGTTGGATTAGAGGGACTTTTGATAGTGGAAAGCATATTGTGAAAAGAGGAAATATTGCTAGTTATGAAAAGCAAATTCTCTTGACCCACAATGTTACCACTTGATTTTGTTTGGTTATTTACTAGTGACACAGTAAGATTATTCTATTTCAATTGATCAAAGGACTTGATTTTATCATTGAACACATTTGAGATGCTTCTCATACAAAAAAACAACAAGGTGACAAATTGTTGCTAGATACACCCCTTACACTGCTGAATCTCCAAAGTATGATAAACGACAAATGTAAATGATTGAAAAATTAAGCTAGGTAATGTTACAATTCTTGCACACTGCTCGCCTTAATCATGAGAGGAACATAACTGCCAAGTCAATCAAATGAAAGGTGACAGAAAAATGCTCTGGTCAAAGAAGGGGATTCCACCTGGAGGCCAGAGATGATCACATAATAGGTCATGTCTTTCAAACATAACTACACTTAAATATAATCCCCTCTGATTATTCATGTATATATATTTTCAGTTGTTCAGTTGCAATTTTCTTCATTTATTGAAATATTGTATATTTCAGATGTCACTTGAGATTACTCGCAGTTTTGTACAGAATCGAGATTCTACATATGACTTATATGAAGTCCCAAAGTTTGATCAAGAATTAGACAAAAATCAGACACCTATCAGGCCATCGGAACTCAAAACTTTCCTCAAAGTTGGTAAGTTGGTTGATGAACAAATGTAGAATATTGAAAGTCTATGTATGACTTATCATAGTTTAACACTTACTACTTTTTTCCACCAGCCCAGAGGACCTATTAGCCCGAAATCTTACGGGCCCTCCCTGATAAGGACAGGTCCTCAGTAAAAACTATAATTATTTTGTAGCAATTTAAGGAGTAAATTGTAAGGAAAACCGTTTGAGAAAAGAAGAAATTGCTTGAGTCAAGCAATTTCTACTTTTTATACGCCGCCGGAGGCGGACGTATATTGGCGTCATCTTCTCCGTCTGTCCGTCCGTCCATCCATCCGTCCGTACAGCCGTCCAGTTTTCTTGTCAACGCAACTCCTCCTAAGTTTCTGGCTGGATTTTCTTGAAACTTGGTCAATGTTATCACCTCAATTAGATGTGCATGAAGGAAGGATTTTATGGTTCGTTGATTTTTGCCTGAGTTATGCCCCTTAAGATCTTAGTCTCTGGGTTCACTTTTCTTGTCAACTCAACTCCTCCTAAGTTTCTGGCTGGATCTTCTTGAAACTTGGTCAATTTTATCATCTCAATTGGTAATTGTGCATGAAGGAAGGATTTTTTGGTTTGTTGATTTTTGCTTGAGTTATGCCCCTTAAAAACTTAGTCTCTGGGTCCACTTTTCTTGTCAACGCTACTCCTCCTAAGTTTCTGGCTGGATCTTCTTGAAACTTGGTCAATGTTATCATCTCAATTGGTAATTGTGCATGAAGGAAGGATTTTTTGGTTCGTTGATTTTTGCTTGAGTTATGCCCCTTAAAAACTTAGTCTCTGGGTCCACTTTTCTTGTCAACGCTACTCCTCCTAAGTTTCTGGCTGGATCTTCTTGAAACTTGGTCAATGTTATCACCTCAATTAGATGTGCATGAAGGAAGGATTTTATGGTTCGTTGATTTTTGCCTGAGTTATGCCCCTTAAGATCTTAGTCTCTGGGTTCACTTTTCTTGTCAACTCAACTCCTCCTAAGTTTCTGGCTGGATCTTCTTGAAACTTGGTCAATTTTATCATCTCAATTGGTAATTGTGCATGAAGGAAGGATTTTTTGGTTTGTTGATTTTTGCTTGAGTTATGCCCCTTAAAAACTTAGTCTCTGGGTCCACTTTTCTTGTCAACGCTACTCCTCCTAAGTTTCTGGCTGGATCTTCTTGAAACTTGGTCAATGTTATCATCTCAATTGGTAATTGTGCATGAAGGAAGGATTTTTTGGTTCGTTGATTTTTGCTTGAGTTATGCCCCTTAAAAACTTAGTCTCTGGGTCCACTTTTCTTGTCAACGCTACTCCTCCTAAGTTTCTGGCTGGATCTTCTTGAAACTTGGTCAATGTTATCACCTCAATTGGTAGATGTGCATGAAGGAAGGATTTTATGGTTCGTTGATTTTTGCCTGAGTTATGCCCCTTAGAAACTTAGTCTCTGGGGCTTATTGCCTCAGTTATGCCCCTTTAAAAATTTAGTCTCTGGGGCTTATTGAAATTGCAGCCTTGTGAATGCAACTCTTCCTAAGTTTCTGGCTGGATCTAAATGAAACTTGATGGATGTTATAACTGAAATTGGTAGATGAGCGTGAAGTAAGGATTTTATGGTTCATTTATTTTACCCTAAATTATGCCCCCTTAAAACTTAGTATCTGGGGCTTATTGAAATTGCAGGATTTTGAACGCAACTCCTCCTTACTTTTTGTCTTTATTTAAATGAAACTTTGTCATTGTCTTCACCATAATTTGTAGATGTACATGGATCAAGGATTTTATGGCTCATTTATTTCCCTGAATTATGCCCCCTTAAACTTAGTATCTAGGGCTTATTGAAATTGCAGCCTTTTGAACACAACTCCTCCTTACTTTTTGTCTTTATTTAAATGAAACTTTGTCATTGTCTTCACCATAATTTGTAGATGTACATGGATCAAGGATTTTATGGCTCATTAATTTCCCTGAATTATGCCCCCTTAAAACTTAGTGTCTGGGGCTTATTGAAATTGCAGCGCTGTGAAGGCAACTCCTCCTAACTTTTTGTCTTGATTTAAATGAAACTTGGTCATTTTGAATTTGGTTCTGTCAAAATAAGTAGTGTCTACAATTATTTTCGTGGAACAGCAGCAAAGTGGTGGCGTATTTTGTGACGATGGCACTCTTGTTCGTTAATGTTTACAATAGGGTGTGAAGAATATTGATGTTGGAAAGGCAACTTTTTTCAAAACTGGAAAGATTAGGAATAATATAGTCATTAACTATAGGGCCTTTATGACCTGAAACTAGATAGCTTCTACCAGTCCTTAATCTACAGGCTTCAGGCTGGAGGATTTAAGTTAAGGTCAATCCCTGCAACTTGTACAAAGTTGCCAAATTTGAGGAAAAAATTAGATAATAAGGCCATCAGAACTTTTCTTTAAGTTGGTAAGTTGGTTGATTTGTAAATGAAGAATATTGAAATTCTACTTTTAAAATGTTCCCAAATTTGATCAAGAATTAGACAAAAGCCTTTTGGGTAATAATAACTTTACTCGATGTCGGTAAGTTGAATAATTTATGAAAGTAAAAAATTGCACCAACATTAGAAAAGGGTTCCTTGGAATTCCTTCTATAGAAGTATGTAACCATTGAATTAAAGTGAAGTTTTTGTAAAATAATGATTTATCTACTGGCTAGACTTAAAAGGACAGATATTATAGTCTGTTTAGAAAGGATTCTGCACATGGCTTTCAATATTTGTCCTTTCAATTGCCAAATATTAAGCTTGAGTTCTTGAGAATTTTTCAAGGATTAAAATTAAGAGATCAATTCAAGTTGCTAGAACTTGTTTCCCAATTGGTGAAAAATTATACATATAGGTCTAGAAATATTCACTTGTGATCGATAAAAAAATAGTGCTGAATCCTAGAAGTAAAGAACACACTTATTGTCAGTCTATATTTCTTTTGAAAATATACTTTTAAAATTGTTCTGGTTTGTAAATGAAAACCAGGCGGTAAATGCGAAGACCAGACTGCACATTTGCACCAAAGCAGGAATATTCCAGGTTTTGCATGACAAGGGTTAATTTGTATTGCTAAATTTCCCCTTTTCTACTTCAGGTAATACCTCCCCAGATCAAAAAGAACCCACTCCTTTCATCATAGAATGGATTCCCGACATCCTGCCTAAATCCCACATTGGTGAACTCCGGATCAAATTCGAGTATGGTCACCACAGAAACGGCTTCATCGAGGTGCGGAACCCGACCTCTGTCACTGACCCTATCACAACCGAAAGCAATGTATTGTCGACGGTCACAGGGACTGGATCAATCACCTTTCCCTTACCTTGACTAGTCGATGTATAACTCTTTACCAGATTACAATAATTTAGACCTGTCCAATTCTAGTGAAGTTGTGGACAGCAATTGTTTTATGGTGGGAAGGCGGCGCAAACTTTTAAACAGATCATTTCTCTGTCACTTTATGCCCAGATGACTTGAAACTTGGCTGTTATATTCTTCTTAAAAATATGTAGTGAATGTGCATAAGAACCATGACCCTGCCTAGCTTGTAAAACAAAGTTCATGCATACCAGAAAACTCCAAGCTGTGTGACAGGTGTGTCGTGACAATTTGGCACCTTGATAGTTGATGAAATTTTATAGATATTTATCTATTGGGAAAGAAAACATTATGCAATTGAAGAAATTGCTTGTGATTATCAATTTCTTCATTTTCCACAAAGTTTTCCAAAACTTATTTCATCAAAGGCGTCAAAAACATGGATTGTCAGGGAATTAATTCACCCTTTGTGTATTTTGTGTATGAAAAATGATAACATAGAGCAAGCCAGAAAGCATGGTGGAAAATTGTCACAAGATAAACGCATTACACTGTTTGATCACTAAGTATGAAAAATAACAAAGGCAAATAACTATAACAAAAAAGCTAGGTAGAGTTACGGTTCTTGTGCACTGCACCCCATATTCATGAGAGGAACAAACCTGCCAAGTTTCAAGTCAATGAGACATAAGATGGCAGAGTTAGGCTCCGGACAAAGACTGAAGTGGAAACTGCCTGCACACCCTGATAGCATGGGTGATCACATAATACATCCCGTCTTTCAACTGGCATATGAAAAGGAGAAGGGGCTTTTCACAGGCAATTTCTTGATTTTCCAATTCTTTTCATTCGTTATCAGAACAAAAGTGCTAAGGATTTACAATTATCAGGAGAATATTGAGGGTTCAGCACAAGACTATTGTAAGTGCCAGTATATAGGTACTTACAATACTTTTGCTCCGACTCTTCAGTATGCAAAACTATTTATCCCCCGCCGAAAAAATTTTTCGGGGGGATATTGTTTTTGCCATGTCCGTCCGTCTGTCCGTCCGTCCGTCTGTCCGTCCGTCCGTCTGACATTTGTTTCCGTGCTATTTCTTGAAAACTATAGACCCGATTTCAATGAAACTTGGCACACAGCTTCACTACAATGAGGACATGCGCATATCGTCGGGGTTACCCGGTTCGACGGTTGAATTTAGAGTTACTGCCCCTGACTGTTTAACACTTTCCTGTTTTACAAAATTTTGGACCTGTCCAAATTCAAAGGTTTTCCAGATGAAAATTTAAAGTGGATTTAATTTGAAAAATAACCATTCAGTAGAGTAGACAATAGTGTGGAAAAAGAAGAAAATGCTTGTCAGAAGCAATTTCTTCTTTTTTCACAATGTTTTCTCAATCATAAAATCACAGGCACGTAAAAAGCAGGGATTAAACAGCAAAGGGTTAAGCAATATACATACATAGTGATATTCGTTTCCGCGCTATTTCTTGAAAACTATAGACCCGATTACAATGAAACTTGGCACACAGCTTCACTACAATGAGGACATGCGCATATCGTCGGGGTTACCCGGTTCGATGGTCAAATTTAGAGTTACTGCCCCTGACTGTTTAAGCCATATACCTACATAGTGATATTCGTTTCCGGGCTATTTCTTGAAAACTATAGACCCGATTTCAATGAAACTTGGCACACAGCTTCACTACAATGAGGACATGCGCATATCGTCGGGGTTACCCGGTTCGACGGTAGAATTTAGAGTTACTGCCCCTGACTGTTTAAGCCATATACATACATAGTGATATTCGTTTCCGCGCTATTTCTTGAAAACTATAGACCCGATTTCAATGAAACTTGGCACACAGCTTCACTACAATGAGGACATGCGCATATCGTCAGGGTTACCTGGTTCGACGGTAGAATTTAGAGTAACTGCCCCTGACTGTTTAAGCCATATACATACATAGTGATATTCGTTTCCGCGCTATTTCTTGAAAACTATAGACCCGATTTCAATGAAACTTGGCACACAGCTTCACTACAATGAGGACATGCGCATATCGTCGGGGTTACCCGGTTCGACGGTTGAATTTAGAGTTACTGCCCCTGACTGTTTAAGCCATATACATACATAGTGATATTCGTTTCCGCGCTATTTCTTGAAAACTATAGACCTGATTTCAATGAAACTTGGCACACAGCTTCACTACAATGAGGACATGCGCATATCGACGGGGTTACCCGGTTCGACGGTTGAATTTAGAGTTACTGCCCATGACTGTTTAAGCCATATACATACAAAGTGATATTCGTTTCCGCGCTATTTCTTGAAAACTATAGACCCGATTTCAATGAAACTTGGCACACAGCTTCACTACAATGAGGACATGCGCATATCGTCGGGGTTACCTGGTTCGACGGTAGAATTTAGAGTTACTGCCCCTGACTGTTTAAGCCATATACATACATAGTGATATTTGTTTCCACGCTATTTCTTGAAAACTATAGACCCGATTTCAATGAAACTTGGCACACAGCTTCACTACAATAGGGACATGCGCATATCGTCGGGGTTATCTGGTTTGACGGTTGAATTAAGAGTTACTGCCCCTGACTGTTTAAGCCATATACATACATAGTGATATTCGTTTCCGCGCTATTTCTTGAAAACTATAGACCCGATTTCAATGAAACTTGGCACACAGCTTCACTACAATGAGGACATGCGCATATTGTCGGGGTTACCCGGTTCGACGGTAGAATTTAGAGTTACTGCCCCTGACTGTTTAAGCCATATACATACATAGTGATATTCGTTTCTGCGCTATTTCTTGAAAACTATAGACCCGATTTCAATGAAACTTTGCACACAGCTTCACTACAATGAGGACATGCGCATATCGTCGGGGTTACCTGGTTTGACTGTGAATTTTAGAGTTACTGCCCCCTGACTGTTTAAACTATATACTACAAAGAGGACATGTGCATATCGTCAGGGTTACCCGGTTCGACCGCCAAATTAAGAGTTACTGCCCCCTGACTGTTTAAGCCATATACATACATTGTGATATTCGTTTCCGCGCTATTTCTTGAAAACTATAGGTTGATGTAGATAAAAGATAACCTGTACCTAAGTTTGATATTAACTTCATTGACAATGAAAATTTGTTCGGCGGGGGATATCAATTCAACGAATTTGCTTGTATTATAATTGCATATGTTAAGTAGTTTTCATGAATTGTGAGGGCCACCACGATAGTGCAGTTGGTTAGGCATAAGACTTCCAATCTGGAAGTCGTGGGTTCCATTCCCAGTGGCGGCAAATATCCTTTCCGACGTTTGTCTCTCACCAATGGGTAGATAATCGTAAACCTATGTGAGATAGCAGTTGGAGGCTAGGAAAGGGTGTAATGGTAGTACAGGTAAAAGAAATACCAGGAATCCATTGTTAGGTGCTCCCGCTGCCGTGATATAACTGCGAAATTGTTGAAAGTGGCGTAAAACCCATTCAAACAAACCAACAAACATGAATTGTGAATAAAACCTAATCATACTCATTGTAAACTTCGGTAAAACAGTTTAGTCTATGCTCGGCTGTTGGGTCCTGGATAGTGGATAAAAAATCAGCAGGGTATTATTCGCACAAAATGCATCAAGAGTTAACTCCCTTGATAGTATAGGTTTCCTCTTTTGATAGTGAACATGTGCGCAATGTTTCAAGTGAATGCCTTCTGTAGAACCAGAGATATCGCAAAATGTCAAAAGTTTTTGTATGACAACTATAACGCAAAGGCTATTGCAATACCTCTTCTTTTTTTTTGCCAAAAAACCCGAGCTAATAAAAAATGTTGATTGCACTGGATGCAATTATTGTGAGGCAGTATTTAATTGTGAAAATACTATTTTGAAGTTTTGGTTTAAGACAGGAAATGAAGTGATATAGACTAAGATCAGACTGCACATATGTGCAGGCTGATCTTAGTCTATACCTCCTGCCATTGAAGGAATATACCAAGTTCAGCATGACAAGGGTTAAAAATGATAAACCCTGCTATCAACTAGAGCCATTTTATTTGGTGAACTTGCAAGAATGCATGGAATTGAGATGGACAGCCATTTAAATGTTTAAGTAATATCTTGTGTTAATTTTGAAAGTTTTGAATATCATGCATGCTTCCTCTTTGTATAGCTGTCAGGTTTTGAGGAGAAATGTGGTAGACTGGCATTATAATTATAGTCAATCTTGCTCAAGCGACCACATCTATTAAGCTACCAATTTTTAGGCGACTTTATTCAAAACCCCTTTCTTAAAATCGAAAATATCTTTAAAAGCATTTATTTTTGGTCTAAAAGTTATTGTAAATGTAACTTATGGTGTTAAAACTCATTAGAATCATCTCAATGAGATGATTCTATTGAATTTTAACAAGGTACGATTATTGAGAAATTCAATTATTTTTCTATTCAATCTTTTCTAAGTGACAGTTTTCAAAATCCCTGTCTTAAAATCAAAATATCTTGAAAAGTAGATATTAATTGTCTAAAAGTTATTGTAAATGTATCTAATGGTGTTAAAACTCATTAGATCTGCCTCAATGAGACAACTCTATTGAGTTTTAAAAACTTATGATTATTAAGAAATTCAAAAATATAAAATTCAATCAAAACTATGTTTCCAATTTGGAAACCATATGTGTACTAAGCGACCATATTTTAAACAACCAATTTTTGGTGGTTCCATTAGTGGTCACTTGACCAGCTGTTTTACTGTAATTATGAAATAATGACACAAATCTTGTTGATTTTTGCTAGAAATATTTGCTTTTATTGTTCAATCATTCAATGAAATTACTACCTTGGAAAATATGTTGTCATGCAAAATATCATCAGTGAACTTTTAAAGTGAGATAAGCTATGATATGTACGTCACTTTTGAATTAGTTTGATTATTTTCCTTACTAATGAAATTATGTGGTAACAATACAAGATTTTCCATATACCTGGTTGTAGAAAGGGAAACAGATAGATCATTGTGGTAATTTTTCTGGAAATCATTGAACATGTTCTATAACTTTATTTAAGGTGCTAAATATTTTCAATGCATGTCAGTGGCTCGGTGCGAAACAGTTGTAACTGCCTATAAACATATAGGCAGTAACAACTGTTTCACACTTAGCCATTGATGCGAGGAACAAAAGGACTCATTACAGAATTTTTGTATTACATGGGCTATACATGTATGTATTTTAACTACATGCTTATATGAAGACTTGATAATTGGTATTTTAAGGTTCTTCAGAAAAATTTATCAAAGATGTTGTTTTGTAATTCCAAAACCTCACAACTACAGCTGTAATCAAGCTGTAGCTTTGAGATTTTAGAACTTCATTGACCGTCTGAATGACTGTTTGAAAAATATTATCTATAAAGAAACCATCTTACAAGGGGCAATGAAGAAATTAAGATGGATTTTTTAGAAATTTTTTATCGTAACTAAGTTAGGCTTTCTCAACCTTTCTTGGTCAAATCTATCAATGGTACAAGATATGCCAAAACCTATAAAGGAATTTGAGAAAATTAATCATTACATATACATTACTTTGGTATAAATTCTGTCATTGGACCTGTCTAAAATATTGTCTGGTAATGAGTAAAGCTATGTGCACATGCTTTTACGGCCAATTCACAATCTAAAATGTGGACAGTTATTTTGAATTTTTTTAAGTATCACCGGTAGATTATTTAATCTTATTTGTGTGAAAGATTCATGCATTTTGATTGGCTGAAAAGTTGTTTATATTCCTCAATTAAAACAATTTTGATTACACAGCCATTTTCCAAGCTTTCACACAAAGTAGTTCCGAATGAAAATTATTTCATAATTGAACCTTTATTTTTTATTCCTCCGTCGAAAGATTGGGGGCATATTGTTTTACCTCTGTCTGTCTGTCTGTCTACAAAACTTAACCCAAAAAAATGACATTGCCAATTATTCCAAGGCTATTCAAGATACAATGCTCATATTTGGTATGAAGATAGATCTCGATTAGGGCTGTAACAATACACAGAGTGACAGAATACGAATACACATCACGATACAGGGTCATAAATATGAATATTTATTCACGAGTATAATTTATTTCTAAATAAGAACAAAATTGCCTATTTTACATTCTTTTATCAACCAAGGACAGAGTTTTAGTATGCCATCAACAAAACGGGGTCCAAAGGACTCAATTATTAACCACACATGTGTCCTTGCTAAAGGTTTAGGAGTCCCTGTGCTTCAGCTATCTTCATGTTTTGTGTTAATATTAAACTATTCTCTGGATTAACTTAACTTTACCGGTAAACTTCACAGTGTGTAAAAAAGATGTATACCTTTGGGATAATCTTCTGAAAATAATTGAGGACTGTTAAAAACAGACATCAATTCCTTTCTGGTCCAAGGGACTCCAGTCAGATAGTTTTGAGTCCTGGTTATTATTATTTAGGGGTATCAGACTCGCAAAACCCAGCAATGAGACAATTCATTTGATTATCACAAAAAAAGTCCCTATTTTGCATCATTTGTATTGAAATACGAAACATAAGTCAAACAAACTGTCTATTTAGAATTGAAAAAAAATCTGTTTTCTTCTGAAACCTTCCTTTTACACACTTGAAATAGCCACATTTTGTAATTGAAACATAAATAGAAAAAGATAAAATCCTATCCTAAAACTGTCGTCGACTTATATCCAATGGTGTTTGTTTTAACAAATGTATTGTTTTTAATTGGCTAAATTTCTTTCAATTAGATTAAAGAAGATGTATTTGTAGGCTGTATCTGTATCAATCTTTGTTTTTTCTCAAAGGATGATCTAAGAAACTCCTATGAATTTCAGCCTGTCCTGAGCTAAATTGTGCTTATTGTTTACAGTTATGACTTTTTAACTTTATTTCACTATTTTAAATTATAATGTTTCCGTTTTATATCGCTACTATAGAGTCTTCAATAGGTTGACAAGTTGGCAAACTTGGCATATGCAAGTGTCTGAACATATTTCACTATGGGCCAACTTATTTCTTGCCCTAGGGGCCTGTTGATGTTTTTACACCTTGAATCCAGCCTTGTGTTCAGGATGACAAACCGGTTCAAGTCATATCCCACTTTACCAGTATATTTGCGTGTTAAGCGGGGTATAATGTGAAAACGGTTTGCAACATTTTTTCAGCCTGAATGCAAGCTGAAAAAAGAACAACAACAGGCCCCGTTAGGGTGAGAAATAAGTTGGCCCTATGTCTACCCTGGTTCACATCAAGAGGTTAAATGCCCTATATATATAATTCATAGATAATTTTGATTTAGGGTTTTTGTAATAAAAATTTAATATTTTATTTTGAATAATTGATTCTTAGTATATTGCATTCTAAAAATCTTTAATAATTATTATATTTCTAACATTATTTTTACATTAGAAATGAATTAGAACTTAATATAGAAAAAGTAAATTAGAAATTTTTAAAGGGAGGTAACTGAAATGCATTAATATGTCTGACAAATACTACACATAATTGACAATAATTTTTTTTCTTACCAACTTTCTTCCTGATAAGAATTACAGTTTTTTAATTGGAAATCCTTAACATTATTGGTGTTTTTTGCATGAGAACCTATTTTTCATTTCCAAGAGATCCGGTGCCTGTAAAGTCACTCACTGTCCATCTCTGAATAATGTTGATGATACATAGCCTACATTTCTGCTCGGAGCTAGTTTTTGCCAAGACTTTAGTAAACAATTTCAAAATAGATTTTGGAAAGAATTCAGCCAGTTTTGATTTATTAATGAAGATTCTAATGAATTTTTTCTAAAAAATGCAATGCTTTTTCTAGAATTTTATAATTGATAGGGTTATACAGGTTAAAAACTTGCAAAATAGATCTCTGGTTGATATTTTTGCATTGACTGGCCACAATTAAACACATTCCGTGCATGTCGCATTTTGTATTCTCCAATACTCGGTTCTGAGACAGACGAATACGATACATATTCGCCGAGAATAAGATATTTGGTTCACCGAATATTCAAGTGTATCGTTACAGCCCTAATCTCGATAATATTCATCTCCAGATACCAAGGTTAAGGTCATGTGACAAGGTCAGTTTAAAAAAAAAAGAGCCTTTTGGGGGGCATTGGTGTTTCACAAACATATCTTGTTTAGTTTTGATGTTAAATTGTAAGATATGAAAAAAAGTATTTAATAATCTCATGGAGTTATGAAACTAAAAACCCCAATCACACAAATAAGGTTTGTTTCATACCTCAATGAAATCAACAAAAATTCTTTATCTCTGAAATGATAAGTACAGTAAATCCTATGTTAAACGACCACTTGAGGGACCACCAAAAAGCAGTCGTATGTGGGATTGGTGGCTTAATACAAAATATCATGATAAATGTGACAGTTCATTTTGATAGCTTTTAAAGATTGTCAGTCAAGTTGCTAGAATCCTATGATGTTTGAACACATTAAAATTGTCTTTTTGAGACCATTCCTAATGGGCTCCAACAACATAAGATTCAATAATAATCAACTTTTTTGTTAAGAATGCCCTCTTTTTCACGGATTTTGCTTACAGTGAAGGGGCTTTTTATGATGGTCACCTAATAAAATTGGACACTTAATAGACATAGTCGCTCGAGGAATATAGACTGTAAAATTGTCAATCCAAGAAATTGAAAGTATGATTGACCTGGTATAGGTGTTTTATCATATTGTCAATTTAATTGACAGTGTGAAGGTGTTTTTGCATATTAAGGTAGTTGACCCATTCAAGTTTAGAAACGGTTTTGGTGGTCATTAATTTTAACAGTGTTAACCGAGGTTTCCTAATGATTTCATTAGGAAACCTTGGTTAACATTGTGAAAAATCATGAGTTCCAAAATATTGTGGAAGTATTGCGGGTCTACTACCTTAATAATGATTAATTCATTATTATTGTCAATATAATTAATGGTTTACAGCCTACTTTATATAGTTTCATTAATGTTTGTTTCATATGTGACCTGTCATGCAAAAAGGGATCATCTGGGAGCTTCGTAAAATTGATATTTGAAAAAGAGATTGGGTCAAGCATTGGTCAACCAGAAGTCATGTTTCAGAAATTCTTTCACTGGAAGGTAGATTGAACTTTCTAGATTCAGAAAATAAGCCCATTGCGAAAAGTTTTGACCTTAGTCAGTCTGCGCAAACCGCACAGTCTGACTAGGGGTGACGCTTTATCCACTACCTTGAGGGTCCCTTTTGCGTAAGGGGTCACATATTATATTTATTTAGGGCAATGAATGTCTTGTTTTGCACCATTTCTGTTTTTTGATTTTGAATAAAATGTTGAAACTAAAATATATTCTGTTGTTAGCTCTACTGGACGAAGTCCAACAGGCTATTGTCGTGGCATAGTGTCCATCATTAGTGCCGCCATTCGTTACCCGTTTCTTTAATTATCTTCTCCAAAACTCCTGAACAGAATTTTGTCAAAAGGTCCCAGAATCTTTTCCCAACGGCGGCACTCATCCTTTTGACTATTTGTCTTCCACCCATGGGTTTGATAATCATGGACTTACGTTGGAAAGCAGCTGGAGGCTAGGAAGGGATGTAATGGTCGTACTAGTGCAAGAAATACCAGGAAACCATTGTTAGGTGCTATAGTGGCAGCAATATAAGTGAAAGATTGTTGAAAGTGGTGTAAATTGCCATTTAAACAAACAAAAACATTTCCAAGCCTCCAGCTTCTCATCCCATAATGGTGTATGATTAAACTTTCTTTGGTGGGAGATAAATGTAGGAAAGGTTAACTGCAAATTGAGGGTTCAGGGTGATGCTATTTTAAGTGACTTTAAATATTTGGGCACTTACAATAGTGTTGCACTGATCCCTTGAAATTTAGGAGTTGATGCCAAACAGCTGCAAGTGCCATTTGGAATACATGTATTTATGTAAGCCTTTAAGCACAAATACTTCAGCGCTTAAGGTAGTGGAACTGTAATAGTATCGCAACATTTCGGACCATATGTTCTTTAACAATGTTAACCGTGGTTTCCTAATGAAAATCATTAGGAAACCTCGGTTAACAATGTTAAAGTTCATTACTCCCAAAACGTCGCAGAACTATTACGGGTCTACTACCTTTAAGGCTTATATAAATACATGTATTCCAAAAGGCACTTGATTATGTTTTGCAAAGATCCTTTCATCTGTGCACATTAAGTGTAAGTTTGGCATCAACTAAAAGGTGGCATGCAGTGTTACAGCCTTTAAGTGCTAACTAATGAAAAATTAGCACTATAAGGCTGTAACTGCATGTAAGTATACATGAATTTACAGCTTTTTTCCCCTTAGTCGACACTAAAAATCATATAAGTAAGTTCACAGCATTATTGCATTGACCCTTGAGATGATGCTAAAAGCTGGTAACTACCTCTAGTAATATACAGATTTACAGCCTCATTGCGGTAACCCTTACATCGGTGCTAAAACGCTGTAAATATTTTCCGACAATTATTTACAGCCTTATTGCGCTAACCCTTAAGTCGGCGCTAAAAGCCTGAAAATGGCTCTTATTCAATATGCAGTTACAGCATTATTGCGCTAACCCTTACTTTGGTGCTAAAACGCTGTAAATATTTTTCGACAAATATTTACAGCGTTATTGCGCTAACCCTTGAGTCGGCGCTAAAAGCCTGTAAATGCCTCTAATTTAATATGCAGTTACAGCATTATTGCGCTAATCCTTACTTCGGTGCTAAAACGCTGTAAATATTTTTCGATAAATATTTACAGCATTATTGCGCTAACCCTAAGGTCGGCGCTAAAAGCCTGTATGTACCTCGGGGTGGTTTTTTTGCATTTACAGTATTATTGCGCTTATCCCTTGTTTGTCGCCTAGAGGGTTTATGTGACTTTTTGTCGAAATGTTATAACCGCATTATTGCACTGACCCTTTTATTGAAGCTAAGGTACTACATATGACTTGCACATACATTACTTTGCCACTATCCCTTTAGTTAACATACATTTACATCAGTGATGCACCATTCAAAGTGTCACAGTAAAACTGTTGAAAGCACATGTTAACCAAAAGATACTTACAGGTTGACTTTTATTGACTGAATGATGAAGGCTGTATTTTCATGATTGGAACCATAAGTGAAAATAAAGCTTTAATCCTTCAATCAATAAATAAAAGACAACCTGTTAGTACTTTTTGGTTAACATGTGCTTTCAACAGTTTTACTATGACACTTTGATTGGTGCATCACTGATGTAAATGTATGTTAACTAAAGGGATAGTGGCAAAGTAATGTATGTGCAAGTCATATGTAGTAACTTAGCTTCAATAAAAGGGTTAGTGCAATAATGTTTGTTTGAATGGGATTTTATGCTGCTTACAACAATCTTTCAGTTATATTGCGGAGGCTGGAGCACCTAACAATGGATTCCTGGTATTTCTCGCATCAGTACTACCATTACATCCTTTCCTAGCCCCTAAGCTTTTATCCCACATAGGTCTATGATTATTGACCCATTGATGAGAGATTATTGACCCATTGATGAGAGACAAATAGTCAGAAAGGATGATAGCTGCTGTCAGGGATCGAACCCGGGACATCCAGCTTGACTGTAAGACGTGCTACCAACTGCGCTATAATCGTGGCTCTGTGCAATATTGAGCCCAATGCAAAAACTTGGGGACAAATTTCCTAAAAGTACAAAAATGGCCTAATCTTTATGATTTTTTTGTCAGAATGTTTGCCAGGTTACAAGAATAAACCCTATTGAAAATAAAATGGATCCATTGGATATCAATGGAAAAGGTGCCTCATTGACAATTTTCTTTTTTACACTTGAGCATGAACCATGAAACCTGGTCAGATTATCCGACTAGTCACAAGGATAAGACCCTATTGAAAATTGAAATCTGTCATGCAAAAAGGGTCCATCTGGGAAATGTAAATTTTTTAGAAAGATAAGGTCCAGGGAATCGATGGCTCACTACGAAACAGTGGTAACTGCCTATAAACATATAGGCAGTTACAAATGTTTTGTGCTGAGCCATCAAAATGTTAAATAGAAGTCAAATTTCAAAAGTTCTTTAATAGGAAGGTTGAATGTTTATTCTGTATTATTAAGAAAATAAGTAAGTGCGAAAAATTTGGTTCTTAGTCAGTCTGCAGTCTGACTAGGGACCACTCTTTACATATTACTTATATGAGTGTAAACAAGAAAATTGTCATTAAGACCCCTTTTCTCGTGATATCATTTGGATCCTTCCAATCTCAATAGGGTTCATCCTTGTGACCAGATCTCAATAGGGTTCATCCTTGTGACCAGACAAATATTCTTACCAAGTTTCATGAAAATTGGGCCATATTTATGGCCCCAAGAGTATAAACAAGAAAATTGTCATTAAGGCTCCTTTTCCAGTGATATGGATGGAATCTTCCCTTTTCCATAGGGTTCATCCTTGTGACCTGACAAACATTCTGACTAAGTTTCATGAAGATTTATTTATATTTGGGGTCTTTAGAGTGTAAACTCTTAGATTGTTGACAACAGACGAAAAATCGATGGACATTCAATGATCACAAAAGCTCACTTCATGCACATTGTGCTAACTAATGTGAGCTAAAAACCTTAAGCAGGACAGAATAATAGGGCAGAAATCAATAAAACATGGTTTTAAGTAAAGTATTTTCTATTAATAGTATTTGAACATTCTATAACAATTATTGGACTGGTGTGTAAGACCAAAAAGTTTGCATTTTGTATAAGCTAACATCTACACATATGTACAAAGCTATTTGCAGTAGTTAAACATAATATTCACTGAACAAAACTTTTTACATATAAACAAGGGTGTGGAAATAATAAATTTTACTCAGTTATCCTTGGACAAGTTTATAGTTTATTTTGACATGTGAGCCTGTGTGTGATATTTCCAACAATTTCATGTGTGCGTGATGGACATATGTGCAGCCTGGACAATCATACAATGCAATTAGAATATTTCCTTACCGACTGAAAAGGGTTTCACACCTTACTTTTCTACACAACGCATAGTAAGACTCTGGTCAGACTGTGTGACTGCACAGGCTGGCCTGAGGTTTTACTTTGTGCACAGGTGAAATTGTTGGAAATGTTACGCACAGGCTCATATTATATAACAAGGGGTCAGTGAAGCACTATTGTGAGTGCCTATATATCCATAAGCCCTTACTATAGTGTTGTACCGACCCCTCGATAAGCTGTCCATAATTATGTTATTCTTTTTAAATGATCAGTCTTCTGTTAGGACAATATTTTCACAATCGAATATCTGTTTAAGCCAGAGACAAATAAGCATAGAAAACATCCAGATAAAAGGAAAAATTACTTTTGAAAGCAATATATCATTTTCTGTTATCTATTCTACTTACCACGAATACTGAAAAACACATTATTTTCTATTCTTCTTACGACATATATTGAATATGGAAAAGCACATTCACCCCATAGTTTTAGACTTATCCATGGTAAAAGGGATTTCAAATGACAAGAATCAATGTCCCTTGGACAAGTCCCAATGGAAAACCCAACTTGTCCACTTGCTAAAAACCCCAAGTTGGACATTCCACATCCCTACATTTGTTATTTTGATGGCTCAGAGCTAAACAGTTGTAACTACCTATAAATATATATAGGTAGTTAAAACTATTTTGTGCTGAACCATAAATTTCACATCAAGTGGTCAGTGCAACACTATTGTAAGTGCCTATATATCTATAGGCACTTATAATAGTGTTGAATTGGCCCCTCGACATGGACATGAACACCATCTATGTAGTGCCTAGTGCTTAAAACTTGATATCGGATAAAAATTCAAGTCTGAAAAATTAAGAATGCAACATTTGGATGCCAGTTCTCGGCCTCTGGTGTTGTTATATGAAAATTTCCAAGTTATACAGTATTTCCAGGTTTCAATGCAATACTGTTGCAAGTGACTATATTTCATTTAGTCCATTTAGGTAATGGACCCTTAATAGTTCTGCAAAGTTTCAAAAGTAATGAACTTTAACAGTGTAAACGGAGGTTTCCCTATGATTTTCTTTAGGAAATCTTGGTCAACATTGTGAAAGTTCATGAGTTACGAAATGTTGCGGAATCATTACAGTTCCACAACCTTAAAACAGTGTTGTATTGAACCCTTTATTTATTTTGAGGGGTTCATTGTAAAACTATTGTAATTACCTATATGTTTCATGCACTTACAATGGTTTTACAGTCAGCCCATTGTTTGCACTTATTACCCATTATAGCAATTTTTGACCCTAATAATTAATCTTGACCTAGCAATATAGCCTTGACCTTGATTACTAATCTTGACCTTCAATGATTTGCAATAATGTAATATAATCTATTGACGAGGGAGTATAAAAAGGATCATTATTTTTGCAAAAAGTCTCCAACAATGATCTTAATTACACATAGTAATTGTACACATGCAAGTTCAAGAGAAAAATACCAACAATTACAACAAAGATATGCTTGAGGATAAATTTGTCATACAGATTAAAATATTTTCTTTTTTTTTTTTTAAAACAAATGACCGTTTACTGATGCCTACCTTCGGCTGTTGGTTACCGGATAGTGGATAAAAAATCATGAGTCCAAACAGGAGCATAAAATGCATACAAAAAGCATCTAGAGTTATCCCCCTTGAGAGTATAGGTTGCTTTTTTTAAAGTTACCTTGTGCACCAGGTTTCAAGTGAATGCCTTTACCAGAGAATACCAGACATCATAAAATGTCAACTTTTCATAAAACCCAAGTCAAACAAGATGTGTTTGTGAAACACGAATGCCCCCGTAACGGCATTTTTTTTCAAAGTTTGACCTTGACAGATGACCCTGACCTTGTCACATGACCTTGACTTTGGTACCAGCAGATGCGGATCATTGAGATCTATCATCATGCCAAATATTAGCTTTGTATCTTGAATAGGCTTGAAGATATTGGCAAGGTTAAGTTTTCGGACAGACAGACAGACGGACATGAGTAAAACAATATGCCCCCGATCTCTCGATGCTGGGGCATAAAAAGGGGGTATAATTTTGCATAAAATTCGTCTAAGGTTATCTCCCTTGATAGTACAGATAACTCTTTAGATAGTGTACATGTCTGTCAAGTTTAAAGTGAATTCTATGAACTTGATACTACACATGAGGCATTCACTTGAAACCTGCCACACATTATCACTAATTAAAAGAGCAATCTGAACTATCAAGGGGATAACCTTAAATGTATTTTAAATGAATTATGCCCCTTTTGTTTCCAGAAAACCTGAGGTATTCCAAAACCTTGTGCCTACACCTTGAAACAAGCTGTAGTTATAAGGTTTCAGAAGAAAAACAACAAAATGTTTCCTTTTCATGTAGTTACAAGCCTATTTTTGGTATAATATTTAATTCAAGTGCGAGTCTCTGAAAATAATTGTCAACAGGCTACCTTCATTTAAATTTAATCTTTGATCAATTACTCAGAATTGAACTTTTAATGACTTATATCTTACCTTAATATCCATTGCAAACGTTTTGAGGCTGAAGAAATGGCTTAAAACAGATAATACAAAATTTTCTATCATTAAAAAGATCAACCTTGGTTCAGCCCAATACTATTGTAAGTGCCTATAAATTAATAGGCACTTACAATAGTGTTGCGCTAAACCCTAGAGAAAGCTTTCCTTATGCCAAAGATTAGCAATGCACTTTGTATAAATTATCTTTTATAAATCGATGGGTCAGCGCAACACTATTTCAAGTGCCTACAATTATAGGCACTTACATTAGTGTTGCACTGACCCTCAAAATTAAAATTCATTATATTTTATACACAGATACCAAAATGAACATTGTATATACAGTTATAAAAACAAAGTATGAATTGTAAGTTTGCTAAATAGAAAGACAGACAGACAAAATTAAAACAAAACACCCCCTATGTTTGTAGGCTGGGGCATAAAAAAGCATAAAGATAAAATCAATTTCCCAGAGTACAAAATTAAGTGGACTCTTAATAGTTCCACAACATTTCAAAACTTATGATATTTCACAATCTTTACCAAGGTTTCCTAATGAATTCATTAGGAAAGCTTGGTTCACACTGTTAAAGTTTGTGACTTCTGAAATATTGCTGAACTATTGTGGGTCCGCTACCTTAAACTGTTATTTTCCTCAAAACCCTTTATTGTGGATTCTCCTAAGAATCCTTCATCCTATCAGTGTCTATACAGTCAAAACATCATGAAATTGACAAGGTGAATGTTTTTGGAATGACATTGAATGAGTGAGAGATGCAAGTTTTGAATAAAATTAAGGGGATGAAAGACACTATCGCTAATTTAGTCCATTGGACAAAATTAGCAATAATTCATTACCTCCCTTTATAAAACAAACAGCAATTTCTTGTTTGCATATCGATGGCTCAGCACGAAACAGTTGTAACTGCCTATACAAGCAGTTACAACTGTTGTGCACTGAAACATAAATATCTTTTCAGGCTAATCAGACAATTTGAAATTCACACACAACAATTAAATAGTGCAATCATTTGATCAATTTGAATGAAATATTGAATTTTAGGAGCAATTACAAAGCGTTTTGAACGAATTCAGAGCGTTTTTTAGAATGGTTCAAGTGAGTGTTTGGAATGGAGCACCAAGTGAACAATTAAGAATGGTTTTGATCAAGGTGAATGTCAATTTCACAAAGTACATTCAATTTCACAATGTTTCCAACTGTATCATTGGGTTAAATGCAAATGTAAATCATTGTCATTCTAAAATCTTACTTCAGCTTGATTCGAGCTGTAGTTACAATGTTTTGGAATTACACAAATCATATTTTATGTTTAAATCATAATTTTAATCATAAATCATATTAAAATCAGCCCCATTATAAAGCGTTGGACTCTATTCCACCATGCAATATTTAAGAAATATTTCTCCCTAAACCAATGCTGCATTCAGGATGAAAATGTTTATGAAAATGATATCCCACTTTGCATATGTACATACATGCAAAGCAGGGTATCATTTCAAACATTTGCAAACGTTTTTTTCATGCTGAACACAATATATTAATTCATAAAGAAGAAGATAGCACATTTACCATTATGTATGTCACAGAAAAAAGCCCATTTTCTAAAAGTATCTACCCAAGTCAGTAAATACAGATGGTGAAAAAAAACTCAATCAAATATAATACATGATCCAAATTCTTGAAATATTATTTAATTCAATAATTTTGAGTAGAGAGTTTTTGGCACTATCCATGCAATATTTTTTCATCATTTTTGTCTGCCTGTTGAAAGATGGGATGTATTATGGTATCACATGTTGCGTCCGGCGGGCATCAATTTATTTGTGCAGAGCATAACTCTGCCCACTTTAGTCCAATTGACTTGAAACTTGGGAGTTATGTTTTTCATGATTACAGAATGCAGTGCACAAGAACAGTAACTCTACCTAGCTTAATTTTTTAGTTATTTCTCTGTGCAGTAAAGCACATGAGTTTACTTTTCAATATTTCAGGTTCGTTCAAAAGTAAGCCAGCAACTGTTGTGAACGTTGGTAAATAACTGTAACCCAAAATTCATATTCAGCAAAAATGGAACATATTTCATTGTTGGGTCACCAAACCCTAAAACTTCAGTGGATGACACCCACCAGTCAGACATCCGGAGGCTGTGGGTGATCACATAATACATCCTTTCTAAAGACGGGCATATAAAAGGAATTAAGGGCAATCAGTTTGATATCAACTTCTTTTTGCCACCAGCTTGAATGACCTATTAGCTTAAAAAATTGCAGGTTCTTCCTAATAACAACAGGACCTGCACGAAAAACATTATTGAATTTTAGCAATTTCAGGGATAAATTGCAGGAAAAACACTGTTGGAAAAGAAGAAATTGCTTGTGACAAGCAATTTCTAATTTTTTACAATGTTTTCCATTTAGTAATGCATATTTTAGAACTGAAAGGCAATTATTTTTCAAAACTGGGCAGATTATAAATACTCAGTGCTTTTTTCAATTTAAGGGATAAATTGCAGGGAAAACACTGTTTGAAAAGAAGAAATTGCTTGTGACAAGCAATTTCTAATTTTCTACAATGTTTTCCATTTAGTAATGCAAATTTTAGAATTGGAAGGCAATTATTTTTCAAAACTGGGCAGGTTTTAAATACTCAGTGCTGCCATACCAAGCTAAAGCACCTTCAGCATGTAAACATCTACCAGTCCTCCCCAAAATCCACAGGTCTCGGGCCTGAGGACTGGTATTGGTGTCAATCCCTGACAATATTTGAATCAATAGTAATGATGGAAACCATCTTGCCATCAATATCATAGATAGTTGTAAAATATTGTAAGAAATCTTACAAATATCTCTGATTTTCGACAACAAAATTAACAAACTGTTGATAAAGTTTCACAAAAATTTTATCAAGAATATTGATTTTGTAATTGGGCTGCGTTTTGGTTGATCCCCTTTTTGTAAAACAATCACATATGAAGAATCTCAGAAAACATGTATGTAAAATTAAAGACAATGTGACTTAATGTGAGGTATATTTAAAATACATGCAGCTAAATATTGAACCCATTTCATTAGGGGATCACTGCAAAAGTATTCTAAGTGCCTATTCATATAGGCATTTACAATAGTTTTGTGGGGACCCATCAATGTGTTCCCTTGTTTTGGGGCCCTAAGGTATTATGTCAAGGATATCATATTGAATAAACATGCATGTAAAATTAAACATTGTGACTAAACTTGGGGTCTATTAAAAAGACATAGCAGTAAATCTGAATATTAAACATCAAACTTACCAACCCGTTACATCAGGAGGTCACTGCAAAACTATTTAAGTGCCCATTTTTTAATAGGCACTTATAATATTTTTGCAGTGACCACTTTGAGGGCTATGAACCCTTTTTTGGTATTATTTAAAGGAGGATTGTGATTAAAAGAAGAAATTGCCAATACCAACAAATCATCCCTTAATTACAATACTCTTTATCCTCTGGGATACACATTATTTTCTTAAATGATTTGCAGTGGATTTTTGAGATTTCTTGAAAGGTATCACTTGAGTATCAAACAATTTAAACCAGCCTTGTGTTCTGGATGACAAAATGGTGCAAACTGTTTGCCAATTATATCATGCTTTGAATGTAAGTGCAGATTCAAAGCAGGGTATAATTTGCAAACAGTTAGCAATAATTTGTCATCCTGAACGCGGGGCTGCTTCCCTTCATCTCACCCTATTTGATGTCATCTAAATGAGTGCAATTTAACCTTGATGTCGTAACATTCCATGGCAAAATCATGATCTCAAAATGATTTTATCCTAAAAATTCAAATGTCTATTAAAGAAATAGAATTTCTTTTCTTGGGAATAAGATGGATTAATTGTTCTTTTCTTGAACAACAAAAGCTATATTTCCACTAGAGGCTTTGCCACTCATGAAAATATAGCTTTTACTGTTTACTCTTTGAAAGATTCATCAATCTTGACACTGAAACGAACAATCATCTTCTATGTAACATCCTTGTATTGAAAAAGGAATTAGACCAGCTTTTACTGCTATTAATTGCAATATTTGAATGATTTGCCAACTTTCAGGACAAAAAAGCGTTTCGCAAGCACTACGAGATGATACCCCGCTTTGCACGTACAAAGCAAGGTATCATTCCCAAAGCGCAAACCTTTTCATTCTGAATGCAGGACAGATTTTTAAGCTAATCTTTTAATTTGTGCATTAACTAAAATACCTGTGTATGCCCAACAACTCCCACCATGAGTGAACATAATTATTTTAAAATTCATTAAGGGTCAAGTTATTTTTCAAATTAATTTGTAGCTGAAGCTTCTATCCAAAAGGTACAATTTGTATTTCTTGTCTTGGTAGTGAGTGTATTAGTAAATTTCCCATGTGTGTGCAACCTGTTAAGGTAGTGGACCTGTAGTTATCATGCAATGTTTCTGGGGTAATAAACTTTAACAGTGCTAACCAAGGTTTCCTTATGGTTTTCATAAGGAAACCTTGGTTAACAATGTGAAAGATCTTGAGTTTTGAAATGCTGTGGAACTATTAAGGGTTTACTACCTTAAGTGCAATTCTTCAGTGTCTTGAAATTATTTTCAAATTCATTGAGTGCAAAGTTTTTTTTTAAATTTAAAGAAGCTCCTGTCAAAAAGTTAAAATTTTGTATTTCTTGTCTTGGTCGTGAGTGTATTAGTTAATTTCCCATGAATGTGCAACCTGCCCTGCGTTCAGGATAACAAAACAGTACAAACAGTTTTCCAATTATACCCTGCTTTGCATGTGCACTTGAGTGCAAAGTGGGGTATAGTCGCAAACTATTTGCACTGTTTTGTCATCCTGAAGCAGGGCTGTTAAGTGCAATTCTTAAGTGACGTAAAACAGCTTCAAGCCTGAAGGCCTCGGTTCCTATAATTCCTCCTTTATTATGTTATAAAAAAAACCAAAACATTGCTATTTGAAACTCCTAGCCTAAATGCTTGTTTTTTATTTAATTCTTCTTTTTATATAAAAGAAGATGTGTTTGTGATACATTTATACCCCTACAACATCAAATATGTCATAAGTTTGACCTTGACAGATGACCTTGACCTAGTCACATGATCTTGACTTTGGTACCAGAAGATGCATGTAAATTGGATCTATCATCATACCAAATATGAACATAGTATCTTGAATAGAATTGAAGTTATTGGCAATGTTACATTTTTTGGTTAACGTTCACAAAACAGACAAACAAACAGTCAATGGTTAAACAATATGCCCCACCCCCCTTTTACAGATGTAGGGGCATAAAAATTCTAATATAAAATCTTTACTGTAAGATTAAAATATTTAAAGTGACCCCTTAAAATTAACAAATTTAAAGCCAAAACCTCAAGTTATCTTAGATTTTACTTTGAATGCAAGTAAACTTAATATGAATCAAACAATTCATTTCATTGTACTAATATTTTCTTCAAATTATTGTTATAACAGGTTCTGTGTCACTCCACTTGCTTTAAAATATCTATTCATGAAAATGATGTTTTCTGCATATAGTAATTTCTTATTTCACAGACAATTAATTTATTAGAAGTCAGCCTGTGGCAAACTTATACTTATGACATATCGCTGGCTCAGCATGAAACAATTGTAACTGCCTATAAACTTATAGGGGGTCAAGTTCTTCATGGGACATTATTCTTTCATGGAATCTGAAAAGGGGCCAATTTGAGGGAAAATTCTTCAGCTTTGGTTGAGAATGAGCAATACATTTTAATATGATAATCTTTACAAAACTTAGAGCTCAAACCCACAGATTAGTGAACAAAAGACACATCACCATGAAATAATCTTGCCACCATTTAGCCAGCAGATAAAAATGTTTTCTAGTATAAAAACAAATCAAAGTCCTTTTCTATGAATATTTTATTTTCCATAGTAAATTTACATGTGAGCTTTCGGCAGCAGAGCCACTTTCATCAGCCCTGTGTTTGGGATGATAAAACAGTGCAAACTGTGTGCAAATTATACCCTGCTTTGCATGCAAGTGCATGAGCAAAGCAGGGTATAATTTACAAACACTTTGCACCGTTTTGTCATCCAAAATGCAGAGCAGGTGAATCTTGCAATTTTCAGGATTCACCTGATGAAGGCGGCTGTGCAAGAGAATGCTAAGGCGTAAATTTACTATTAAAAACTAAGATATAATAACATATTTAAAATGTTAGATTTTTACAGTGTATATATGTTAGTAAAAACAAGACAATTATTATAAAATTACAGCTAATATTGCACATGACCAGACAAATATTACCTCAGTCCAGAGATTTTAACTGAAAAAGAAATTAACTACAATTTACAAATCATTCCAACATTTATTATGTAATGATTTACATATTTCTTATCTTATCTACAAAATTTTAGCAAAAGTATGTCACCCCAAGTAATCGATTGACAAATATCACCAAATCCTGACAATAAGCACAAAGTCAGGTGACTTGGAACATTCTGTGATACTTTCATCTAAATCCATTGATAATAATTGTAGAAAAAGTTGCTTTTTCAAGATACGGACATACCAACAGATGGATGGACATACAGCTGGAGATTATACCAATATACACCTTCGGCTGCATATAGAAATCTTTTATTTTCAAGGCAGAAAATAAAATGGGAATGAAGAAATTGCTAATAAAACTAATTTCTACATTTTTCACAATTTTTTTTCAGCAGCTTGTATTATCAGGAACACAAAGAACCAAGATAGAATGAAAATTGTAAATCAACAATCCTAACCTTTATGAGATCAATGGCTCAGCACCATAACAGGATGTTTTCTGCGTATTTAATCAAATAGTAATTCTGATTTCACAGACAATTAATTTGATAAAAGTAGGCCTTTGGCAACTCATAATTATGTCATATCGACAGCTCAGCATGAAACAGTTGTAACTGCCTACAAACATATAGGCAGTTACAACTGTTTTGCACTTAGCCATCAAGAAGATGTCTTTTCCAATTTATTTAGGTTGCAAGAGGAAGTTAATGATATATAAACTTTGTCATTGATAATTTTAGTGCAGTGCTTAAATGTCGTAAGTGCTTATACGTTGTCATACAACTATCATTTGCAATTTTGTATGATTTAAATTATTGTTGTGTTAATATTCAGATTGTTATTATTACACAAACGTGACTTCATCCGTGCGAGTGATCCCCCCTAGTCCAGTAGACTGGATTCCTAAATTCCCTGATCTAGACTGGATCCCTGCTGTATTTACCTTGATCCCAGCCATCTTTGGTGTTGAGTGTCTCACCATTTTACCGTCGGTGTCTACGGTTGATAAAACACCGTCTCCAGACTGTGTGGTGATGGGACTGTGTGTGAGGGTGTGGCGTGAAGTTCTCTGTGTTTTTTTAACGTTACTGTTAGTCACTGACTTACCAAAATTTTCTTTATCCACGGAAGAGTCACTACTATATGGACTGGAATGTGGGCTTTGATGAGACACTTTGGGAGAATTGAGGAGCGTAGAATCTAGACCATCGTCTGAATCATCTTTCAGAGTTCGATTTGGTGAATATACCTCAACCGACATAGCTGACGTATCTGGTTGAACAATAACTGCTTTTCTATGGTTTACAAAGTTTCGAGATTTTGATAAATACTTATTATAATCATAATTAAATCCAATATCAGTCAAACTTTTATCTGTAAAATTAGGATCGTCAAAATCAACATCATCAGGTCCAGGTGACTCGAATAGTCTGTCGGCATCATCATGTGACGGCACAACACCGTCCTGACTAAAACTACTGTTGGATCTATCGTTCCTATCAAATGCATCGTCCATCGACCCAAATGTTTTTAATTTATGTAATTTTCTTGGCTCTGTTTTAGTTAAAGACAACTTCCTATGAGCACTTTCTTTAGTATATGCCGCAAAATTTTCCGTAATATTTTCTATGTAGTCATCTATTTCAGAAATAAAATCACGCTTTTTAAGCACAGGGGACTCACTTCTATCATGCACTAAGATCGTGGGAGCACTTCCCCGACCAACAAATTGTTTATACGGATCTGTGTTTTTCTGTAAAAATTCGGGTAATTCAACATCAGTTTGAGCTAAGCCCTGTTGATCGTCTAAACGGAAATCTTGGACTTTCTTCAACCTATCACATAAAGCTTTTTCACCTGAAATACAGAATCAGATCTTCATATAGAGGGGACAACTAGGATTTTAGATCAAAGTATTTCAATAATCATAGCACAAACCATATGTTGTTGGTACCTATTGGAATTGTCTCACCGAGATATTCTACATCTCTTTATTAATTACTTTGAAATATGACCTCTGCTTTACTTCTGCTGGATCAAATCTCTTTTCAAATATTTAATTTGCAGAGTTTAAAGATGGTTTGTATAGGACATTATATAAGGGACCTGCCATGCATAGGAAAACCTCAAGAATCCCTTACCTTGAAAGATGACCTTGACCTTGACAGATGACTTGAGCAAATGACTCAACGAAAGGTACATGCAAACTACCCTAAATTCTAACAGAGCCCCATAGAGCCACCATCAACCTTTTCAGACGTTGAAATTGACCATTTTTGGTGTGATTTTACAAAATCATGAAGCCTCTAATAAAGGCCCATGCCTACAAAACCAATGTCACTAAATTTCAATAGAGTATTTATCAAACCCAATTCCCCAATCGAATGTTAAAATTATTTTGTGCGGATAACATTATTATTTTACTTTTTTTACATAATTGTGTAGCATAGCCTCTTATAAAAGCCCATCCCTTTCTGATGGATTTACAATGATTCTTAAAGAACTCCAGGGTTTTATTACAGCATTTACTGTAAAAATATTTGCAATATAACTTCATAGCTCTTCTGTGTGTAACAGAAAATTGATCTTGTGTCAAGTTCTCAACATTCTGACAACAGCCCTGCATTCAGGATGAAAATATTCATATAATTTTACAATATTTGCATATTCTGAAAACAGCCCTGTGTTCAGGATGAAAATGTTCACTATAACTTCACAATATTTGCACATTCTGAAAACAGCCCAGCATACAGGATGAAAACATTCATATAATTTTACAATATCTGCACATTCTGCAAAACAGCCCTGCATTTAGAATGAAAACATTCATATTACCAGTATATAACAATATTTGCAACTTTCATCAGACATTTGACAAAAGTCATTGTGACAATAGTCATTTCCCACCAATGGGAGTAAGAGGTAAGGCCAAGTGGGATGGTGGCTAGGATGAAATGTTGTGGTTGTACTGGTGTGAGAAATGACAGCAAACCATGGGTTGGTGCACCAGCAAACCACAATCAACCTACAACAAGAGCTGTCGGAGGACAGCAAAGGTCGACTTTACCATGTGCTGTATAGTAACAGCAAATCAATTGGAAAATTCCATTAAATGAAAGTCAAGAAAAAAGTCAAAAAAGAATCTTTTGTCTAGATACTGATACTATGGTCACAGAAGCATGTGCAAAGTTTCAAAGCAATAACTTTAGTAGAGATTTTAACCCTTTCCTGTTTTACAAAATTTTGGACCTGTCCAAATTCAAAGGTTTTGCAGACGAAAATTTAAAGTGGATTTAATTTGAACAAGATGTGTTTGTGAAACCAAATGCCCCCTTAACAGCGATCTCTCGAGAAGGCAAATGTTAAGTTTTTCGGGTTAAGTTTTCGGACAGTCGGACAGACAGACAGACAGACAGACAGACAGACGGACATGAGTAAAACAATATGCCCCCGATCTCTCGATACGGGGACATAAAAATAACCATTCTCTAGGGTAGAAAATTTTGTAGAAAAAGAAGAAATTGCTTGTCACAAACAATTTCTTCTTTTCTACAATTTTTTTCTCAATTACAAAATCTTAGGACGTAAAAACCAGGGATTGGACAGGAAAAAGTTAAACACTTGCACATGAAAACTTAACAAAAGCATTATGCCGATGCCCGGGTGACCAGAATAGCCCCCGTATTCTACAAATAGTCAAGCTAAGAATGTTGAAAGTGACTTTAGGTCCCATCCAAAACAAACCCATTATTACCTTCTGTGTCATCATGATGGTTTCTGACTGTATTTTTCGGGAGGGCAAATGTAACCTTCGGTTTCTGTCTCCCGGCTCTCGACGTATCCCTTGTCGTAGCTTCCAACACGCCTGTGCTGCTTCTTCTCTGCGATTCGATGCGTAAATCCAAAGGTACCGGATCTGGTCCGCTCTGAAGACATTTAATAGCAATTTAGATTTCATATACACTGACAAAACAAGATGCATTCGTGCAACACCAATGTCCTCAAAATGGTAAAGTTTTAAGAAGTATGATGCTTTAAACCTATTTATTTTACATCAATTGGGAAACAAGTTCTTACAACTTAGATTAATCTCCTTGATTCTGCTTCCTGGAATAATCATCGAATGTGTGGGCCAATGAAAGAACTAAGATCGATAGCCACTCCAGATTCAAACTCAGGACCTTTGGGTCTAGAGGCCTATTCTCTACCTCTAGACCACGGACACCACACCTTGAAGTTTGATATTGGCTGTGACCTTGCCAGATGACCAAGGTCATCATTGTAATTGAATTTTAATGCACCAATGGAAGCTAGGCAGATACTTCAACTATGTTCTCTTAGAAATGTGGATTTGTTAATCAATTCAATATCAAAATACTTGGCAATTTTATAATTAAAAACAAAATTCTCTGTGGGAAAAATTCATTTTCCCATGCTTATACTTACCAGTTTTAGTAAATTACTGCAACTTTTTGCTTGGGCAAAATGCAAGAATACTAATTTCAACAAAGTAAAAGCAAAAGCAAATCCCTCTTTTTTTCACAGAGATTTCTGGTAAATCTTTGTAACAAGAGGTCTATTATAAGTCCTATGTTGCCCACTTAAAACAGATATTTGAATCATTTTACTAGCTAGGTAAGACGTACTTTAGTAAAAGAACTACAAAGAATAATTAGAACAGAATTGAGGTTTCTGGTATTTTTTAGAATTTTTCTACAATTAAAGATTAATCATAAATCACCATCAAGCTGGATATACTAAATGAAAATGTTTTTCAAATAACTTATGAATTGTGATTCAAAGTGAACAAACTTTTTAACATAAAAGAATAAATCATTTTAATTAAATTTCTTTTTGCTACATTTTAAATAAATTTCCTTTCAGTTTGAATATCATTCTACAGAAAGAGTTCATGACTATTTGATGAACACAAGTTGACAACAGATTTTCTAAATTGGCCAATCAAAGACTAAGAGAAGCAATATCACAAGTGTCTACAAAAGTGTTGCACTTTGATGGCTAAGCATGATACAGTTATAACTTCCTATAATTATACACGGCTGAGCCATCGACTTGCTTTTAAAATGAGATAATTTTCCAACAAAACTTATTACACTTAACCAAAATCTTATAAAATAACATATTTTCTTACATCATCATGAAAAAAAAAAAAAAAAGAAGAAGCAATTTCTAACAAATTCTATCTATAATCTATCAAGAACATTTAGAATATTTCAAACTATTCCTACAAAGCAAGAAGAGGAATTTGAAACACTATAGCATAAAAATGACAACTAAAAGTTCTTTTTTAAAAATTTCACTCAAAGAAAACACTGCACACTAGAGGATATTTAAAGATGAACTGTTTCTCTCTGTTTAAATTTCCTTTAGTTTTGTTAATTAATCTAAGCTTGAATTTATCAATACAAATTTGGTGTAAAAATATTGCCTAGGATTCTATACAACTATCAGTTTTTACAGTGTCTATGATCATATCATGACCATTACTGTGAAATTGTAGATCAAGGCTTCAGTGCAAAACAATTGTAAATAACAAATAAAAATTTACAAGCATTTGTTGGGTCAGCACAAGACAGTTGTAACTGCCCATATGTTATAGGCAGTTATAACTGTTTAACACCGAGCCATTGATTTGCCAAATTTTTGAACTGAACTCTCACCATACATACATATATTTTTCAATAATGTAACTTCATCTAATTATCGATCCAATTTTGGATCAAAATGCTTTTTAAACCTTCTTATTCTAAGTATAGACTAGTCTTAATTACTTGCACACATTCTTAATAGAATCTACTTTTCTTTAATGCTTTTAAGTGGTTTATCGAGAAATTACAGTAGATTATCACTTGATAATCTTATACCCTGCTTTTGTGCATTTCACCCTATTGACGATATCTATGCGGCGCAAAATAAGCGACGTCACAATGAACATTGCATAGCAATCACAATGCAAAGTGATGCGCTTTACGAAAATATGTTACGAAGAAATTTCACATTTTGTCTCATTCTTGCATAAAAGTAATAGAATAATTGTTTGTTTTTGAGTAAGATTGATTAACATTTCATTTTTGTGAATAACAAATGCTATATTTTCATGCCACTCATGAAAATATAGCTTATGTTGTTCACTCAATGAAATATAAATCGATCTTACACTGATACAAATGATTATCCTCTATTTATTTAATTCCAAATTATGAGAAACAGTTTGAGAAGAAAGAATAGAATCACACACAATAGGTTTACCACAGAATGGACATCTAGGAAACTTGTCTATCTAACTTTAAATGGCCCAAACACAATAATTATTAATAACAATAATATAAACAATAAACAATAATTACTGGCCCCTTAGTATTATTATAACCATAAAGAATTTATTTTTTCTATTTCCTGGATAATTTTCATTTCATATTTTATTTTTTAGTTAGCTATGTCAAGTTTCCATTGTCTAAATACATACAACACACACAAAATACAAGGAAAAGTGAAACCTTATAAGCCCTTCCACAGTCGGAAGGCCAAGCATAAGAGTACAAAGTGATCTTTGGATATCCTCTACCCTAAGCATGGTGGCTTCAGAGGGATGGAGAGAGGGGCGTAATGCCAGTCTTATATCTTTATATCTCAATTGAACCCTTGTTGTGGTTACTTGTTGGTATAATCTCAATAAGATAATTCCAATGAGTACCACCAATTTATGGTTTGTGTCAAATTTTTTACAAGTTTGGACATAAAGCCGGTCTCAAATTTTATTTTCTTGGTCAAACCCTATATTGTAGGTACTCATTTAAATCGTCTAGACGAGACGATTCCAATGAGTTCCTTCAACTTTGGATATGTATAATTTTTTTGTTAAATAACTCAAATTTTAAGATCTGAAGCAGCCCCCCTCTATCCTTGGCTCTGTGCTTACCTTTCGAAGAGTCTCAAGATCTAAAATTCCAAGTTCATCAAAATTAGAGGATAACAATTGGTCGGATTTGTCAATCATCAAATCCCCAAAAATTAGATTAGTAATCTCGGCAAGGTCGTGGGGGTCAAGGTTATTGTGGTGATTGCTATTGGTAACCAGGTTGTTATTGGCAACCAGATTGCTGTTGTTGTTGTTATGGTGATGACCAAACAAGCTAAATTTGGCGGTGAGCATGTGTGTGAAGGGTGGAATAGCAGATGGGATGTATCGGCCAAACAAACTGTTCTTGCGCACTGAGGAGAGAAAAATGTGGCATGAGTGTTCATGTAATGATGCGTTATGATTTAGAAGTGAAGTGATCTGTTAGTGAAATATGCCTTTCAGAAATGAAGGATCCATTATGTTATGTTATTTTATGCTTCATATGACCAAGACCAATGAATGAGTAATGTCTGTATATAATATTGTCTATTCGATGTTTTTCTCCTGTTACCAAGCAAGTTAAAGCATACCAGAGTAAATTCCCCAAACCACCAATATTAGAAAATTAAAGTCAAGATTTTAATTTGATGACATTTAACAAAACAAATTTACCAAATTAACATTTGGTGAAATTTTGTCTTTAACATGAACAGTAAAGACATTTGAATGTTGGTAGATGTTCAACCAAAGCCAGATATCTCAAAACATAAAATAACATCATTTAAACACATGCAACCACAAGTTAACTTTCACCAAAGATCAGACTTGTATAGTATTTTATTTTGTAAACTCTGCTATCAATGGTTCAGTGCAAAACAGTTGTAACTGCCTATGAACATATAGGCATTTACAACTGTGTCCGGCTGAGCCATCGATATATTAAAGCTCTAATGCTGAATAAAAAGCTTGGCAAAGTCTAATTTAAATCAAGATGATGAACGCACTGGATGCACTAATTTTGAATCAGTATATATTTTGAAATATTTTGAAACCTTCATGGTCTTAAAAGGAAAATGAAGGAAAAGAAGACTAAGATCAGACTGCACATCCGAACATTAATAATCTGGGTTAAGTATGAAAGGGCTTTAAACATAACTATGGTCTATTAGTTAATGATCAAGGTAAAAATTCCGAAACCCATTTTCAATTTGTTTTTCTTCATTTTACAGATTCTAAAATACTAACATTTAGAAGTATAAGCATTCTTTGTCTTCAAACTATATAAGATACCAAGTGTACATTGTCTCCTATTCTTTGATAAGTTGAGAAGATTTAAGATTTTCACACCAACCATCTACAAAGATACTGTGATTGGCATGTGTGGTTTTTCACAATGATTATGTCCGTAAATAGCTGTTTAGGCCCTATAATCTCAGAACAAAGAGAGGATTAAGTCACAAGACTTGGGTGAAATCAGTGGGTATGTACTGTCTCTTATATAAGGTTTTGTGGGGACCCTGTGTACCTAACTAATTTACAATTTAAGGTGTCTATTTCCACTTAATCTTTTTAACACAAAACTGGTACTATATTTTAGATGTTGTTTTTTTTCTGACTTATGACCTTATTTATTTCCGAGCCATGTTTTCCAAAAAGCATTTTATATGTGTACCTGGTTGATGTATAATTTTTTGTAACTTTATTTAATCTTTTTTCATTTTAAATATTTTTTTGAAAATATGAAAATATTAACTCGAAACAGTATAGCCATGTTTAATCTAAAACAGAGCTGTTCATCTCACATAATCACACTACATCAAATCAATGGCTCAGCCCAAAAGGGTTGTAACTCCCTATAAATATATAGGGAGTTACAACTGTTTCACGCTGAGCCATCGAAATGATGCTAAATTTACTACTTAATATAAATGATCCCTTCTCCAGGAATACATGCCTTAAAAACTTCACTTTGTAAATTTAGATACCAAGATACAATTAAACAAACAATTTTAGACAAATACAATTCAAAGAATTTGAAGAGGTTAATTCAAAGTGCTTTCAAATTTTAAAGGGGCAGCAGTTTACATGTATGTTTGAAAAAAACATCAAGAAATTCTGAGACCAGCAATTTCTCCTTTTTTTCTCAATGTCTCTTGATTATGTTTTGAACATAATAATTCAAGTTTATAGTAATATCATATTATCGGAAACAGGCCAAATAGTTTATTCATCTTTTGGGAAAAAAAAATATTTTTCTTGATTAACAAATAACAAGATTGCAATTTTTTAGACTTGGATTTTATTGTGGTTTTTTTTATCAATTTTAATGTCATTTATGCAGGTTTTCCTGGAGAACAGATTAAAAGGATTTAAATATTTCATATTTTATTCAAGTTGTAATTTCAAAATTTCAATTATCCACCAATATTAACCCTTATGCTGTTGAATCAATAGTTTTTTAGACATTCATTCAGTCTGGTTCAAGGTTTTCACAATTTAAGGTAGTGGAACCATAATGTTTCCCCAACATTTCTGCACTCATGAACTTTCACAATGTTGACCAAGGTTTCCTAATCAAAATCATAAGGAAACCTTGATTAACACTGTTTTAAGATCAATACTTCAAATGTTGACATACTATCATGGGTCAACTACCTTAATTATCTAAAGCAGGCAATGTGGGCTCAACTATGAGCTGACGTTGTCAAGCCCGCACTACTAAAATCGATTTGAAAACGGTCGCTGTAAACATATTACTTCATTTTGATGTCGCTTACACTCGCGCGTATTTGTGCAGGCTGATCAGAGTCTATACTGTCTGGCAAAGTCTCGTGCCCAGCTTGAACAGCCAAAGAAGGGTTAAATTTTCCAACACCTTGATATTAGAGCTACTTTATACAACATGCACCATGATAACAATTACTTTGTAAAAATAAATCGTTTGACAAATAAATGGAAATGTGGCCGGTCATGCCAAAAGGGACCATATCAGAATTATGAAAATTGAAACTATGGAAAAGGATTTGGAACCAGCACAGGTAAACCAGAAGGCATATATCAGAAATAAATTATTCAGATAGAAAAACTTTAGATTCAAAATTTGTTATTTACAATATGTTTGGACCCTAGTCAGTCTGTGCTGATCGCATGTCTGTCAAGGGCCATCACTTAGAACACATCCATGATGCTCCCTTTCTGCCTGATAGGTCACAGATATAGAAACAGGGGCACCGCATGCAGATGCAAACACTTGACTTTATTTGCTGGATAATTAAACAATTTAATTCTAAGAGAGACAAACCAGCCAAGAACATTTAGATTCGAATATGTGACCCCAGGTGACAAAATTACTGTTTTCAAGATGTTTTCTAGATGAGCCTTGTGTAACACTTCCAACAATTCACACATATGCAAGGCACAAACTTTGAGCAGATTAGACAACAACATAAAGGAAAAAGAATATATGCTGACCACCTGAGGAGCAATTACCGTAATATGTCAATATATTCGGACACTCCAAGAATTTGGACACCATTAATTATTTCATGAAATAATTTATTTTGTGTCATTTATTTCAGACAATTGCCGTCGCAATTTTATCTATATAGTATATATATTATAGAAGTATGAATATTGTGACCGTAAACGGCGATTGTCGGAGGTAAGTGTCAACAGGTAAATGTATATAGGCTTTGTTGATACACGGTAACTGACAATAGACACGGTAACTGACAATAGACACGCATTTCGACAGTGGATCAATTACCTGAAAGTGGCACAATTAAAAATTCACACCTATTGTTCTGTAATCCTTAATCGTTTCCCAAACTGGTTTTTGTTGGACCAGTGGCTTCGGTACGTGGAAGGGTACAAAAGTTGAGTTAATTATCTCAGACTATTTAGAATCGTGAGCAAGAAAAGCCATCCAAGACAAAACAAAACAATAAACTGATAACGACTGTCTGTTATTATTATGTCCTTTCATTTTAAAGCGGCAACAAATTAATGATATCAATTTCAATTTAATGATATTGGTCTGAAATAATGTTATCTTTTGATTAAAAAGTACAGAAGATTGGTGCAATGTTTATACAAAGAAAAAAAATACCGGTACTTCGTGTTTTATTCCAATAATCCAAAATCAAGTCCGAGATGCTTACTGGCGAATCAACCAAAAATTAACATTTCATTCTCGTCACAGACTAAGGCACCCAGAACTGTTTATTTTTCGATGGGAGAACGGGTGATGTTCAGCTATTTTTTGGGTAGCTTCCTGACATGGCATTCGTCCAACATGCTTTTAAACCTCATGAGATGTCAAACCCTTTCTGTAATGAGGATAAATTGACATGCTTTATTCAGCTCTGTTGATGGATTTCATTTTGGGAATACCGGATCGCTTTATTAATTTGGCGACTGGTAGGAAATTATCCAAAAATACACAGCCGATATTGAATAATCTTATTCATGTTTTTTAATCCAAGGGGACCCAGTATGAACTATATTGTAATTTGTAAAGAGAGCTTGATTTATTTCTTGTGCATTGTTTCATTACTTGTCATAAAGTTGTAACAAGAGCTTGTTCAGATGCAGTTACGATCTTTAGGGGAGCCGTAAAATTCAGAACTTAAGAATTTTTGTAAATAAAACAATATCTCTAGAATAATTTGAGCAAATATTTATCTGATAAATTCAGCCTTCTTCGCCCGTCTGGAAAAAAGAAAATATCAACACTAATTGACATCACATTGCCATCGTCTGGTAAAATAAGGAAGTCAAACAATTATCAAAACGGTCGGCGATTTTACTTGCAGAAATCTGCAACGAGTCCCTTCCCCCGACATTCATGATTTATTTATGTATTTGGACACGTGCTTAATTAATTATCCATGAATTCAGACATGAAAAAATATAATTTTTTTATTGTGTCCGAATTTATGGATGAAATACGGAATTGCTTTATTAATTTAGCGACCGGTAGGACATTATCCAAAAATACACAGCCAATATTGAATAATCTTATTCATGTTTTTTAATCGAATGGGGCCCCAGTACGAGGTATATGGTAATTAGTAAAGAGAGCTTGATTTATTTCTTGTGCATTGTTTCATTACTTGTCATAAAGTTGTAACAAGAGCTTGTTCAGATGCAGTTACAATCTTTAGGTGACAGCTGTAAATTCAGAACTTAAGAATTTTAGTAAATAAAACAACAACTTGAGAATAATTTATTGAGCAAATATTTATCTAATAAATTCAGCCTTCTTCGCCTGTCTGAAAAAGAAAAAATATCAACACTAATTGACATCACATTACCATTGTCTGGTAAAATAAGGAAGTCAAACAATTATCAAAACGGTCGGCGATTTTACTTGCAGAAATCTACAACGAGTACCTTCACCCGACATTCATGATTTATTTATTTGGACACGTGCTTAATTAATTATCCATGAATTCAGCCATGAAAAATATAATTATTTTATTGTGTCCGAATTTATGGATGAAATACGGGATCGCTTTATCAATTTGGCGACTGGTAGGACATTATCCAAAAATACGCAGCCGATATTGAATAATCTTATTCATGTTTTTCAACCAAATGGGATTAAGTCGATTGGGCAAAAAATGTGGCCTCTAGAGTGCATACAAGGTTTTTCTAAGATTTGACCCTGTGACCTAGTTTTTGACCCCAGTTGACCCAATTTCGAACTCATTCGAGATTTCATCAAGACATTCATTCTGACCAAAATTCAGGTTGATTGGGCAAAAAATGTGGCCTCTAGAGTGCATACAAGGTTTTTCTAAGATTTAACCCTGTGACCTAGTTTTTGACCCCAGTTGACCCAATTTGAAACTCGTCCGAGATTTTATCAAGACAATCATTCTGACCAAAAATCAGGTTGATTGGGCAAAAAATGTGGCTTCTAGTGTGCATACAAGGTTTTACTATGATTTGACCCCGTGACCTAGTTTTTGACCCAAGTTGACCCAATTTCAAACTCGTCCGAGATTTCATCAAGACATTCATTCTGACCAAAATTCAGGTTGATTGGGCAAAAAATGTGGCCTCTAGAGTGCATACAAGGTTTTTCTAAGATTTGACCCTGTGACCTAGTTTTTGACCCCAGTTGACCCAATTTCGAACTCGTCCGAGATTTCATCAAGACATTCATTCTGACCAATTTTCAGGTTGATTGGGCAAAAATTGTGGCCTCTAGAGTGCATACAAGGTTTTTCTAAGATTTGACCCTGTGACCTAGTTTTTGACCCCAGTTGACCCAATTTTGAACTTGTCTGAGATTTCATCAAGACAATCATTCTGACCAAATTTCAGGTTGATGGGGCAAAAAATGTGGCCTCTAGAGTGCATACAAGGTTTTTCTAAGATTTGACCCTGTGACCTAGTTTTTGACCCCAGTTGACCCAATTTCGAACTCGTCCGAGATTTTATCAAGACAATCATTCTGACCAAATTTTAAGTCGATTGGGCAAAAAATGTGGCCTCTAGAGTGCATACAAGGCAAATGTTGACGACGGACGACGCACGACGGACGACTGACGACGGACGACGGACATCCACCTAACCACAAAAGCTCACGTTGAGCACTTCGTGCTCAGGTGAGCTAAAAAGTAAGCACCATTTTGTCCTCCTGAATATAGAACATAAGTCAATCCAGATAAAGAGAGCTTTCTGTACATACACCATCAGTTGGACAGAGGAGCACACTCATGTACCAGCCTTGTGTTCAGAATGACAAAATGGTGCCAACTGTTTTCAAACTATACCCTGCTTTGCATGCAAGGGCACATGCAAAGCAGGGTATAGTTTGTAAATATACTTTACCAATTTGTCATCCTGAATGCACTTCTATTGTTACTTTGGTTAGCTAAATGCAGGGCTCTCATATCAAAAAGAGGGTCATTGACCCTTAAGTGCTCAACTTAGATGTTGTTTACGAGGCTTGCAAAATGCCAAAACTAGTAATCCATTCTTTATGCAACCTTTCAACCACAGTGTTTTATTATATACTTTGATATTGTCTCTATGTATTTGAACGGGAGGAAAGTGTGCAATATTTTTTGATATTGCATACTTTGATATTGCACTAAGATTATTTTCACGTGCACAAATGGACTGGACTACTTTTTGGTTGCTACCTCGCCATAAGTCAACATAAAATAACATTATCAACGCTTTCTTTTTGCGTTCAATATTCGAGAAATAGTTTTGTCAGAGTAAAGAAATACGTTTCAAGTTCTTTGAATGTCTAAAGGTTAATTTACCAGTGTTTGTTTTCATCTATTTGAAACGTTTTCCGAGAAATAAACCACTCCATCCCCTCCCCATCTCCGTCGACTAAGATCCCCCCTCAAATTTCTTCCAAATTATTGTTTTTGTTGCTCTTTCTTTTGTTATTTTATAACATAACTCTTTCAAAACTATTTCATGCCCATCCCTTTATGTCTATCATAATTCTAGTATCTATCTCTCTTCCTCTCAATCTTTCTCTTTATTTCGTCTTTCATTCCGTCCCGTCCTTCATGACTATCGCTAGTCTGCTCCGGAATCAAGTATGCCGATTAAGTCAGTTCTGGAAGGTGTAACTGGTAAGAATAACAAATGAAGAAGTTTTTATAAATATCTTTATTTCATTTTTATTCAAAGTAAGTCGAAATCAACGCGTATTTAAAGATCGAAAATGCGAATCGACACAAAAAATGTCCGCCGTCTTTTTTGTTTACACTGTCACTTCGTAGCAACGGATGTATTCATCCGAACGTCAAAATATAACGGAAAGGATTTTGCGGGAAAAGGTCTATTGCGTAACTGTTATTTAAAAGCGGCTTAAATCTAAATACAAAATCGTTCTTGAAGTATAGGTGATGTGAAAAAATAATAAATAAGAAGTGAATATTGTCCAACAATATCAAAGTATACAATAAAAAGGTTATTGAATTTAAATGGGAATATATTGTGTCGGACTCGTTCTTTTGGCGTAGTTGCCCTCGCAAGCTCGGGCACACTGCCAAAAGAACTCGTCCGACACAATATATTCCCATATAAATTCAATAACCTATAATATATTATGATTTGACCATTTCACTTTATTTAATTTATGGCCCCACTTGACTCAAATTTGTCCAAAGACTAAGTTGCCAAATTTAGTGTTCAGTGCAAAACCATTGTAATAAATAGGCACCAACAAAAATATTGCACTAACCTAAGGGAATATTCTGGCCAAATTTCAAATTCAGACCCCATAGCAAAGACATTTGAGACTTATATGTGACTTCTACCCAAGGTTTAGTCTTAGATTTAATCCTGTTTTTTTAACCTGACTTTGCCGAATGTTGTCGGAGATATCATGCAGAAAATCATTCTGAGTAAGTTTGAAAACAGTTCAAACCAGGAATGAGACATTTGAAGCTGAAGGCTGTTGGTAAGATTTGACTCTGTGACATTGTTATTGCCTCCGCTTTATTCAATTGCAAACTTAACTGACATCTCAGAAACAAACATTCTGACCATTTCTAGCCAAAAATGTGACCTCTACATTGTACACAAGCTTTTGACACATGACAGACCGTGTACAATGCATGATGGTCACCACGATTTGCCACCCAAATACCTGAATTATCCTTTTGCCATGACACCCAAGTGACGGTGAAAGCTTAGATTTTTGTAGTAAACAACCAAGCTGAATATATGTTTGCTCAAATAAGTTGATCGTTAGGGCCTCAAATTCTCATGTTAGGACATTTTTTTAAAATTAAAATTAATCTCTTTTTTCTTTTTTTTTCAATTAAGACCATTTAAGCTTAAAGCTTAAATATTAGCATATAACTGTTTGTCCAGCACAAAGATTCTGATTGGTCCAATTCATGATGACCTTTATTGGATTTGCTGCATCTTTCTGCATTTCAGAAATCATGGAAAATGGGGATATTTGTATATTGTTTATAACAAGCAATTTCTGCATTTAACTGAAAGTTTCTCTATTTCCTGAGGTTCTTCAAATGGGAATGTGCTTATAAGCCACATGAGAAACACCCAAGTGATTGGCTAAAGGAATTGTAAATGCATAAATATTCTTACACATTCACATTAGCCTTCGCTAGCCCCTCAAATATCATCCAATCAACTTATTTGAGCAAAATTTATAATAGTTCATGACATGATATTTAGTAATTATTTAATAAAGCAAAGGGGGATATGTGTGTTAACCCTTTCCTGTTTTACAAAATTTTGGACCTTCACAAATTCAAAGGTTTTGCAGACGAAAATTTAAAGTGAATTTAATTTGAAAAATAACCATTCTGTAGGGTAGAAAAAAGTGTGGTTAAAGAAGAAATTGCTTGTCAGAAGCAATTTCTTCTTTTTTCACAATGTTTTCTCAATCATAAAATCACAGACACATAAAAAGCAGGGATTAAACAGCAAAGAGTTAATAGCATGACAGATGAATGAAGATGACGAATGAATGATGATGATTATGATTTTATTTACAACAACAATAATATAAAACAAACAGACAGTAAATCAACAAGTTTATTGTGTTAATCTAGGCACTGGATAACCTAAACAATCATAACTACAGCTTCAATAAGCTGTAGTTATTATGTTTTGGTTTTCAAGTAAGAATATATTATTTTTGGTTAAAAAAATATCCTTAAAATAACAATATTGGATAAATCTTTTCTTTTTAATAATGAAACAACAATTTATTGCTATATATTCATTCATTTTAAATTCAACAATTTTAATTATCAACGTCTTATTCTTATTATTAAATTCTAAGCAATCTTTTTATTTCAAATGTATTTAAATTTTTCTAAGCTTTAAACTTTAAAAATACTTTTGTTTTGTAACTCAATTTTACAATATAAAATGATGAAAAGGAAAAAAAAATAATAATTAGAACAAAGTGGCTGTAAATCTTCAGTGTAGATTCCTTATTATTCTCGTCGTTTGTAAGGTGCTTGTTCTGTGTAGGTGTGTTTATACGTACCATAATTATCCTCCGATTGAAGGAGAACGATGACACGCTGACTATCGATGGTTGACACCAAACTGTCCAGATTTAATGACTCGGAGTGACCACACTGAAATAGACAGAAGAATGTTTAAAATAACCATACAATATAAACAACCATACAATTATTATGATAAAACCAACATTTCAAAAAGGTTTTTTATCCAAAGACATTTAAAATTTTGGAATTCAATAAATACATTGCTTCACATAAAAGTAAACCATTATAATTTTTTTTCTTTTTTTAAAGAGAGGTTGAAAAACATTTTGCATTTTAGTAAAAAAGAAATTCTTTGCTTCAAACAATTTCTTCTTTTTCTACAAAGTTTCTCATTTCAAGTCAGTGACTTGTACTAGAAACAATTTACCACTTAATTCAATAATAACAGTGACTTACCAAATGAACATCAATGGTATCTATTTTGAACCCATATTTATTAAGTATTGGTTTGAACACATCCCGGATGATTCTGTTGGGTTTGGCTTTAACTCCGATGGATTTCTTGTTGGGCAAGTCCATTCTGAACAACACTCGGCGCTCGATGGTCACTTCTTTCGAACCAAGGACAGCTATATCTTCATTGGGATTCAAAGGCTGAAAATAATAATGAATTTTTCAATTAATGGAAATACAGAGAGATTTATTCTATACATACTTTCATTATGTCAGTGGGAATTCAAAACCTTCTCACTCCAGCTTATTCAAGCTGCATTACTCCTGTTTCAAGGATATGGTTGTCAAATTTTGATGTCATTGTATAATCATGAATGGGTTTTTTTTAGCTCACAGATCCTAAAATGCTATATTGATATACAATAATTTTAAGTTAAGAGCATCTTCAGATAATAGTTACAAAAAAATCTTCTTTAAAATCAAGATGAATAAATGGTTATAATTTCAGTCTTTTACTTTATTTTTTCCTGTTTTTTTTTCATATATATATATCTAGGGGTCAGTGCAACACTATTGTAAGTGCCTTTATATTATAGGCACTAACAATAGTGTTGCGCTGACCCCTTCGATATATAAATTAATGAAATAAATAAACACTCACCTTTTCTGAGCCTAGTAAGAATACGTCAACACTAGCTATAGACAGTCCCCGCTTTTCTAGGAGTTTACCAAGGACATGGTTTATTGTATGACCCTGTTTGGTTCCCACAACAGTCGTAGAACCATCAGGCATGATTACACGACAGAAACGAGGTTGTTCAATCTCTTCTTCTATTGTTTCTGGGACCTGTAAGAGAAAAAACAATAATGTAAAGCAAATAAATTAATTCCTCTGATGTTAAATAAGAATACTTAATCAATCAAAGAAAAACTTGACTTTCAAAATTTAGACATTGATCTGATACTATTACCTTCAAATTAAAGGATGCATTTCAATGAAAGGAACCTTCATGCCAAATTGTTGGCTCAGCACAAAACAGTTGTAACTCCCTATAAACATATAGGAAGTTACAACTGTTTCGCCATGAGCTATCAAAATGAGTATTTTTTATCTTCTTTTTTTCTATTTTATCTTATATCAATTTACTATGGTAAGAACATAAGGAATACATACCTCTAAAGGGATTGAATCTTTCCTTGTTTCTTTTCTAGAACCTGGCAGATCAGCCAGGGATGTCGAGTTTGTCGATTTTGGCACATTATTGTTGTTGTTGTTTTGGTTAGATTCTTGCGTATCTTTGGTGTCTTTTGACGTTTTTGACGATTTATCTTCCTTACTCTTTTTGGACTCTACAAAAGGACGAAATCAATTATTTTCTTTCTTCTTAGTTCTGTTTTACATAGCTTTAACAAATGATAAAATTGATTTTCTTCTATCTTCCTTAACCTTCTTCTCTTTTTTACCTATAATAAGGATTACATTGATGATTAACCTAATTAAAATTACAAAATCATTTTTTGGGAAAATTCTCTACACAAGGTTATATTCTTTTATATGCAATGAAAAATGTTGTAATTAACCTAGTTTTTTCTTTGAATCAGTGCTTTGATTAATTTTAGATATCTCCTTATACCAAACTGATTACTCAGATTGAACATTTGTAAGTGCCTATGATCATATAGGCACTTACAACTGTTTCAAGCTGAGTGATTGAAAAATGCATGGACTGATAGATTCAATTTATCTATCTATAGGCTTCAATGTTACAGTCTTCTGAAGATCTTAAATTCTTACTATGATGGATAAATTTGATTGTTAAACTCACTTTGTCTCCATGGTAGCAGAGACCTTCGTCTCTTCTCTTTATGATCTTCGTTATTCTCTTTCCCCTTTCCTTTCTTTTTATCTTTCTCAAGGGCCTTGTCAAACAGTTTTTCCTTGTCAGTTTCTTCAGGGACCAGTTCTAGGGGCTGGCCCTCCATTTCCTTCAACAACCAGGTCTTGTACAGGTCGGACTTGAGGAATCTCGCATAGCTGTCTTGTTTCATTAACTGGAAAATCTGAAATTAAACAAATAATAATATAAATTTGAGGTTTTTTTAATGAACCTATTTTCCTATATTCATCAAAAACAATAACATAAGATCAAAGAGCTTTGTTAAATTTTTCTTGAATTTTGGAATTTTCAAGGAACATCCTTTAGGATACCGTAACAAACATACTCCGTAAATATAACTCTTATTGAAATTGTATTAAAAGAATTTTACACTGCTTTCAACATTTCTTCAGCTGACATGTTTTCATCTCAAGGTCCTATAAATTGTACCATTTCTGTACCAGTATGAGGCATATTATTTCAATTAAAACTAACCTGTTGTTGGGGGATATCCATGGTTTGAGGTGTGGGTGACTCCAGCTCGGTCTCCACATGTTTTCTGGCCACACTGTCAATGTTCACAGCGCTTTGAGCCTTCACAGAGATGTACTCATCATAAATCTCCTGGGCTTTAGACTTTCTCTGTAATAAATAGATAGATAATTCAATAATGATTTATCAGTTATATTTACAATTATAATGTCAGGTGATAATCCAAATTCAAAATTTTCAGTGAAATTACTTTTTCATTGCATTTTTCAATGTGATGGATAATGGATAAGTAGTTGTTACTGCCTATAAACATATTTACGTACCCGACTCTCAATTTGAGGTGGCTGTCAATAAATCAATATAACAAATTTCATAATTAGTATGTGACATTCCAACTTTCTTGAATATTCAGTAATGTTAGCCATTAGACACACAAAGAAATGAAATATACTTACAAAGTTGGAATCAATTATATTTCTGTAGATTTCACAGACTTTCCAGAACTCAATATTCTCTTCACTGAATTCCTTCTTCAAGAAATCCTGAAATTACAAATAAATCAATAATAATATAATTAATTACAACATCATTCTTTGCAGAATTAAATTTAATCAAACAATAGACTAGAATGCAGTTACTTCTTTTGACAAGTAAGAAATTTACAAACTAAGATGTACAGTTAATGTACAGTTAGTGTATAAAAAGTGTAGGATTTGTGCAGACTGGTGTGTTTATTTCCATCAGAAAATACAGGAATTTTCTAGATTTACCTCAGACATTACTATTCATTTATGCAAAACTACTAAAAAATTCCAACTTTCATGCTTAAGCTTCGTTTCATAAGCAAATAGATAGTTGGAAATTCAAATACTTACAGTGAAGACATTGATTCCAACATCATCTTTCAATAGCTTGTCAAAGCTGACAGCCCAGCCAGACACCCGTCCAACTTCTTCCTGTTCAATAGACTTTGCCACATGGTTCACGATGCTGTTGACACTACTGGCCGAGGACAGCTTCTGCTGGGATGGATCTTGGTCAAAGACAACCAGGGACTGAAAATACAAGAAATTCAAGTAAATTATTACATTGTTAGTATAATTGTTTTCTATGATTCTACCCTTCAACAATTTACGACTTGAGCTGCATTTCTTTTAAGACTAAAAGCCAACTATGTAGACTATGTAGTCAGTTGAATGCAGGCAGTGTTGGCTAGGATCAGACTGCACATCTGTGCAGCCTGATCCAAGCCTTTACTGTTTGTAAAAGATTCTTGACCACTAAGATGTGAGAACAATAAATTAAGAAATACCTCAGTATCCCAAATAAAACTACAATAGAGAACCAACTCCATTTGCAAACATTATCAACCACGCTCATACAACATAAAAGTGTAGTAGGCTTAGTCATATTTCTAATTCATATCTTTAATCTTTTTCAATCTTCCAAAATTTTCCAAACCAAACATACTTGTAAATTCAAACAATCAGATTGGTATTTTTCCTTTTCAAACAATTGTCTAGCAGGGTTATTGGCTTTGAATTAAGGTTTTGATCACCCAATAATACTTCAACCTTTGATCTTTAGAAATGTTTCAATGCAATAATTCTTAAAGCAATGCGATATTTAACACTTCTTGCCTTAACTAAACTTAGGACAAAACACCATAAGCTTTCTGATTATCCGTTAGTACAAAATTGAACTGAAATATTTTTTGTTCTCTCATTTTTTCAACGCTTTAAAACTTTATTCATCATAAGGATTTCCTATGACAAAATTAACTGCCTGTAAATGATGACCTACTCTGTGAAAGTTCTTTCTGTTACAATTTTTATGATACAGTTTAAGCTCCACATGGTTATTTTGATATATATCCAGATTTTTCTTGTAGAAATGTTTACATTTTCCGTAACTACTCTCAATCTGTCTCTCGTAATTATAATATTGAAAATATTTATTGTTTAATCCATCTTGTACTGTTCCAATTGTCACATTATGTCCATTTAACAATCTTTGACTGATTGAATCATCCATACATATTGATCGCCGACGATGTTTACGAATGGAATTATAAATTCTTGTATATCCATCTTTCCTATAGGATGCTGCCCCAATAAAACTCACGTCTAAAAACATTGTTAATTTGTTAAAATAATTGCAGATAAAATATAGAATTAAACAATAGCACTATAGTAGTCTTTAGATTGTAAATCTATACACTTTCATTATATATGTACACTAATTTATTTATGTACAATTGAAACCACTTGTAAATTCCATCTGACTACATCTGCATTTTATTATCCTATTTCAATACCCCAAATTTCCTAACAGTACATTCATTATACAGAAGTGACCCGATGTGGCCAATCAAATCATCCCATTTATTTTCCAACAACCAATCATCCATTAGCTCTGCCTTAGAGGTGAACAGATTTCTCACCCTGACACAAAAGTGACCCTTGCTGGGATTTCTGTTTACCCCAGTTTAGGTATTTTGACACCTAGGTTCTATACCCAGCAGGCTGTGTTTACAGTTACAGCACAAAGCTATCCACTTGTAAAGTCACCATTGCTTTTCACACATTCTATATACCCCAGAACACAGCAGTGGCTGATTCTAATTATCATCAATCAGTGACTAGAATTTTAAATGATTGACATTTGCAAAGACCAATAATTTTATTTTTCCCCCTCTTTTGATATCCAATTCTTATGTCTAATTCATGCTGACATCCAACCCAGTGCCAATTCAGTAATGTGCCAAAGTTAGTTTTCATGTCTTTTTTTTCTAATAATACAAATTCAATCTAACTTGTCTCATAAAATGCTTTGCTTTTGACAAGGGCACCACGCATCCCAAGGTATGGTTAAGATGTTTATTCTTATTTTATAATATAATATAGATATTTTGAATAGAATGGTATTAATTTCACAAAACCACTTTTTGTACCCCTGAAATATTTGTATAAATCATTGTGGAATACAAAAATTCCTCTTAAAAGCATTTTCCTTTTATCCACATTGTTTTCTTCCCTAAAGTTTTAAACTTCATCAAGATTAAGTTGTCTATCTTTGTTTTTTCGTCCTTCTTCAGCTTGTCTTTTTTTTAATATTTAGTCATTTTTTTGTACTTACAGAGAGATATCTCTTGATAATACCCATATTTCTTCAAAATTATTTTCTAAACTTATAATTATAATCAATTGAATGTTCAGGATATATTGTGAAGATTAAAACATCTTCATAATTCTATATACCTGTTTGAATAATATCAGCTTACTACTGAGTTTAACCAGGGCAACATTAATTAACAATTACTAATTAAGCTGATTGGACAAACAAGTGGTTAAGATAAGCTACCTACAAGCTTGCAATCAAGTAGCAATATGATTCATTAATTAAATCATTTAATTGTTTTCAACTTGATAAAAATATAAAATAAATTAATAAAATAAAACTTAAGGAAAAAACTTACATGTTTGATAAGTAATTCCAACTGAGGTCCTGTTAGTTTTCTCAATAAAATCTGCATCTTGCATAAATATTTTTGTCCACTTTTCTATTATAAATCTAACTTTTTTATGTTAAATTTCAACCAAATGTTTCTATTTCCAAAGTTTACCCATTAAAGATTTCAGTTACTTTAAACTTTGTCTTTATATTGTCAATTTTTTATTTAAACTTTCACTTTGAAAGTAATAAATGTCTTTCAAATCTGCCAAACTCAAATGTCTTCATTAAATTTTGACAACACAATGAAACCTATTGACACTAAACTTCTATACTTGATTTAATTGAATAATGACAATTCTAAGTAAAGTCTATAACCTCACTGTAAATTTTAAATTTGAATTTATAGTTTTATCCTAAATTTTATCATCATAATCTTACTTTTCCACACCATTGATTATTGTAAAGTTGTTTAAACATCATTAATGAAAGTGATAAATTGATAAAACATGAGACAGTTATCTTTAAATGTAAAATCATGATAGCCCAATCAACCCACAGAAAGAGTTAACTTGCATAAACAATAGAAATTAACTATAGGATCATATGAAAATATAACAGAAATTAAAGCTAATTATTGGAATTCTTTTTAATTAAAAGTAAATGTTTTCTTAAAGTCTTTGAATCTTTTTATCATTTTACCATCAAGTCTTCTAAATTGCAATCTAAATTGTATTATCTCCCTTTTACGTCTAGCACAAGTATAATTTGAATGAAATTATCAAATGGATTTTTTCCCTTCTTAAAATTAAGGTTTTCCTCTTTTTTTCCCTTTAATTAATTTTCATTTCCAAAACTCTAAAATAATTGTACTTAAGGTTTATTCTCAATTGTTTTTCTTTTACCTGTTGTCTTACAGAAATCTCTTAAAAAATTTCACTGACCCTTGTCATGCTGAACCCAAATATTCCTGCCTTGGTAAGAGGCATAGACAAAGATCAGCCTGCACATATGTGCCGTCAGATCTTAGTCTATATCACCTGATTTTCCCTTTTTCTAGAAAAATTTAAAAATACTGTCAAATGAATACTAACTCACAAACTAGTGCATTCAGTGCTTTAAAGACTGATTTCTAAGCAATTTTGCAATTTGAGATTTTTATTTAGTATGACAAGGGCTAAGACCTAAAGAGGAGAGGCTTTTTGCAGAAAATAGAAAATGTGCTTAAAGTAAGAATTGTTTGTTACAAATATGTTCTTTTTTCATTCTCTCTTTTTTACAGTTTCCTTCAGGCTTTCCTAATTTTTTAGAAGATTTAAAAAGATAGATTGTATGGGAATGGATATATATTGCTTTTGACCCTTAATTGAGTCTTTCCAAAGACACCAAAACATAGGGACTTAAATCCAAATATTTTTTCTGATTTTTCAAAAGACTGATTTCTGTAAAGTGTGGTGAATGTTAACAGGTAAAATCATTTTCTTCTTATTCAAGGTTCAATCAGTTTCTTCTTTATGCATGATATTTTGTCAAGTTTGCAATCATGAGGACAAACTCTGGAATCCTACAGGAAAGAGGGCTGATATTAGCTGGTCCATGACATTTGCATCAACTTTGTGTGTTCACGAAGCACAACCATTGAAGAGCCTAAGCAACAAGCCAATTCAATAACATTTTCTGCTGTGTGTTTGCAGACTGGTTAACCCTTTGCTGTTTAATCGCTGCTTTTTACGTGCCTGTGATTTTTATGATTGAGAAAACAATGTGAAAAAAGAAGAAATTGCTTCTGACAAGCAATTTCTTCTTTTCCCACACTATTTTCTACCCTACTGAATGGTTATTTTTCAAATTAAATCCACTTTAAATTTTCGTCTGCAAAACCTTTGAAATTGGACAAGTCCAAAATTTTGTAAAACAGGAAAGTGTTAAGACCTTATCTGTATACAGAGCACACAATAAAGACTCTGATCAGACTGTAGGGATGCACAGGGTCAGGGATGTGGAAAAACGAATTTTCTCCACTTGTCCATAGACAAGTAAATGGCAATTTCCAACTTTTCCAGAACAAAATTAACTTGTGAACTTGTCAAGAATAAAGTGGATTGAAAATCTTGAGAAAGCATTGTTTTTAGTGAAGAAAATGCTTCAATCAAGCATTTTCTTCATTAAAGACAATGTTTTCTATCCTTTGATGCAAACATTTAGACATTTCTCCCAGATCTTATTAGTACTGTTCCAAGATTAGCTCTTGTATTTACTTTTCCCTGGACAAAAGGCCTAGAAAAATTTACATACACACAAGATGAAAAGCCCATGCTGGACAAGTCGGGAATGGCAGTTCCACACTTCTGCACAGGGTGGCCACAATTTAAGCTTTGCATTGGGCATATTTGAAATTGTTGAAAATCCCTCACAAAGACTCATATTTGATCCTGTTGAAAACTAGATCTGTAGCAAAGTGGACTTATAACCCCCACTGGCACTTTGTCCCAGCTAGCTGTTTTCGGACAAAACTCAATTGTGACCATGACCTTTATGACCCAGAAACAATAGGGCACCTCCTTGGATCATGGAAAACAGTTGTGAAAAGTTTCAAGATTCTAGGTCACCTTGTCATTTAGTTTGAGTCTGGAAAAGAAAAGGGTCTGCAGACAAGATGGATGGACAGATAGAAAGACAGGGTGAAACCAAAATACCCCCTCTTCTTCCTAGGTGGGTGGTTTGGCTGGGGATATAATTAAGTCTGGTAAGAAGATAATCTCTCTAAATGATGATAATGTGGGTGGGGTAAGGCTGTCTGTACGAGATGGCCTGTCAAGATAACTGTACAATGAGACATTTATTATTGACAGGCAGATTTACAAGGTGTGCGCTGGTGGCTCATTGATCACTTCAATCATCAACTTGTTCATTTTTTTTCTCACTCAAAATTTCAAAATAACTTAACCTCCACCCCCCCAAAGCCCCAAAATAATAAAGAAGTGGGTGGGGTAGGGTTGGCTGTACAAGATGGCCCGTCAAGATAACTGTACAATGAGGCATTAATTATTGACAGGCAGATTTACAAGGTGTGCGCTGATGGGTCATTGATCACTTTTATCATTAATAAACATTTTTACAACCGTCAAACATACTTGTTGACATCCGACAGACTTTCGTCTCTTCATTCATTCATCAAATATAGTATTAAGGTGTGGGTGGGGTTTTGACCCAATATAGGTTTTTTTAATTTTATTGCGGAAATCATCATAAAAGAAAGTATGCATTGTAAACAAAGGACAAAAAGGACAGAAGGCCGGACACTTTTTAGTTATTACTATTTTAACCCTTCTAATGCTGTTCATAGTATGTTCCTACGTACAATAAGCTTTGGCATATAGTTAGGTATTGATCCAAAAAAGTTTTACTGTTTTTATTGCCAAAATCATCATAAAAGAAAGTATGCTTTGTAAACAAAGAACAGAAAAGACATAAAGCCTGTATTTTTTTTAGATTTTACCCCTTTCTGTGCTGTTCACAGTATATTCCCAATGTACACAAAGCTTTGGCAGACAACATAGATTCAGATCAGTCTGCACATATGTGCTGTCTGATCTTAGTCTACAATGCCTGCTTTTTACTTATGAATTTGAGGGAAATTTTGCAGCAAATCGGGTTGAAATTTCAAAAAATTGGTAAAAAAAACTTTGTTTAAAGTCTTAAACAAAATAAATTTAAATACACCAAGATAAGGGGTTAAATACAATTTCAATCAAAAGTTGCTTAAACTTCATTTCTCCATCAGTAGCCATGCATGCAAGCATAACCTTCCCCCTGCTGAATCTGCCTAATTATGGAAAGTGGAGAGTAACTCTAAAATTAATGAACACAACCCCTGCAAGTTAGTTGAAGAAATGGTTCTTGAAGTTTCTCCAATTGGAAAACTGCAATTCTTGATAGAACTTCTAGAACTAGCCTTTGAACCAGTTCATGAACAAGTTCTTGAATTGATTGAATAACTAGTGCTAGAAGTTTAAGAATTAGTTCTAGAAATATTTGAACTGTCATTGAACATTCTAGAATGTTCAATAACCTATTCTTGAACTTTTTCACATTCTGGACCAAACAAGATCCAATTCCTGTACTTTCATCACAGATGCAGTACGATCCCCGACAGCGGCACTCATCCTTTCAAACTATTTGTCTACCACCAATGGGTTGATAATCATAGACCTATGTGGGATAGCAGCTGGAAGCTAGGAAATATTGTGATGGTATTGCTGGTGAGAGAAATACCAGGAATCCATTATTTGTTAGGTGCTCCAGCCGCTGGGATATGACTGAAATAATGTTAAAAGCAGCGTAAAATCCCATTCAAACAAATTCATAGCAAATGCCGCATGACCGCTAAATGTCATGACTGGACGCCAGTCACCACAATGATCCAATAATGTTTTCTGCCTTTTGCATAGAAAAATAAGCATGGAGGATATAATTATGTCTTCTTGTGCACTGCACATATTCTTATAGAGATTGATTTATTGCTTGAATCGAGTTTAACAGCGCTTTCGACATTTTTTCAGTTATATCGCGGCAGCTGGAGCACCCAACAAGTTTCCTAGTATTTCTCTCAACAGTACAACCACCACATCCTTTCCTAGCTTCCAGCTGCCATCTCACATAGGTCTACGATTATCAACCCATTGGTAAGAGATATTCTTATAGAGATCTATCCATCTATGAAATTTTTAGATGATAGCATAAACACTTAGGAGAAATTCAGTGACAGAAAGATGGAAAGACAGAATAATGAAAAGATGGACAGAGAGAATTACAGGGTTTTAGTCTATCTTCAACAAAACATGGTCCTTTCTTAAAATTTGGAAACTTGATTTTATATGATTTTGGAGTTTTTTCCTGCTTAAAGGTAAAGAAAGCATTGTATATATTTTGACTAATTATGGCTCAACTTCAGGAAAGAATAGAAGACTGTTTTAAACAGTCTTCAATTCTTTTCTGAAGCTGATCTCCAGAGGGTCTTTAGGACCCACATCAGATAGTTTCAAGGGTCCTGCCTACTTATTTGAGAGTCTCAATTAAGACTCGCAAAACCTGCATGCCTTAAAACACTGGCATAACTATAATCCTTTAACTGAAATGGCAATGTGTTTTAAAAACCCACCTCATGTGAGAGACTGAGTGGATTCCGCCTGGTACTTTTCTTTCTGCCAGTTCCAACTGGTGTTTTTGTCCATTTGTCGGTATTGCTGGTGGACACTGGATGGATTGACTCTGTGTTATTCTCATCAATGGATACAGCTTTTCTCTCTTGGTCCCTCTGTAAGTAGACAAATGGAACTTTAAGGTATAGGTAAATGGAACTTTGAGGATAGAATAATGGAACTTCAAGGTCTAGGTAAATGGAACTTTGAGGATAGAATAATGCAACTTTAAGATAAAGACATGAGCACCACCTACAGCTGCCTACGCTTGGCTTTTGGGTGCTGCATGAATATTGGATTATAAAAAGTCTAACAAGGGACATACTTTGCACATAATACATCTAGAGTAATAGCCCTTGATAGTATAGCTTCCTCTTTCGATAGTGAACATGTGTGCCAAGTTCCAAATGAATGACTTCAGAAGAAACAAAGATGTCACAAAATGTCAAGTTTAGGCATGAAGATGACCATGGCGATGCCAAGGACAATTTTAAGGCTAAGGCTTATAATAGTAATACCTCTGGTTTTTGCCCAAAAAAGCATAGCTAATAAATAGCACTTCAATCTATAATTGATTGAATGGAGTTTAACGCCGCTTTCAACATTATTTCAGTTATATCGCGGCGGCTGGAGCACCTAACAATGGATTCCTGGTATTTCTCTCACCAGTACAACCATTACATTCTTTCCTAGCCTCCAGCTACTATCTCACATAGATCTACGATTATCAACCCATTGGTGAGAGACAAATAGTCGGAAAGAATGAGTGCCGCCGTCGGGGATCTTCAATCTATAAGTAACCAAGTCAAAATGACATACTTATAACAAGAGATTAAAAGTTTAAAATTCCTTCCCAATAAGGTGGTTCTTTTTTTCTTTTTTTTTTTTTTTTTAATGCACAGCATATTCATGCTTTAAGCCTTGAAAAAATTTAAGAGAATATAGGTTTTAAGTTTCATTACATTATGAAAACAACATATACTTTCTTCATATCTCATGATTTAATATATTGAAGCAAAACTGTTCAGATTTATTCATAAAGAAACAGTTTTGTTATGGGACTACTAATAGTTCAGAAGCTTTCAAAGCAGGGGCATACTCAAAATAGTTTTCTTTGAAGAATAAAACCAACTTTTCAGCAAAACAGAATGCACAATTCTCAAAGTAATTTAAATCATAAAGTGTTGATCAAGATAAATATCTCTATAGCTACTGAATATTATTATGATCAAGCTTTCAATAACAGATTTTAATATCTCCTTATGTAAATATCAAAGTTACAAAATGAAAGAGAAGATTTTACTGAGTCATAAATTGGCCCATAGCATAAATGTCAAACAAAAAAGCTGTAAAAGTATAGCTACATTGAGAATTCATTTCAATGAAATTTCATATTTTTATTACTTTTATTGAATTAATTGATAAACTGACATGGACAAATTATGATACCAAGACACATCAACCCAGAATTATTCAAAAAAGCTGAAGAACTTAAAAGCAAAAGAAAGAATCAGTCAAGAGATATGGGCACAACAAACTTTAGATTGATCAAAATTGAAGAATATGGCAAGAATATTTTTATATTAGGTATCTTTAATTATTAAGCATTCAATTGGAGGAGTCTTGTTATAGAATTTTTTTTTAAAAGATCTTATAAATGCATGTCATTATGAAGAACTATATCTCTGAAATGGCAATTTACTCACATATTTGACCTTGATAAATGACCTTGACCTTTTTAGACAACCTCGACCTTGATAACAGAAGTTGTGTATTAAGGTAGTGGATCCGTAATTGTTCCACAACATTTTGAACCACATGTCCTTTCAGAATGTTAACCAAGGTTTCCTAATGAAAATCATTAGGAAACCTCTGTTAACACTGTTAAAGTTCATAACTTCTGAAACGGTGCAGAACTATTACCAGTCCACAACCTAAATGTGATCTATCATCATGCCAAATATGAGCTTGAATTCCAAATAGACTTGAGGTAATGAACAATGTTTAACCCGGAATATTCCTGAAGTGGCATAATGTATAGACGAAGATCAGTCTACACATATGTGCATCCTGATCTTAAATGTCTTTATCTACTAATTCATCTTTTCACCAAGAGAGGTTTTAGATTGCATTTTCAAAATAAACACTAACTCATAGTAGATTAATCAAGTGCTTGCAGCACTTTGATTTTCATGCATTATAGCAAGAATCTTATTCAGCACCAGATTTAAAATACCACCCCCCTTTCTTTCTGATAGCATGTTATCATCTTTGAAACTAATAATTTCTTCTTTTCCCAAAATATTTCTTTTGTATTTGATTAAAGAAATTAAAAGAGTATACAAAAAAGTCCCATAATTAATATATCTTTTTAATATAGAGATATTAAGATTTTGGCTTTGGACTATTAAATTATAAGATATGAAAAGAGTATTTATCAACTTCATGGATTGATTGAATTGATTGAATGGAGTTTAACGCCACTTTCAACATTTTTTCAGTTGTATTGTGGGGGCTGGAGCACCTAACAATGGTTTCCTGGTATTTCTCTCGCCAGTCTGGAGCACCTAACAATGGTTTCCTCTTGCCAGTACAACCACCACATCCTTTCCTAGCCTCCAGCTGCTACCTCACATAGGTCGGTCTACGATTATCAACCCATTGGTGAGTGACAAATCCTGATGTGGAAGAAGATATCGACTAAGATAAGTCTACACATTATGTGCATCCTGATCTTAGTCTTCATCTACTAATCTATCTTTTTAACCCTTTCCTGTTTTACAAAATTTTGGACCTGTCCAAATTCAAAGGTGTTGCAGACGAAAATTTAAAGTGGAGTAAATTTGAAAAACAACCATTCATTAGGGTAGAAAATAGTGTGGAAAAAGAAGGAATTGCTTGTCAGAAGCAATTTCTTCTTTTTTCACAATGTTTTCTCAATCATAAAATCACAGACACGTAAAAAGCAGGGATTAAACAGCAAAGGGTTAAGCAAGAGAGGTTTTAGATTGTATTTTTCAAAAATAAACACTGACTCACAATAAGTGAATCAAATTCCTTCAGCACTTTGATTTTTCATGCATTATAGCAAAAGCTTTATTCAGCATGAGATCCAAAATACCCCCCCACCCCTTCTTTCCGATGTCATCTTTGAAACTTATTATTCTTTCTTTTCCAAAAATATTTGCCTCTTATTTCATTTATGAGATGAATAGAGTATTCATCAATTTCATAGAGGAATGAAACTAAAAACATTATGGCACTGTATGGATACACAACACGGATTCATACTTAGGTGTGATTAGGTTTCTAATTTCATTTCTCTTATTACTCTTTTCATATCTTATAATTAAATAGTCTGAAGCAAAAATAGTTTTCTACATAAAAAAAAATATTATCATTATGGGACTATTTTGTGTGCAAGCTTGCAAAATAGCCATGTACTGAAAGTTGTTTTTCATTGAGTAATGAAACCATTTTTTCAGCCAATCAGAATGAACGAATCTTAATGAAAACAACTAGAATCTAATTATAAACTTTTACATGATCCAAATAAGATTACTTATAATCAAATAAGCTTTGTGTTTAGAGCATATATCTAAATCAAAATACTTTTATAATAATGAATTCTTAAAAAACATCTTTTACAGCTGAAATTCATTTTTTTCTATTTTATTAACTAATTTGCAAAAGAAAAACAATACCTTAAAGACATCATACATTTCCTTCGTCAAAAACTTCAATGATAATCGTCTCATTTTAAAAATTCCCATTCAGAATTCACAACCATCATTTCCCTTTCCCAAATATAATATTATCGCTATCTCACGGTATAAATCCATATGACAATACAAAACCTGTCCTAAGTCGTTCACCGACAAAGCTCCAGATAAAGGAAACAATTTTGATTTTAAAATAAAGAAATTTTATTATCCGGCAATCTAATCCTATCTTGTGGGTACTCATTAGAATCGCCTTGATGAGACGATTTTAATGAGTACCCACATATAGGGTTTTGATGACTAATAACAAATTTAAATCGTCACCACACCACCGTATCTGGAGTTCTGCACTAAGGACAAATACGCCGATCTTCCGTCTTTTCCTTCTGTACACATTGACAGGTATTACAAAACGTTTACGACCATTAATGGGGGCATGAATATTGTCCGTCCTAACAATGATGGTAATTATACGATAACCCTTCCAATATACAATTCATATTGATATAATGTCCATTTCATATCATTGGAGTAGGTGCATAACTATTGTAAAGGCATATAATATATATTTATTGCTAAATTTGACCTTCACAGATGGCTTAAAACCCAGTCATATGACCTTGACCTTAGAATCAGTAGATATATATTAATAAGAATCTATCACCATACAAAATTTGACTTGAGTATCTTTAATAACCTTGAAGTCACCTGCAATGTCTTTTATTTAAGGTTTGTAGATAGACTGACAGAGAAACAAACAAAAGAATAATGCAACTGATCTCATTGGCAATTTAATGTTTTGGCATAGAAAGAAGAATAATGCCTGTTGCAAGAAAATTCCTCATCTTCCATATTTTCCCAAACTATTTTTTTGTGGAGAAGCTCAACTGAGAGTGATATATCAAGACAAAAAGTGGTTGCAAAAAAAAACAGACAGCATAATTTTTTAATAATAAATTTGTTCGCATTTGTTCACACATCCACCCATCCCATTCTCATAGCAATGGGTCAGTGCAAAACCATAGTAAGCAGTGTTTATTCTTGCAGGGGGATTTAACATTTTAGCACATACTTCTCAACAGCCCAACCCTTATTTTTGAAGCTGATGGGGGAATTTTTTTATCAATAGGGAGAGCAAAAATTTCCATCTTTTTTTAAATGTTGTCAATTTTCAATAAAATTCACCCTTTTTTTTAAATCCTAGAATGCATAAGAGCATGTAAGTGCCTATAATTAGGCATGCCTATAACATTATAGGCACTAACAAAAGTTTTTTTTGCCGACATCTCCATATAAATACAAGTGATGTTTGCAATACTTTTATGACCCCCTCCCCCCATATGAGCAGGTCAATGGCTTTTTTGTCAATCAACAAAGGGCAATAACTCACTAAATATGATGAAAAGAGATATGGTTCTTGTGCACTGCACTTCTCATCGATGAAACCTATCCACCTGTGAAGTTTCACAATTCTAGCTTGTATACTTTTTAAGATATGCTCTGGACAAAAAAAGGTCAACGGACAGACCCCTACCGACCAACAAGTGCAAAGTAAAAATACCCTCTCTTCGTCGAAGCGGGGCATAATGATGCAAGAGATACGAACTAAACTTCTCACAAAGCTCAGGGTTAATGGGCAGAAAGAACTGTTTTATGTTGGGAGAAATCTTTAAGTGTTTCACTAATTCACCGTAAAATGTTAGCCATAGTATTTTTGGTTAAATTCTTCAATTGAAAGGCTTCAAAATATTTTCTTAACATTTAATGCTATCAAATGTGAATTTAACATTGAAACCACTTAGACCCACTTTAGAATTTTTATACATAATACAACCCCATTCATCTGGATTTTCAAAAAGCAATTTCTGAAATGAGCCTAGTATGTGTGACATGTCCAACAACTTTAAACATGCAGCAAGTAAAGCTAGTGCACAGTCTGACCAAAGTCTTTGCTATGCCCTTTGCAGATTTTGATTTGAATGGAGTTTTACCCCCCTTTCAACATTTTTTGTTATATCACAGTGGCTGGAGCACCTAACAATGGTTTCCTGGTATTTCTCTCACCAGTACAACCACCACTCCTTTCCAAGCCTCCAGCTGCTATCTCACATAGGTCTACGACTATCAACCCATTAATGGGAGACAAATATTCGAAAAGAATGAGTGCCGCCATCGGGGATCGAACCTGGGACCTCTAGATTGAAAGTCAAACATGCTACCAACTGCGCTATGTCGGCAGCCGTGTTTGACCCTTTGCAGATGGATAAGGTCCTAAAAAGTATTTAGACTGCCATGATAGCTTCCAAATATATTTGGGAATGTCCAGACTTCTTAAGATTTGCGCCTTTTGCACAAAATGGCACATACAGACTCAAATGTTTTTATCAATTACAAGGAAACAAAATTTCGACTGTCTCACAATTCAAAGGAGTTGGTTGAAATAATTCTAGGCTACGCTATGGTATTGCTGGTTTTGAGTCTGACACTCAATCACAAATCACGTCCAGGGGCCTGTTTTACTAGAGATCTTACAATTATTTTTTTGCGTAAGCCGAAAATCAAAGTTGCTTCTACAGTACTAACAAATTTTGAAATTCAATCATGCATCATCTCATTGGAATCGTCTTTTAAAAACGTTTCCTATAAGATATTGCAAGACAGAATCTAACAATGAATTTTGGCTTACAATTAATATATTCGTAAGACGTTTATTAAAACAATCCCCTGCATTCAGGATGACAAAACAGTGGAAACTGTTTGCAAATTATACCCTGCTTTGCACATGCAATTGCATGCTAAGTGGGATAAAATTTTAAACAGTTTGCACCATTTTGAGAACACGGCTGGGTTTTATCCCTAACTCACAGCAACAAATATACTTTCTTTCAAAGGGCCGCCCACCAATAGGTGGTTGATTGTAAACCTATGTGGGATGAGCAACTGGAGTCTCAAAGAGCCCATTGTGGTGGAAACACACTAGGAATCCATGGTCAGGCACTGTAACAGCCGCCACAATATAACTGAAATACTGTTTAAAGTGATGTTAAACCAATCATTCAGACGCACAAGCTGTAGTAACAGGGTTTAAGAATTGTAAGAATGTCTTATTGACAATGGATTGATTAGATGGAGTTTAATGCCGCTTTCAACATTTTTTCAGTTATATCGCGGCAGCTGGAGCACCTAACAATGATTTCCTGGTATTTCTCTCACCAGTACAACCACCAGATCCTTTCCTAGCCCCCAGCTGCTATCTCACATAGGTCTACGATTATCAACCCATTGGTGAGAGACAAATAGTTGGAAAGAACGAGTGCCACTGTTGGGGATCAAACCTGGGTCTTTTAGATTGACAGTCCGACGCTCTACCAACTGTGCTATGACAGCAGTGGTCTTATTGACAAACAAGGGCCAAAAATAACAGTAAAACAAATTAGACACCCACACATTTTTTTAATGAGTTATTTCCCTTAGATACAATTTCCATTTGACAATCAATCAAAGTCAAGTTGGACAAAATATTATCAAAATTAGTAACTAAGTGGGTTTGTCACTTGTAAACATAAATATTGAGTTTCAATTAAACCATTGGTAAGTCGCCATAAGAAAAAGGTATCAAGCAAGTTTTCTTTCTGACAAACTTTTTCATAGAGAACAGATTCAGCTACAAACCTTACTTAAGGTAGTGGACCCATAATAGTTCCGCAACGTTTCTGAAGTAATGAACTTTAACAGTGTAAACATTGTCAACAATGTGAAAGACCATGAGTTTGGAAATTTTGCGCAACTATTACGGGTCCAATACCTGAAGGTAGAGTACCTGTAATAGTTCTGGAACAAATTTGAAACTAGTGATCTTTCACAATATTAACTGAGGTTTCCTAATGAAATCATAAGGTAACCTTTTGGTTAACAATCTTAAGTTCTGTTCATTATTTCCAAAAAGTTATGGAATTATTATGGGTAACTATCTTAAAGATTGAATATTCCCAAAAGAGTTGCTAAAAAGACTGGTAGGAATAAACCCCTCTAGCCCTGGTCAGCTTCTACATCCCAATAGCATTTGGGGAGGGGGGGTGGGGTTGGTTACATATATTTCACATATTCAAAAAATTTCCTTTTCACATGACAGACAGCCAAAATTGAACATCAATTAATCATTTTAATTTAACACCAATACAGCAAGTGTAGACCGATCTCACTACCCTATTGTACAAAATAAAAGTCAATCAAAATATTGATTCAATGACAATTTTATTCTATTCAAATATGTTTTTAACCTATCTCACATAGGTCTACAATTACCAACCCATTGGTGAGAGACAAATAGGCGTAAAGAATGAGTGCCGCCGTCGGAGATCTAACGCCTGGATGTTGGGTGCTGGATAAAAGATGAACAAGATGTGTTTGTGAAACAAGAATGCCCCCGTAACAGCATTTTTTTTCAAAGTTTGACCTTGACAAATGACCTTGACCTTGTCACATGACCTTGACTTTGGTACCAGTGGATGCAGATCATTGAGATCTATCATCATGCCAAATATTAGCTTTGTATCTTGAATAGGCTTGAAGATATTGGCAAGGTTAAGTTTTCGGACAGCTAGACGGACAGACGGACATACAAACGGACAGACAGACAGACAGACATGAGTAAAACAATATGCCCCCGATCTATCCATGCGGGGGCATAAAAAATCTAAATGGAAAAGGGTGAATGATTTGAATAAAATACATCTAGAGTTTCCCTCCCTGGTAGTATAGGTTGATCTTTTTGATACTGATCATGTGTGCCAAGTTTCAAGTGAATGCCTTCAGAAATTAACACGGCCTGAGGTTATAAGCCTTTTCTCATTCTCAATTCAAATTTTTCTCAGATTTAAGCTGTAATTCTGTTTAAACTCATTTTAATGTATTAACATCATGTATTGTAATTATCAATAACAACTTATTAATATTATCTTTTATTTCCATACATTTATTTAAATCTAGAATTTGAGAAAATTCTCAGTTGAGCCTGACAAAAGTGTAACCTGGGGCCCTGATGTAACAAAATGTCAATTCGCATAACTAGCGTAAGAACAATGACACCAAGGCCAAAGCAATACCTTGAGCTCAACAGCTTGGATTAAAGGTGCAAGGGAGATCATCCATTTCTTTGATAATAACCAAAGTTATCTCTCTTAGACCTTATTTCATAATATAACGACTGCATGACCATTTTACAATTCTGTTTCATTTCAAGGAATTTTGCTGAACTCTAAACACAGAGAATTGATCTCTGCTCATAAAAGTCATAATATTTCATTCAATCAGTTATCACAATAAGTACCGTATATGGAAATAAGCCACGCCTACTACAGCCATGATTTTCAACTGATTAAAATTCTTTGAAGGAATCTGATAGAGGGTCACCCAAGGAACATTCCTGTGAAATTTGATTGGAATCCATCCAGTACTTTATGATCAGAAGATTTTGAAAGTAAAAGTTTACAGACGGACGGACGCACGGACGACGGACACCCCACCATGACAATAGACCGCTGGCCTTTTGGCTAGTGGAGCTAAAAATGATTTATGGCATATGACAAGTAATTTTTCCCTATTCCACAATGATTTCTATCCTTGTGCACACAAGTCATCCCTATTTACCTAAACTGGGGGTTAGCTTTTAGTTTGTTTGTTTGCTTACATGGGTCTTACGTCAATTTAAACAATCTTTCTGTCATATCTCGGCCAATGTATTTCTAGTATTTCTAGGGGATCAAACTCGTGACCTTTTGAATTGTAGTCTGACATGCTACCACTGTGCTATGGCGGCAGCTTGTGCCATGGCTTTTAAAAATCCAGTTAAAAACCTATATTTTTCTAGTCTAGTGGACTTTTAGACCTAGATATGACAAAAGAAAACTTTTCAAAACTTTAGGGTTGTTAAACATCAAGAAATACCTTACTTAAAGTTTTAATCACTTGTATTTATTCTTAAGCATTTATCTCCCCGGATTTCAATGATCATGCATTAATGAGATATACATGTTCATAATCCTTCGGTAATGTCTGAGGTTTTATAAATACAATATACTTGAAATTTTTCTATCACTTACATTTATAATTCTTAAAGATCCAGGTTTTCTAGTTTGTTTGCTGGTTTGAATATTCTTTAATGCCGCTTTTAACAGCTCACCTCGGCTGGAGCAACTAACAATGAATTCCTGATATTTCACGAACCAGTTCTAATATTTCTTCCTTTCCAAGTCTGAAACTGTAATCCTAATTTGATAACTCAGCACCAAACAGTTGTAACTGCCTATATGTTTATAGGCAGTTACAACTGTTTTGCACTGAGTCATCGAATTATGCTTACAATTGTCAATCCTTTGACAGGAGACAACCATCAGAAAAGATATAGGGATGCCACTGGGGCTCAAAATTTGACTGCATGATTGAAGATTGGGGGCCAGATGCACTACCAACCACACTATGACAATGGCTTTGGTATTTATTAAATCATGCATACCGTATTTCCTCTAATAATAGCACCCTCCCTAAAAGTAGCACCTCAACATTTTTTTACTCAGAAAAACCACTTCCAATGCCTAAATTTTAGGAATGTTTTGAGACTTGTACTGTATTTTGAGATGAATTTCCTCTAAACAATCATTTGTATGATTGTTTAGGGGAAATTCACCTAAAATTAAAGGAAAAAGGGCCTAAAAGACATCAATTTTAATGATTTTTATATCAGAAAATTCATACTAATTAATAGCTCCCATACCATGTGATGTATAGCTCCAAGGAGCGTTTATTAGGAGAAATAGGGTACAATAGTTTTGCAGTGACACATTATATTTGTTCAAAATACTTGAGCATTATGTCTGGTCTGTACGCGAGGGGCTCAATAGTGCAAAACTGTTGCAAGTGCCCACAAATATATAGGCAATTACAACCATATAGCACTAACCTATTTATATGGTCTTCGAGGGTGATGGCAAATATGTCAAATGTTTGACATAATGTCTCCCAATCAAATCAATTTGAATACTTATCTATTGATCTTAAGCAAATCTATTGATCCTCTATCGACATTTGTATAATGCCCCCAATGTTTACAAACTACCGTTTTTGGAAATATGGGGATTTAACGCCAATACTTTAGGCACTTAAGTATGAAAGCAATACCAAATTATCATTTGGTATAGAAAAACTTAGCCTTTACCTTTAAGGAGGGAAAAATATTTTCCCTTAAAGTTGTTAATCTGCAAGCTGTAGCAAATAAAATCATTTTTACAGACCAACTTTAACTTTAACAGGCATAAAAGTAGACTTGCAAAGCATACACATACCCCCTACAAGTGCTTATCAATAATGAAAAGCCATTTTCCATCAAAGGGCTCTAGCTCTGTGAAGAGACATTGGATAGTAACCAAAATATCACTTGCACATCTCTGCCAGATACTGATCATATCAGTAAAGTTTCAATGAAATACGCCCATTTGTTGCTGAGAAATTGGACGGTCAAAAAAAAGTACAGGCAGGTGGACAGACGGACCAACTGGCAGACAGACGGATGGACCAACCAATCGAAACGCTGACAATAATTATAATAATTGAATAGCTAATGATTTTGATTTTGGTTTATCTACTTGTTTGTATGGGGTCTTACACCACTTTCAACACAATTGCAGATATATTGCGCTGACTAAGGGTAATTATAGTTTCTTACTTCATTTTATACGAGCCACCAGCTACGCATCCCTACTGCTTATTATTTTGGTGTAAGAATAAAGACTTTTGTCAAATGTTGGAAGAAATTTTTTTTTTTTTTTTTTTTTTTTTTTTTTTTTTTTTTTTTTGGGGGGGGGGGGGGGGGGTCGAACTCACAACCCCAGTATTGTCACCCCAACATGTTCAGTATTGTCACCCCAACATGTTCAGTATTGTCACCCCAACATGTTACTGAGCTAACTGGGCTGAGCATTACCCAACTTGACATGCTTACGATAAATATATGTAGAAAAACATTGTGCACAATTTGTACTATTAAATTCAATTTGTAAATGTACTGAATAGTCATTCTACTATACTATATGAGCCTGTGTGTGACATTTCCAAACAATTTCATATGTGCATAATGGACAGTTATTGGGCACCCTACTTAGACATTGACACGGAGCATTAGAATTAATCTTTAATTATGAACAGTATTTATAGGCCCATTGCCAATTATTGAGTGAACAGTAAAGACTCTGATCAGACTGTGCGACTGCACAGTCTGATCTGAGTCTTAACGTTGCACTCAAGTGAATTTGTGAAATTGTTGGAAATGTCACGCACAAGCTCATATATTAATTTATAGGAAACATTTGGCATATAAAACATTTCCTTTTCAACTGTTTTTACCTCTTTTGATCCCTGCTTTCTTCTCTTATAAATCCCTCCGACAAACTTATCCAAATCAGACCACTGTAGAAAGTTTGGAGTGACAGAAATTGATCGAGAGGGGAGAGAGGCGGTCAGCCTCGCCCAACTCTTTCCTTTTGTACGTGGTAAAGACATATTCCATTATCCAATACAAATGCATCAACGTTTACGGGGAAACTCTCACAAAATAGTCATGTAATCATTTTCACTGGGACTGTATATTAGTTATTTCATTGGTGTCATTGCTAAAGCTTGTAACTACAGCTTATTTAAAGAATTTCGTGATAACACCTGCAATAATATACGCAACAAACATTTCTAACACCATTTTTTTGTCTATTTGCAAATGTGCAAAGTCAAATAATGCAAGAATAAAATCTTTTAAAATAGTTCGACTTCAATGATCATTTATTGGAACTTTTTGTGACTTGTTTAAGTAACCTTTGGAACGGGAAGTAAAAAATCATGCATTGTAAATTCAAGATAACTTTTTTGTCTGTTTGCAAATGTGCAAAGCCAAATAACATTAGAATTTTATCTTGAAAATAGTTGGACTTTGATGATCATTTTATGAAACTTTTTGTTAATTGTTTAAGCAACCTTTGGAACGGGAAGTAAAATCATGTATTGAAAATTCACGATAACTGAAAGTCTAAGACTTCGATCAAGCCAGCAACAAAGTCCAAAATGCTGATCAATTCTAACTTAACCCTTGTCATACTGAATAAAAAATCTTGACAATTTTAAGTTTATTGCCCCTCAATAGCATTCTGGTGAATTAACCCTTGTCATGCTGAACCCGGAATATTCCTGCCTTGGCAGGAGCTATAGACAAACATCAGCCTGCACATATGTGCACCACCTGTTTCTCACTTTCAAACCAGAATTGTCAAAAGATTTAGTTTTTCAAATAAAAATTGACCTACAGTTGGTACTTTCAGTGCTTTTGCCCTTTGATTTTGATGCAAATTTTCAGCAAAAATTTATTCAGCATGTCAAGGGTTAAGATATATCTTTTACTCATTTACAATGTTTTTCTTACTTTTTTATATTGGAACTATTGTCTAGAAATTTTTCTGCACTTTGCTTTCCATTGCTTCAATTTCCTTATAAGTTTTGCCATTTGATAAAATCCTCCTTTTATCACAATAAATTAATCTAAACATTTTTTTTTTACCTAGTTGAACGTGAAATCACTAATTACCACTATATATAAACACTCAAAAACTTTACCCTGCCTATCATAAATAGGAACAAGATGACATTAAAACCATCTTTAGGCTATTTTAACCATATCCCTCATCAATAAATTTTGACAGGTTTTGATACAAGGCCAAAATTGGAAATTTAGTAAAAATAGCTAAATTTTATTTAATTCAATCAGAAAAAATAACAGTATTTTGAGTTCTTTTCTATTATTTTCAAACAAAAATCAGAATTAAAGATGCATTTCACAAGAAAGTTGTTTCAAATCATCTAAAACCAATGGTTACCGAGCGAGTTTCAACTCTATTTTTTCTGTGTGAATTCACTTTTTCTTTTCTGCTAAAACAAAGAAACATCTTTGTCTAACGACTTTTAAAGTAATTCTTGCTAAGGCTGCAAGTTTTCACTCAAGTTGTCCCCCAGTTTTTATTGTTACGTTTTCATACCATAGAGATATTCTGCCTTCAATAAGCCAAGTGTATTCAGGATGCAAAAACTTTGGCAAACATTTGAAAATGGTACTCCAGTTTGTTTGATAGTCAATGTGAAAAGAGGGGTACCATATCTTGGCTATAATATGAATGTTTTCCTTTAGAATACAATGATTATGTTCCAAAATCTTGAATGATAGATTGTTTACTATAATGTTAACTCTGAAATTTGTAAGAGATTCATTCCCTTTTTTTTTTTCACAACCATATTTTACCCTATGTTCAGATTCGAATAAAATCATATAGCTTTAAGACTTGGTATACTAATAAATGTAATTTTTCCCTGGATAAAGCATGTTTTTAAAACTTTTGGAGTAAAATAAATCGCTGGCTCAGTGAGAAACAGCTGTAACTGACTGTAAACATATAGGCAGTTACAACTGTTCGCGCTGAGCCATCGAAATGGGCTCATTGCACAAAGAGTCCATTAAAGCACCATACTTTCAACACGACTTAAAATATATGTCCATACATAAAGTAACAAAATTTTCCCAGTCTGCACACCACTACCTATCATTAGAAAGTGACTTGTTAACAGTGATATCAAATGACCTTAAAACATTCAATCCATCAGTCTAGGCCAAGCTACTGTATATCTTATTTCCTATCCTTGTCACGATTTTATCTTTCTTCAATGTACATTTTTGTCATCCTTAAAATCTCTTCCAAAACTGCATCAAAAATAAAAACACTAAAAGCAATGTTTGACTGGTAGAGGTCTAATATCTTATTAAGAGTTAATTATCTAATTAGTAAATCATTTTTTCTTTTTTTTTTTAAATTTAAACAAGTCTTGATCCAGGTCTATTGATTGATTGATTGATTGAATGGAGTTTTTACGCCATTTTCAACATTTTTTCAGTTATATTGCGGCGGCTTGAGCACCAAACAATGGATAACTGGTATTTCTCTCACCAGTACAACCATCACATCCTTTCCAAGTCTCCAGCTGCTATCTCACATAGGTTTATGCTTATCAACCCATTGGTGAAAGACAAATAGTTAGAAAGAATGAGTGCTGCCATCGGGTAATTGAACCTGGGACCTCTAGATTGACAGTCCGATGTGCTACCAACTGTGCTATGACGGCGGCTCCAGGTCTGTTGAGTAGAAAGCAGGCAGTGTAGGCTAAAAGCAGACTGCAAATCAGTGCAGTCTGATCTCAGTCTATATTGTCAACCAATTCACTTTATACAACAGGAAAATCCAGTCTAGGCCAAGCTATTTCCTATCCTTGTCACGATTTTATCTTTTTCTAACACTTCCGCATCTCATTAAAGTCCTTTCCAAAATGCATCCAAAATCAAAGCAATTTTATAGCACTGCATGACGTACTGGTATAGGATCAAATCTTTAATTGAGAATTATAATCTAGTCTTGCTAAAAATATAAGAGCAGCCCTTGCAAGCAACCCCTTCCCCCCTCCTCAGATTTACATTCCACAAAGTTGACATACAATACATGCTGCATGACAAAAGCTGTTTTATAATGACTGCAACATTAATACATCTCGTGTTTCCATCCCTTCATTTGTAACTTTACCCATTACAAGAAGACAATATTTTAGACAGGTTTTGAAACACATTGCAGCCAAAAGGGTACTTATATTTTGAAGTTCATTGAACTTTTACAAATCTTCATCTGAAATCAGATCCCAGATACTATGGATAATGATGAAATTGCCTGTCACAAGCAATTTCTTCATTTTACCACAACGTTTTCGAAAGTCTTTTGTTCTTGAGGGGACCAAAAAGCCAGATTTTCTGGAAATGGGTTAACTCAAAGTAAATCTCCTTCAAGATGGGTTTCCTAGTTTCTAGTAGTTACAAAGTATGTGTGGTTTCTATTTCAAATCAAAGGGAACCAATTCGATCATTTATAGGTATCAACAAGTAACCTCCCTTGTTTAAATTGATAATAGCTCTCAACACACTATTTAAAGACATTCCTTTGTAATCAAATTCAAAATGCTGGATACCAAAATTTAAACATATTGTAACTTAACCCTTGTCATGCTGAACCCGGTATATTCCTGCTTTAGCAAGAGCTATAGACAAACATCAGCCTGCACTCATGTACAGTCTGATGTTAGTCTACACCACCTGTTTCTCACTTTCAAACTAGAATTGTCAATAGATTTAGTTTTTCAAATAAAAATTGACCTACAGTAGGGTCTTTTAGTGCTTTTTGCCCTTTGATTTGGATGGAAATTTTTAGCCAAAATTTAATCAGCATGACAAGACGGCATCTGCTGAGCCAAAACAATTTTTAGGGAAAGACTTCAAATTCAATATATGTCTAAAAATATATGGTAACATTTTAGAAGGGAGATAACCAAATTTTTTAGGGCAATTATGTTTCTTTAGTTTTCAAACCTTAGTATTCGGCTTGGCGTTTCAAAAATGATCAAATCATTCAAGATTCTTGGTGATCATTGAAGTTTATTTGCATTAAAATCACACCAAGTGCTTCTTAAGATACTTCAACCGCCATTGGAGATTACCAACATTTTCTCAAACATTCACAATTTAAAGACACTAAGGTGTGAAAAAGGCTTTAAAATCATGAATGCTTACATTGAAGCCCTTTTCAAGTAAGATGACCTTGATAATTCACCTTGACCTCTTTATACAATGGATGTAACAATTTATACCATGACCTCTACCTTTAATTCAAAAATAATATTGTGGTACATATTTGATGGATCAGGGTGAAACGTTATAACTGCCTATAAACAACTGTTTCACACAAAATCTTTTGAATATTATATTTCATGGAAAAAAAAACATTGACAGGAAAAAATCCTAAGCTCCTTTTATGAGTCTAATTGCCTCTAATTAGCTTAAGTACCAACTCTTAAAAATTTGCTATATATATTTTATACCATACATACCTTAAATGCTTGATACACTGAGTAGGAATTTCTTCTCTTGAACAAAAATGACATTTCTTCTCAATGAGCACAAACCCACAATATTTCTATTTTTACATTTTTCATTGTTTTCTTGTTGTTGTTTTTCAGCTGTCGTTTTCAATGATAAAGGTAGTGGACCCGTAAAAGATCAACAAAATTTTGCATATGATCTTTGACAATGTTAACCAAGGTTTCCTAATGAAATCATTTGGAAACCTTGGTTTACACTGGTAAATTACATGACTTTCAAAACGTGGAACTTTCACCAATCCACTTCCTTAAAGATCAATAAAATTATGATATTTACAAATATATCTCCAAATCAAACTATACATTTCACTCATTTAACATTATTTTATCATTTGTATTCATGTCATTAATGCAGCTTCCCTAATTTGCCTGGGTCTATATAAATACCAAAATAGTGTTTTTGTTGTGCGTTCAATTGATGTTACTCAGAAAATATTTACCTCAACCCAAAATTGTTAATGTATGGAACGAATGTAATTCTCACTATTGTGTTTCATTCAAATGACGTTACTTGGAAAATATTATAAAAATCTGTCATTGTATTGAAAAATAGGTAATTTTCACATACAGTTTTCCTATTCTTGACGTAGCATCGATAAATATTCCATTAAAGGCTATTATCATGTTTTAATCCAGAGAAGAGGGATAATGGTGATCTAAATCTTTTAATTCATATCAAAACTCTAGGTTGCGGGTACTCATTGGAATCGTCTTGATCAGACGATTCCAATGAGTACCCACAACATAGGATTCAGTCGACGGATAATTGAAAATTTCATTTTGAAATCGAAAAAAACTCCCTTTAACAGTAGCTCTGGATTATTATTATTCAGCATATTTTGTTTTCAGAACAATTTTCACTTTTATATTGCTTTGATTCTGAAATAATGCTTCCTGTGAATTTGCTTACGTAAAATGTCAAGACGTTCACCCATTACCACCCACACTGCCCAGTAAGCAATAATTTGCGACTGATTGACGTCAACTCTATCATGACAGCATCAGCAAATATTTATTTCTATTGCAATAATTTGTGATAAGTTATTAAATTTTTTGTTTATTTCTGTTTATTTATCGTAGCTACCATTGCATATGCCCAAATAAGCATTGCCCCTTGAAGACAGTTAGTTGTTACGGGGGATAGTGCAAGGATACATGAAACTACTGCCGAGATCTGCCATGGTTCTTTAATGTGCTTAGTGTAAAGCACCGTCTCATGGGACCTTGGTTTAAACTTATCATCCGAAAGACAATTAACTTGTCAGTGTGCCAGCCCGTGAATCGAACCCAAGCCATGGAACTTCTATAGTTCTGAAGTCCGGTGCTTTACCAACTGAGCTAATCAGGCTGACTAGTAGTTTAATAGGTATTTTAAGAAATTTAATTAATTTCCTTTCCATTATAACTGGGGATAGACAGAAAACAGAAATTCCACAATTTAATGAACAGTCTGCCAACCTGGGGATAACAGTAACATTGTAAATTTTTGGTTTCTTTACAAAGCATTAGCATCATAGAAAAATTCTTTCATTTACATTCCCATAACAAATTTTCTACATCATATCCACCAATGGAATTACAAGAGTACTGCCTACGCTTAGCTGCTTGATAGTGGATAAAAAATCTGAGTTGTAAAAAGGGGCATAATTCACACAAAATGCATCAAGAGTTATTCTCTTAAAAGTATATATTGGTAATTTGATTGTGAAAATAAGCGCCAGGTTTCAAATGACTGCCTTTGGTAGAACCAAAGTAATCTCAATATTTCTAAGTTTTCAGATGACAACAGAAATGACGACAACAATGACAACAACATTTTACAACAGCCCTACTAGGGAGCCTAATTCAATTTATTTAAGTTTCACAGCACTTCCTTAAATCCAAATAATTCTATAATCCTAATCACACAATAAGCAGACAAGATTGGCACAATGCATACTAAATTTTCTTGTCTAAATAATTACATGGAATGTTAAAATGAGTTCTGTGTTGGACAATGGGGTAAATAATTACTTCTACATGACGAAATAGAACTGGGATCTTTCGGTCAGCCCAAATAACAGCTAGGTAACTTTAATAAATTCATGCGCTCCTTCGCCAGAGAGATTAAATGTAGTGATTGAGAATGATCTTGTAAGCTATAGCCTTGACCATGCCTGAAACATTTTGCTGAAGAGAACATCAGAAAATAATCTTTTGTTTGTCTGAATGGGGTTTTACTCAAATTTCAACATTCTAGAAATTATTCCAAATGAATGTTCATATAAATATTAATGAACATGTATCTAGAATGTCTATAAAAAAAAAACTTTATATTTGACCTTGACTTATGACCTTGTCCTTGAGATTATTTGAAATTTTGTTTCAAATGATATATCTTACTTATCACAGAGAATAATTGTGTCAAATACTCTTGAAATTCATCCATAACTATAGGACTAATATGCTTGGATGAATATGCTTTATTAATTTGACCTTGAGATGTGACTTGACCTTGGAGTTATCTGAAAATAACTTTTAAATGGCACATCTTCTTATGATGGAAAATAATGTAAAGCATCAGCGCAAAACTTTTGTAGGTGCCTTTCATATTGATAGGCACTTACAATAGTCTTGCGCAGACCTGTAGATTAGCAAAGTTATTTCAAAATCTAGCCACAAATCGATGGCTCATCATGAAACAGTTGTAACTGCCTATAAACATATAGGCAGTTACAACTGTTTTACGCTGAGCCATCTAATTGTAGATATTGTGGTCAAGACAATTTTCATATTTGGACAAACTAATGGACCAAGGGGGTAAAAATACAAATACACATCCACTGACTCAGTAATAGTGACAGCTAAATCATGACGCAAGTAGTCTGAACGAAAAGCTTCAACAGTGCCAGAGGGTCTCAATTATGCCACCACTCCATGACAAGAACATTTTAAACAAAGGCCTCTTTTTCATTGATGCAGCAGTATCACAAAATCACTAAGATATCGATGGCTCAGAGTTAAACAGTTGTAAAAAAACTGTATCACGCTGAGCCATTGATATGCACATAATCACAGAAATATTCTGTAAAAGTTTCATGCAAATCTATCGATAATTGAAGGAGGATTTGTGTTAACAAGAAATGGATGCTCAGAAAGACAGAGACTATACTAAAATACAGACAACTCCGGCAGTGTATAAAAGTCAATGCAATGTGTGGCTCAGGACAGTTACAAATATTATGAAATTGACGCTCATCTGACTCGTGTTAACCCTTATCATGCTGAACCCGGAATATTCCTGCTATGGCAGGAGCTATAGACAAACATCAGCCTGCACATATGTGCAGTCTGATGTTTGTCTACACCACCTTTTTCTCTCTTTCAAACCAGAATTGTCAATAGATTTAGTTTTCAAACTAAAATTGACCTACAGTTGGTACTTTCAGTGCTTTTTGCCCTTTGATTTTGGTAAAAATCTTAGTCAAAATTTATTCAGCATGACAAGGGTTAATACTATTTTGATAAACTGTGCTAGGTAAATGGCTTCTATATTTGGGAAAATCTACTTTATAACACAAAAGAGTATTATTTAGATGATAATTATGTGATAATATCCTGTTATTACCATGTTTGAAACAGTTATTTCCCTTGAATAGATCGAGACACAAAGATCTGACAGTCATTCAGCAATAATAATTAAACAACATTTGCTAAACCTCATGAACTCAACAGTTTACAATTTGCTTGTATTGAGTTTTACACCACTTTGAACAATCTTTGAGTTACATTGCGTCATCTGGAGCACCTAACAATGGATTCCTGGTATTTCTTACACCAATACTATCATTACATCCTTTCCCAGCCCTCACCTACTATCCCACAAAGGTCTACAATTATCAACCCATAGTTGGAGACAAATAGTCGAAAAGGATAAGTGCCGCTTTACCTGGGATCGATACTGGGACCTTTTGAATAATAGTATGATGATCTTTGAGCTGCTCTACGACGGCAGTGGTATAATTTGTCATGGTCAGTGTAAAACTATTTTATTTTATTGAAAATTCATAGACAATCACAGTATTTAAACACTGACCCTTCAAATATGTAAACTATCAATGGAGCTTTCCATAGAATCAATTGGTTTATTTGTTAAAAGGTTTTAATATTGCTTTCAGCAGAATATATGTTATATGACAATAAATGGTGTATCTAACCATGTTTTCCTGTTGTTGCTTCCAGTGTTGACCCAAAGGGTCCTTAGGGAATCACATCATATAGGTTTGAAAGTCCTGGCTACTTATTTCTGAGTACCAATCTCACAAGATCTGGTAGAGCGTCCGTCCCCCTAAAACCATTAGATGGTACCCATCAACAAGATTCCCATGGAAATTAAACCAGTCCACTAACAGAGAAGGAAAACTGCTACTGTATTTCTCCGAATAAATGCTCCATGGAGCTATACTTAACATGGTCAGGGAGCCTATTTTAAGTATGCATTTTCTGATTTTTAAATTCACTAAAATTGATGTCTTTTATGCCCTTTTCCCACTAATTTAAGATGAATTTTCTCTAAACAATCATATAAATGATTGTTTAGAGGAAATTCATCTCAAATTAAAGAAGAAGTCTCAAAAAGTTTGAAAAAATTCAGCAATTGAAGTGGGTTTTCTTAGTAAAACAAGATGTGTTTGTGAAACACAAATGCCCCCGTAATGGCATTTTTTTCAAAGTTTGACCTTGACAGATGGCCTTGACCTTGTCACATGACCTTGATTTTGGTACCAGCAGATGCGGATCATTGAGATCTATCATCATGCCAAATATTAGCTTTGTATGTTGAATAGGCTTGAAGATATTGGCAAGGTTAAGTTTTCGGGTTAAGTTTTCAGACGTTTGACCTTGACAGATGACCTTGACCTTGTCACATGACCTTGACTTTGGTACCAGCAGATGCGGATCATTGAGATCTATCATCATGCCAAATATTAGCTTTGTATCTTGAATAGGCTTGAAGATATTGGCAAGGTTAAGTTTTCGGACAGACGGACAGACAGACGGACGGACAGACAGACAGACGGACAGACAGACAAACGGACATGAGTAAAACAATATGCCCCCGATCTATCGATGCGGGGGCATAAAAAGTGTTTTTATGAGGTAGGGCGCTTTTATTAGATGAGATACTGTATTTTGGGCTTCCATATCATTTAAGTGGAAAATTATTCAAGTTAAGTTTTGAAAGCCAATACCCCAGACTGTGACAATTTCTTAATAATTCATGGTGTGAATAAAAACTGTCAACCATATTCTATGGGTAATATTACATGATATGAATACCCAAACATCTATTTTTTGGCAAGACCATGTGAAAATTGAACCTGTAGGATTTCTTATTGAGGTAATTTCCTTATACGGATTAGATAACTCACTTCTTTTCAAATTCTGACCAATGTTCAGGTAGATTGGGCTAGAAAATATGTCCTTTAAAGGGTCCAGAAGGTTTTTCTAAGAATCGACCCTGTGACCCAGTTTTTGATCCCACATGACCCAATTTGGAACTTGTTCAAGTTTTCATCAAGGTAATAATACTCTGACCAATTTTCAGGTTGATTGGGCTAAAAATATGGCCTCTCGAGTTTCCAAAAGGTTTTTATAAGATTTGACCCCATGACTTAGTTTTGACCCCACTTGACCCAATTTTGAACTTGCCTGAGATTTCACCAATATAATCATTCTGACCAATTTTCAGGATGATTAGGCTAAAAATATGGCCTCTAGAGTGTCCACAAGGTTTTTCTAAGATTTGACCCTGTGACCTAGTTTTTGACCCCACTTGACCCAATCTCGAACTTGTCCGAGATTTCATAAAGATAATCATTATGACCAATTTTCAGGTTGATAACGCTAAAAATATGCCCTCTTGAGTGTCCACAAGGTAATTGTTGACGATGGACAACTGAGGACAGACATCAAGTAACCCTAAAAGCTCACCTTGAGCACTTCGTGCTCAGGTGAGCTAATAAAATAACCATCTCTAATAATGTAAACGAGTAAACAGTTAAGTCATGAGTCCTGTCAGAATAGGACAAGTTTGTTTGCTAGTTATCCCCTGCCATTCCGCCAAGGGGATATAGTAATGGTCTCCATTATAGTTATGCCAGCCACCAACAAAATACATAATCAAAATTCAAATTGTATATTATATGCCAGTCTTAATCTTACCCTAGGTGGTCGAGGGGCAAACTTCCTCTTCAAGGGGTTATGTTGTATCATCGTCCCCCGTTGTGATAACGTTCTATCGTCCTGCATGGTTGACATAGAACACACTTTCCAATTTTATCACCAATAATTAAAATTGATATCATATAATCCATTCAATGTGTGCATTATAGTAGAATTTTCGGTGTATAAAGATGTTCTACAAAGTCTTATTGATCAAATGTTTCATCCAAACCTTTCTAACTAGCTCTAACACAGCTATATGAAAAGAAATTTATTACATGTACTTCTAAAATTGATTTGCATATCAAAATTTTTTCAAGTAAAAAAACTCAGAATTATCATTATATGAAGCTTTCACAACTTTGAAGAAAATAAGAGAAAGCAGCTTAGCGGATTCTGAAATGTGCATCAAGATGCAACATTCTACAGTCATAGGTCAAAACTATTGCACACAGTTTCACATGCTTGGCACTTGTTTTTTTTTTCGATTGTTTGCTTTATTATTCCTTTATTTTCAAAATATCCAAACTGAACTCATCATTCTAACTGTCTTACAACTTCGTAAGAAATAGCGCAAGATGATTGTTTTCATCAAAATAAATCCACCCAAAAATATTTGTCAAAAGTAATTGTCCATGATATGGATAATCAATGGGCAGTTAAGGGATCAGAATTTCAACAATTTAAGTTAATTCAAAATGAAAACAAACAGAAAATCAACAAAAGAAAGGTAGATTAACTCAAAAGTCATTATATCATAGAGCACTTCAAATAGATCAATATTTTCATTTAAACATCTTTGCCAAAAATTACAGTTTTAAGTATTTCAAGCTATTTCGTCTTCAATCTTTTCTTAAAAATTTATCTCTCTGTAATTTCTTTAAAGCAGTTTCTTCCATCTTTTTTAATGCAATTTCTCTTTTATTTTTTCTGAGGCAATTCCTTCTTCTTTACTTGTAATCATCTTCATTTACTCTTAAATAATTTCTTTAGTATTTTTTCTACCAAGTAGGCTTTAGTACAGTTAGGGTTGTTTTGAATTCCCAATGCACTTCAAAATGTCTGCAATTTCTATCAATTTGAGCCTGTTTTAAACAAGAAAAGACATTGAAATTGATACAACTTGGCACAAAACAGTTGCAGTTAAAACCGTTCACACTGACCTATTGATTAGTGTAATTCAACGCAAAACAGTTGTAAGGTTCTATACATCTATAAGTAACTACAACAGCAACAGCTATTATATTATTACCTATAAACATATAGACACTAACAATCATTTTCTATAATAATATATTTTCTTATAGTAGCCTACAAAAGTTGCATGTATTATTAAAATGCAGATTAAAATTCACTTCAGTTCGGAAATTAATGTAGTGAAAGGAGGAAATAAAATCATCTTTCTTTTAAATCATGATGAATAAATCCAAATTTCACCAGTTTCCTTTTAATGTCATGATTTAAACCATAACTGTCATTTGAATCACAAATAACTAACCCCAAAAGGGGATTTTCACAATAAATCCTTCATAACTTCCTGGCGCTCCCTAACTGTGCCCTAATGAGGGCCACATACCCATCTAGCTTAGATACCCAAAATCTTGTCACTTAACGCAGACCGAAATGATAAAACCCAAATTAGGTTTAAATAAATACATTGAGATCAGTCATGAAATTCAACCCCCCTCAATGTCGATCAATTGAAAAGACATCAGCCGAGAAACTGTCCACCATTATATTTGACGTATATATAAGATCTAATCAAATATGTGTTATATACCTTTAAACTTTCTTAATTGAACTTTTCAAGGTTTCTGAATGAGTTCTAAAAACCTTATCCCTTTGCCACATTAATAGTTTTAGATTTACTTCAGTAAATTTTAAATACAGACAGAGCTAAGAAAATCCATAAAGGAAAGAAAACTGTTAATAAAGGAAAAACATCGTGCTTAAATGACTATATAAATGAATAAATTATAATGTGGCAAAATGAAGTACCATAATTGAATTGGATTTACTACTATATTCATGATAATTATTTACTAGTATTGAAGCAAGAGCTGTCTTTTTGATAAGCAGAGGTTACGATTAGAGAGGGGACCTCCGATCTAAAATCTTAATTTCCAAATGAAACCCTATGTTGTGAGTACTCATTTGAATCGTCTCAACAATGCGTAATCACAATATAGGGTTTGATCAGGAAATAATGAAAAATCTCAATTTGAAATCCAAAATACAACACACACACACACCCATCTCTAGCTTTTGACAAATGGACCAAAATAAGACCAAAGTGTCTTACCCAAACTAGAGATTCCAGTTGTCCAACACTAGGTAGATGATCAAACTTGTATTTAGTCAACTTTACTGGATATAGACCCTGATCAGGCAGCAAGTCCATCTTTAGTCGCGTCACTTTGTCCTTAGGCAACATCGTAAACACGTTAATCACTTATCTCAATTATGAAAGTACACTTAAAATTTCACAAATCTGCATCACAAGTAAATCACTTGATTTAATCAATTTTCAATATTATCCAGACATAGTCAATAATATTGCCAATCTATTAGTTTGGCAATATTATTGCCTGTATCTGAATTATTTTGCTAAAATTGATCAATTTATTGCTATTACATTATTGCTGACAATAACAATCCGCCACTGCCCTTTCCCAAGTCACTCCATTCCATTTAAAATTTTAAACAAACACTTAAATTTAGCACTGAAAATGCATGAAATGTACGTAAACACAGATTTATTTCATGCAGTTTGTTTCAGTGCATTTACATGAAATTTCCACAACAGCAATTAGTGTCAATTGCTCTGTAAGTCGGCCATATGACCATTTTTACATTAATATAAACATGTTCAATTACCATTTTCTTACTCATTTACTTGTTTTTATTTAAATGTCACGATACTCTACTTATCATTAAATATAACAATAACGGCTCATTACACATTCAACCAAACCTTAATCACAGGGTATAACGTGCCACACCGACACCAGAAGGTTCGTGGACACCTGATCAATTTTTTCGATATGGAACTAACAGTGGGGCAAGTTTTTGACTGATTTGTAAACCAAAATAATCATTTTCATTTCAATTTTTAGTATCACTGTCGAGATAAATGGTTCTTCTTTTAGGAAATAAAAGTAGAGGGTAAAAACTAAGCCAAATGAGCGAGTTCTAGCCCTAGGAGTGAGTAACTTTGCTTGGTTTTTAGATTTGTCATTAATTTTTTGTCAAACAACCTGACTATTCTTAATTGCTGGTGATTGCCTAAGAGCATTTATGTGTCCTCTAAACGCATCTCAAATTTCTCGGCGAAAGATCCTCATGAAGCGAAGATATTCGTACTTTTATTGGCCTGGGTAGCGGAAAATTTGATAACTAGACACCCCCTATCACAAATTCTGGTGTCGATTTCCATTCGAAAAAAATTCAGGTGGTGTCTAGTTATCAATTTTTTCGCTACCCAGGCCAATAAAAGTATGAATATCTTCCCTTAATGTGGATCTTTTGCCGAGAAATTTGGAATGTGTGTAGAGGATACATAAATGCTCTTAGACAAGCACAAACAATGAAGAATGGTCAGGTTGTTTGACAAAAAATTAATGACAAACCTAAACAAGAGCACCGCCTACGGGTGCCTACGCTCGGCTGTCGAGTGTTGGATGGTGGGAAAAAATCTAAGTCGAAAAAGGGGCATAATTTGCACAAAATGCATCTAGAGTTATCCCCCTTGATAGTATAGGTTGCTCTTTTGATGGTGAATATGAGTGCCAAGTTTCAAGTGAATGCCTTAAGTAGAACCAGAGATATAACAAAATGTCAAAGTTTTCGCACGACGACGACAACGACGACGACAACGACGACGACAACGACACGGAGGCTATAGCAATACCTCGGGTTTTCTCCGAAAACAGCCGAGCTAAAAACGAGAAAAGTCACTCACTCCTAGGGCTAGAACTCGCTCGTTTTGCTTACTTTTTACCCTCCCCTTTTATTTCCTAAAAGAAGAACCATTTATCTCGACAGTGATACTAAAAATTGAAATGAAAATGATTATTTTGGTTTTTCAAATCAGTCAAAAACTTGCCCCACCGTTAGTTCCGTATCGAAAAAATCGATCAGGTGTCCATGAACCTTCTGGTGTCGGCGTGGCACGTTATACCCTGTGTTAATAGTGATGTAATTTTGTTTGTGTATAAAATCATTTTTCACAATGCATTCTTACAACCTTAGCAAAACAATTTTTCTGCGGTACTTTCCTGCCATTTTTCCCCCACCCAGGCTCACTCAGCGATAACACATAGTTGATCCTGGGATTGTAATGTCAAACATCAGACATTTCAGAAGTGTTGAAATACAGAGTTTCTCCACTTGTCCCTGGACAAGTAAAAGCTGATTTCTTACTTATCCAGGATCAAAATGAACTTGTCCACAAAAAAGTAGGAAGATGAATATTGAGAAAATACTGTTTTTAATGAAGAAAATGCTGTAACCAAGCATTTTCTTCATTACAGACAATGTTTTCTACCCTTTAATACAAACAAAAGAATGACTTTTTAGATTTGCTCTGGTATATATACTATTCAAAACTTCTAACCGGCCACTTTAAAAACAAAAATATTTTTTTCTGTAGTGTTTGGATTTTCATGAAATTTGCTATGTGAATTTTTAAGCAACTTTCCAGATGATTTGGGGAAAAAGTTACCGTTAATTCATTGAATTTAAAGCGCAACATGAGAAAAGCTCAAAAAGCTCTAAATTTACACAGAGCTCAAAATATTGTCAATGTAGCGATTTTTGTCTCATGGGTCGTTACGTGCAACATAGACTAGGAAAAAAACTGAAAATGTTCGACAATTGTGCGCGGCATATGGCCCTAGAAGAAAGTGATAGAGCTTATGTATGCAGAAAACGGTTCCTAGAAACAACACATAAAACACGTTTTTCTCCAAAAATGCATAAAATACAGACAGATAATTCCCGTTGAGCTAAAAAATGTAGGATATGTGAAAAAAATCAGTTTGATACATCTTTTTTTTCACACCAGACCATATTTGAGCAAATTCGCTAGATAAAATGGTTTGCCGGTTGAATTTAAACACCATTTTACCATGCCTCCTATTCTTTCTGTTTCTCCTGTAGTCAAAAGTCACAGAAAATTGACAATGTTTTCCAATTTTTTTCTTTGTCTGGGTTGCAGCTAACGATTTGCGGACTTTGATTTGTTGAAAGTGTAATATCCCGAGCTCTATTAAGATTTAGAGCTTTTTGAGCTTTTCCTTTAAAACACATTCAAATTTGATTACTATTGGTAAATCATTATGGAAATCCACGTACATTATGCTTAAAAATTCACACATCAAATTTCACTAAAATGTTATAACTTTTAAAAAAGTTATCGTCATTTTTAAAGTGGCCAGTTAGGACTTTTGGCCAGTATACTTGTCCACAGACAAGTGGCCTAGAAAAATGTACTTGCCAACAAGTAGAAAAACCTGTGTCTGACAAGTAAGGTTTTGGAGTTCCCCACCCCTGCAATTGACAAAAGTCAATATGCCAAGAGTCATTTCTCTCCCACCATTGGGTGTATGATAAGTAGTAAGCCTAACAAAGATAAGCAGCTAATGGCTCAGATGAAAAGTTATGGTTGTACTGGTGTTGGAATGGACAGGAAACCATGGGTAGGTGCACAAACTGTAACATAATACCATACTGAGTAAGGGGTTATATATGATTCATAGAGAGTGGGTATTTAAGCCCATTAACTGGCCGCACTGATCACTTCTTCTGTTCTACTAGTATAGCTTATATAGATGTATTATGTATCATCATATTATGTAGATATTAGAAAGTCATTATAAATAAAATATGTATATCAATAATAGAGTGCATATTGTTATTTAACATGGTGTCAGAGTGACTGATGGACAGTTATACCCACGGACTTTAAAAGTGTCTTTATAATAACTGGACTTAACTCGACAAAATGCAGGCTGCAGGTTACGAGCCTCCTACAATGAAATGGGAAGAGAGCAATCTTCCAGAACAATGGGAAAAATTTGAAAGGCATGCTCGCCTGGTATTCAGTGGTCCCCTTAAGGACAAAGAGGAGGAAGAAAAAGTTTCCTACCTTCTCCTATGGGTCGGAGATAAAGGGCGAGACATACGTCACACTTGGACGGACATTTCGGCGGACGCTGCCAAAAAACTTGACACATTCTACAAGAAGTTTAAGGAACACGTTCAGCCAACCCTTAACCCAATATTTGCGAGGTACCAATTCAATAATGAAAAACAGGGACACGAGAGTGTGGATTCATTCATTACTCGTTTGAGACTTAAAGCTCGGGATTGTGAATTCGTGGACTTAGACATGATGATCCGAGACAGGCTCGTATTTGGGACTAACTCAAACAAAATCAGAGAAAAGCTGATTAATGTTGGTCGGGAATTAACGCTAACAAAAGCAGTTCAAATCGCCCAGGCTCACGAATACTCTGAAGAGCAAATGAGGGAAATGACGAAAAACGATGACGTTAACGCCATTCGCCATGGGGCCAGGCCAAAAATGAAATCTAAACACCAAAGACATCCACCATTGAAGGGAAATAAGCCATCCGATCGGGGTCAATCTACAAACGAGACGTGTGGTCGATGCGGATATAAACATTCTAAATCAGGGTTCTGTAAGGCAAAGGGGAAAAAGTGCAATTACTGCCATAAACGAGATCATTTTGAGCGAATGTGTAAATTAAAGCAATCTGTTAATGAGGTTAATGATCAATGTTTTAAAAGTGATGATTCCGATTTTTGTGTAGATAGTGTTGAAAAAAGTCATATTAGGAATAATCAAGCATTTGTGGCTCTACAGGTAGGTCCAAAATTATCTACAATTTCTTTCAAAATTGACACTGGTTCCCAAGTTAACATTTTACCCTCGGTACATTTCTATAAATTGAACTTGAAGACAGCCCTACAAAGACCTGAGTCAACGCTGACCGCGTACGACGGCAGTACTTTAAACACGTTAGGAACGGTAACGTTAAATTGTAGACGTAATGACCATAATGTAGAACTGAAATTCTATGTCGTAGAGACCAGATCTCAACCTATTCTTGGGTTGACATCGTGTATTGAGTTAGATATAGTGAGACTGGTGATGTCATGTGACATGGACGACACTGACGTAGATCGGTCGGGCCAAACAACAGACAAATTTCTCACTAAGAAATCTCTTTTGAAGGAATATTCATCTGCATTCAATGGTATTGGTCTGTTTCCAGGGGAATGTACAATTCATGTCGACTCGAACATGAAACCTGTCGTACATCCGCCGCGCAGGGTACCTATAGCTTTAAAGGACAAAGTTAAACAAGAGCTTGATCGTATGGTTAAACACCAGATAATCGCTAGCGTGACGGAACCTACGGAATGGGTAAACTCAATGGTGGTAGTCGAGAAGCCTAGCTCAGGCAAGTTAAGAATATGTTTAGATCCGGTAAATCTAAATCAAGCAATCTTGAGGCCATTCTATCCTATGAAAACTCTTGATGACATATTACCAGAATTATCCGGAGCCAAATTTTTCACTAAGTTAGATGCCAGATCTGGTTACTGGGCTATAAAATTGTCGGAGAAATCATCATTTCTGACAACTTTCAATACACCCTTCGGTCGTTTTCGCTACCTTAGGCTACCTTTTGGCTTAATCTTATCACAAGATGAGTTTCAAAGGAAAATCGATGAAACCCTAGAAGGTTTACAGGGCGTTTGCGCTATTGTTGACGATATATTGGTTTATGGGAAATCGCGCCAAGAACATGATAGGAATCTTAGAAATGTTCTAAGAAGATGTCTTGAGCGGGGTATAAAGTTCAATGAGGAGAAATTAGAAGTAGCTGTGACAGAAGTACAGTACTTTAGACATTCTTTGACCTCAGCTGGTCTGAAGCCAGATCCGTCAAAGATCTCAGCAATCGTAAATATGAGTCCTCCCGAAAATAAAGCCGAACTCGAAACATTTTTGGGGATGGTCAATTATCTGTCCAAATTTGCACCGAACATATCTCAGGTGACAAGCCCAATGCGACAGTTATTAACGAAAAATGCTGAATTTGTATGGGATGAAAATCAAAATAAAGCTTTTGAAAAGGTTAAATGTTTGTTGACAAAAGCTCCCATATTAGCATATTTTGATCCGAATAAGCAAGTGACTGTACAATCCGATGCTTCTCAGTACGGTCTTGGATCGACATTAATGCAGGAAGGAAAACCGGTAGCTTATGCTTCGAAATCCTTAACTCAGACCGAAATCAATTACTCTCAAATCGAGAAAGAGTTATTGAGTATTTTGTTTGGTCTTAAACGTTTCCATCAATATGTATATGGTAGAAGGGTCATAGTTGAAACTGACCATCTTCCTATAGTCTCAGTGGTAAAGAAGCCTTTGCACCAGGCTCCACCTAGGCTACAGCGTATGTTGTTACAGATACAACAATACGACATACAGGTTAAACACCTAAGCGGAAATAAAGTTCCAGTAGCGGATACATTATCGAGAAAATATTCAACCGATACATTTCCGACATTATCCGAAGGCCTAGAGTGTCACGTAAATATCGTGATGTCTGCTTTACCCGTTAGCGATCAGAAGCTACGGGAAATACGAGACGCGACCGAGAAAGATGCACAAATGTGCAATCTCCGACAGGTCATATTGTCTGGATGGCCTGAGACGAGAAAACAATGTTCTATAGACGTTACTGATTACTGGAATTACCGTGACGAACTTTCGTACATAGACGGTTTAATTATGAAAGGACAGAAAATAGTTATTCCAAAAGAACTGAGATCAAAAATGCTAGATATTTTGCATAGAGGTCATGCAGGTTGTGAACGTACGCTTAGACGAGCACGTGATACAATGTTTTGGCCTAGTATTACGTCAGAAATCAAAAATCTAGTTCTTAATTGTCCTGTTTGTCTAGAACATGCTAGATCAAACACGAAAGAACCACTCATTAGTCATGAAATACCAGAATATCCATGGCAAAATGTTGCAACAGATTTGTTTGCATGGGATGACAAAGATTTTTTATTGACAGTGGACTATTACAGTAATTTCTTTGAGGTACAAAGGTTGACAAATACCCGAAGTGAGACTGTCATTCAAAAGTTAAAGAGCATCTTTGCAAGACATGGTATACCCTTAAAGGTAATTTCTGATGGTGGTCCTCAGTTTGCAAGTGCAGAATTTGCAGATTTTGCAAAAGATTGGGACTTTGAACACATTCAGTCAAGTCCATATTATCCTCAAAGTAATGGTCTTTGTGAGAAAATGGTTGGTGTAGTGAAAAGAATATTTACTAAAGCAAAATCATCCGGGACTGATCATTTCAAAAGTTTACTCGAGTATCGAACAACCAGTCTGAAAATTGGTTATTCGCCATCCCAGCTGCTTATGGGAAGGAATTTGCGGTCAATACTGCCAGTTGTTAAAAATCAATTACTCCCTAAAACACCAAATCCCCTGACAGTACACAACAAAATTTCTGAAAATAAGGTCAAGCAGAAAGATTACTATGATCGGAATGCCAAACCCTTATCTCTACTTAAAGTTGGTGATTCTGCTAGAATTCAGACAAAAATGGGAACGTGGAAACCAGGTGTCATTGTCAAAAAATCAAATGATAGATCTTTCACAATTAAAACAAGTAATGGTTCTGAATATCGTCGCAATAGACGACATTTACTGAAAACAAACGAGAAAAATCCAGACTCAACGTTTTCTGATCTTCAAATTTTTAATAAGGATGACAAACAGGTGGATCCTAAAATGCTTGAACCTGAGAAAAGTGTTGATAACAGACCTCCAACAAACCCTGGGAAAATTCCATACATTACCAGATATGGACGAGAGGTGAAACCAAAAATAATTGAGTCAATGTAACATGAGTTAATTTAGTTGATATAACATTTTCATGTCAGATTTGTTTGTTATTTCATTAGCCTAATCTAGAGTTTTTGGGACACGCCTAATTGGTTTGACAGGCACAATTAAAGTGAAATAGAAACAATAAACACACACCTAGTGTTATCATCAAGTGATAATTAGATGTCTGGTCTAGAAGGACTATACCGTGAGAATGGAATGCATGCTATTTCATTGATATATTTTCATTCATAAATAGATATTAAGGTATTACACCCCGATGATTTCAAAAAGTTGAAACATTATTTCTTTTATTTTTCAAAGAAGGGAGATGTAACATAATACCATACTGAGTAAGGGGTTATATATGATTCATAGAGAGTGGGTATTTAAGCCCATTAACTGGCCGCACTGATCACTTCTTCTGTTCTACTAGTATAGCTTATATAGATGTATTATGTATCATCATATTATGTAGATATTAGAAAGTCATTATAAATAAAATATGTATATCAATAATAGAGTGCATATTGTTATTTAACACAAACCACTATGACTTAACTGCAATAATGATGAAAGTGGTGTCAAACCCAATTCAAACAAACCCTGCCATTTTACCTCTCAGCTCATTTTTCACCCAGGGATTAAAACTTTCTGATCATTGTTTAAACGATTTCTGATTATATTCACCAAGTATTTCAAATAAAGAAGACAGGATGTGCTTTATCAATGTAACTTATCAGAAATATCAAGTTGATAATTTTGTGCAACTTGTATGTCAGACATCGGTCATCAAAAAATGAGGTCATCTAAATATTCTCGATAGTTCCTGTTTGTTAGGGGTTCAATGCAACTTTTGACACCTTTTTCTGACATATTGCTATGAGAGCATCGTAAGGTAGGAAACCCGTAATAGGTCTGGAACATTTTGGAAGTCATGAACATTAACAGTGTAAACCGAGTTTTATGAATGATTTTCTTTAGCAAACCTTGGTTAACATTGTAAAAAAACATGTGGTCCGAAATGTTGGGGATCTATTACAGGTCGACAACCTTAACCCTTGTCATGCTGAACCCAGAATATTCCTGCTTTGGCAGGAGCTACAGACAGGCATCAGCCTGCACATATGTGCAGTCTGATGTTTGTCTACACCACCTTTTTCTCTCTTTCAAACCAGAATTGTCATTAGCTTCAGTTTTTTTCAAATCAAAATTGACCTACAGTTGGTACTTTCAGTGCTTTTTGCCCTTTGATTTTGCTGAAAAGTTTTAGCTAAAATTTATTCCGCATGACAAGGGTTAACAACAAATTGATACATTTCTTGCATCTCTATGTCATTTCCACAAACAAGCCTCCATAATCTTCTGAACCATCTTCAGTTTACAATTATCTACAGATTTTTGGGAGACAAAGCTGAAAATGTATTTGCCATTACTAGGGATTAAACTTAGGACCCCATTAATCTGATTGAGAACTGATATGCTTCTGACGGCCCTTTGGCCCCAACTTCTTGATACCAATGTTAGAACATGACTGTTGGATTCGAGACATTATATCAAATCAAATTTAGTACCGTATTTAAGTATTAAAGGTAATATTGTGGACACGTCAACGTCTGTATGTTGTTCCGGCGTTACGTTAACGTAGTTTCGTCTTTCCCGGGTCTTGTATACGTTCCCGTATTTTACGTCTGTGTTGTCTTGACGTTACGTTGTTTATTAGATGCGTTTTTGTTAATTATTGGAACTATTGTAATTTGATTTATCCGTCAGTTGTAATAAAGGATCGAACCTGAACACAAGCGAAGTAGTTTATTCAACCAACAACTCAAACAGGTAATAACAAAACAATATTGTACATTTCCTTTCATGAACATGCAAAATACTAATAGTGCTGCACTAAATATGCAATTTTAAACATCTGGCTCTAAGTAGCTCTCAGTACTGTGATTTAATCGATGGCTCAGCACAAAACAGTTGTAACTGCCTATAAGCTTATAGCAGTTACAACTGTTTCTTGCTGAGCCATCGATCATGCAGCTTCAAGACATTTCGCTAAAAGTAACTGCCTATAAGTTTATAGAATTTACAACTGTTTTGTGTTGAGCCATCAATATGCAGCTTCAAGACATTTAGCTCAAAGTAACTGCCTTTAAGGTTATAGCAGTTACAACTGTTCTGTGTTGAGCAATCAATATGCAGCTTCAAGACTTTTAGGTCAAAGTAACTGCCTATGAGTTTAAAGCATTTACAACTGTTTCGTGTTGAGCCATCAATATGCAGCTTCAAGACATTTAGCTCAAAGTAACTGCCTATAAGTTTATAGCAGTTATGCCTGTTGTGAGCCGAGCCATCATTTGCTGCTTTAAGACATTTAGTTCAAATTAGACATTGGTACAGTCTGATCAAAATCAACATTACTTTACTTTTTTTAAACCCATGTCATGATGAAGTAAAACCTTTGCAAAATTGCTTTGAATTAAAGCCAGATAGCCGAAGACAAACAGGGGCTAAAGCTGCAGCCATTAATCCTGGCGGAAACATACTCCTAGCCCTAGGATTACATGGATGCAAATATATATATGATTACATAATAATAATACAACCTACATGTTTGACAACTAGAGCTAGAAGAGATAGGGTATGTAAATGTACTCACTGTCATGGGTGACCTAACAATGCACATGATTTCAGTGTTTATACCTACTGTGGCATATGTAAATCTACAGAATTCAAAGTGATGAAAGCACTGAATGAGCTCATTGTGAGTCTGGAGTTATTAAAAAAAATATCAATATTAAAACTTTTCTGGTTTGAAAATCAAAGTCAGGTAGTGTGGACTAAGAACAGACTGCAATATGAGCAGGCTGATCTTTGTCTAAATCTACTTCCAAGGAAGGAAAATTCAGGGGCCTTTTTTCATGAACAGTCAAATATTTACATTACATTTTGTTCAGTAATTTGCATGAACATTTATCAAAATCAGACCCACCCATGTGGTTTTGAATGATCGTCATTTCACTAAAAGACCTGATCATGTCATAATCCCTTTCCTGTTTTACAAAATTTTGGACCTGTCCAAATTCAAAGGTTTTGCAGACGAAAATTTAAAGTGGATTTAACTTGAAAAATAACCATTCTGTAGGGTAGAAAATAGTGTGGAAAAAGAAGAAATTGCTTGTCAGGAGCAATTTCTTCTTTTTTCACATTGTTTTCTCAATCATAAAATCACAGGCACGTAAAAAGCAGGGATTAAACAGGAAAGGGCTATAGGTGTCAACAGCCTTTCACCAAGACCTTTCGCCAAGATCTTTAAACTACACATATTTATCAATGGGTGACAAAACATCCTAAATACAGCTTGATTTAGTTGTATGTACAATTTTTGAATCAACCCAACCAAATGGTGGCTGACTCACTGAAAATTGACTTATTTAATATCTCCAGTTTGTTTGTCTTAATGTGGTTTTAAAAGCTTTCAACACTCATTCTGTTATATCACAACCAATGGAGCATCTAACAATAGACTCCTGGTTTCTCTCACACCAGTACTACCACATTCCTTTCCTAGCCTCCAGCTACTAACCCAAAAAAGGTCTGGGCTTATTAATCCATTGGTCACAGTTAATAATTTCAGACCAATTCAATCTCCAGCAATAGTTCAAGAATTAAAAAATACGACAGCAAAGTTTGTTAGTCATATGTGGTTAAATGCCACTTTCAACGTTATTGTCATTAAATCACAGTGGCTTGTGCACCTACCCATGGTTTGCTGCAATTATTCACATCAGTACAACCACAACATTTTATCCCAGCCACCAGCTTATCATCCCACATAGGTGTACAGTCAATCTTGCTTGGGCGACCACATCTATCAAGCGACAATTTTTATTAAGCGACCATTTTCAAAATTCCCATCTTTGAATAAAGATATCCTAAAAAGTATATATTGTTGGTCAAAAAGTTATTGAAAATGAATCCTATGTTGTATAAACTCGAGAAAATCGTCTCAATGAGACGATTTCTTGAGTTATAACAATATAGGATTACGCAATAATATGCATATTCAATCAAAAAGTATGCGTCTTATTTGTAAACAAAACATGCATTAAGCGACCATTTTCTTAAACAACCGCTTTGGTGGTCCCTGTAGTGGTTGCTTAAAACAAGTTTAACTGTATTACTTATCCTACACCCATTGTTTGAAGACAAATGCTTCATGTCCCATGGCATTTGCCAAAGGTCGAATGAAAGTTGGCTGAGCCGGGAAGCAAACTCATGACTCCAGGATTAACAGCCCTATGCAGTATTACCCGTGAGCTAGCCGGGGATGTTGACCAGCAAAGTACATAATTATACAAACACTTGCATGTACACAACTGAACCCATACATATTACAACTTACATTTTCTTTGAATATGAGAATTAAAATATAAGTTCATTAACAATTAAAGCATGTATTATTTTTTTGACTATCATAAAAATCTCTATCAACCTTTTTTTAATTTCTTTAAACTTGCAATTAACATTTAATTACACTTCTTTAATCCACCAAATCCAAGTTTCACAAACTCACAAATTTAAATCGGACTCATTCAAATATCACAAGTACAATGTCATATATTATTCAAGCAATTTACTATTTCCTTAAGTGCTCCACATATTTCCTTTCCCTCCATAATTTTCATTTCCCCTTATGCATTTTCTCTGAAGCAAATATTATGAGACCTCCGTGTGATCCATGGAAAACATACCAAAAATTATTGTCAGCCCCATTTTAGCTCAGTTGGTAGAGCACCTGACTTCAAATCACTAGGTTGATATCATGGAATCAATATCCAGTCTCTCAGGGTTCAGCACTAAGTGGAGTCCGGGAGTCCATGACTCCTAATTTCCAAGATGGGAATCCCTAATTCTGTAATTTAGGAGTCCCATTGACTCCTTCATTTCTTGAGAATATCAAGTTTTCCTGTAGCAACAACTTATAATCAAGATAATTTTCTTCAATTCTTTCTATTAAAAAAAGTTGAGAACTAGAAAGCCATGAATGGCTTGAGTCGCTCCACAGGCTTGAAATTCTTGAAATAGCAAATCTAAGGTTTGACTAGATTTTAAGATATTTTGGGTTCTACTGATGTTGAAATGATTTTCAAAGTTTCCACTATATAACATATAGAGAAATGACCTCCGCCCATAAAATCCATATTTTTCATCTGATCACAATAATTTTTGGCAGACTGATAAAGCTTCACTCCAGAATCATTCCAGTGAAATTTGGTTTATATCCATCAATTACATTCTGAGAAAATGATTTTCAAAGTTTCCACTATATAACATATAGAGAAATGACCTCCGCCCATAAAATGCATATTTTTCATCCGATGACAATAATTTTTGGTAGAATGATAAAGGGTCACCCAAGGATCATTCCAGTGAAATTTGGTTTATATCCATTAATTACATTCTGAGAAAATGATTTTCAAAGTTTCCACTATATAACATATAGAGAAATGACCTCCGCCCATAAAATGCATATTTTTCATCCGATCACAATAATTTTTGGTTGACTGATAAAGGGGCACCCAAGGATCATTCATATTAAACTTAATTGGTATCTATCAATTAGACTCTGAGAAAACTCACTTTTTACCATATTTGGAAATTAGCCACGCCCATTTAATCCATGTTTTTCATTGGATCAAAATTTCTTGAACAACTTTGAAAGAGGGTCACCCAAGGATCATTCCTGTGAAGTTTGGTTGAAATTCATCCAGTAGTTTCTGAGGAGAAGATTTTCAAAGAAAAAGTTTACGACCGCACGCACGGATGGACGGACGGACGCACGACGGACATAACACCATGACAATAGCCCCAGTGGCTTTCAGCCAGTGGAGCTAAAAAATCATCAATTGTTTTTTCAACAATATTTCCTCCAATTCAAAATTTGGACTCTTTCCATAAAGCTTGGACTCCTTGATATATCACCAGGTTGGAGTCCAATGCACAGAATTTAGAATCAAACCCTGACACTAACCAAACTAATTGTCTTTATTACTTTTTTAAGTTGTTAAACCAAGACCCCATTGAAGAAAACACAAACACCCACACACAAACGCACTATCACACAGACAGGGATAACTCTATATGCCCAGCATTATTTCATGGCAAGGGCATACAAACTGTTAGAAATGCCATGCATGCAGATGCTCATAATTAACATTATCACAATGGCGCTCAATTCAACAACATTCTGACCGTAAGGTAGCACCAAGCTTTTGCACTTTGTCATTTGAGAACAAACACCAAACTTTTGTCTTTGTGAGGAAAAAAACCTGTTACTCCATTTTGACACTAAAGGACAGGATCAGTTAAATGATTTGGGAAACAAGTATTTGTATCACTCATGAATTAGATGTGAAGAGGGTATTACAAATTTGTACCATGTATTTGATTGACATTCCACAGGCATAGTTTGCAGGCAGTGTAGAATAAGATCAGACTGCACATCAGTGCAGACTGGTCTTTATCTATACTGTCTGCCAAAGCTTTGGATACAGAAGGAATATGCTGAAAACAGCACGAGAATGGTTGGTTAAACAAGGTTTTAATTGGGAATAATTATTTCCCATACATGATTTGAATTTTGAAATACAATTGAATGGAGTTTTACATCACTTTCAACATTTTTTTTGTTACATTGCAGCGGCTGGAGCACCTAACAATGGATTCCTGGTATTTCTCCCACCAGTACAACCATCACAGCCTTTCCTAGCCTCCAGCTACTATCTCACATAGGTCTACGATTATCAACCCATTGGTGAGAGACAAATAGTCAGAAAGAATGAGTGTTGCCATCAGGGATCGAACCTAGAATTTTGAAAAAAGTTTGGATGTGATACAAAATGGCTTCATTGTGGACAAGATCAAACAAATGATTGAGTAAACAAGTATTTGTGACACTCATGAATTATATGTGAAGAGGGTACTACAAATTTGTATCATGTATTTGATTAACAATTCAAAATCCAATTAAATGTTTTTATCATCCAAAGTGCAAATTTGAATTAGGTTTTTATTGGAGATAAATATTTCCTGAAAGGACCAGGGAATTCAAAATGCTGGGAAGAATGAACTTGGTTGTTTGTTTGAAAAGGGACATAATGCTGCTTTCAAACATTATTGCAGTTACACAATGTAAAATGTGGAGCACCTATCTATGGCTTCCAGTTGTTACTCTCACCTGAGTAAAACCACAAGATTCCATGCAAGACATCAGCTCGATGGCTCAGCGCAAAACAGTTGTAACTGCCTATGACTATATAGGCAGTTACAACTGTTTTGGGCTGACCCACCAAGCTGCAAATCCTAATAAGGCAAACTATCTTTTGCCATCGCTGGGAGACAAAATTGTGAAATATTGAATGAAACCGGCTAAGCCAGTGTTCTTATGACACAAGGTTTTACAGCCAAAAGTTTTACCGGAAATAACCGCAAGAGCTAACTAGGCATGGCAAAATAATTTGTTACAGTAAGCGCTTGTAATGTGAATTAGTTGCAATATGCATTTGCCAGATTGAACATCAGGATCTGAAATGCAACCCAATGATCACCAATGGTCCTGTTTATATAGAACAAACTTTAGACTATCCCAACTTTAAACTAGACTGTTGCAAGGACCTAAACTCCCAACAAATGCTTGACAATCATGAAATGTCAATTTCCATCAAAGGGCCATAATTCTGTCAAAAGTCAATGGATCTTCACAATAATATCACTTGCACATGATCTAGATCTTCTTCATAACAATCACATCTGTAGAATCGGAATGAAATCCACCCATTAGTTGCTGAGAAATTGAGCTGACACAAAAAAGCTATGCATCATTTTTAATTAAACATACCTTATATTTCTCTACCATTATGTGAATCCATTCTATTTTAAACATTTCAGCTGTAAATACAAAGCACTATTTGCTCTCTGCACAATTAGCCCTTCATAAGCTCTATGATTCAATGCTCAGTCTACAGAAGTCTTGCTCATATAAAAGTTCGGGTGGCAACCACATGATCAAAACCTGAACATGTAAAAACTGTGATATAACATAATGAACATTGTCTCATGCTTAAAGAATTTCATCAAGACTTCACTGAATGCAGAGACTTTTGTCTTGTGTAACAAATTGTGTAATATAGCAACAAGTCATTTTGTATGAAGTATTAAAACTTCAGTCAAAGTTCAATGATCTTATGCACCTCAAAGTAACTTCATATTTTGTAACATGAACTCATAACGTACAGTTTCTACGGCTCATCAATATTTCTTATGGAATACCATGTTAGCAAATCTGGGGATAAAACTAATGATTTTTTTTTAACTTGCCAAACTAAGCCATGATGGATCCAAGATTTGAGTACAGGGGTTCTTACTTACAAATTGGGAATTGATTTTTCTTTTGGAATAAAGTTATATTTAAATTCCACAAGGAATAGAAATTATTACAACAGGTGTTTGTTGCATAATGCGAAGTTTGCCAAAATATATCTTATTATAACCTACAAGAGGAAAATTATAGATAGTGAAACAATCACCAGTGATTATTAGACTACAATGGAAGAGGGGTGGGGTTGGGTGGGCTGTGTATGTTCACCACCTCCCCCACACCCCCTCTAGACCTGTCACTGAGCTATGCCACAAATTATCCATGTTTCTTAAAAATCATTGAAGAAATTTGTAATACATTTTATATATGTTAGATTTACAAATACTTAAGAGTCAAGTGGTTTGTTTGATTGTTTGGGTTTTAGTCATTTTTAACAATCTTGCAGTCATACTACTGTGGCTGGAGCAACTAATAATGGATTCCTGGTATTTTTCACACTAGTACTACCATCACATCCTTTCCTAGCCTCCAGCAGCTATCCGAAATAAGTCTACAATTATCAAGCCATTGGTGGGAGACAAATAGTCAGACAGGATGAGTGCTTCCATCAGGGATCAATCCAGGGACCTTTTGAAGGACGATCAGAAGTGCTACCACTGTGGTATGACAGCAGCTGGAGACAGACAGACAGACAGACTAAAGCTACTTTCCTGATCTGATAACCCTGTTGGACCCCAAAAATACCCAAATCCCACCTTATGCAGCTAGGGTCTGTCCATGCATGAGAAAAAAGAATTATATAACAAAACTCTTACCTCAGAAACCTCCATTGTCGGGAAAATTAACGATCATCCACACAAATTTAAATAAATCCAACGGCCTATTTCAAACTTCCCACCAAAATGCAGTTTAATTAATTACCCAAAATAGTTCACAGTGCATATCACCGAAATGTACCTGTTTAAAACGCTTTATACTCATTACCTTAATGTGACCACGACACTCGTAATTGTCTCAAGCTTGACTAGTGACATTCATGACTAGGGTTATAACCTGAAAAACATCAGTTTTCCCTTCTCATGCTGTCTACGGAAATTTCCTGCTGTTCTGAAACCTTAGGCAGATTGTATAGACTAAGATCAGACTGCATGGATATGCAGTCTGATCTTAGGCTATAACTCCAGCTTTCTATTTAATTATAGTGGGACAAACTTGAGGCAGTCTGCTTGAAAATGTCTCAATAATTGACATTTTGTTTGAAACAAAATTCAAACTCAGCACAAAAAGGGTTCATTGGTTAGAACCCCGAGGCGTACATCCTAGTCCTTTCACACACCTTCGTAATTCAATTTTCGAAACTCAATAATTGGAAATCAATGACATGAGAAAATTTGGTTACAAAAAACATCTTTCAACATCAAAACCCCTAATTAATTATTGAAAATTTAATGAAAATACACCATCAGCAAAACATAAATCATTCTTCTGTATCTTAAGTCAAAGGTCTTTAGGTCACTTTCAACTATTATTTTTTACATCATTTCAACTGCATTTACTGCAACACTGAATTTTAGACATCATTATTCAAGTGGTCAGTACAATATTATTGTAAGTATTATTATAGACCCTTATTCATAGACCCTTTTTGCACAGACCAATAGAAAATGCACAAGGGTTGATTTTTTAATTGTTACAATATTACACAAATTCAATGATAATTTTAATAACATATCTAACCATAACTAGAAAGCCATGAATGGCTTGAGTCGCTCCACAGGCTTGAAATTCTAAGTAAAAGCAAATAAAAGTTTTGACTAGATTTTTAGATATTTGGGGTTCTACTGATGTTGAAAAGATTTTCAAAGTTTCAACTATATAACAAATAGAGAAATGACCTCCGCTCATAAAAGACATATTTTTCATCCAATCACAATAATTTTATGAAGACTGATAAAGATCGAGTCACTCAAGGATCATTCCAGTGAAATTTGGATGATATCTGTCAGTTCAATTTTGAGAAAATGATTATCATAGTTTCCACTATATAATATATAGAGAAATGGCCTCCACCCTTAAAATACATATTTTTCATCCAATCAAAATAATTTTTGGTAGACTGATTGAGTAACCCTCAAGAACCATTCCAGTGAAATTTGGTTGATATCTATCAGTTACATTCTGAGAAAATGATTTTCAAAGTTTCCGTTATATAACATATAGAGAAATGATCTCCACCTGTAAAATGCATATTTTTCATCCAATCACAAACCATGATTTTTTGTAGACTGATAAAGGGTTAACCAAGGATCATTCATGTAAAATCTAACTGTTATCCATTGATTGGAATCTGAGATAACTCACTTTTACCATATTTGGAAATTAGCTACACCCATTAAATCCATGTTTTTCATTAAATCAAAATTTCTTGAACAACTATAAAAGAGGGTCGCCCAAGGATCATTCATGTGAAGCTTAGTTGAAATTCATCCAGTAATTTCTGAGATTTTTAAAGAAAAAGTTTACGACTGGACACACGGACGGACATAACGCCATGACAATAGCCCCATTGGCTTTCTGCCAGTGGAGCCAAAAATTATTTCAAAAAAATGTTAAGAAAAATTGTATGGGCTTATGTAAAACTATTGTGAGTGCCTTTAATGCTTTGTTGGTTGTTGACCCTATGATGCAGTTAATGCAACACTGCTTGAATATAGGCACATTAAACAGTGCTGCACCAAACCTTTAATATGCATGCACACATTGATCACCATCCAAAAGACCACCTAGTTTGTTCATCGTGGTCACAATAAAACACCATGCCTGTGGGCGGTGTTTCACATCATATCTAACTTTGTATCACAAATTAATACACAATCAAGATGGATACCGACCATAAAGTCACCTAATTATTCGACTTTTTTAAATAATTTTTGTCAGCTTATTTGATGGGTGATTACAAACTGTTGAATATACCCACATTTACAGAGGCACTTATAAAAGATCTGTATGAAAAATTTGAGGTGTTTTCATGTCTTAACAAAATGTTTTTAAAGAACACTTTATCGCCCAAAAACAGTCTACACTTATTTCCAAATTTGACCTTCAAAAATTACTCTGACCTTGACTGATGACCTTGTAAAAGCAGAAAGCCAGATGAACATAAAGACAGGTAGATGGACAGACAGACAGACAGACAGACAGACAATCAGACAGACATGCAAATTGGGGTATTATTTGAAAACACTTTACACTTTTTTGTTACTCTTGAATCCAGGGCTGATCTATGATATACAAGAGCCGTCAGAGACGGATTATGCTCCCCGAATAAGGCATTGTCACAAAAACAAGAGCAATGTTGGACATGGACATCCCCCTCCAAGAAAGCTTGATAGTAAACTGAAGCCTAATAGATAAAAGATTCTTTTGTACTGTCAAAGATTTGCCTCCTAAAAAATCTAAGTAATAAAAATAACAAAGGGCAATTACTCCAAAATTATCCAAGCAAGAGTTGTAGTTCAGGTGTATTGCACTTCTCCTCCATGAGATCTTTCCACCCATAATGATTCAAGTTGATAGCTATTATACTTTAGGAGATATGCTCCAGACAAAATCTAAGTAGCAAAAATAACAAAGGGCAATAACTCCAAAATTATGCAAGCAAGAGTTGCAGTTCTTGTACACTGCACTTCTCCTCTATGAGATCTATCCACCCATAAAGATTCAAGTTGATAGCTATTATACTTTAGGAGATATGCTCCAGATATAATCTAAGTATCAAAAATAACAAAGGGCAATAACTCCAAAATTATGCAAGCAAGAGTTGTAGTTCTTGTGCATAGCACTTCTCCTCTATGAGATCTATCCACCCATAAAGTTTCAAGTTGATAGCTGTTATTCTTTAGGAGATATGCTCCAAACATAATCTAAGTATCAAAAATAACAAAGGGCAATAACTCCAAATTATGCAAGCAAGAGTTGTAGTTCTTGTGCACTGCACTTCTCCTCCATAAGATCTATCCACCCATAAAGTTTCAAGTTGATAGCTTTATACTTTAGGAGATATGCTCTGTGGTCAGATTGCAAGGACTCATATAAGGTGTTATACAGCAAATCTAAAGGTTACAAACATTAAACCCCCTTTTTGCATGACATATTTTTAGACACAAATTTCAAATAGTTTATGGTAAAGGGCATCTGATTTGCTACTGAAATGTGAAATTTCATCAAATTCTGAGCATAAGACTAGGAGAAATGAAAGAATAACTGTATTTTACATGCTAACATAAAGGTAACAAACATTTAGCCCCCTTTTTCCATGATATATTTTTTTAACGTTAATTTCAAATTGTTTATAGTGAAGGGCATCTAATTTGCTACTCAAGTATGAAATTTCACTAAATTCTGACTGTTAGACTAGGAGAAATTTGGGAAAAACTGTTTTTTACCCTAAGTCCCCTTTTCCCGTAACGAGGTCTCAAATCCAAAAACTGTCACAGATGCATCAACACTATATCATAGGAAGTTCACATGGTAAGTTTCATTTGATTTGGCCCAAGGGTTATGGAGAAATAGGTGGGGACGGACGGACGGACAGACGGAATAACTATTTTACATGCTAACATAAAGGTAACAAACATTTAGGCCCCTTTTTCGATTATATATATTTTTTTTACCTTAATTTCAAATTGTTTATAGTAAAGGGCATCTGATTTGCTACTCATATATGAAATTTCACTAAATTCTGACTGTTAGACTAGGAGAAATTTGGGAAAAACTGTTTTTTACCCTAAGTCCCCTTTTCCCGTGACGAGGCCTCAAATCCAAAAACCGTCACAGATGCATCATCACTATATCATAGGGAGTTCACATGGTAAGTTTCATTTGATTTGGCCAAAGGGTTATGGAGAAATAGGTGGGGACGGACGGACGGAATTACATACGGACGGATGGACGGACAGACAAAGCGGCGGCTATATGCTCTCCCTTCGGGGAGCATAATAAATACTTCTCTATTAAAAAAATAGTTAATATAGGGTAAATTGAATAATTCACGATTTGGGGGGAATTAACAATTTCAGAGACCCGAAAAAATGGTTTTACTTTGCACTCTGGCGTTAAAGCATTTTGAGAGTCTCTGCAAATGTTAACGCCAGAAAAAAATGAATTGACGCTATTATTGCATAAAATGATAGAGTATAAATTCAAAACAAAAATTGCAAAATAAATTCATAGACATGATATGAAACCAGTTACAAACCTACTTATATGCCGTCATGCATTACACCGTCCATCTTGATTATACTGTCTTTGCTTGGTAAATTTATGACGTCACACAATTTAATGCGGGATTTAGAGCAACATCTTAAAGTATTCTCTATAATCATGTTTGTCATGGAAACTGATAAAATGTATAGGCACAGACCGAGAATATTTAAATCAAAAAGGCGGGCGTTAACAGTACATGAATTTTCTGATAAATCCACATTTTCTCTTTTTAACACACAGGTTTTGTCTGTTAACATGTGCCTTCAACAGCCCGAAAACATATGTTTTATGCAATAATGAGAAATAAAACACATTCCGAAGCTCTTTAAAGTTCATGCATGTCATTTGTCAATAGTCTCCTTTTGTTTTTTCTCCTAAACTTCCATTTGTAGATATCAAAATAACCCCATACAAGATGTGTTTGTTTGTGAAACACAAATGCCCCCAAGAAAGGCATTTTTTTTTTTAAACTATGCCATTGACAGATTGCAAAATATGCCATTGACAGATGACATTGACCCTAATTACATGACCTTGACCTTGACATCTGTTGATGTGCACCACCCAGATCTATCATCATACCAAATTTGAGCATTTTATCTTGAATAGCCTTGAAGAAATTGGCAATGTTAAGTTTTTTGGTTAAGTTTTGCAGACAGACAGACAGGCAGACGAGGTAAAAAAAAATCATATTTAAAAAAGCTGGTTTCAATCCCTAGTTATGCTTTACATGAGGTACTTTTTTTGACAAGCTACATATATTATTTTATATAGTGAACTCTCAGACCAAAAGAGGATCCGATCATCTGGGAAGTGCATAAAGAGTCGACTCAAATCAGACTTTGCAGTCCATGCCCAGGCTGAGAGACAAGTCTCGAAACCCACCATATTCTACTGATTTTTTTAACATAAAATGATCAATTTTGCTTAAATGCTTGAAGGTGGATTATTGAGAAAAGGACATAGATCAACATTTGATTATTTCACCCCCTAACAAGTGAAGTGAAAATAGCTTTTGTTGTTTACTCACTGAAATATAAATCAATCCTACACTCAAACCAATTAATTTCTTATACAAATATTTATTTTAAGAAGTTCTCAGATGATCCTTTTATGCATGATAGGTGACATCAATTTTTTTACGGCATATCTTCCCTTTTAAAAGCCAGCATTCATCAGGCGATCAATGACATAATTTTAAACTACTTGAAAACACAGCTTAACATATAGAAATTCTCCGGCTTTTGAAGTTTCAGGGGGTCTAATTAATTCTTTATCATTGATAAATCAAGTGGATCTTTTTTCTTCACAATCTTTTCTCTTTCATGACAGTTACATTCAATAAACTGCAAATTGTCCCTTTACATCTTAAACCTCAAAACTACAGCTTATAATTAAATGGTTTTAAAAATCAACAAAAGTAATTTTATTTTAAAAGTTAGAAAAGCAATAGATCTTGAACCTTGTAACTCTGAGACTGAAATATTCCTACTTTGGCAGGACTTATATACAAAGATCAGCCTGCACATATCTTAGTTTATACTACTTCAGTGTCTATTCTAGGAGGGGGATTGAGCATTTTACCACATTCCTTCTGAAAAGCCCCCCCTATTATTGAAGATGATGGAAAGGGGGGGGGGGGGGGGGGGGTTACATAGAGACAGAACAAAAATTCCCATTTTCAACAAAGATCCCCTCTACTTTCCAAATCCTAGAATTCCTTAGTCAACAAAAAATATTTTAAAACAGTAATATAAAAATTAACAGTTATAATAAGTGCATTTTGTTGCTTTTGGCACTTGGATTTTGATTCAATTTTTGCCATTTTTTCATCACAACAAGAGCTAATATTTTTGTAACTAAAGCTCCAGTTTCTTAAAGTATCATAAGTAAATTTTTATGAATTCTTTTTCTCTAAATTTACTTGGCCGAATTCAAGTACAAAATTAAAGACTTGTCCAAAATTTAAAGCGATTGCAAAAGAAAATTCAAAGAATGAATACTGATACCAACAGCCTAGGGCTTCACTGAGAAATAAAAGTCTTTGAATGGCGTTTCCATGGCTCAGCATGAAACAGTTGTAACTGCCTATAAATATATAGGCAGTTACAACTGTTTCATGCTGAGCCATCCATTACCCCCTCTGAAAACTCTCCTACCCCTATTATGAAATGACCTCCATGCCTTCAGACCTTATGAATTTTGATACCCTTGTGATCTATTATATGATTACCTCCGCTCCTGTCAATTTTCTCTTATTCAATGACAGATTTCAATAAATCAAGATTTAATCTCAATCATGCCATGTAAAGTGAACGACAGTCAATGCATCATATCAAATATCAAGGGGAAGCGCAACACTATTGTAAATGCCTATAAATATATAGGCATTTACAATAGTGTTGCGCTGACCCTTCATATAATAATTTTGTGTATTGTCAAAAATAATTTGATTTTTTGTGAAATTCTGAAAATCATTCTAGTTACCTACTCATACAGCGCTCTTATGATAGTGAACAACTATTTGGAGTATAAAGTCATTTCAAAATCCCATTTAACCCTTGTCATGCTGAATAAATTTTGGCTAAAAATGTTCATCAAAATCAAAGGGCAAAAAGCACTGATAGTATCAACTGTAGGTCAATTTTTATTTGAAAAACTAAACCTATTGACAATTCTAGTTTGAAAGTGAGAAACAGGTATTGTAAACTAACATCAGACTGCACATAATATGTGCAGGCCGATGTTGGTCTATAGCTCCTGCCAAAGCAGTAATTTTCCGGGTTCAGCATGACAAGAGTTAATAATAGGCATAACAAAGTGTTGATAATTGGATCAGATTTCAAAACAAAATGAAGCCGAACAGAATGTTGAAAAAGAAAGAAATTTCCTTTTAATCTTTTCTACAATTAAACCTTAGAGATCTTTTATTTTTCAATCATTTTTCCCATCCTTTCAATTGCCAAAATTGATTTATGGGCAAAAATAAATATAAAGCAATGGAGGTATAGGCTTTGTCTATCTAAACTCAGGGGCCCAGACGAAATTTGGGGTCATGGGTGATTGGGCCCATGCCAGTCTTTTTCCCAGCAGTGAATGATAAAATACTAGCATAACCTCACATTATTTTTCAATTTGAAATATATGCATTTTTTTCTGTTTCCTTAAAATGAAATCAAAATTGTATAATTAGGTAAAATGTTAAAATTACAGCAGATGAATTACTAAATTCTAATAAAATTATACCGTAAACCATTGACTTAAGAAGTTTTACATAAGAAAATACCTGAAACCTTATGACTGTACTTACAATCAAAGGGAGATAATTCAAAACAACTTTGCTGAAATTCAAGGCAGACATTATCTTTCTTTATGATGATATATAAATGAATTTATAACATTTTATATTGTGAACCAAGTTTATAAGTCTGGCCAACAGTTTCTATTTGTTCAGAATAATATTTGTTAATTCCTTTAATTAGGCTCAACCCCCAAAGATTGTTGACATTCACATTATAAGTTGAGCCTTTCTTATTTTTCAGAATTATAGACTGTTCCAAATTCAAAAAGATCTCATACAACAATGAACACAGGGGTAAACTGTCACAAGATAGGCCCGTTACACTGCTCAATGTCCAAGTATGAAAAACAACAAACAGAAATAACTAAAAAATAAACTATAAAATTGGACTTGATTTTAAATGTATCCATCCAATATAATAGAATGTTGTGGGAAAGTAATAAATTGCTTCTTATTAGCTGTAGCAAATTTTTTCCTTACATATTTTGTCACGGATAAAATCACAGGAGCATAAATCATAAGCTATATTGTATACTCTGATATTGCTTATTGTAATAATCATATAATCCATGATTATTGCTTTGGCAGGGTGGGGCCAAAGTAATGGGAATTTGCACTTCAGGTTAAGGTAAAATACCTTTTGTTTACAATTTTTAACTTCTATAGATAATTGACATAAATAACTTCAAACCTTAAATTGCAGATTGGTTACCACAGCGTTGTAACTTCAGCTTGCCCAAGCTGAAGTTACAAGCCATTGGTAACTAACAATGAAATGTTTTCACTTTCTCTGGGCACGTAAATTCTTTTCGTTCTAGGATCCATTTATTTGCATGTGTTACGGATAATTGTAGACTAACTTTTGAAAGTCCAAATATATTGAAAAATAAACTCGCCAAATAAGTTTATGGCTAAGCTGCGCCCTACCAGTTGAATATGAACACAGAATACTCATTTATCAATTTCAACCATATCAACAAATCAAACAAAGTATAAATTAGCACTAGAAATATATTAGAACTTACTTTTCTGTGTTTCTTTGAGTTTTCATCTTGAGCGCCAAGCCCCTTCTCTTTTCTAAATCTGCAGAAGATGTAAAATAAAATTACAAGAGACTGTTGGTGATAATGATAAGAGCACCGCCTACATTTGCAAATGCTCTGCTGATAATTCAAAAAGTCCAAGTTGAAAAAGGGCCATAACTCTTATAAAAATGCTTCTAAAATTATCCCCCTTGGTTGTCAGGATAGCTTTTATGATGGTGAACAAATAAGCCAGGTTTCATAAAGATATCTTCAATAACAACATTGATATAACCACAGTTAACCCTTTCCTGTTTTACAAAATTTTGGACCTGTCCAAATTCAAAGGTTTTGCAGACGAAAATTTAAAGTGGATTTAATTTGAAAATAACCATTCAGTAGGGTAGAAAATAGTGTGGCAAAAGAAGAAATTGCTTGTCAGAAGCAATTTCTTCTTTTTTGACAATGTTTTCTCAATCATAAAATCACAGACATGTAAAAAGCAGGGATTAAACAGCAAAGGGTTAAAGTTTGTCACACCAACGCCAATGCCAACAACAATGCCATGATGATAACAATACCTCGGGTTTCCTCGAAAAACTTGAGAGCTAAAAATTGAGGACTAAGCCCAAGACTATTTTTTTTTTTTTCCCTAATTTTTACTCGAGGATAACATGATAAAGGGTCGAATGACTCTTATTTCCATCGTGGTCCTAACTCATTCCAGATCTTATCCTGCACAAAGAGAGAGAGGCAATGATTTCTAACCACTGCTACTCACTTCTACAGCTGGGTGGACTGGGGCCTTTTCTGTAAAGTGTCCTGCCCAAATACACTACCCGCCTCCGGTGGGGCTCGAACCCGCAACCACCAGGTTTGGAGTCTAGCGCACTAACCACTCGGCCAAGGAGCCAGACTATTGCAGGGTACGATACTAAGGGGAGTCTGTGACTCCTTGACTCCCAGTTGGGACTCCTTCTCTTTTTGTAAGCAAGGAGTCTGATTGACCCCCAAAATCATATGAGAATATTTTGAAAGACAAATTCACAGGGCAGTTTCCTTTTCAACATCTGTCTAAACTTAAACTCTTTTCACTGCAAAAGTTGTCGAAGAGAATATTTCCTTGCATCTGGTAGTATTTTGAAAGAAAGCAATCCTCTTTCAGGGAAGAAAAATGTGAAAGAGAAGAAATTGCTTTTCACAAACAATGTCTTCTTTTCCACAATGTTTTCCTATTTTATAACTTTGGACTTGTTACTTTGAGTTTGGACTCCTTTCCTTACTATCATAAATGAGGAGTTCAACGGACTCCTTACTCCCAGAAGTTAGTGTCAATCCCTGGCAAATGCCTTATAAATGTACAGGAATTAGGCTTTAAAGGGACCCAGGTTTTGAGAACCTAAGAAGCACAAATAAGTACGCATGACTTTCAAAATTATCTGATCCATGGACCCTCTGGGAAGCAACTAAAGATCTTTAAAACACTCTTCAATTCTTTGCATAAGTTCAGCCCCAAATATTTATATATGTCCAACACTTTCTTTGACACTAACTAGTGAATAGCTCTAAATTCACACATACACAAACTTGTTGTTCAAAAGAAATAGACTTTATCAAAAGCTGGGCCCCCGAAACATTAACAAAGGACCCTCTAGGATCCCACTTGTTGGACCCCATTTGGCGAAGTCATACTAAAACCCTGAAGAATGCAAAACTAGCCTTAGTGACTATCTCAATATATAAGTACAGTCGATATAGCTCAAGCAACCACGTCTTGTAAGTGACCAATTTTATTAAGTGACCACCATAATCAAAGCCCTGAAGGGCCTGAAAGTCGCTTCAACAGATGTATTAGTTAAACAAGACTTGCTTTTTATGACCCTATCAGAGAAGGCTTTAAAAAGTATTGAAGGAAATGAAATTAATATTGAATTGTAGTAACAAGAGACGTTTGTCTCTTAAAAATTAGATCTATGAGCAGCAGAGTAATGGTGAAATGCGTTTCTATTAGGGACGTCAAAACCAGGTCTTGTTTGGGAAAGGGTTAAGGATTAGAACCCAAAAAAATTCAGATTAATTTAAGCAAGAAAAATGCAAGTTAAGAATCTAATGCTCAGTTCAAATTATATCTAATTCCTGTGAGTAAGTATACAAATTAATAAAAATGCAATTTAAGATTAATAAGGAATACAATATTTCAAACTGCTGTGTAACAACAATTCAAGAAAACTCCTGTATAAGGATGAGGTTCAAACTCCTGAGTAAGGACAAAATTCAAGGAAGAAAATAATTATCGATCACTCCAGAATATATTTCAAACTCCTGTGCAAGGATATTTCAAGAAAAGTAAGGAAATATATTTCAAACTCCTGTATAAGGATGAGGTTCAAAATCATGAGTAAGGACAAAATTCAAGGAAGAAAATAATTATCGATCACTCCAGAATGTATTTCAAACTCCTGTGCAAGAATATAAGGATATCAATCTAGGATAACAAAATTTTCAAGAGTTCCTGGTTGGGAAGGGGGGGAGTCATTTGGCTTTGATTAGATGATAATTCCACTATTTTGTGATTGAATGTCTGTATGAAAAAAGGCAACATGAGGGGGTGTGGATCTGCAATTGACTTTAATCCAAAGAAAATGTCAGAATACATTTCATGAAAATTAGTCAGAATACAATTTTCAAATTCAGTAAACAGGTAATAGAAGAACTTCTTTTAATGATCATACAACAATGAATGATTTTAGCAATATCCTCAAACAGCTGTGAATATTATTAGATCTACCTAAAGAAGACTACCAATGCTTCATTATTTTGCAAACTGAAAAGCATTAAAAATAATTTTCTCTTCTCCTCTAAATGTTTTCCCAATCTAATGTGTTGTTTTTTGGCGAGTTAAGAAATCAATGCATTCGCCGTTCTATGTTTTCTTTATAGGGATTGTTTTGGAATCATTAATTACCCAATCGGGTGGACTCGTCCACTCGCTACTGCGTTTGAAAATTATGAATGAAAACGAAAGTCGGACTTAGTAGATATCGGACATTAACATTCGTCGTTCTATCGTCATAAAGTAACCAGAGAACGTTTTTCACCAGGCAATAACTTCATCAATTCACTTTCTAGTCATTCAAGTCATGATTTTGAAACTACAATTTATTAACCCTTTACTACACAATCCGAGGTTTTAGTCACCAGAATGATTATCTTAAGGAAAACATTGGTTGAAAAGAAGGAGTTTCTTGTAAAAAACATTTTCTTCTTTTATCCCAATGCTTTTTACATTTTTTTATTCATTTTTGGAGATGGGCTCAGTAGATGACAAAACTTTTCCCGGTTCAGTTTAAAACCATTGACGAGTACAGAAGCAAGTCTTTGAAACAGTTATATCTTTTTGCTAGAAGTTAAAAAGATATCAAAAAATGTTATTATATTTATTTAGACTTTACAAAATTTCAACATATACCGGTAAGTCTATGCCACGATTCTCTGTGCAGATGTTGTCAATTGAGAGAAAAAGTTCAGAATTTGATATTCATTACAAAAGATTGTATGTTTTAACTGCATTGATTATCTCATTTTCTTTTTTTAGATTGAAATGATTAAACTTTTCGAAACACCTGTCTCTTGATTTGTGTTCATTTTTTTTTACTTCAACACATGTCTGATCAGTAGGCTGATCCCGAGCTTTCTATTTTCGAAATACATTATCAAACGGAATTAAGCACATGCTCGGCGTCTAAGAGATTCACCGCTAGTGATAATTCATTTCGTATTTTTCCGGAACATTTCTTTAATTAATAATTGTTTTTACTCAAATTACCGATTTTACAAAAGGTAAAAAAGATTCGGGACAGTTCGAAGGACACGGACTAATCATTTACTTGTTACGAATAAATCGGGTCGATTATGTTGTCTTACTATTGCCTTCGTCTAATTGGAGCCCTGCTTGAATTCAATTACCGGTATATAATTAGTGAATCAACTGCTTCAATCAATAAATTAATGGTTCACAAGTTTCATTTATACATAATAATCGCCAAACCACATCGCCGGGCAGAGTCTAGATTCCATTCATTGATAGTCAAGCTCCGCCTACAAGGTCTACGAATAAACGATTACGATTGGCTGTTGGCGTCAATTAACGCCACGCCTACCGCTTCTGTCTATCGGACTTCAGATATGGCTATTGTCGATTTTTCACGCGACAGTTAATATATGTTATACACAGCCGAGAGGTTACAAGTCGGAATGCATGCCTCAGAGAAACTCGTCGTCCGATAGGATTTTTTGTCGTCCGCTGAGAGAAGTTGTCGTCTCAGACGACACTACTGTCGTCTCCACGAGCCCTGCTTGAACGATATGGGAGCGCGTCTGTATTACTACGCATGCGCGAACTATTTTTTCGCTGCTTTCAACGAAAATCCGCAACTGTATATAAAAACAAATTGTGGTTATGAGGTTTTCGTTGAAACCCGATGTTATTCTTTTTCTCAAACGTGTCTGTACTACTGCGTCTGTATTACTGCGCGTAGTGCACTAATTTTTCAATGGTTTACGAAAAAACTCGTAACTGCATATTAAACAAGGTGTGGTTACGGTGTTTTTTGTTTGTTTGTTTTTGTTTTTTGAAATTCTTTCTGGCGTTTAAGAAATATGATGTATATTTCTTCTACAACTTTCATGCGATCGCAAAATGTGGCATTATTTCGTTATATTTATAACCATAAAGTGCGGACGAGAAATCAGAGATCTACTTTGTCTCAAAACAGAAATACAGAAGACGTTAAGAGGTCCGTCTTTGACCTTGTTTGACCTGTCCAGAAAACTTCGTACGACCACAATAAGTCGCAGCGCGAGCGCAAGCGACTTAAAAAGCCCCTTCACCACAAGCAATATCTCTGAAAAAGAGGACATTCTGAACGAAAAATTGGTTATTTTTTAATCTTATGTTGTTGGAGCCCATTAGGATTGTCTCAATAAGACGATTCTAATGGGTTAGAATGTCATAAGGTTCAGTACGACTTCACAAACAATAAAAAAATGCAATCAAAATGAACTGTCACATTTATTACATTTTTTTGTATTAAGCAATCATTCCCACAAACGACCGCTTTTGGGTGGTTCCCCTAAGTGGTCGCTTTATACTAGTTTAACTGTATCTTAGGCTAGGGTCACAGTGAAAATTTTATTCCAATGATTATTTAGAGTTCTCCTTTAACAGTACATGTATATCCGTATCCAGATTACAAAATGTATGACTAGTCTAGTATCAGAAAGCTGAAGAGGTCAATTTTTAATTTCTTAACAATTTAGAATCTTTTGTGAAGAAAACATTTGAGGGTGGTGAAGAAATTGCTTGTAACAATGTTTCCAAAAGCTTTTTTTTTTTCTTTACAAATGTCAAATTGGGCACGGGTTAACATTCTCTGAATTTCAGAGAACAATTTTAATTATACATTATACGGTAAATGTTATCAAATTTTCACATGAAAAAAGAAAAATTCATTTTTCAGGTTACGAACTAATGGAAAAGGGTCCTGCCAAAAATGTGTATAACACGAAAATTTGGAAAATACATTGTTGGCCTTTATGATTTTCACAAAATTATAGGGACCAATTTCAAATATTTTCTTTAAGCTGCATTTTAAACAATACTTTAATCTGTTTCAACATACAGACTCTACTAAAATCAAAATCCCAATCTGCCATTGACCATATTAAGTTTTTTGTTTTTTTTAACTATTAAAAACATACAAATCAATAGCACAAGGGAAGCAACCCAAATATTACTACTCTATTAATCTTTATTTGTTATTTACCTTGAAATCTCTTGATACTGTTTTAAGAACTGTGCATAACTTTAAGTAATAATTGCAAGTCTATATAACTTAATCTTGATGCAAAATCCGACAAAAAGTTGAATTAGAAAGCATTGATTAAAAGTTTTTTGCAGTTTCAATGGGTTAAGGTAATTTTCGAAACTTTTCATTGGATAGCCCTTATTTTGATAATAGGTGATAATCATTTTGTTTTACATTCCATTTATCAAACGCTATGTCTGAATTCGGAAAACAATAATGCTAGACTGAGTAAGTTTCTCAAAAGTTGCACACAACATTTTTTGTTGATTAAAATTTTAGTCTTTTTGAAAAGAGAACAATATAGATATTGAATAAATTTTGCTTTTAACAAGCAATTTCTTCATTTTCCACTATTGTTTGCAAAAAGTGTTTTTCTTAATAGGTTTAAAGAAATAAGAACTGTGTTGAAATGACTTATATAGTTAGTATTCTTCACTTACAAAGTGAAAATAAATTTAAATCCAAATCTTACTGTAATTGCCCTTTGATTTCAGACACTAGATAAAAGACAAATAATGTTCTCAAATTCTACAGAAATGGAAGCAAAAACATGTTAACCATTTCCTGTTTTACAAAATTTTGGACCTGTCCAAATTCAAAGGTTTTGCAGACGGAAATTTAAAGTGGATTTAATTTGAACAAGAGCTGTCACTGTAAGATGACAATGCCCCCGACACCGCTTTGATTTTAAATTATGGCCAATCTATGTTGAAGGTCAAGGTCATCCAGGGGTCAAGGTCACCAAAGTATGTGCCTACAGAAAGGTAATGTACCAAGGAATGTTGTGGTAAAGTATGATGCGAATATGTTAAGTAATAAGGAAGTTATGGCCAATGTTAAAGTTTTTGGACGGAATGACGGACGGACAGACGGACAGACGGACGGACGGACGGACAAGTCAAATTTATGATGCCTCCCTATCGGGGGCATAAAAATGACCATTCAGTAGGGAAGAAAATAGTGTGGAAAAAGAAGAAATTGCTTGTCAGAAGCAATTTCTTCTTTTTTCATAATGTTTTCTCAATCATAAAATCATAGGCATGTAAAAAGCAGGGATTAAACAGCAAAGGGTTAAGGTAGTGGAATGTAATAGTTCTGCAACATTTTGGAACTCATGATCTTTTACAATGTTAACTGAGGCTTCCTGATGACATCATTAGAAAAACTCGGTCAACACTGTTAAAGTTCATTACTTCCGAAATGTTGCAGAACTATTACAGGTCCACTACCTGAAGTCTGTGCATCATTTTTGATTAAACATACCTTATATTTCTCTACCATTATGTGAATCCATTCTATTTTAACCATTTCAGCTCAGTGAGCTGTAAATACAAAGCACTAAACTTTGCTGAACTAGTTCTTCAAAACTCAACTATCAAATTCTTCATTATCTCTTAAACTTTGCAGAACTATTACTTTCCACTGTCTTAACATGTTTTGTTTCCACTCCACTCCTTTAGAATTTGTTAACATTATTTGTCTTTTATCCAGTGTCTGAAATCAGTCCAAATATTTAAGGCCAATATAGTACTTACTGTTTAATTATTCCATTCATAGCTTCCTCATCGCTATCTTCGTCATCACCATGGTAACTAGGAATGGGCGGGGCTGACGGAGATCTCTGCTGATGTATTAAGGGGCGGGACTTTGTCTTCTTAAAGGCGGAGCCTATAGATCCTAATGGAGTGAAGGCAGATGACAAGAAAGCTCTAGGAGACAGTTTATCCAATAGACTAGAATCTGAATCATGTTTAACATTAAGGTCACTTCTGTATGACGTGTGGAGTCCAACGTTTGAATCGTCAGATAGATACTTAAACGGTGCTGATACTGGCCGTTCTTGAGCGTTTAATACTGACGGAGCTTTGTCACTTTTAGAACTGAGTGACTCTGTATCACTGCTTGTATTATCAAGCTTAACTTGTCTACGAGCTTGTAAAACTTTCTGTGTATGTTTACGTAAATTCTCAGCATTATTCTGATACTCCAATCCATCATTTTGCTTGTCCTTTTTTGGCGAGGGATCTGGCATTGCACGTATATTCAACTTTCCTGTTGCTTTCACAAATTCTTCGCTACTTGTTGAAGTATCGTGTTGTAAGTTAGGCGATTGAGATTTAAGTTTATCAGCACCATTAGGTGTGTAATGTCTGATGGGTCCCTCAGTTAGGTGAACTGTATTCCCAGACCATTTAATCTGTGGGTATTGCTGTGCAGTTTGTCTCTCACGGGCTGGTAAAGGAGGTGGTGGTGGCATATCTACGACTAGCGGTTGATCCACAACATTATCGTCCCGACATAAACCAAGTCCGCTGTCACTGTTACTATTTATACTACTGCTGGTACTACTAGCACCAGCCTGATCTGGATCTACAGGGCGGTTTGGATCGGAGAGGACATGAGATCTGGCAACATCATTCTCCAGACTCCCTCCTGGTCTGTCTTTATACAAATTTGATATAGACATAATGACTGGTGTGGTTGATCTAGGGAACTCCATACATCTCTGCGAGTGTGGGTCTACGGAGCACACTATACCAAAATGTTTGGCTTTCTGTGAGTGAGCATTGTGTGCCGCTAGTTCCTGGTCTACCATAAATATATGACACGAACTACTCGAAGGCTCGTCACGACTATCACTGTCACTTGAACTGTCGATGTTGTAAATATTCAGCGTCACTATCCCGAAAAATCTACGATCATCAGGACATACACCACAGAACACTAGTCTCTCTATCGTGTAATTTGCAATCTCTTTCCCTCCAATATTGATTAATCTCACTCCAGCATTTGACACAACCATTAACACAAGTGTATGTATTTTTTGCTCTAATCTCAATCGTCTTACAGAGTTTCGTATCGACTGTATCCTAACATGAGGCTGAGAAACATCGCCAGGCATTTCTAACGATCCAATATATCCAACAACAATTCGTATTTCATCGCCATCTTGTTTAAGTGGATCGTCATCACCATCGTCGTCGTCAAATTCGTCCATTATAAAAGCTTCATTAGCTGCGCTGTATGAATGTAATGAATGATTGATTATCTGCTGTAGACTGTTTGGTGAGAATTGATCATAAGTGTGCCCTCTTATATTGCCATACCTTGACCCACTGTTAACACTAGGATTAGACTTGAAGTGTGATTGTGATGTACTTTTAATGAAAGCATGTTTTGGTTCCACTCTATGATGTGTGGGAACACTAGGCACATTTGATGTAGAAACGCTTTTCTGAAACGGTACTTTAAACACATTGCTTGCACCAGCTTCTATATAACTGGTACCCTGAGCTTGAATCTCATGGTTCTCAGCTCCAACTGGAGTGTGTAGCCTTGGTCTTGATGACCTTGACCTTGGCAAATCATTTTTATTTGTCACAAGTGGACGAGCATTTTGATCGTGTGAATGACCATCGGGACAATATCGATCTCGCTGATTAATGTCTGCCAATAGTTTATCCATCTTCTCTCCATATCCCTTGTGATGTCCACGTTTAGGTCGACTCGGATATTTCGACTTGCTTCTCGGAACATAATCTTCGTCTGAAGAGTCACTACTGTTATAATTTTCTGCGACCTGTATCGTGAGAGTGCCTGTTGACATGCCGACCATACGAACCACCTCATCATGACCCTGTTTAGAGACATCAATTCCATTGACGCTTATCAGATAGTCGCCGGGTCTCAGACCAACTTGAGCAGCGGGACTGTTGCTCACTATACAGCTCAATACACAGGGATGCTGACCTGAAAGCATAAATATAGAAGAATTGAATTGAGTTTAACATCACTTTCAACATTTTTTTCAGTTATATTGCGGTGGCTGGAGCACGCATACATATAGAGGATACTTGTTTGTTTCATTGTTAGATCAATTCATATCATTTTTTGAGTGAACAACAAAAGCTATATTTTTACAAGTGGCTTTATATGTTTAATAGATCCAATTTACATAAAATCAAATAGGATAAACTAATGGAAGCAGGTAACAATACAAAGTGTTTGGTAATTTCATTGGTTTGGTATTGAGATTATCAAATGATAATCTTCCGTTATTTCTCAATATTCTACTGGAAAGAATGGACACTTCTTATTAGCAAATAGCAAGAAAAATAGGAACTAAAATAACCCTCTTAAGATTCCTTTTATGATCTTAAATTCTGGCATATATGGCAGCCACTTATTTCTTTTTAAACAATAGTTGAGAAATGATATTTGAGCCTGTGCATGACATTTCCAACAATTTGAAATGTTTGTGAGGCTTAAACAATGAGAGGCGTAGATGGTCACAAACTGTAAATATAAAGTTACCTGATGGTCTACAGATACTTTGAGACCTTATCTATCTACTAAGCACATAGTGAAGACTGGTCAGACTGTGCAGATGCACAGGCTGGTCAGAGTCTTTGCTTTGTGCATATTTGAAATTGTTGGAAATCTCAAGCACAGGCTCATTACCGATTTTAATGAGTTTTCAAACCTAAGTGAATATGAGCATGTCAATGAGTGCTGGAATATCTGATGTCCTCAACTACTTTGCTACAATTGATTGATTGATTGGAGTTTTACAACCCTTTCAACATTTTTTCAGTTATATCGCGGTGGCTGGAGCACCTAACAATGGTTTCCTGGTATTTCTCTCACCAGAACAACCATCACATCCTTTCCTAGCCTCCAGCTGCTATCTCACATTGGTCTACCATTACCAACCCATAAGTGAGAGCTTTGCCTCAAAGCCAACCAACCAAACTAGGCAAAGGTTTAGGTTATCAGACATTGCAGGGCTAGGCGACATTACCAAATTCATGTAGGTTCAAATTCCCAACTGTCATAAATAGTACTTCTCTACTTATTTAAATGGCTACTGTATAACAAGCTAGGTTTCAAACTGACAAATCCATCACAGACAGAGCATTGCATAGCTTGCATGCTAATAAAATGCCAAAATCAGTGTTTATTCTACAATTTCATAACTGTGGGGGATTTCGTCACAAAATTGAAGCAATTGAGAATTATCTGGTACATGTTTTCCATACTCTTGGAATACCCTTTGTTCATAGTAAAAAATCCCCCACAAATCAAGAAAATATCGGGGATCTTTGATAAAAGTGTTGCAATCCCCTAATCACCCTGCCTAGAATAAACACTGCAAAATGAGAAGAAATGTTGTCAGAAAAACTATTTTTCATTTGTTTCCCATGTTTTCTACTGCTAACTTTTGTCTATGGGTAGCTAAATAGTGAGGTCAAAATAAATATTATGTTGTCAGTATTTTAAAACTTTGTGTTTCTTATTGACTTATGAAGGAATAGGTGTAATTTAGCCAAGCTGTTTTTTGTATCTATACAAGTTATTTTATTAGTTAATTGTGTTCCTTCAATGAAAATGACAAATTGGACAAGGTAGCCAATAAATTAATGACACCAATCTATAATTAACAAGACAAATTAACCCCTTTAACACCAACATACAAGTTTGCTCTGTGAAAAAGAGATTCACTTTTATTGAGTTGACCAGAAAATTTGTTTGATTTGGATGGGGATTTACACTACTTTTAATATTCTTTCAGTCATATTGCAGCGGCAGGAGTACCTAACAATGGTTTACTGGTACAGTCAAATATCTTTACATTGAATGATCATAAGACGAAGTAATCTCTACATCAGAGTATTTTTCAAGTCCCGATCTATTTACTCTTTATTTCTATGTATTTCAACCTCCACACGTGGTTATCCATTATTTTCCATATGTCGAACCAATTTTAAGGTCCCATCACTATTGTTTGTGTGCATTTACACCTCTTTACGACGAACCCCAACCTTGATTGATAAAAATTGCAACAAAGGTAATTTTTCAAACATTTGACCTGTCAACCACAGTAATTGACATGCGCGATCTCAGTATTGGTATAGATTGTTTACCTGATTGGGTTTGATTGTTTGTAACAGATAGAGAATGTGAAAGGTTATTATTTGGAAATGAAAAGGGTTGGCAAAATGCATGTGACCTACCACGTTAAATTTGTAATGCTCATTGACAGCGGAAACGCGGGACTTGATTGGTGAAGTACCGGGTAGACACAGGGGGATAGCCATCAACATCGACCAACATGACATACCCAAGGATAGACTGGGTAACAAATCCGACGATTTGTCCAGGAAATTGTGTATGCAGAAGACATAATCAGATATGTTTTTGCTTGAGAAACACGAAATGTAAACTTCTAACACAAAAGTCATTGTCTCAGATCTAATAGTACATGTAAACATGTGTAAATTTGTAAATAAATGGCTTGTTTGAAAATGTTTTTGCCTTGTGATTTTAATGTATGTTTTATATGATGTTTATAAGCAAATAAAAATGTAAATAAAAACAAGAGGGCCATAGTGGCCCTTAATCGCTCACCTGAATTAACAATCTTAAAAAGTTTTTCTAAGATTTGACACAATGACCTAGTTTTGACCTAACTTGACCCAATTTCAAATTCGTCAAAGTTCTCATCAAATTATTCATTCTGTCCATTTTCAGGTTGATTGGGCTAAAAATATGGCCTCTAGAGTGTCCACAAGGATTTTCAAAGATTTGACCCCGTGACCTAGTTTTTGACCCCACTTGACCCAATTTCGAACTCATCTGAGATTATATCAAGATAATCATTCTGACCAATTTTCAGGTTGATTGGGCTTAAAATATGGCCTCTAGAGTGTCCACAAGGTTTTTCTAAGATTTGACCCCATGACCTAGTTTTTGACCCCACTTGACCCAATTTCGAACTGGTCCAGTATTTCATCAAGATATTCATTCTGACCAATTCTGAGGTTGATTGGGCTTAAAAAATGGCCTATAGAGTGTCCACAAGGTTTTTCTTAGATTTGACCCTGTGACCTAGTCTTTGACCCCACTTGACCCAATTTCGAACTTGTCAGAGATTTCATCAAGATATTCATTCTGACCAGTTTTCAGGTTGATTAGGCTAAAAATATGGCCTCTAGAGTGTCCACAAGGTTTTTCTAAGATTTGACCCTGTGACCTAGTTTTAGACCCCAATTGACCAAATTTCGAACTCATCTGAGATTATATCAAGATAATCATTCTGACCAATTTTCAGGTTGATTGGGCTTAAAATATGGCCTCTAGAGTGTCCACAAGGTTTTTCTAAGATTTGACCCCATGACCTAGTTTTTGACCCCAATTGACCAAATTTCGAACTCATCTGAGATTATATCAAGATAATCATTCTGACCAATTTTCAGGTTGATTGGGCTTAAAATATGGCCTCTAGAGTGTCCACAAGGTTTTTCTAAGATTTGACCCCATGACCTAGTTTTTGACCCCCATTGACCCAATTTCGAACTTGTCCGAGATTTAACAAGATAAACATTCTGACCAATTTTGAGGTTGATTGGGCTAGAAATATGGCCTCTAGAGTGCCCACAAGGTTTTTCTAAGAATTGACCCTGTGACCTAGATTTTGAACCCACTTGACCCAATTTCGAACTTGTCAGAGATTTCATCAAGATATTCATTCTGACCAGTTTTCAGGTTGATTGGGCTAAAAATATGGCCTCTAGAGTGTCCACAAGGTTTTTCCAAGAATTGACCCCGTGACCTAGTTTTTGACCCCACTTGACCCAATTTCGAACTTGTCCAAGATTTCATCAAGATATTCATTCTGACCAGTTTTCAGGTTGATTGAGCTAAAAATATGGCCTCTAGAGTGTCCACAAGGTTTTTCTAAGAATTGACCCCGTGACCTAGTTTTTGACCCCACTTGACCCAATTTCGAACTTGTCCGAGATTTCATCAAGATATTCATTCTGACCAATTTTCAGGTTGATTGGGCTAAAAATATGGCCTCTAGAGTGTCCACAAGGTTTTTCTAAGATTTGACCCTGTGACCTAGTTTTTGACCCCACTTGACCCAATTTCGAACTTGTCCGAGATTTTATCAAGATAATCATTCTGACCAATTTTCAGGTTGATTGGGCTAAAAATATGGCCCCTAGAGTGTCCACAAGGTAAATGTTGACGACGCACGACGCACAACGCACAACGCACGACGGACGACGGACGACGGACATCAAGTAACCCCAAAAGCTCACCTTGAGCACTTCGTGCTCAGGTGAGCTAATAAGTATCATCTTTTATATTCAATTAATTCATCACGATAATCAAATACATTCGTTATTTCGCCACCAGTTTCAGTTGTACCTAAGTGTGATGATGGCCACATATGTCTTCGTCCCAAAGATCGCCTTTTATCTCTTTGTCAAACTGTCTATATGTCGAAGTTTTTTGGTAAGTCCCCCGAAGTTCGACATATAGATGTTCCAGTACTTCCATTACATCCTTTTCTAGCCCTAAGCTGCTATCCCACAAGTTGGGAGTCTGATTGACTACAGACTCACAGAGGTTAGTGTTGATTGCTGCCAACTGCCTATCCCTATTCGTATTTCCAGACAGCTAATTCTCAATTGCATCTTCTCAAAAAGAAAATCCCTCAATGGATTATCAAAATCTAGTAAGGACAGGTTTATTCTCGATTCTCTTTTTGCTTCTTAAATTAAAGAGTCCTACCTGATATAGTAAAGCCATATCCAGACTTTCCTCTGGTGACGTCGACAGTTTTCACACCATGTATCGGGCGTTTTTTACGTCTCTTGGGCTGATGATGTTGATTCTGACCAAACATGATCAACTCTGAAAATTAAATATGATGGTAAATTAAAATAAATTATCATGCAACAAAATTCTTAATTATCACTAATTGCAATTTCATGGCCAAAGATAATACAAATTTTCTCAAACTTAACTGAGAATTTGCTCAAAATTAAAAATTTGAATAAAGATTTCATTTTGTTTTTAATTGTACGCTATGACCTTGATAATTGTCCTTCACCTTGAAGACCTTGACATTAACTACCTGGTAATGTGTTTTGTTTCGGGGAAGCTTCATGCCAAGTATAAGCATAGTTACTCAAATACTGTAAAAGTTTGAGAATTTTTTTATAGTTGCAGGTTAAGTTTTCATGCTAAGTTTTTTGCAGGCACACAGACACAGGTTACCCTATCTATTTATGCAATGGCATAAAAAATTCATGCAATGACTAATTTCCTTGAGTTTATCATTATAAACTAAAATGTATTAACCCTTTCCTGTTTTACAAAATTTTGGACCTGTCCAAATTCAAAGGTTTTGCAGACGAAAATTAAAAGTGGATTTAATTTGAAAAATAACCATTCAGTAGGGTAGAAAATAGTGTGGAAAAAGAAGAAATTGCTTGTCAGGAGCAATTTCTTCTTTTTTCACAATGTTTTCTCAATCATTAAATCACAGGCACGTAAAAAGCATGGATTAAACAGCAAAGGGTTAAGAGTGGTTCTTGATATTAAATTTATCAAGGTAATGCAAGTCCTTGTATAATGCTATCCTACCAATATGTACAGTGTTCAACATTAACTGGAGTTTGACTCCTTATTTTCTGGACAGGTTCCTTTATTAGGAAAGTTAGGATATCCAATGATCCACTTGATTATGTGAGAATATTTTGACCAACAAATGATTAGGGTGGTTTCTATTCATATCAGATCTGCTGAACAGTTTAAAATTTGCAGATATTGATAACATTAATTTTGCTTTCATCTTTTGGTCAATTTGCAAGAAAGCAATCTTATAATTGGTAAGGAATTATTGTGGAGAAGATGTAATTGCTTGTAACAAGCAATTTCTTCTTTTCCACAATAGTTCCTCCACAGTACAAAATACAGACTCCCTACTTTGAGCTTGGACTACTAAATTTCATTTATTTAGTTAGTAGAGTAGTATGCTGGACTTCTTACTCATAGAATTGAGTCTCAAACCCTGGTTATTTATAACTTTTTCATGGTTTATTGATATCCCTTAATGTTATGGATCAATTTTCAATTTTACAAACAATCTTTATAGACATAAGCATCATTAACATTTCTTTTATATTTATACAGACACACAAAGGTAAATATGCTTGTTTAAGGTTCATGTAAAGTGTTTGAGACCCAATATTTAGGGCACTTCATTAGCCGAGAAAAAGCAGTATGTCCAGCTATATTATATATCAAAATGAAGCTATTCGTGAGCACAAGCAGTTAGGCAATATAAGACCGCCATAGCTATAGCGGTATAGCCAAAACATTGTAGAAAAGGGTCATTTTGTATAGAACAAGCAACTGCATGACGGTAGCATAAAATTGCCCCATATTTGAACAAAGTACAGTCTAAAGTACCATCCAGGTAGTGCTACAACCCTAGATATAAAACTCAGTCTCAAAAGGCTCTTTTGAAACAATCAATTTCCATTTATTTTGTCAACATACATGCCAAACCGGTTTGGTCTGTTTTCAAAATAGATGTAAGGTATGGTGCAACATCACATCATAATATTGTGAAATATTTTCTGCGATTCATTTCAAATTATAGTTTTTTTTTTTATTCAATGATCTACAATATTACTATATATTTATCATTCTGTGAAATAGAAATTGATATATTGCTAAACAACCTTACAGATATATAAACAATTAATGTCTATTTATGTTGTGATAACACACCATACCCTAAAAAGATCTACACGTTTACAAAATTAGAATGACTTATATGACATATGTGTTTATAAAATAAGTCAAAATAAATTGCTTGCATAACAACGTTTTGGGGCTGAGTTTTATACCAATGGTTGTAGCACTACCTGGATGGTACTTTAGGCTAGACTTTGTTAAAATATGAGCCAATTTTATCCAACAGTCATGCAGTTGCTTGTTCTGTACAAAATGACCCTTTTCCACAATGTTTTGGCTATACCGCTATAGTAATAACAGTCTTATGTTTTTCAACTGCTTGTCCTCATAAATAGCTTCATTTTGATATATAGTATACCTGGACATATTGCTTTTTCTTGGCAAATGAATGCTCTTAAAATTGGGTCTCAAACACTTTACATGAACCTTAAATAAGAAACTTTAAAACAATAGCCATCTGTCCCAACCACAATCTTCTTACTCAAGAAGATCAAATATGTATAGGAGAAGGACCTGTGTGGTTCAATTGTAAGATTTGAAAATTCCAACAGCTAAATTGTAATCAGGCAGTGTTGGCTAAGATTAGGCTTTACACATGTGCAGGCTGATCTTTGTCAATTCTGCCAGCAAAATTATTATATACAACGGGAATAGTTATAATTAGGAAGACACTCAATCTTAACTAGAGCTCTGAGTTTGAATAATTCTTTCATTGAAAATAAATTGATAGTTTTAGTATCACTTCTCTGACAGGATGGTTGTCTGAGGACAAATGGTGTCAAGCCAGCCAAATAACATTTTACCTTGAGCTGTGAACTTGACCTTGGAGTTATCCCAATCAGCGAAAGACATACTTGTCACATATCAATTAAGAAGATATTATGTGACTGGAAGCCAAATTGTCGAAACTACAGTTCAATTACCCTATTTGAGCTGTAGTTGTGATGGTCTTCCTTAGATATAGTAATCAATGACGTCACAAAAATATCAATTACCTCATAATTTGTAAAGACTTATCAATTCATCATTTCTATCCCTTGAACACAATTATTCCTAAAATTTTGGTAATTCTCAAATCTCTATGTGATCTTTTTTGTAAGATTTACCAGAAGTTCTTATTCTATTGTCATATATTTCATTATGTATTTATTGTCCGTATTGTATCATGTTGTACTTGGACGTAATAAAGGATATGTTCTGTTCTGTCACAGTGACAACTATGTCTCCCTTACCCAAAGCAGGCTTGATAAAAATTTAACCTAATTTATTTAAGAAGATCCGTAATATTGACATAGTTACAGATAGAAGGGGTAATTTAGATTTCACTAGCCCTTGCTAAAACCCTGTCATGTTAGCACTCATTTGCATTGTCTCTGCAAAGCAGTTCAAATTAGTATACCACATCATAGCATTCCAATGAGAAATAAAGATTTTAGACTGGAGTTACCTCCTCTTATTTCTACCTCTGACTGCTCTTCTCTTGTCTTTGCTTTCCATAAAAGCAAGCTATGTATAACCCAATAAACGAATCTTGAATCTTTTTAAGTGATTTATTTTAGAAATATGTTAGCTCTTGTCATGCTGAAGCCAGATTATTCCTGCCTTGGCAAGAGCTATAGACAAACGTCACCCTGAACATATGTGCAGTCTGATAATTGTCCATACCACCTGTTATTCCTGTTTCTAAACCAGAAAAGCTAGAAAGTATAATTTCCAAAATGAATACCTAATTACATTTAGTTCATATAGAGCTTTGAGCACTTTGATTTTGTTGAAATTTTGCAAAGATTTTTTATTCAGCATGACAATGGTTAACAATGACATACTTACCACCATAACTTTGATGCATGACTATCTTAATAGGTGTAATCATTATGTAATTTGTATCCTACACACCAACTTATTCAACAAAATTGCACTTTATGATATTACACCACTTTTTCATTGGTGTGATCATATTTTAAATCCAATGTATCCATATAAACTTAAACACCACTATTGTACTTATTGAATCTATTTTAATTTGTGATCATTAGCTCATTACTTTATTTGCATTATTTTTCTTCTATATATATATATATCCTAATTATCACATCACATCTTTAATAGGTATTCCAACTTTTTATATATATTTTATTCATTACAACATAAAACACTATATTATTATATTCAATATATCACATCTTAATTTGGTATTTTCATTCTTCAAATTAATGTACCGTGTTCACATTTTTCTTCATTCTTTAAATGAATCAAATATTCATGCAAAAAGTTATAGTACATATCACATCTTTAATTCTATATTTTCCACTTTCACACACATCTTAAGGTATAATTTCGCAGCAAATTGATGAAATCCAACATTGACTGTTTCTTTCTAAGCGGTATTCCGTTTTTTCTTTCCAATTAAACCTCTTCAAATCAATCCCGACTTTAATCCCTCTTGAGAACAAAATACCTAAAAGAAGTTACAGCATAACGTTTTGATCCCTTAGTCAGTCCTTATATTAATTCATTGGGTCAGCATAAATCTAATGTAAGTGCCTATATATTAATAGGCACTTACAATAGTTTTGAGCTACTCCATTGATTGTTTTCAATAGTATGAAATGTAGATTTAGTGCAAGCTAATTGTAAGTGAATATACATTATATACATACATAAAATACTCTTGAACATAATGAATTTACTTTCTAAGGTACTGAAAAGAAAGGGGAAACCCTAATTTAAAACTTTTATTTATCGACTCATTGAGAAGATTCCAATGCGAACCAACAACATAGGGCATATATTCAAATTATTCAAATCTTAAAGCTGCCCTTTCACAGATCGGGAAAATGTGATTTTTGAAATTTTTTGTAAAAATAATTGGAAGTAACGACCTCAATATCATGAAGCCTTTAATATAATACGATATAATATGATTCAATCTGATTATGCATGAAAAGAAAAACTGATATTCCTGAATTTAGCGAAAATCATTCTGAAAAACAAATTAGCAATTACTAACGCCTTAAAAAATCATTCTTCAATTTCGAGCCACCTTTATTGTGAATTGTGAATTGTGACCCATGTGAATTTCGCATGTTCGTCTTATTCAACGAAAAATAAGGTTAAAAGTACTTGACAGCTCGAAACTTCAAATCATTACATGAAAAAATGAAATATTATTCACGAAAAATAACATTTATTTAAATTTATGGACTCGAAGTAAATAGACTTGATCCCTAACTGATCTTGCTGCTTCGAAAAAAAATAATTTACAAAATTATTGAAATATGTTGTTTTACTAAGTCCATAAATTATTCCATATGTAGTTGGAACATTTCTGTGTGATATTTCTTGAAAAAGGCATTCGCCGAAATATTGAAATAGAGTTTTTAATCAAAATATGTTGTTTTAGTGCAAATGCCCTTCGGCCATTTTTAATCATCTAAAAATACACGCATTTCCAAATCTAATAACAAGTTTTGGTTTTTTTTTCATGAACAAGAGGACCCTGAGGGCCCTAAATCACTCACCTGATATTTCAAGTAAATTATCATTAAGGCCCTTTTTCCAGTGAAATGGCACGTATACTTCCCATTTTCAACAAAGTTCATTCTTGTGACCTAACAAACATTCTGACCAAGTTTCATGAAAATTGGACCATATTTGTGGCTTCTAGAGTCTATACAATAAATTTGTCATTAAGGCCCCTTTTCCCGTGATATGGCACAGATCCTTTCCATTTGAGCAATTTTCATAAGGGACCACCCAAGGAATATTTCTTCCAAGTTTGGTTGATTTTGACCCAAAAGTTTAGGAGGAGATGTCGTTTAAAGATATTGTTGACAAAAATGTCATTAAGGCGCCTTTTTCTGTGAAATGGCACGGATCCTTCTCATTTTCAATAGACTTCATCCTCATGACCTAACAAACATTCTGACCAAGTTTCATGAAGATTGGACACTATTTGTGGCTTCTAGATTGAAAACAAGAAATTTGTCATTAAGGCCCCTTTTCCCGTGATATGGCACGGATCCTTTCCATTCGAGCAATTTTCATAAGGGACCACCCAAGGAATATTTCTGCCAAGTTTGGTTGATTTTAACCGATAAGTTTAGGAGGAGATGTCGTTTAAAAATATTGTTGACAAAATTATCATTAAGGCGCCTTTTTCTGTGAAATGGCACAGATCCTTCCCATTTTCAATAGACTTCATCCTCATGACCTAACAAACATTCTGACCAAGTTTCATGAAGATTGGACACTATTTGTGGCTTCTAGATTGAAAACAAGAAATTTGTCATTAAGGCCCCTTTTCCCGTGATAAGGCACAGATCCTTTCCATTTGAGCAATTTTCATAAGGGACCACCCAAGGAATATTTCTGCCAAGTTTGGTTGATTTTAACCCATAAGTTTAGGAGGAGATGTCGTTTAAAAATATTGTTGACAAAATTGTCATTAAGGCGCCTTTTTCTGTGAAATGGCACAGATCCTTCTCATTTTCAATAGACTTCATCCTCATGACCTAACAAACATTCTGACCAAGTTTCATGAAGATTGGACACTATTTGTGGCTTCTAGAGTCTATACAAGAAATTTGTCATTAAGGCCACTTTTCCCGTGATATGGCACGGATCCTTTCCTTTTGAGCAATTTTCATAAGGGACCACCCAACGAATATTTCTGCCAAGTTTGGTTGATTTTAACCCATAAGTTTAGGAGGAGATGTCGTTTAACAAGAGGACCATGATGGTCCTAGATCGCTCACCTGATTCTTTTTGACCCCTGCGATGTCACAGCAATTAAATAGGCAGTGTAATAAAGAACATAACATGAGAATAATCATTAAGACCCCTTTTCCAGTGATATGGCATGGATCCATCCCATTTTAAATGGGGTTCATCCTTGTGACATGATCAACATTCTGACCAAGTTTCATGAAGATTGGGCCATATTTGTGGCCTCTAGAGCGTAAACAAGAAAATTGTCAATAAGGCCCCTTTTCCCTTGATATGGCATGGATCCCTCCCATTTTCGATAGGATTAATCCTTGTGACCCTGCCAACATCCTGACCAAGTTTCATAAAGATTGGATAATATTTATGGCTTCTAGAGCGTAAACAAAAAAATTGTCAATAAGGCCCCTTTTCCCTTGATTTTGCATGGATCTTCCCCATTCTCAATACACTTCATCCTTGTGACCTGGCCTACATTCTGAAAAAAGTTTCATGAAGATAGGACCATATTTGTGGCCTCTAGAGTGTAAACAAGAAAATTGTCATTAAGGCCCCTTTTCCCATGATATGACATGGATCCTTCCCATTTTCGATAGGGTTCATCCTTGTGACCTGGGGAAGATTCAGACCAAGTTTCATGAAGATAGGGCCATATTTGTGGCCTCTAGAGTGTAAACAAGAATATTGTCAATAAGGCCCCTTTTCCCTTGATATGGCATGGATCCCTCCCATTTTCAATAGGGTTCATCCTTGTGACCTGGCCAACATTCTGCCCAAGTTTCATGAAGATTGGGCCATATTTGTGGTCTCTAGAGTGAAAACAAGAAAATTGTCAATAAGGCTCCTTTTCCCTTGATTTCGCATGGATCCTTCCCATTTTCAATAGGGTTCATCCTTGTGACCTGGGGAACATTCTGACCAAGTTTTATGAAGATTGGATCATATTTGTGGCCTCTAGAGTGTAAACAAGAAAATTGTCAATAAGGCTCCTTTTCCCTTGATTTCGCATGGATCCTTCCCATTTTCAATAGGGTTCATCCTTGTGACCTGGGGAACATTCTGACCAAGTTTCATGAAGATTGGATCATATTTGTGGCCTCTAGAGTGTAAACACTTAAATTGTTGACGCCCGGACGACGGACGACGGACGACGCACGACGCACGACAGACGACGGACATTCAATGATCACAAAAGCTCACCTTGAGCACGATGTGCTCAGGTGAGCTAAAAATATTGTTGACAAAATTATCATTAAGGCGCCTTTTTCTGTGAAATGGCACAGATCCTTCCCATTTTCAATAGACTTCATCCTCATGACCTAACAAACATTCTGACCAAGTTTCATGAAAATTGGACCATATTTGTGGCTTCTAGATTGAAAACAATAAATTTGTCATTAAGGCCCCTTTTCCCGTGATATGGCACGGATCCTTTCCATTTGAGCAATTTTCATAAGGGACCACCCAAGGAATATTTCTGCCAAGTTTGGTTGATTTTAACCCATAAGTTTAGGAGGAGATGTCGTTTAAAAATATTGTTGACAAAATTGTCATTAAGGCGCCTTTTTCTGTGAAATGGCACAGATCCTTCTCATTTTCAATAGACTTCATCCTCATGACCTAACAAACATTCTGACCAAGTTTCATGAAGATTGGACCATATTTGTGGCTTCTAGAGTCTATACAAGAAATTTGTCATTAAGGCCCCTTTTCCCGTGATATGGCACGGATCCTTTCCTTTTGAGCAATTTTCATAAGGGACCACCCAAGGAATATTTCTGCCAAGTTTGGATGATTTTGACCAGTAAGTTTAGGAGGAGATGTTGTTTAAAGAAAAAGTTGACGCCGTGACGGACAGACGGACAGATGGACAGATGGAAAGACGGACGATCGATCACAATAGCTCCCTTGAGCACTTCGTGCTCAGCTGAGCTAAAAACTGTGAAAGAGCAGCTTTAAAACCCAAAAATATCCACTCTAACAGTTGCACTGTACATTCCTGACTTATTAAGTGTGGCTAAAATTCTCAATGAACCAGAACATGCTAATATATTTGTTGCAATAAACTATGAAACTCTATAAATATTTTGTGTGATAAAGCGTGGACAGTCAAATAAACTGAAAATTACAAGTTTATTAAAAACTTTGGTCACTAATTTATACCAAAACTGACACATCAAACAGTCCTAGACTATTCAATTTATGATTTATATTGGCATGTCCACCCTGCCAATATCTCTGTTTTAGTTTATAACACCCTAGTTGCACTTTGGATTTATTTGTTGGTTGTTTTTTTTTTATAGGTTTAATTTGAATAATTTGCGGTTGGAGAACCTAACAATGAATTCCTGAAGGCTGGTATTTAACCCTTAAACAAGGGTTTTGACCCCCGGAAATCCAATTTTGACCCACAAAAATTTTATGCAAGGGGTCATTTTGTCCCATTGAATTTCCGCTAATGAAATCTATGCAATATCAAAGATTATATAAATCAATTGTTTCCTTGATACTATTACAAGAGGACCAAGATGGTCCTAGATCGCTCCCCTGAGTCTCTTTGACCGACATCTCATCAATTAAATAGGCAGATGTCATAAAGGAGATAATTTCTACAGAAAACCAAGTTTCATGAAGTTTAGACCAAATTTGTAGCCTCTAGAGTTACAACAAGAAAATTATCATAAAGACCCCATTTGTGGCCTCTAGCAAGTAAACAATAAAATTGTCATTAAGGCCCCTTTTCCCGTGATATGGCATGGATCCTTCCCATTTTCAAAAGGTTTTATCCTTGTGACCTGGCCAACATTCAAACCAAGTTTCATGAAGATTGGGCCATATTTGTGGTCTCTAGAGTGTTAATAAGAAAATTGGTCATAAGGCTCCTTTTCCTGTGATATGGTAAGGATCCTTCCCATTTTCGATAGGGTTCATCCTTGTGACATGGCCAACATTCTGACCAAGTTTCGTGAAGATTGGGCCATATTTGTGGCCAGTAGTGTGTAAACAAGAAAATTGTCAATAAGGCTCCTTTTCCCGTGATATGGCATGGATCCTTCCCATTTTCGATAGGGTTCATTCTTGTGACCTGGCCAACATTCAGACCAAGTTTCATGAAGATTGGGCCATATTTGTGGTCTCTAGAGTGTAAACAAGAAATTTGGTCATAAGGCTCCTTTTCCTGTAATATGGCATGGATCCTTCCCATTTTCAATAGAGTTCATCCATGTGACCTAGCCAACATTCAGACCAAGTTTCATGAAGATTGGGCCATATTTGTGGTCTCTAGAGTGTAAACAAGAAAATTGTCAAAAAGGCTCCTTTTCCCATGATTTGGCATGGATCCTTCCCATTTTCAATAGGGTTAATCCTTGTGACCTGACCAACATTCTGACCAAGTTTCATGAAGATTGGATGATATTTGTGGTCTCTAGAGTGTAAACAAGATAATTGGTCATAAGGCCCCTTTTCCCGTGATTTGGCATGGATCCTTCCCATTTTCGATAGGGTTCATCCTTGCGACCTGACCAACATTCTGACCAAGTTTCATGAAGAATGGATCATATTTGTGGCCTCTAGAGTGTAAACACTTAAATTGTTGACGCCTGACGACGGACGACGGACACCGCACGACGGACGACGGACATTCAATGATCACAAAAGCTCACCTTGAGCACAATGTGCTCAGGTGAGCTAAAAAAAGATCTATATAAATGAAACAGCATAAACAATAAAGTGGGTTTATACTTTATTGTTTATGTTGTTTCAGTTATATAGATTGCTTTAAAGACTGATAAGTTTTCATGTTTTGCTCCTTTTTGACCCCTTCAAAACCAGTTTTGACCCCAAAAATTGAATGGTCAAGGGGTCAATGACTCCCAAATTCAAAAAGCTAGCACAAACCCTGCATTCCTGGTATTTCTCTCACCAGTACCACCATCACATTGTTTCCAAGCTTCTAGATGCTATCCCACATAGGTCTACAATTATTGACCCATTGGTGAGAGACAAATAGTCGGAAAGGATGAGTGCTGCCTTTAGGGATTGTTTAAACTTCACTTTCAGCATTACTTCAGTTGACCATATTGCAGCAGCTAGGACACCTATTCATGTTTCTTGATCATTCCTCAAACCAGTACAATACAACCATTTGAGCCATCAGCTGCCGCCTTTGGGGATTGTTTAAACTTCACTTTCAACATTACTGCAGTTGACCATATTGCAGCAGCTAGGACACCTATTCATGTTTCTTGATCATTCCTCACACCAGTACAATACAACCATTGAGCCATCAGCTGCTCACCCAACTCAGGCACACTACTAATCATACACCCATTGGTGGGAGCCCATTATGACTAATGTGGAGCGAATGTTCAAACTAATGACCCCGTTATTGGTAGCCCTATTTGTTACAGCTGAGATTGCAGGGCTTGGCATACATTGAATTGATACATATATGTTTCTACCTACAAGTGCCTACACTCGGCTGTGAAGTGCATGATGGTGAAAAAAATCTAAAAATCTAAGTAAAGAAAGGAGAATAATGTGCAACAAATGCTTCTAGAGTTATCCCTCTCGATATTGAAGGTTGAAGGTTGCTATTCTGCTGGTGAACATGTGTGCCAAGTTTCAAGTGAATGCCTTCAGTAGAACCAGAGATTTCACAAAATGTCAACAACGACGACATCAATGATGATGACAACGATGACACCAAGGCTATAGCAACACCTTGGGTTTTCTCCAAAAACAGCCGAGCTAAAGATTTTTGGTTGGATTTTGTCAGAAAGATTCTAGAGTGAGAAATAACAGGAATCCATGTTCAGGTGCTCTAATCGCAGCCATACAGCTGAAATACTAAAAAATGTTGTATTAAATGTCACTAATTCAAACAAAATTATGCAATCCCAAACTATAAAAGTGTGAAATATCATATTTCATTTCAAACAAACACTGATGAAACCATTACAAAACAAAAGCAGCCTCCCAAATACAAAATATTATCAAACCCAAATCTTTAAACCTATTATTTCCTCAAATATTGTATATTGTTTAATCTTTGCATAATTACTTTTGAAACACTGTGACTGCAACACATGTAAGCCATTTTAACTCATAACTTCTGCAAAACTGTGGAAAATGAAGAAATATTGCTTTTATCAAGCAATATCTTCATTTTTCAATTTTGAAGTTTTATCGACTTGCAATGTCATCTGAAATCTCTTCAAATTTGAACCAGCCTGAAATGTTTGTTGTCACAAAAAAATCCACTCTATATAATACCAAGGCTACAAGCAAAACTTATAACTGTAGGAACAGACTATTTTGAAGCACTTTCAATAGTTTTGAAATTATGCACTAACATGTTCTCATCACTAATTTTTATAACAAGTCCACCATCAAGTTTAAGATACATGAAGATTATCATCATTTAAACATGAATCATTTTAACTCTTTGACATACTTTTGATTATCTAATCAGACACAAAATAATCATGATCAGAGGAAAGCATGAATACAATTTTTACAAATTTAGCATGTCCGAATACAAGGCTATCATTTTCCATTCACACATAAATAACTCTGAACATTTTGTTCTAAGAATATAATTTTACTGTTTCACATTATTTATTTACCTCTCAGATAATAAATCAAAATTCACATCGATAGCTCAGCAAGATTCACATCGATAGCTCAGCAAGAAAAAGTTGTAACTGCCTATAAACATATAGGCAGTTACAACTGTTTTGCGCTGAACCATCGATATGAAATTATAGTAAATACAGTGGCCAATTGAGAAATATCTATCTAGAAATCGGATTTCTCTTTTAAACCATTTACATAATCTAATGATATATAGATTATCTTCAATAAAACAACTTGATTTTAATGACAGATTGATTGTGTAACCTTTCTCTGTTTAGTCCTATTACTATTAGACATTTATATTTGTCCCCAATCCTTGCATCTTCTAGCCGCCTGATTGCACAGGTAATTTATTTCTTTTCCAACAATTGATTGATTGATAAATTATTTGGGGTTAATAAAACTTTCAACATAATCACAGTTAATTTGCATACAAATGTGACCAGTACTATAGCTGTGACCCAAATCTGCATTCAACTCCAATTGATGTCTACTGAGCCTGGAAATAATGCACTACGCAGTCCTGGGAGTGTTTATAGCCAGTCAAATTACAAAATAGCAATGTACTTTACAAACATGAAAACATCACTAACACAAAGCAGACTTATACTCTATACAAAGGCTTATCAATAACTCTGTCAAAATTTAATGGATCTTTACCAAAATATCACTTTACACATCTCTGTCTGATACTGATAACATCTGTGAAGTTTGAATGAAATCTGCCCATTAGTTGCTAAGAGATAGAGCAGACAAGAAAATGCTACTCCAGAAGACTGATCGACCAATCCGCAAGCTGACTCCTATAGATGACTTTTTTTTTGGGGGGGGGGGGGGGGGGGGGGGGTTATTGCCACTCTGGATTGAGTTTTCCAACAATGAGTTGAAGAAGTCAGGCAGTGCAGGCTGAGATCAGACTGCACATCTGTGCAGGCTGATCTCAGTCTACAGAGTCTGTCAAAGCTCTGTTTATATCATTACAACAGGAATATTTTGTGACCAGGTTAAGAATAAATATTTATATTTGACTTAATCAAAGGACTTTATAACCTTCCAAAATTGTACATAGTAAGTTATTGATAATCCAGATTATGTGCATATCTTGACCTTGATCCAATCCAATTTTCTAATTTTCTTTAAATAACTCACAAAGGAAACTTTTATTGGGGATTTATGATAATAATAGATGGTAAATGATTAATTGGAAATTGGGGCAATTTTGTTCTATCTTGATAAAGCTAAAGCTTTACCATGTCACTCTTTTCTAAGGAGAATTAAATCTCTGAGGATCTTAATCAATGTTTTTAATAATGCAAAAAAAAAAAAAAATCTGCATTTTTTGCAAGCAAAGCTTTTTCTCAAGTTTCACCTCTCAAACAGGGATTTTGACCATCAACTAGAAACAGTGGCGTAGCCATGTTATTTACATTGGTGCGGCAAAACTGAGCTCCGAAGGAGCGAATGCCAGCGCCCAAGGCGCGAAGCCCTTCTAGGGGGGTCCGGGGGCATGCCCCCCGGAAAATTTTTGAAAAAATGGTGCGATTTGGTGCATTCTAGACTATACTTGATCACAATTTTTGAGTCATTTTAGAGCAATTTCCAGGCACGTAAAAAGCAGGGATTAAACAGGAAAGGGTTAACCCTAGTACGAGGACTAATCGATAATGACATTAACAACTCACCATGTACTCACAGGGAATCGCATGTTTGACATCAACAGAAAACGGAAGTAAACAGAATTACCATTCTACAGACGCTTGGAAGTTTAGATTATTGATAAGTCATCCCAGGATGCTGGCATTTCGTTGTGTATGGTGGATTAAAAGAACTATAAGACATCATGTTTTATAAACGTTTTATTCATCCGTTATATGCTCACATACATTTTCAGTCATTTAGCGGTCAACATAATCCAGTTTTATTGTAGCGGCATGCTGCATCTACGGCAATTATTGGTGCGGCGAATGCCGCACCTGCCGCACCCGTGTCTACGCCCATGAGAAAGCCATGAATGGCTTGTGTCGCTCCACAGGCTTGAATTTCTTGTAATAGCAAATCTAAGTTTTGACTAGATTTTTAGTTATTATGGGTTTTACTGATGTTGAAATGATTTTCAAAGTCTCCAACATTATAAAATATAGAGAAATGACTACCCCCCATAAAAGACATATTTTTCATCCAATGACAATAATTTTTGGCTGCATGATAATGGATCACCCAAGGATCATACTAATGAAGTTTGATTGATATCCATCCGTAACATTCTGAGAAAATGATTTTCAAAGTTTCCATTATATAACATATAGTGGAAATGACCTCCGCCCAAAAAATACAAATTATTCATCCGATCGCAATAATCTTTGGTAGACTGATAAAGAGTCACACAAGGATCATTCATGCAAAATTTGGTTGATATCTATCAGTTAGATTCTGAGAAAATGATTTTCAAAGTTTCCACTATATAACATATAGAGAAATGACATCCGCCCATAAAATACATAATTTTCATCCGATTTCAATAATTTTATGTAGACTGATAGAGGGTCACCCAATGATCATTCATGTAAAATTTGGTTGATATCTATCTATTAGATTCTGAGAAAATGATTTTCAAAGTTTCCAATATATAACATATAGAGAAATGACCTCCGCCCATAAAATACATAATTTTCATCCGATTTCAATAATTTTTTGTAGACTGATAAAGGGTCACCCAAGGATCATTCATGTAAAATTTAATTGGTATCCATAAACTAGAACCTCAGAAAAGTCACTTTTTACCATATTTGGAAATTAGCCACGCCCATTAAATCCATGTTTTCATTGGATCAAAATTTTTTGAACAACTTTGAAAGAGGATCACCCAAGGATCATTCCTGTGAAGTTTGGTTGAAATCTATCCAGTAGTTTCTGAGAAGAAGATTTTTAAAGGAAAAGTTTACGACCGCACGCACGGACGGACGGACGGATGCACGACGGACACAATGCCATAACAATAGCCCCAGTGGCTTTCAGCCAGTGGAGCTAAAAATGATAAAATAACATTCTAAATTACTATGGACACTCTTGCTAAATACTGTCAACCTAGAAAGCTTTGCTGATAGAATGTTCCCAGTTTCGTTTATTAAGCTTTTTGGCGTCCATTTAAATTCACAGAATGTTACTACCTGCGAATTTCGTGAAAGAAAACACGCTAAGGAAAATTTGCATGTTTTAATATGTTTTCATCACAGGTGGACAAAGTTTTGTCACCAAAACAAACCTACTCCAGCTAAGGCAAGCTGTAGTTGCAATCTTATGTTTGCCAACCAACAAGTTTATATAGTCAAACAATTTTAATAAAACTATTGAGTTCACACATTTTACTTAAAATTTTCAACAGTTTGTCACCATTGCCTTGAAAATTTATCACCTTTATGCATATTGTCGCCAAATAACACACGAAATAAAATTGCATCTTATTCATGTAGCTTGAAGGATAATTTTAACATTGACTTAGAATTTTTTGGCCAAAAAATCAAATTCAAAATTGACCCTTACAGCATTTGAAAAGAAAAACTTATTCATGAAAAAAACTTATTTAAATGTGACATGTATCACTTTGGTTGACTAAAATGACATCCTATCATCAATGCTTGTAATATATAACATTGACTGTAGACCTTTGTCAGAGGTTGAACAAACTAATTCTCAATTCATAATTTGTCTACTTGTTAGTTTCTCTGAAGAACACTTGCAAATCGAGGATTTGGTGCAAGACTGTAGTAAGTGTATATACATTGTATATACACTTCCTACAGTCTTGCACCGAACCCACGAAATGCGATTAAAATTGCTTTTTCATGATGAGTGAGCTATTCACTATTTTTTTAGTTCATGTTTTCATTCCTCCCGCTAAACATGCAGACTTACATCATGCGTTATCATTTCTAGGTTTATAGTAATCTATAGAGATCAGTGGTCGACATTAGCTGTTTTTTACTCAGGTTTCACAAGAATTACCCCTTGTTATGACAGAGGGGTCAGGGACACTTTCTACATCTAACAGGGGTTGACATGAACTCCTGAGATTAAGAAGTCAATTGGACTCCTAACACATGAAATTAAGGAGTGTATCGATTTTCTACCGGAAATGCTCTAAAAATAGGTTTCAAAGATTTTCCAAACGCAGGCAAGAGACTAAAAATTGTTCATTTTAATTTCTTAATTACTTTAGTTGCTTTTCAAGGGAAGATGCTCATGCAACTTTTAGTGCGTGAAATCACGTACAGGGTTGTAATTCTGTACGTTATTTTCTTCAAACATACATGTTTCACGCACAATTTTGCGTGAATGGAAACTCTGAAAGTGTCATAAGCAGTAAGTGGATATCTTTGTATGTGTTTCGGATTGAACTCATAAATAATTTTACATGATAGAGACCTAATTAGCCCAGTCAGAGAAATCCTACGTTTGAGCATAGGCACTTGGATTCAGAGGAGTATCTTAGGCTTTCCCGACAGAAACTTCATATTAAAGTGTTTACCGAGTGGTTTGCTGTATAAGCTTCTAGTTCTGGGGCAGGGTGGTACCTGTCCTTCACAAGGTTGTTTGCTATAGTTGTAGTTGGGAGTGACTCCGGTCTTGTATGCACGTCACGCCAGCTGGTCGACCACCTCAAGACTCCCTAGTACCTGGATTACTGGTTACACTCATCACCTTTTGGCACCACACCTAGGGTCATGACCTCTATTTCCGGTGACCTATGACCCTACGGAAATCGTCTGTCACAACACATGTGAGATCCCAGAACCAAAATTACTTGTAAATACATCTGAGAACAATATCGTTTTTTTAAGGGTGGCTGCCCTATTGGGTGTATATCAATTATAGGGAAATTTGTAAGTTGATTTAATATCATGAACCCAAGTGTCTGTGGGCCTAAGCCCTGGCCTGGTTGTGCGCACAGGCACTTGGATTCAGGATTTGTTAACAACCTTATAACACTATAATAAATAATAGACAAGGTAGTGCAGTCGCCATTTTCTAAGGGAACGGATGTTTTTACAAGCATTTTGGTTCTCGATTCTCACGCGTAAACACGTCCTGTGACGGAAGCCAACGATGCTTGTAAAAAACATCCGTTCTCTTAAACATGGCTCTTAAACATGGCGGCTGCACTACCTTGTCTATTATTTATTATAGAGATATGAAAGTAGTGAAATCCTGAATGAAAGTGCCTGTGGTTGTGCGTCTTCCTCCCTTATTAAGAAAACAGTCACACTCTATATCTTAGTCAACCGTTAAAAATTCTGAAAAACAGTCATAACAGGAAAGATACCTTAACATGCACATTTAATGCGAAGTTTTCAGTTACAATTTCAGTTTGTTTCACTTACCCCACCCACCAATTAATCTGTAAAATCACGCACCTGTCCGTTTGTTTACATGACGTTTTTCTGTTTTAATTGAATTCTGTGATCTCTGTCAAGTATGAACCCTAAATCAGCTAATAGTTTAATTGATGTTTATTTATCGCCGCTGTCTGTCATAGCTAAAATGTCTTAAATTGCTTTAAAAACAAGTTAAAATCTGTTTTACTTCAGATTTCGCTGTTTGTTTTCAGCGGTTCAAGATGGACGGCAATACTGTCACGTGACATCTTTTTCTACGTTTTATTGGACAAAATTTTATGAAGCAAATTTAAATGGTCCAGCGCCAGTACCAAGTTCAGGATTAAAAAAGTTTGTGAACGATTAAAAGTTATAGATATTTCAAAAAGTTATTCATGGGGGGGAATGAAAAATGAATGGTCAAGATCAACTGGTTAATAATGACGTCAGCGATTAGGTGTAGGAAATAGAGCTCTATCAGAAAAAAGAACTTTGAGCCTATTGATCTATATAGGCCTATAGATTCCATCAGGGACTTTTAATACAGGCTATATAGGGTCCGTGATTCTATATTTTTTGTCGGTAAAAAATGAAAAGAATGAGACAGAGTTACAATATAGTGTACCATATCGTCGTTTTTCTACCATAACCTCGTAACAACAGCTTGTTTAAAGCCGAACACTGACGATATATTTAGATCTAGTTGTTACGGTACTGAACTTGCGGACCCGTAGATCTAGTGGGGACTGCCCAACGGCAAACTTGTGACCAGTCTCAGCCTGGGTTGGCTTAGCCTAATTAGGGAACCGTAATGGGTTCAAGATTTACCTGGTGGATGCTTACAGTCGTTCCCACGAAGTTTTTAGTGATTTTGGAGCCGGTTATGGAATGGCTTCAGTGAGTTAAGACTCGATGATGAAGAATGGAGCGCTGAGTGAGCGTTTTCCCGAAAGGGTTTTGATCGGAATCATCGGACAGTCAACAGTTGATTTCAAGATGTTTCTAACCCGCCTCAAGTCAGTGCAAGAGGTATCCGGGAATGTTTTCATTTTTTATAGGCCTACCGGCTTTGCTGATATAGTGAATCAGAAAAGAAACATCGCACTAGAACAATTTTATTCATACTGAAACATTTCGTTGAAAAGGCAAGTTGTATTTTTAACTTTCAAGGACCAGTCATTTGCCAAATTGACGTGAAACACGAACGATATCAATATTTGATATAACAGTTATACGTTCGACTAGGTCGAGCTCCACTAGGACACTAAAGGTATGGCCCGCGAAAAAGTCTTACTCAAATCTGAAGTCATTTCACATGTTTCTAAATTGTTTAATTACTCTGTAACATTAAGACCTATACCCCGGTTAGGGGTCCCGGTCATTGAATGAAAACCCGGCTTCAAACCAAGGCTTCTAAAATTTTAAGCAGTAGTTGGCCGGATGTGGTCTATGAAAGGTTGCACGTGCGTAAAGACAGGATTTTGAGAAGTTCATGGTTTGGGCTGTGACGGTCACTAGATTAAAAAAATATTGTCCGGAACCGTGGCAACCAAAAGTCTGTGAAATTAATGTGTTCTGGCATTCCTTAGTTACCGATACGAGCTCGGGTTGTGTCATTTAATGGTTCTGATGCGTAATTGGTGAGTAACTGCTATCCGTCACAAAAAAGGATGGTTGATTCCAGCGCAAGAAATCATTAAATTTCCTTTTTCTCTCATTTGAAAAGGACAAAGGATGTTTTCTTATTGAAATTGACACTAATTATCATGGCAATACTTTTCTGGCTGTTTTACACCTGTACCTACCCAGGAAAATAAGGAACATTTGATTTTTTGCAAAATTCCTTTGACAAATTCTTACCATTTAATGAAGAGAAAGTCAATGCTATGCACAATCCATTTAAACAAACAAGAAATCATTTTCCCAAAAGGCTTTTTTTTAAACCTAGAGGTCAGTTGAATTTAATGTCACCAAAGAACGTCAAGTGTCTCATGATTTTCAATATATTCAACAGGTCTAAATAATGCGACGTTTTTTTTCTTTTGAAGTTCACCGTACTTATTTCTAGTGTACAATTTCACCCGTCACTGGAATAAAGATTTTCTCGTTACTTTGAAATATATACTGAGTTCCATAAGAAAGTGTGCAATTTCACTTTTTGCATTTATATTGGTTTTTACAAAGTTGGGAGGAATAATGGAGTAAATTTAATACCATACTTTAGTCAAGATCTTTTGAAATTAAAAGTCAAATCAGATTTGGATAAAGTATCGCATGCTGCATACACGCAGGCAGAACTTAAATCGTTTAGATTTGTCATCCTTACAACTTTTTCTGTGGTAAGTGCTATGTGTTGATGTTGCCTTAAAGAGTTTTAGAAGCCATTCCAATCCATTTTCAAACAAAAAGTTTTAATATTTATTTAGACGTTACGTGTACGTCAACGTTAGACATTGTTACGTTGTTAGGGCGGTAACTTATCGTTAAATGGTACTATGGCGTTCTATGACATCTCGATTTGTTTATTTAAGACCTTATAAAATGATGACCTCGATTTCTATTGGAACATGAAGGCTCAATCAATTTTAATGATGTTCTAAATCAGACAAGGTTCGATTTTATTCAACGACGTTTATTGGTAGTCAAACTATGCTATAACATCATGCACAATTATATTGAAGATGTGCCGGATTTTATGCTTAGGAAAGCCGCAAAGATTGAAGTGAATGCATTTTCAGACCAACTAATTGTCCTACGCGTGTTGAACATGCAAAACATGCAAAGTCAAATGCTCAAATGAGCAGAAAGTTTTTGACCATCGCGTGATTTTTGTTTTCAAATATCGTTTGCACATACTCTTGGGGATAGTCATACGACATTTCATGACGACAGATTGTGTAATTTTAGAAATTTTCAACATTCAAAAGTGCACACTTTCTTTTGGAACTAAGTATATATTTGAAAAAATAGATAGGCAGAGGTAAGGCTGATCGGCCACAAATTAAAAAGTACTATCGCATAAAACGAACGTTTTCGGGTCGTTATAGGGATACGATAACCGACAAAACCGAACGTTAATGGAAGAAAACGTGGATAAATAAGTAAAGTCACTTGCCGTGAACGCCCGGCTTTCATTTACTTTAATATCTTCGGTCTGTGTACAATATTTGAGCTTCTATGTCTAAGATCAATATAGAGCATGAATAAAGACGTTGATCTTATTCCCGCGTTAAATTTTGTGACGTCATTAATTTACTCGAGCGTTTAATAATTTTTAAGTCTCTGCAAATATCAACGCCCTCAAAAACGTGAATTAATCCTAAATTTTATTGGATCGATGTTACAAGCAAAATATCAAACTTCTTAGCCTTATAGTTTGACAAAACAAAAGTTCCAAAGACTCCTTTATGGATCTAATGGGGTGAAATCAAAATGGAGCACCGAGGGAATTTTTTGCCAAAAAATGCTCAAGACCACCAAGTGATCTCACGTGAAAAAAACTTACAGTTTTTAATGTAAGGAATTCCAAGCCTCTTTTTATGAGTTCCTTTTTTAGTTTCTACATAAAATAGGACAATCTGGAAAGAGCCGATATGGGTGCCTGGTAAATAATTTCAACAACATTTGTAGAAGACATCCGTGCGATATCATAGAAAATGTAAAAAATCTCTAGGCCTGTATGGTTTGGCAATGAGAATGATATAGATTTTTTTTGATAATTAGCCTTTTTGAAACCAGAGTTTTTGTTGAAATTAGATTCTTTTGACGACCTTTGTAGAGCTTCAGCCAAGGAACATCCCTACCCAGCTCAAGGTTGATTCAATTATTCATTTGCGTGTTTTGGAGTTATTTTTTCTTCAAATTTTCAAGTCTTAATTCTCAGTCGTTTTGTTACCACCGAAACAAGAGTTTTGGATGAAACTCAATTTTTTTTAACAACCTTTGTAGAGAAATAACTCTCACCAAGTAACTGTTTGATTGGCCGAGTAGTATAGGATTAAAAGGCTCATATTGAGAGTTTCTGAAGTTTCGGTATTTTTCACGGTTACTATTGCAAGTAGATTTTTTTGTGGAATCGACTTCTTTACAAAGATTTCATAGAGCTTTTAATAGAGAACGACCCTGTCAAGTTTTAGCCTTGATGGTCTTGGAGGAGTTTTTTAAAGAAATTGTTTACGGACAGACAGACGGTCAGGCGAATGACAGACGGTGAGTGACCACTCTAGCTAATCTTAAAAAGAGGTCCATTTGCCTTTGGCCAATCACCTTGAGTTATATTTTTTTCATAATAATAACAACAAGAGGGCCATTGGCCCTAAAGCGCTCACCTGATGCATGGCTAAACAAAAGTCAAAGAGATCAAGACAAGGTTTTTCTAAGATTTGACCCCTTGACCCCATTTTTGACCCCACTTGACCCAATTTCGAACTTGATCAAGATTTGATGGAGACAAACATTCTGACCAAGTTTCAAGACATTTGGGCCACAAATGTGGGCTCTAGAGTGCACACAAGGTTTTTCTAAAATTTGACCCCTTGACCCCATTTTTGACCCCACTTGACCCAATTTCGAACTTGACCGAGATTTGATGGAGACAAACATTCTGACCAAGTTTCAAGACATTTGGGCCACAAATGTGGGCTCTAGAGTGCACACAAGGTTTTTCTAAGATTTGATCCCTTGACCCAATTTTTGACCCCACTTGACCAAATTTCGAACTAGACCAAGATTTGATGGACACAAACATTCTGACCAAGTTTCAAGACATTTGGGCCAAAAATATGGCCTCTCGAGCGCACACAAGGTTTTTCTAAGATTTGACCCCTTGACCCCATTTTTGACCCCACTTGACCCAATTTCGAACTTGATCGAGATTTGATGGAGACAAACATTCTGACCAAGTTTCAAGACATTTGGGCCACAAATGTGGGCTCTAGAGTGCACACAAGGTTTTTCTAAGATTTGACCCCTTGACCCCATTTTTGACCCCACTTGACCCAATTTCGAACTAGACTGAGATTTGATGGAGACAAACATTCTGACCAAGTTTCAAGACATTTGGGCCAAAAATATGGCCTCTAGAGCGCACACAAGGTTTTTCTAAGATTTGACCCCTTGACCCCATTTTTGACCCCACTTGACCCAATTTCGAACTTGATCGAGATTTGATGGAGACAAACATTCTGACCAAGTTTCAAGACATTTGGGCCACAAATGTGGCCTCTAGAGTGCACACAAGGTTTTTCTAAAATTTGACCCCTTGACCCCATTTTTGACCCCACTTGACCCAATTTCGAACTTGACCGAGATTTGATGGAGACAAACATTCTGACCAAGTTTCAAGACATTTGGGCCAAAATTGTGGCCTCTAGAGTGCACACAAGGTAAAGTTTGACGACGGACGACGGACGACGGACGATGGACGACGGACGCCGGACGCCGGACAGCAGCCCATCACAATAGCTCACCTTGAGCACTTTGTGCTCAGGTGAGCTAATAAAAATCTTTATCTAAGAAGCTCATTAAGCTTTCATCATACAAACAATACAATGAAGAACCTATTTACAATGAGGCCTTCTATAACAATATGAGGTATTGATCATTATATATATTCATGCATTTTAAAATTATAGATGTAATAATTCAAAGTTATGCTAGTAAACATGAATATGATGATAATGTGTTATGATTGGAAGTGATGATTATGATGATGATGTCAGTGATGATGATGATGATGATGATGATGATGATGATGATGATAATAACAATCATCAGAAATGATACGGATATCAATTATTTTTAAGACGTACACAGTAAAAAATAAAAAAAGATACTTGAAGAATGATTTATGCTATAAAGTTCATACATCCTGGAATGCATTTGTGACCCATCGCGCGAAACCTGGGAACTCATTTAGATAAATATGAAAAAAAAAGATTGGTTCTAGCATAGGTCAACCAGAGGTCGCATCTCAAAAAATCTTTCCCAGAAATTTAGATTGATCATTCTAGATTCAGAAAATAAGAAAATTGCGAAAATTTTCTACCCTTGTCAGTCTGCGCAATCCGCACAGTCTGACTAGGGTCGACACTTTACGCACTACCTAGATGGTCCCTTTTTGCGTGACGGATCACGTTTTCTAAAGTTTCTGCAGATGCCTTGTAATGTTTTGGACAAGATTAGTCACGTGTAAAGTTGCTAAAATTGATAAATGTTTCAGAAACGGACCCTGCTGTTAGGTTCTTTTGACCTACTTGATAGTTGACAATCTTTGCACACTACACAAAATAAATATGAATATAAGAGACTGTTGTTTGGGACTAGAAAATTGTTAAACTTGCGAAAATCGAGACCAGGAGTAGTCAAGGATGACCCATAGTAAGGCTTTAATAAATAGTTAAATGCAGATCTTAAATATTTGTTGATGAAATGGTAAGCCATTTTCTTAAATCTGCAACAATTCTTATAAAGAACACTTAAAGACCATCATCTTTTACACCTTAAAGAATGTAAGTTTATAAATGTTAAAATTTTTATATCGGTTTCATATGCTAAATCTGTGATAAAAATATGGAGCAGGGGAGACAACAAATGGATTTGTTTGTTAAACTTATGCACGATTTGTCTCCCTTGCGCTGATAAATCCGACTGTCCATACGTCATTAATATGAATCATTACTTCTTGAAGGCCGGTCTCACGGACGAAACATTATACGGCACAACTTGAACTCACATTTCATGTTGATATCACAGGCAATTGTTTCATAGTTCGATTAGCGGTCAGTTGATTATCATTATGAAGATACGGATGCTAGAACCTGAAAAGCGATTGTCACAACTCGATTTTCTTTTACTTTTAGGCTATCATACATAAACGCGAATCGTCGCTTTTATTCTAAAATTACAATAAAGCTGTCTTACTCAAATGTTAGAATCGTCTAGAATAAATAACTTTTGAAAGTTATTGAAGTTTGGTTCAATTGCATTTCTTCTCACCAAGCTAGATTTTTCGGTTGAAATAAAAAAGCGTCTATCGCTTTTTATGGTCAATGTAATTTTTCAAGGTCGATTTAGAAAAAGGTACAAATTAAAAAAAATATATTATACTTTTTAAAGAGAAAATGTAGTGTTTTCATATTTTATATCTGTATTGCTTGGAAAAAGGTCCACTTTAAAACAACTTCAGGTTTGTCAGTTCGCTAAGATCAATGTCAAACTAGGCCTGGCTGTTTTCAGAGAAATTATTGGGCATTGCTAAATCTTTTAAATATCTCGGAATTAACCTTTATAAAAACGAAAAATGGAATCGTTCTAATCCGATATCGCTCAACGCGCATTATTTGCTGTACACAAATTATTTGTTACTTTCAACGAATTAGATTTACCTATTTCAAATAAGCTCAAATTTTTTAGAGTCTTGTTTTGCCTATCCTGAACTACGCCGGGGAGGTCACGGGAAACCATCCAGCACCGGAAGTCGAAACAGTATTTAAAAAAGTTTTGTGGAAAAAATTTAATTGTTAAAAAATCAACAAATCTAGATGCTATCTATGGTGAACTTGGACGCATACCATTAAGAATTCAAAGAAAATTGCTGATCATCAAATATTGGATTAAGCTAATTAAGACAAACAAAAATTCTATTCTATTTAATACGTATAAGATGTTGATCAATGATTTAGAAAATGGGCATGATTATAACAAATTAAATAGGGCTTATCAAGTAAGAAGCATACTGGATGAATCTGGCTTGCATTTCATTTGGCAAAACCAATTTGTTATTGAAGTCAACTATGAATTAATAAAACAGAGATTGTTAGATATATATTACCAAGAATGGTACGCAAATATCAATTATTCAAACCTATTCATTATTCAAACACGATTTTAAGTTTGAGCATTACTTAGATTTTATTAACGATAAAAGATTTAGATGTTCCCTAACAAAATTTAGATTGTCTTCACATAATTTAGATATTGAAGAAGGAAGATACCAGAATATTGCAAGAACTAATCGGATCTGCAGATATTGTAACTCAAACAGCATAGAAAACGAATACCATTTCCTATTGATTTGCCCGAAATATGATGAAATTAGAAAAAATATCTTAAACGGTATTACTACGTTTGGCCAACTTTACAGAAATTTACTAACAAACAAATCAAAAACTGTTATTCTAAACTTATCCAAATACATACGCTTTTCTCCAAAGAAAATGATATCTATTTTGTTCACGTAATTGATATGTTCTTCTGTTAACCATGTCAAAACCTCTATTTGGTTTGATTCATTTTGTTTTGCTGTAAACATTGTAATTTTTAATGCAAAAAACTATTTGTATTGTATTGTGTTGCTAAAACAATGTCATTTTTACCATCATTTGAGAAAACTATGATTAAGTTTGAGCTTTGCGTTCACAACCAAGAATGTCCATAAAGCCGTAATAACTTTATCTAATTTATTTTAATGAATTATGTCAGTTTTTTTATATAGACTTACGGTTTTTTAACCATCTATTACCCGCAACCAAGGGTTGACATCCACATTCACCCACTTTCTGATGGTTGGCCTTTTTGTTTTTCGTTACACGCGTTTTCAAAGTCCACAAATGGCAGTGGAGTCCTGATAACCATCTGTGGACAGTTTTGATGTGGTAGGATAGTGTGTTCATCCTTTACACAACTTAGCTATACGACATATTGTTTTATACTCCCAACGTCGATTCTCATCATTCCCTGCGCCTATTTTTCTGCCCGTCCCTCTCTCTTCTGATTCTATATCTTATACCAGCTTCTTTAGTCTCACAAGTTAGTAGGGTGTAGTTAACCATCTGTGGCCAGTTTTAATGTAGTTACGACACCCCGGTTGCAGTTATTTATATCGTGAAATGGACATTCATCTCGATCAAAACCGTTCCAAATCACTCGCTCAGCGCTACATTCATTCATTCCAACCACCCATTAAAACCACTGAAAAACGCCCCAAACGGTTCACTGTAAAAAGATAAAAGCAACAACTTCGTTCAAAATAAAATCCGGTAAAAAACGCGATTTCATTGACATATTTGAAATTGTAAGTGTCTGATAGGTTCTTGAAGAAAGTCATCGCACTCATTCAATATCATTCCAAAATCATTCACCTTGTCAATTTGTCGATGTGTTTAACCGTATGTTAATCTTGTACAACAGCAATAAAATTGAAATACTCAAAAATATTCGTTTAAGGCGGGTCGATCTCAGGTCGAATGAACTAAACTAAAACCATCTGCGTTCAGTTTAGTTGTGGTTTGTTACGACAGCCGGGTTATGTACATCCTGTACTACGGCAATTAAAGTGAAATACTCACAAATATTCGTTTAATGTTTAATCCTCTGGATACCTTATTAAATAAACATCACAGCTTTCGCCGGCTTCATATCTGATTATCCGAAGAGGAAATAAGGATGCTACAACGTTTGTTTGGCTTATTTCTCTAGTCACGGCGGCATGTTGTTTCATTAAGAAGTCAGATATATTGTTGTATAACTTATAACTCATTGCAACTCTATTCCTCCGAGTTCGAAGCCCATTATAATTTATATTAACGTGTAGTGTATTTAGGGTATTTGTCTTGAATAACTGCTGTTTATTTAGATTTTTTTTGAATTCATAAACAATGTATAACTTTGCTTGCATCTTCATAAAATCCAGCAAAAAGAACTTCATTTTTTCAGATATGCAAGGTCGTACAGAGGCAAACGCGCGTAGACAGGCACGTCGTTCAGATTTCATTGTTGTTGTGTGGTGAACTTGCGATAGTTTGCTTCCTTAAATTGACCAACACCCAAATGTCTCAATACACAGTCGATTTCATGAAAATGCCACGATGCACATTATTTTTGACGAATTTCATTAAATTCTACGCCAATGGACGGATTGAATTAAGCGTTGCGCTTATGCACAGAGGGCTATACAGTTATCAACATTGTGAAATTGACAAGGTGAATGATTTTGGAATGAAATTGAATGAGTGTGTGGAGCGAGTTTTGAGTGAATTCAATGAGGGGGTAATCCTATATCGCAAATTTTGTTCAGGATTAACAAAATAAGCGATTTTAATTACCTCCCTTTAATAAAATATGCATACATGTTCTATAGATAGCTTCCTATTTCTTCAAGAACCTATGAGACGCTAACAATTTGAATTATGTCAGTATAATCGCGATCTTTCTCTATCAAAAATTATTTTGAATGACGTTGTTGATTCTATATTTTTAGATGGGTTTGAGCGTTTCTAAATGGTTTCAGTGAGTGTTTGGAATGAATGACTGGAGCGCCGAGTGAGCGATTTAGAATGGTTTGATTGAGGTAAATGTCAATTTCACGATGTAACTCACCGTATTTCACTAAAAACTTACAGTGGTTATCCCAAATATGTGAAAAAAACTTAAGTTATTGTAAACTAAGTATATAACCAATCCATATTTAAATAATAAAAAAAAACGGAATTGTGTTTTATTGAATATCTCTTGTAAACTTGCAACATTTCGCGAGGAATGGGGAAATGTGACTTTTGAATTTTATGCCGACTCTGGTACACGAAGTTCACGAACACAGCTTATTAATTTTCCAAGTTTTCTTGCGCTTTTTATTATTTAATTGGAGGTAAATGATTTTCGAATATTTGTGCCAAAGTCTTACTTTCACGGTTAAGATTTTATGAAAATATTGATAATGATTTACAGATGTGAGTTTGTGAGTTTGGCTTGATAGTTGACAAAACAACAATACTTTATAATTATTCATTTAAAGAATATTAATTCATTTGAATTTAAAATTACTTTGATTTAGGAAAAGGGCGCTTAATACGTGTATTTATGCTGCATTTTAGTAAACGATATGTTCGTAGATCGCACATTTGAAAAGCCAAAATCAAGAGTTTGAATACCTCCAAGCTACGAAGTAGAGGGAGTATATTGGTCAAGTTCATCATGTTCGTCTGTCTGTCCACGCTTCCGACCATCAATCCGCCCGTAAACGTTCTCGTTTCCGGAGGCTCACCCACGAACCAAATGACCTAGACTTATAAAACTTAAAACAATTGTTGCCTATAATCACAAAAAATGTCATGTTGTTTATGGGACACAAAAATCAAAGATCAAGGTCACAAATAATTTGCGAACAATTTTCTGGAATCTAAATCAAAAACAAGATGACAAAGAATAACGAAACCTTACATAATTGTTGCATATCTACCAAGGAAGTGTCCCCCCCTTTTTTTTTGCTAATGTAGGTCAAAGGTCAAGTCACAACAGAACTTTGTCTGAAAACATATTCCGGACCGCAGCTTCATTTTTGTCGCAAACACATCCAAGTGTACTGATGACCCTTAAAAATTGTGTGTGGGGTGGAGGGGTTGTGTTGTAAGTTCACAAATGCGACAAATCTAGTTTTTGTGTTGCAAACAGTTTCCTGCGGCTAAGCTCTTGAAGGGCATCTTTCAGTAAAGAGTTTTTTTTTCTTCATCTAATAGTTATGACAGAATCATGTGGTTATGTCGTACTACCTTAAGTTATCTCCGTAATTAAATCAAAAGATCTTAACCACAAGAAGCGGGTTTAGTGGCGAGACATTGCTTGACCCCTATCACCGGCACGTTTTATTACTAGTCTTAAGGTCAAGATGGAAACCTTCATAAAACGTTTCGCGTTAAGCGAGACATTTCCCAAATATGCCATTATAGTGCCATGTACCAAATCTCTGAAAGATTTAGCAGAAAATACCAGTAGATGTAAATGAATTGAGAAATTTGGAAGGACTTAAAAGTATTGCCTTTGAAAATTGAGGTTACACGTAGTTTTCGAAGAAAGTGTCAAATGCAAAACCTTAGAATTTCCGACATAAAACACCAAAATATGTTGTGTTTTTTTGTAGACACAGATGGCTGACGGAATTGAGCTCGAAATCAAATATTAAGGTTATAGTTACCAACATAGTGTAATTGACACGATTAATGATTTTGGAATGGTTTTAGAATAAAATGGATTGAGTCGCTCTACAGGCTTGAGATTCTTGTAATAGCAAATAAAGTTTGATTGATATCCATCAGTTACATTCTGGGAAAATGATTTTCAAAGTTCACACTATATAGCATATAGAGAAATGACCTCCACGCACAAAAGACATATTTTTCATCCAATGACAATAATTTTGGCTGCATGATTATGGGTCACCCAAGGATCATACCAATGAAGTTTGATTGATATCCATCATTTACATTCTGAGAGAAGGATTTTCAAAATTATACTATATAACATAGAGAGAAATGAAATACGCTCATGAAATACATATTTTTCATCTATTCACAATAATATTTGGTAGTCTGATAAAAGGTCACTCAAGGATCATTGCAGTGAAATTTGGTTGATAGACATCACTTACATTCTGAGAAAATGTTTCTTTTAAAGATCCAACTATAACACATATAGAGAAACGACCCCCGCCCATAAAATACATATTTTTAGCCGATCACAATAATGTTTGGTAGACTGATAAAGGGTCACATAAGTATCATTGCAGTGAAATGTGGTTGATACCCATCAATTAGAATCTGGGAAAACTCACTTTTTACCATATTTGGAAATTAGCCACGCCCATTAAATCCACGTTTTTCATTGGATACAAATTTCTTGAACAACTTTGAAAGAGGGTCACCCATTGATCATTCCTCTGAAGTTTTGTTGAAATTCATCTAGTTGTTTTTAAGGAGAAGAGTTTTAAAGAAAAAGTTTACAACCGGACGCACGTACAGACGAACGCACGGCGGACACAACGCCATGGCAATAGCCCCAGTGGCCTTCGGCCAGTGGAGCTAAAAACAAACCGAAAGCGAAGTTGAATCTCCTTTCTAAACATAAAAGTATTATCTTTTATACCCGTTGCCTTATAAATTTGGGTCTACGGTAAAGATTCATTTTATGAGTTAAGGTAGTGGAACCGTTATAGTTCCGCAACTTTTTGGAACTCATGAACTTTCACAATGTTGACAGAGGTTTCCTAATGAAAATCATTAGGAAACCTCGGTTAACATTGTTCAAGATCATTACTCCCGAAAACGTTGCAGAACTATTACGGGTCCGCTACCTTAAAAGCTCACTTACCGGCACCGTGATACAAATTCTAATGAAGTGAGCATACTTCCTCCGGGTTTCGAATCATGGACCACCTGATGCCAAAGCGGGAGCCTTTACTACTCGGTCTTTCATACGTTCCTTGCAATCTTTGTGACAGACATGTCATAAATAGAATACATAGCACATTGTACGCTTAATACGTCATGAGTCTGCGTGCAACTGGCTTCCTTTTCATTGATGGCTCTGGTCAGGTTCTTAGTCGTGAGGATTTTTCTTTCTTTCTACAATAATTGAAAAAAAAAACAATAGAAAAAGAGACACAAGGTAGTTACCAAAGAATGTTCGTTTAGACTATCTAATAATTTCGTGATCAATTTCGTGAGGTATTTCGAAGTTGAATTGAGAGCCGCCTGTTTTAAAGCTTTGGTAATTGCAGAAACACTTAAACTATCAATGCTCTTCAAAACGAGTAAAACAAATTAGACAAAATAATCTCCCAACCCTTATCATTTGAATTCTAGTATCATCAGATAAAATTGATGGCAATATTGTTTGATGAGCAAAAAAATTCGATTTATTTTAATTAACATTTGGAAAAAAACAAAGATGGAAAGCTTTATTATTCAGTCTCGTTCTGACGACTCTTTCTCAGTCTTTCCCTTAAAAAGAAAATGTTTTAAAGCTTAAACTATATATTCACTTCCTGCGGATGTAACGAAAGTCTACATACTTTGACTTAAAATTAATATGGCGTCGACTATCCAATTGAAATCTCGTTATTTCTCGTCCAGATTAATCCAGACGCGAGATTGCGATGTAACAGTAAATAAATGGTCCAATTTAAGACGTGAAAGTGTGATAAACACGCTATACGGAGGCCGACTTGAGACAAATGTTTGTTTAGAAATGGAAACACCTTGTACTCAGATAAGATAGGGACCATACGAAAGGATGACATTGTCCGTCCCTAGTGACGTTGTCAGGATGAAGTTTCTCGAGACGGTAACCAGCTTCGTGTTATTTTTGAGTCTGCTTTCAGCTTCCCTGGTACCCTGTTTATGACCGAGAAACTTTGCTTCCATAGGAATTGAGTTTATTTAATGTTTTTCAGTAGTTTATCGAGAAATAACGGTAGATTATCACTTTAAAATCTCACCGCAAAAGCAGTGAAATTATCAAAAACTTTTATTCTGCTTTTGTGCATTTCATCCTATCTGACGTCATCTATGCGGGGCGAAATAAGTGGCGTCTCAATGAACGTTGCATAGCAATCACGCGCTTAATGACGCGCTGCAATAAAGAAATAGAATAATCCTTGGTTTTTCGAATAAGATCGATTAATATTTCATTTCGTGAACAACAACAGTTATATTTTCACTCATTGCTCTGCCACTCGTGAAAATATAGCCATTGATGTTCACTTAATGAATATAATTCGATCTTACACTGAAACAAACGATTATCCTCTATATAAAACTACTTTCGGTGGGCTTTTGTTATTCCATTTACAAGTTAGATTAACGAATGTTTTTTTGATTTTTCTTTTTATAATTCTACCCTTTCAAAAATTAAGATCTCCTTTCAACTGTAGAGTTTGTTATGAAACATTATTAAATTGGTCTCGTTGCTGTTGTTTATATTCCTACGATATCTGTATTTTAAATAAAGACCTTATTGAAAGATTGAAATCGAGTACACTTACTCGATACTTTTTGATGAATTAAACTAAACGATATCATGTGCCATATTTGCCATCTAAACCTATTTTAAATCGATGAAGACTGATGCTGTTTTTCCAGTAGCAGTAGCCTCTCCAAAGAGGAAGACAAAATAGCCGGGCGTTATATGCTAAAGCCATAGATAGCACTGGGTTATGTTGTCACTTTTTACCCAACTCAGTTAAATTATCCCTCCAAACCTAATTATATTTTCTCCCCGAAATCCTTTAAAATTATCCCCTGAAGCGAAAAGGGCGAAAGTAGATACAGAGACGGATAAAAAGAGGCACCAGTCTAGGAAGATCTCGACGAGGTAACAAGATACAGTGGGTGACCTCGTGAAATTGACTGATAATCCGACCAAAGCCGTTCTCATTCATTCATTCATTCATTCGTTCATTCATTCATTCCAAACACTGACTCAAATCACTCAAAACGCCCAAAATTACTTTAAAAGATACAATAAACAGCTACATTCAAAATGAAGATAAACAGAAAATCAGACGTAATCTAAATTGTAAGCATCTGTTTGGTTCTTAAGGAAAGAGGAAGCTTTTTTTAGATCTTGTATGTGTATTTTTAATAAAAGATGGTAAAAATATCTTCTTTTGTTCTTTATGAACAAAATTAGCGATATTGGATTATCTCCTTTTAATTTTTACTACAAAAATCACTGATCACACTCATTCAACTTCATTCCAAAGTCATTCACCTTACAAACTTCACGATAGTTTTAACTGTATGACGAGACCACATTGATATTCTGGTTTTGGAATAATCAACATGAGCACCGCCTACGGGTGCAACACTCGGCTTCAGGGGCCCGTTTTACTTAACCTCTTACGAAATAAATAATCGTAAATCGCAAATCGTACCTGGTGTTTTCATTTATTGTTTGGTTCTGCCTCGCAATTTCTCATTGGAATCGTCTTTCAAGACGATTCTAATGAGATGATGCATGGCATAATTCCATAGTTAGCTACTATTGTAGAAGCAACTTTAATTTTTGACTTACGCAAAAAAGGATCGTAAGATGTTTAGTAAAACAGGCCCCAGGTGCTGGATAATGCAAAAATTCTAAGGGGCATAACTCAAACAAAATTGCTTATGTTATCCCTATAGTCTGTGTATCTTTTGTGATAGTGAACACACGTGCCAAGTTTAATGAAGATATCTTTAAAAACCACAGAGATATGACTAATGTTAAAAGTTTGTCACTCCGAAGCCAACACCAACGCCAACACCAATGCGAACGACGCCAAGGTGATCATGATACCTCTGGTTTTCTCCGAAAACAGCCGAGCTAAAAAGAGCACTGTGTGCGAGTGATTTGGCTCGTCTTTTAATAGCTGGATAGTGGAAACTAATCTCAGTCGGAAAAAGGACTAAATTCACACACAAACGAGTTATCAGGCTTGATTGATTGATTGATTGATTGAATGGAGTTTTATGCCGCTTTCAACATTATTTCAGTTATATCGCGGCGGCTGGAGTATTTAACAATAGTTTCCTGGTATTTCTCTCACCAGTACAACATCCTTTCCTAGCCTCCAGCTGCTATCTCACATAGGTCTACAATTATCAACCCATTGATGAAAGACAAATATTCGGAAAGAATGAGTGCCGCAGTCGGGGATCGAACCCGGGACCATCAGGCTTGGTAATTCATGTACATGTATATGTTAGTCTTATAATGATGCAAATATTTCAGGTTTTTCATGAATAATGCAGCAAATTTATACATATAACAAATGTCAAAGTTCTTGCACGACAACGCCGCAAAAACTTCGCCGCCCGTCACGACATCAAGGCAACAAACAATGATATCTCGGGTTTTCTTCGGGAAAAAAAAAACTAGCTAAAACGAAATGAAAAACATCTTTTATACTATACAATTGAAATAAGCAAACTACATGTACAACGATTTTCTTGGTATTTATTGAAATTGAAATCGGTCGCGGCGTATATGAAGAATGTTCAATAAAGCTCTTTATAACCTACACCAAACTGTTGGGCAAATAATCCATATTCGGTACAAACACTGGTTAATTCAAATCTGCCAGAAGCACAAATATTCTATAACGGACTTAGGACAGTATTGACAACCGTCATCGACATAAAAAGTCTAAACAGGCCAATTCAGACGTTAAAAACAGGAACATAACACGCTAAACGCGATGGACTCTAGTGTCAACAACTTCGTAAACCGTCCATAATGACTTGAAAATATGTTTTTCTCAAACCAGCCAAACATCCCCTCAAAATGCGCCCTTCTCCTGACACGCAAATGGAAATGTGTGCTATAAAGAATAAACATACTCAGAGATAGCGAATTATACGGTTTACAATTGCCTATCTTTCTTTAAAAAATGCGACTGAATTACAAAACGATTTAAGTTTTTGTATTGCAACGATTAGCGGCGATGTCAAAACAATTTTATGTAGTTATTACCTTCAAATGAATTAGCGAGACACATCTACATTTACGATTCTTTTTTTTTCAATTATTGTCATCAAAACTTTACGTGATTTTTTTGATTGCTCATACTGCAAGCACCTCAAAAAAAGTTGCGCACATCGAATCAGGCGTACAAGAGCCTAAATAAGACCCCAATGACATGAAATGAGAACCTTGGTGAAAGTCCATTAGACGATGCTACATATGAAATATGAAAGCTGACTATAGTCAGTGTCAGAGAAAATTGGGCTCCAATATTCTCTTCGTTATTTCTATTTTAATTGGATGGACCCGTATGGAGCGCTTTGTTGACTAGAGGGACAAAATATAGAGAAACTTGGTAGAGCTATAATGCTTTCCAAATTTACGTTGTCATGCGATGGGCGACGTTCGTTGGATGTCGTTTACATAGAAGATATTGAATGAGTGGTCATGTAATACCGAATTTATTAAACGAGTCATCTAGAAACAGATAAAAACGAGGCTGTGCCGAGTTTTTATCCGTTTATAGATGACGAGTTTAATAAATTCGGTATTTGATGAGCACAAATTTTATATTCTATTTATAATATGGCCCGAATTTTGGTAATAAAACGAGAAAATTATGATATTTATCTATTTATTTTATTCCGCGAAACATATAACGCCGTTTGCAAAATGACGTCAGCAGATCCATTATGACGTCATTTTCCTAACAAAAATATAATGTTGTTCTTCGTTTTTAGCTCATTTGCATAGTTATTCCACTAGTGTAATAACGCCCGTGTAATATCAAAAATATTCAACGGGGATATTTCTCTCCGGCGACGTAGGTCATATTATAAAATATTGTTTTCGCATCTCGGTATCCCAAATAATAGATAGACATGAAGGCTAATTTTGACGAAAGAACGACAGTTGAACTGTGACGTTTTAACTTTTTTATATTTTTTAACAGATGTTTAAGTTATGCGTCTAGTACCGTTTTGAAGGTTTATTTACAGAATTGAAAAACAACGTAATCGAGGATTTCTTTTTTATTCTTATACAGATATTTGATTTGAATTGGGTTTTACGTCGCTTTCAACAATCTCTCACTTATATCGCGACGACTGGAGCACCTGACGAACGATTCCTGGTATTTCTCAAACCAGTACTACCACCACATCCCTTTCCTAGCCTCCAGTTGCTATTCCACATAGGTTTACGATTATCTATCCATTGGTGGAAGACAAATGTCGGAAAGGATAAGTGCCGCGGCCGGGGATCGAACCCGTGCGAATATAGACCTCTGGATAAGAAGTCCGGCGCGCTACCAACTGCGCTATTGCCGCGGCTTCTTATACATATACTCTGTTCATTTGTTTGAATGGTGTATAACGCCACCTGAAACATATATTAAGATGTATCGCGGCGGCTGGATCACCTAACAATGGATTCCTGTCATTTCTCGCTCCAGTACTACCATTACATCCTTTTCTATCCTCCAACTGCAACTCCCACTTAGGTTTACGATTATCCACCCATTGGTTGAAGACAAATGAAGGAAAGGATATTTGGTGTCGCCGGGGACCGAGCCCCTGACAATCCATGATAACATTGAGAGTCCATTCGGAACACCACTCGGCCAATCTCACGATCAACCTCGGATGTACATAGACGGACTATTTTTTAGAAATTACGGGAAACCCGTGGAAAAAGTCGATGGCGTCAGTTACAATAGCGTTAGCCCTCGAAACAATAAGTGAAATTATTCGACGTCGCCAACGCTACTCGTTTAAGCCACTGACGTGAAACCATCGTAACCTTATATAAATATCTTTAGATTCTTAAATAACGACTGAAAATATCTTAATTTTTGAGAATGATTCGCCATTCTCAAAAATTAAGATTTTTCAGTCGTTGTTTAGCGTAAAAGATATTAATCAAAAGTGCTAGTTTTTCTTGCACTGTTCACGGCTAATAAAATGCACAATTTTGTTACATACCCATCCGCCTTACATACATCCGAGGTCTGTTGCAGTTTACGGAAATGGCCGAGGGATGTTTCGAATGATTGGGAGTCCTTAATTTTTGGTTAAACGTTGAAACCTTTCCTGTGATCAGACTTACAAAACGGTGCAGACTGTTCGCGTATTATACACCGCATAACAAAGCGGGGTATAACTCGCGAACGATTTACACTGTTTTGTCATCCTGAACGCTGGGCCGAAGATAAGCATGTCAATGTCTAAGTTCAAAGTACTGCGAGTACTGACTGTAAAACGGTTTAATATGGTTGATTGCATGGAGAGTACGCAACAAAGGTCACGTGGAGACGGAGCCTCGGTTTGAAAGTCTCACCGAAAACGACAAGCGGGGGGGGGGGGGGTCGAACAAGAGACACACTTGCGTTACCACTATCTTAAACCCGCTTCGATATTATAGAAACAAAATTAAACTGAACAAAATTCGTTTTTATTTTTAAGAAGGTGTGACCCGACGGAGTTGAAAGGGCGGGGCAAGCTATTCGATGATTTTTGAATAACAAATTTACATAAGTGGCCCTGCCAACTGATCAAAGAATTGAAATTTAAGTTTTATCGGCAAAAATACTGCAGAAATTCTGTTCTGTAAAGAGTGTACGAATTCAAATAAATGAGATAATAGTTTGACAGTTCATTAGGATGTTTATTCGGGCCCAGCATGCCAGCTTTAACATTCAAAAGACGTGATAAAATACCCCGCCCACCAGGCTAACACTGTTTATACATATTGGTGCATAAAAAAAGAACGTTTACCGAGTGCATATATTTATATTAGTTTTAAGATTATACAACATCGTGAAATCGACAAGGTGAATGAATTTTGAATGTTTTAGGAATGAAATTGAATGAGAGTGTGGAGCGAATTTGGAGTGAAATTCAAAGGAAGTTTTAATACGTTATCAAATTGGACGAAATTAGCGATCATTTATTACCTCCCTTTATAAAAAGTCTCTGTTCTTTCCAATTTTGTTTCCTCACGTCCCAATCAGACGTTCTAAAACCTACACTAGCCATTTAAGTCGTCGAATAATTTGACCGATTTTTTAATGTAATATTGAATGTTTTGAACGATTTCAAAGCGATTTGAACAAACTCGGAGAGTTTTTTTTTGGGGGGGGGGGGAATTGGAGTTTTGGAATGAATGATTGGAGCGCTGATCGAGTGATTTTGAATACTTTTGATTGAGATAAATGTCTATTTCACGATGTTATAAAACGTAATATTATGCGAAATCTCTCTTGATTACCATAAAAATCATTAGTCCAGACTAAAAGCTGACGTTTCTTACATGTTAAATTTTTGCGCAGATCGGTCAATCAGAGTTTTCTATAATGATATTTAGTATTCTTTTTTAGACGAGGCTGTGCGTGACATCTCCAACAAATTCAAATTTGTGCCAAGTAAAGACTCTGACCAGCCGACCAAAAATCATTAGGAAACCTCAATTAACACTGTTAAAGTTCATTTCTTCCAAAAAGTTGCTGAACTAATACAGGTCCACTACCTTAAGCTCCTTTTTACCCGACACTTTTTGTCTATATTTGTAGGTGAAATACCTTATTTACTTCAAAACGTAGTTATGTTCATTGTTTTATCCACTCTGTATTTATTGACATAGAGTCGTTCTGAAATTATTCATGTCACTTTCTAAATTCAAGCACGGCACGAAAGAAACAGCGGACTATATAATAATGTCCTGCGTTCAGGGTCTTACAACGTTTGCGGGCGTTTTAGAAAGGTTCCATTACTTTTACATTTTACTTTAATTATTTAAAGAAAAGGCCAAGCATGTTTACCTTCTCTATATCAAGCTATTATTATTATTATTATTATTATTATTATTATTATTAAAATCGCGAAAGAAACCAGACAACGGAGAATGTAATCCTGCCCTGCCTTTAGGATCTAACAACGTTTGCAATCCTTTTAACCCTTTCCTGTTTTACAAAATTTTGGGCCTGTCCAAATTCAAAGGTTTTGCAGACGAAAATTAAAAGTGAATTTAATTTGAAAAATAACCATGCAGTAGGGTAGAAAATAGTGTGGAAAAAGTAGAAATTGCTTGTGAGAAGCAATTTCTTCTTTTTACACAATGTTTTCTCAATCATTAAATCACAGGCATGTAAAAAGCAGGGATTAAACAGCAAATGGTTAAAAAATGTTCCATTACTTGAAAAGTTTTCGATTATTTTACTTGAAGGCAAGGTTAGTTTTCCCAACGACGAAGACAACATAACAATGCAGGGCCCCGCCCTTCACATTCGATCAGACAAACAGTCTTTGATATCAATTCTGTACAATGCTGGTGGTACTAAATAACTTTAGGAACATTAACGAAACAATCTATTTTTTTTGATGATTCTTGAAATGATTTTGTCATGAAAACTCAAAATAAACGGTGTTTAGGTTTCTGGTGAACTAGACTCAAGAAGGGACTGATGATTAAATACTAGTAATTAGGAAATCTTCGACAGTATTTTTGGCGAATCTCATAAAGAATGCGATGGTACGACAAATCATTGTCACAATTATTTATATACACTTCAATGTCCAGAGTCGCATTCCGTGCTCTCTATATATGTCACTCAATTCAACAATTCAAAGGATTGCTGAGTATATAAGAATTTCAAACACGCTTTTACGGTAATAAATGTAATTCTTTAGCAATCATCACATAGGAAAAATAACATAAACAAACATCTCAAGTTTTTTTTTACTTTGCTAACTGAAATCGAAAAAAAACATCTTTTTTAAGGAGGATTAAACAAATAAGACACCTTTTCTGTATAGCGATTTCCTCAATTCTCTCTTTTTGTTTTTATTTAAAAAGTCGTAAAATACAAAACATCGTACTGGGTGTTCCAAAACCTATTAGTTCAAATATCATAGTCATGACCGTATCAAAAGTTTGTAAAGACATGTTTCGAAAGGATTGATGTTAGCAAACCAACCGTATGCATTTGCGAAAATAAGAGATACTACTTTCAACTGTGCGAACTTAATGGTTACAAAATTTTCGTTTTATGAACATGACGCGAGTACGATAAAACGTTTATTTCATCCAAGAGACCTCTAACGGGACCACAAAAAGGCAGTAGTTCAAGAGAAAAGTCGCTTAGAACACGTTTGGTTACAAATTAAAAATATAATTTTGATATGTGTATATAATTGAGCATTTCCCATTTATCCTATGTTGAAACTCAACAGAGCGTTTCATTTAGACGATTCTGATAATTTTAATAACATGGGATTCATTTTCAATAATCTGAAGGCCAACGAAATCTACTTTAAAAAAATGAGGCTTTGAAAACGGTCATTTAGTAAAAAGTGGTCGTTAATGGACGTGGTCGCTCAAGAAAAGTTAACATTCTAAATTCGGAATTTCGTCTAGGCCTCCGCAGTCTCTTACCGTGATTGAGGATTGTTTATGTTGAACATCAATTGATTGTATATGGTTGGTCGTCTTATATCTATGCTCATATGTATCAGAAAGGAGTACATGTTTTAGCCATGTGCGTCTTTTTTTTTTTTTTTTTTTTTTTTTTTTTGAAACAAAAAAAAAAAATAACCAAACAAAAAACAACAACTGCAATTGCTTTATCAAATGACAACTTCAATTCATAGAACGTTATTAAATCGGACTGCGAAGCAGTTGATTTATATATACCGTTTTCCAGAAATCCCGTCTGTTTGACCCACTACATTTTTACCATTATCTTCTGAGCAATGTGTTCAAACCAAATTATGTGTTTTCAAACACCGAAGAAACGGCCTTTTCAGTCACAATCTACAAACTTTGTTTTTATCTTATTTACTTTTCGACAAATAGAGAAGATGCTAATACAAAATTTGATGTAATTTTCGCTTTTAGTCATTACCAGTTAGTATTTTCAGTGTTTATAACAAGATTTTCGGTTGAGTAAAGGAGTTGAAACGTACAATAGGTTAACTGTATAATAAATTTGTAGCACTTACAATATTACTGCTCTGATGTTTTTCTCGAACGGTCATTTACCAGTTGTAGGGCTGACAACCAAACAAAGTCTGTTATAATTATCACTCGGTCAAAACCCACGCGTAAATTCAGACCACGTGGTAGATGCAAATGGACATCGTCTGCTCGAAATGTGTCAATTAAGTTGTTTGTCATTGGTCAATAGTTGTCTGCACTCAAACAGGGAGTGTGGGAAGTTTACTTTTTGTTCGCATGGTGGAATGAGTACTGTTGACTATGTGTTAACAAATAGAAATAATTTTGTAATTTTGAAATATTTGATTTCAATGAGCACCCTGATCACGTTCCAATCCTATTTTCAATAAATTCAAATTTGAGTATAAAGAAAAATTATTCAACAACAAATAAACCGACAAAAACATACGATAAACTGATATAGGATAGCAGTAAGAGCGATCTATTTTTAGAACAACTCATGAATAATCATAGAGTGCTGCTAGATTAAACCGATTGGTCAGAAACCAAAGATATAAATAGCATAGTTAGCGATTTCACGTGTTTCTTGAGGGAAAATGCATTTATATTATTTGGGAAAACCCAATGCTTGAAATACAAACATGTTGGTAATCAAAATTGTAAATAGTTTAATGAAAAATGTTTGTTGCTTAACAGGCTTTTAAACTCTATAGAGAGAGGAATAAAAATAACAGACAAGCTTTTAGCTTGGCGCGTGCTCATTATAACAACGTAAAAAATCTGCTAAGAAATAATTTAGACTAGCAGAGAACTATTGAATCAGCAAACTTTCAAAATCGGACCTACGAGGTTGGATGAGCTGGCGATGTCCTCGAAAAGATGGAGTATTAAGACAAAAAACTCACAAATTGGGCAAAGATTTTACCAACTTTTATTGTCCAAATTTGAGCCCTTTTGATTGGCGAACTATTGCACTATCCCAGCCTCTCAATGATGTCCGATTTACAGTGCTGACAGCACTTTGATTTTTTTAAGTAATGTCCTATGTAACAATCTTTGACTACAGTTTTTGAACTCGTGGAGGTAAATAAGATTTAATTCTAGATTTGTTAAAATGTTAGTGACATTAGTTTTTATGAGGGGGAACGAGAGAAATCTTTACATTTATTCAGAGAAGGGTAAGCATGTCTAACCACAGTTTATTATGCAATAAGAAATCCATAAAGCGTCATGTGTCTCAATCACTTATCAATTACCGATCCATTCTCAGACATTTTTTCTCACCCGTGTTATTTAAAGGATAACGCCATAATAGAGTGGATTTGTGGAGTATCCAAGATTAGGCGGGGTGAAGTGGCGTACACAATATATTTTGGTGGAATCATTGACGAAGATAAAATCCAAGTAATCCGAACAAACATAGACTGGCTACCGTCTAAGACCGCGGCTCAACGATAAACTTTAAATTTTTGAATGAGTCACAGATACCCTCAAAGATATGTTTTGTATTATAAAACATTTAATACAAAAAAATGCGCTTTAAATAAAAAAAAAGAGTGGGTGTAGGTACAAATTAGCAAATTTGTATGCTTAATAGTGCATACCCAATGAATAATTTTACACCCCCGAATACCTTGTTAGACTTTTGAATTTGGAACTTGAGCCTGTGCGTGACATTTCCAACAATTTTGAACATACGCAATGCAAAGAATCTGGTCAGCCTGCGCAAATCGTTGATTTAATGAAAAGGAGGTAAAGAGTTATCCCTAATTTCGTCTAATTGTGTTTTACCTCCTTTGAAAATCATTCAAAACTCGCTCACCACACGCATTCAATTTTCATCAACAATTCCAAAAGCATTCAACTTGTCAATTTCACGACCTTATTACCGAAAAATTGGACGTGTAAAAAACTTTGATCCCATAGGTTCAGTAAGTTATATCGGGAAATTGACACTAATCTCAATCAAAACAATTCTGAATCGCTCATTCGGCGCTCCATTCATTTATTCCAAACACTAACTCAAATCGATCAAAAACGCTCCGTTATCATTAGAAAACATTAGGAAGTCGTTCAATAGAATTAATATCTAATTCATATTGATAAAATTATGCTCTGCTTTTATTGGCTTGTGAGGATTTTAGTGTCTGGATGGTCCACGAAAATACGAAAATACACAAACAGAAAAGTACGTATATTTTATTAAAGGCAGGTAAGTAATATCGCTTATTTTGTTCACCTTGGACAAATTAGCAATATTGGATTATCTCCCTTTAATTTCGCTCAAAATTCGCTCCACAAACTCATTCAATTTCCTTCCAGAATCATTCCAAAATCATTCATCTTGTCAACGTCACGATGCTGGTAACTGAGAATAGAGACTTCGAAGTAATTTTGCTAAATTATTCCGTTTAATTATGAGTTTATATTATCTCTCTTTTATTGATAAATCAATGACTTAAGTGCACAGAACGGACCGAGTTCTATAGATCTGAACATTTATTATTCATACTTTAAATTGAAAATAAAAGTGACACATTAATAAATTGTCTACTTGCATATCAATTCCTTAAAAGTCGAATAGATAAATCACAGATTAAAGCATTAATATGGCCGTGCCAGGGTCCGTCGGATTAACAGGAATAATCGTTTCTTGAATAAAGTTCAATTCATCACAATTACTAATCGAACAAACATTTCAAGTAAATTCCAAACGCATTAAAGACGCAATTGTAAACCATTTAACCGGTATTACATGGCTTTATTTCCTCAGATAAGAACAAGTTATACAATAGATATACTGAAAGAAAGTTTCTATATACATTTCAAAAGTCATTGATTGATTATAAAACCAAAATTAGACCTTTCCTTCATGAGAATAGCAACATGGACTAAGATAAGCCCCTTTACCTACCCGGAATTTCTGCTTGAAAAATAGATAAATTAATAAAAAATAGATAAATAAAAGAATAAGAAAATAATAAATTGAAAAAAAAAATAATAATAATATTAATAAAACTATATCCACAGCCTTTTTGTAGAAAAGGTGGAAATAAGTCTTTATATTTTAATTTATGTTGATGTTTGAAATGGTAAAGATCTTAATTTCGTTACTTCAGTAACTTTTTTGAACATTATTATTGGTAGATGTTCATAAAATCCATTACGATTGTGTGCTTTTCGTTAGCTCAAAATACAAAAACGAATTGCATAATATCACCCGTTTTCATATGGAAAAGAGGATAGTTGGACCCTTAAATGTTCCAACTGTCTCAAAAATCATTGGCTGTCTCGATGACCGAGTGTAATAAGGGCTGGACTCTAGAGGCTTAAGGGGAGTAGTTCGAGACCCAAAGTCGCTGGGGTGTATGTATGTGTTTTATACTTAACAGTCGGACACTATATATTACCTAACGTTTTCGTCCAAATCGGACTGAAAATCAGTTACGAAAAGTGTTGATTCTGGTCAGACTAGATCAGGATTTATAAAGGAACCTTGAATATGAATACACCGTGCATTCTTCAGAAAGAAGGGTAGCCACCAGTAGAGGGGGTATTTTGAGTTTGAGACTGAAAAATGTCAATTTAACATACCCAGCACTCTTGTTGTGGGTACTCATTGGAATCGTCCCGACGAGACGATTCCAAGAAGTATACACAATAAACGGTTTCGTTGAGAAATTACAATTTCAGTACAGTCAATCTTGTTCGAGCGACCACGTCTTTTAAGCGACCGTTTTTATTCAGCGACCGTTTTGAAAACCCCCTTCTTTAAATAAGGGTTTCGTAAAAAGAACGAATTGTTGTTTTGAAAATTATTGAAAATGAATCCTATGTTGTTAAAATTCACCAGAATCGTCTCAATGAGACGATTCTTTTGAGTTACAACAACGTGGGATTTTAAGAATCTCTCAATAATATGCATATTCAATCAAAAAGAATGTTTCATATTTGTAATCAAAACGTGAATTAAGCGGCCATTTTCTCATACGACCGCTTTTTGGTGGTCCCTGTAGTGGTCTCTTAATACAAGTTTTACTGTATTTCGTTAACCCTCCATTTCTAGTCATCTGGGAAAGCCCCGTGACACACCCTGTTCTACACTGAAAAAAAAACGCTTCTAATTGGGCTTTTCCTTGCAAAAGTTATACACATATTCATTTTGTTACCTCAAACGTGTAGTTGTAGAAATGTGATATAACATTCATTTAATATTATATAGATCAACTAACTTTAGTAACAAATTTGAACAGAATTCCAGGGTATCCATGATTTCAAATTTAACACCAGTGTAATTTTTACAATTAAGGCTTTTGTGAGAAACAAGGCCATCACAGAGCTATTTTCTTAACAAATCGATATCATAACAAAGGCACCGCCTACGGGTGCTTACGCTAGACTGTTGAGTGCTGGATGGTGGGAAAAATCTAAGTCGAAAGATGGGCAATATTTGCAAAAAATGCATCTAGAGTTATCCCCCTTCATAATGTGATTGCTCTTTTGATGGTGAACATGTGTGCCAAGTATCCAGCGAATGCCTTTAGTAGAATCAGAGATATCACAAAATGTCAAAGTTTTCGCACGACGACGACAGCGACGACGACACCAACGCTATAGCAATACCCCGGGTTTTCTCCGAAAACAGCCGAGCTAAAAATGAGAGGTCATTGAAATTTGTCGGATATTGGGGTAATTACCGAGTATTTCTAAGACTGAAATTTTAGTATTCCTCTAAAATTGCAATTCTTGTGATCAACTTGTCCCTCTGTCAATAGTCAGAATACCATTCTTTTGATAGTCGCCAGTTGGACTAGTCTAACTTTTTTTTTTACTTTTGTATAGGAAGATTCCCGTCTGTGTCCGTTTGATACAGACCCCAAAGAAGTAAATCTCGAACCCATTTTTCTTCCAGAGTATGCCAAATTGAACGGCAATCTATTTTAAGATAATTCATCATATTTTGGATTACTGTAAAGTATAAAACATGAAAGGTGGCTGCTTGGAAGTCCGTTTCAGTGAATTGGTGCTCTGGGCTAAAGTACATGAATTTTTCGCTGCATTATGTTTATGAAAACCAGAGCAGGATAGGTAAAGGTTGACTTATTAAAGGTAATATAAGAAGCTTATCAGAAGTGAATCAGCACAAATGCTCGAAAGTGTGTATTCTAAAATGATCGGAGTGTTTAATTAGATCATAACTTTGATTAATAGAACCGTTTAACAATCTCAATTGGTAGATAGAGCCCTCGCCTCGAGATCAATCACTGTCAATGTATTTGGTCATGTCACATGGAACGAAAAGCCTTTTCAAAAATATATTTACTTTTGGGCAATATGTGAAGTTGATTGCCTTGGCTATACGGGGTGACCCTTTCTATCAGGGGAACTTGTGACGTATCAAAGAAAAGTCTATCAACGAATTGGTGGTATGGTCGAGCAATAATTCGAATGTATATTAAGATTTTTTATCACAGTGAATTCAGGCACGATTTTTTCCTGATTTCGAAGGATTATTTTAATAATAATAATAATAATAATAATAAAAATAATAATAATAATAATAATAATAATAATAATAATAATAATAATAATAATAATAATAATAATAATAATAATAATAATAAGAAGAAGAAGAAGAAGAAGAAGAAGAAGAAGAAGAAGAAGAAGAAGAAGGAGAAGAAGAAGAAGAAGAAGAAGAAGAAGAAGAAGAAGAAGAAGAAGAAGAAGAAGAAGAAGAAGAAGAAGAAGAAGAAGAAGGACTTAGAGCTCATATAGACTCCTATCCCTTAAAATGATTTGTAAATAGACGTATTTGAAAGTTCCCATTTACCGGGTTTTTATTTAGTTTTTGAACATGGGGCAAAAAGTGCTTGCCACCACCCTGATAACTAATTGCTAAAACCCTCCCCTCCTCGCTGTAAAATCGTAGAAGGGTAGAAAGCACGGACTGCGTACAGGATGACAACACGGTACAAACTGTTTGAAAATCATACCCCACTTTGCACGTGCACTTGCGTGCAAAGAGGGATATAATTTGCAAACAATTTACACCGTTTTGCCATCCTGAGCGCAGGAATGGATAAGGGTATTCCACCTTAAGAGGAAGTATAGATATGACTGATGACTTAAGAAACCCTAAAAAAGTGTGAAACATTTGACAGGCTTTTCTGACACACATTGAAGAGTTCAGTTGTCAAGTAGATGAACAAATAAACTTTTGCATATAGAACAACCCCTTTCTTCATTTAAAGTCTCGATGCTTGCTAGTTAGTAAGATCTAACACTATATGTGTGACGGTATAGGAATTAACATCGTAAATTGACATTCGCTTTGATCAAGGCCGTTCTCAATTGCTCCATCAGTACTCTCATTTCATACATTTCATAGTATCACTCCAATCAATAAAAAAATCCGAAATTGTTCAAAAATACTTAGAAATTCGTGATAACTATAAAAAATTCATTCAAAATTATAGAAAACTACCACGATTGTATTGGTTGGTGAGGGATTTAAAGCGTCTGCTTGGTGCTTGAAGACACGCGAACAGAAAAAAGAAAAGAAAACGAAAAATAACTTTTGATTTTGAGACATTTGATGTTCTTTGGACACAAAATGTTCAACGGAATAGAACTCCATGTTAAAAATATGGTCAAATTTTTGTTTTGGTTGTGAAAAGTGTTGTTTCTCTATACTTTGGTTGAGAACTTGTCAGTGGTATTTTGCAAACATAAAATATGAGCCAGTGCGTGAGATTTCCAACAATTTCAAATATGCGTAAAGCGAAGACTCTGACCAGCCTGTGCATCTGAACAGTCTGGCCAGTGTCTTCACCATTCACTTAGAAGATAGATAAGGTCTCAAAGTATTTGTAGACCATCAGGTAACTTTATATATTGTATGTGGATATCTAATCTTTTCAACGTTTGCCCCTCAAGCAAATTAAATTGTTGGAAATGCCACGCACAGGCTCATTTTCCTTATTTTTCCTGAGAAGGTCGTCGTGTTAAACACAACACAGATTAATTGATAATCGGTGTCTGAGATTTCTATCCAATTCAGATAGAAAAATGCATTTATAGAATTATTGCACTCTAGTCAACCGTGATTTTGTGGCTTATTTCAGTGATAATAACCAAAAAGGTTTAGAAGATTTTTATGACACAAACATCTCGTATAAGCAGCTAAGGAAATGTAACACACGAATTTTCCTGAAAATATAATTGTTCGACAATATCTTAGGAATGAGTCTCCGACAAAGCACAAAAACTTCTTAAAATCCTGTCTTAACACATACGCATCTATCCAGGGACCTCTTGTCCAACTACTGTATATATTCTAGTAAGTTAGGTCCCTATGTTAAAAGCTCAACAAACACAATCGTATCGCTATTACTCAAGAATCGCATTGATTTGATTGGTGTTTTGCATTAATTTTGAAAATCTAGCTGTACATCGAAAATTAAAAAAAAACTATTTTCACAGAAAAGTTTCGTTACAAATCCGACGTTTCTTTTGCGTTTCAGTATATGTTGGATTATCACATTGTTTGAGTTCATGTTGATAAAACGTTGCAGATTGTATGCCAATTTGACCCGCTTTACACGCAGTTGCGCATACTAAGCGGGGTATAATTGGCAAACAGTTTACTTGAATGAAGCGCCCTTTTTAAATGCAACATAATAGCACCAGTATTAAAATGTGGATATCTTTCATTTATTTCCCTATTTTTTAGAGCTCCCTTCAACAGACTGCTCTTTCACAAAACCACATTCTATGTGCATTATATTGAACTTTCAGTATGCTCTGCTCTGCAAAAAAAAAAAGAAAAGAAAAAAGTGCAAACTGTTTGCAAATTATACTCCACTTTGCATCGTTTTTTTTTCATCCTGAACACATGACAGTGTTATAGTATAAAACTCTTTAAATAACTGATCGCTTTAATTTTCAAAGCTGCCTTTAATTTATTGATCTTTCACAAAACCACATTCTATGCGCCATGTTTGCTGAACTTTCAACTTGGTATCAGTGATTGGTCTGGTAACAAGCAATTAGTTATCAATCTCCTAATAAAGCTAAACGATTATTTGTTTGCACAAAAACCAGGAGTAGCAATGCAGGCGCAATTATGGCGTCTTCGTAGTTTATAAAGTTGCGCAACCCGGACCTTTAGCGTCTATATTATGCTACTTATTCCGATAAGTTTCAAAAGGTCGGCTCCAAAGCCGCCAATTTATTGGCCCTATTCTGTAAAGACTGGCTGAGATACAATTCAGAAATTCTTCTGAATGACTACTATAAAGATAAATAATGACTCGGGTTTTAAATGGAGTTTGTGAAATAGATTTGTTTTGGCTAGACTGCGATCATTCTGATTTTCTAGAGACTTTTCGCATTAAACTTAATTCTTTTTGTTACGAATTCAAAACGAAAAAGAAAAAAAATCTTTGGGGGATTGCCAATCATTACTTTTAAATACACATAATCTTCTGCACCGTCTTTCGGTAATACGACCTCTTTATAGGAAAAACAAAATGGTTCATTTATCAAAAATAAGCATTCTGAATGATTAATAAAATAGTTCATATCACAATGAAAATAATTGTATTTTTAGAGTACTCATCTAATATGTAAACATAGACACAAAATAGTTCGAAAAAAAACATTCCAAAATTTAAAAATCAGTTTTATGTCGCATGGGCATTTTGGCGAAGTTTTCATTGTTTCCAAATGTAACATCGGCATTTTTAGGCAGTTTAACGTCGATTATACTTAAAGAGGTCGTGACCTCGCCAGGCGACTTCGGCTTTGACATTGAAAAAATATCAACTAGACTTTATTTTACTATGTTTATGAGAGTTAATTAAAAAAAATCCAAGACATGTTTGTTAAACATTACCCTCCCCCCTCCATATGAGCAGGTTGTTGGCCTGTTTTTTGTCAATTTACAAAGAGCAATTACTCAAAAATATGATAAGCCTTTAAGACTTTTGGTTATTTGCACTGCATTTTTTCTCAACGAGATCTATTCACTTGTGAATGTTCATGATTCTAGCTTGCATACTCTTTCAGATTTGATTTGATTTGAATTGGGGTTTTACGTCGCTTTCAACAATCTCTCAGTTATATCGCGACGACTGGAGCACGTAACGATAGATTCCTGGTATTTCTCACACCAGTACTACCAACACATCCCTTTCCTAGCCTCCAGATGCTATTCCACATAGGTTTACGATTATCTACCCAATTGTGGAAGACAAATGTCTGAAAGGATAAGTGCCGCGGCCGGGGATCGAACCCGTGCGAATATAGACCCCTGGCTTAGAAGTCCGGTGCGCTACCAACTGCGCTATTGCCGCGGCTAATTCTTTCAGACATGCCCCGGACAAAAAAAGGGTCTACGGACGGACGGACCGACCGATAAATACAAAGCAATATACCCCTTCTTCAAAGGGGGCATAAAAACGAAGACACACCCGTATTGTTATAAAATTCCGCGACGATTCCATATAAGAACAACTTTGACGTCATCGGTGATTTTCAGGACAATTTGTTACATAATCAGAATGATTACCGAGCATTGGTGACGCTACACATCTTTTGGAAGTTTTATGTAGTTTTATGATCAATAGCATGTTTAGAAGTTCCTATGATACTTACAAAATACCGCAGAAAGCTAAATCAAACACATTTTTAGTAGATGCAGTTAGTTACATCGCGAAATTGACATTCACCTCAATCAAAATCATTCTAAATCGCTCATTCAGCGCTCCATTCAGTCTTTCTAAAGACTCACTCAAACCACTCAAAACCGTTCAAACCCATTGAAAAATATACAATCAACAACGGCATTCAAAATAAATTTTGATAGAAAAAAATCGCGAAATCACTGACATAATTCAAATTGTTAGCTTCTCGTAGAATCTTGAAGAAATAGGAAGCTATTAATAGAACTTGTATGCATATATTATTAAAGGGGGGTAATCAATATCCCTAATTTTGTTCGTCCTGAACAAAATTTGCGATATCGGATTTCCTCCCATTAAATTCACTCAAAACTCGCTCTACACACCAATTTAATCTCATTCTAAAATCATTTACCTTGTCAATTTCACGATTTTGTTAACTGTACGCCACTTATGATGTACACGAAAACGAGAGATAGAAAACTCAAAAATAAATTCAAAATTGTTTTTTTCAAATGTAGTGGAGACTATCATGCTATTCGATGGCTGTTATATACTTATGACGCCAAATTGGATTATTAATCATTTATCGAGAATCTATTTATTATCTCTGAAATGATCTCAAAAGTTCTTGGTCTAATAGAGGGTAAAAATATCAAATATCCAGACGACTTTGTAAACACTATAAAATCTTTAACAGCCCATCGTACCTAATTGAGAACGTACTTTGCATGCACATTAAACGATATTCAACTGATTACTAAGGTTGTTATGTAATGAAAAATTGGCAATAAATCGTTAACACCCACGCTTAGACGGCTGTTACCGGGATTTAAGCGTTTCATTTCAAATATGCAATATTCTATGAAGTGCGAAATATAAGGTGATTTGCAGTTTTTCCATATTTTGTTTTGTATAAAGTTTCGATATCCTGATGAAGGCAAACAAATTACCTTGTACAAAACTGATCTACATAAAGTGGGGTTTGAACTGGATTAATAACTATGATCATCATATCACTGAGCATCAATTATTTACACATTTCATTGTCTTAATTAGCCTAAATTGCCAGGTTTTTATTTTATCCGACAGCTCAATTCTAAATCCCCAAGCAGTATCGTCTTTCGTTACTCAACCATGAATAGTTTTGAAAGAGAATTGTTTTCCAATCCGGTTATATCTTTTTTCGGTGGACTGAAGAGTCTGTAAGACTGAAATAAATATATCTTCTAATCATGGATTATCTTCACAAACCACACCAAATCAACCGTCAATGATTTAATTTACTCTTAATTCATTTTCAGAAAATTCACCATTCAAATTTTACACACCACTTGAGACGGAAGACCCACTTCTTTCAGGTTTTGGGGTGTGAGTTTTTGCAAGGGCATCAAAGTGACTTTGGTTTAGATCAGGTAACTAAACACTTATTTGATGAATGCTCTCACATCCATGCCGCATCCTTTAATTTGGAAATCTGTTTTGACTTGGCTCTACGATTCAGTTTTACATGTATGTTCTATTTGAACGACTATTAATCAATTTCGTTCAGTTTTTGATACCCTGAGAAGGTTTCACTTTTTACATGCCAGTTTATGGAATATGGTTAAGATAATTGAGTAGTTCTAACGATAGTCCAGTCGCCATTGCGGGCTCTCTAGAGGTTCAAGTGGACTGAACGCCCAATTTATACCCCATCTTCGTGTAATAATATAACAACCTGTCATAAATTTTGGAATATTATAAACTTGGATTCTCCCTCTCGTCAGAATTTCAATCAACGAAGTTCAAACGCCGTATTAATTTTTGATGACAAGAAATACCGATAGAATTAAGAAGCAAAGACTTTATCATTCTTTTTTATAAAACATAAAAAGCCCCCCTTCGTTCCAAGCAACTTTAGTCTTTGTCCTACTTTATTATCCAATCAGAATGCTGGATTTTTAAAATTTTCGATGGTTTATTTTCCTTAGTCTTTGTCCTACTTTATCATCCAATCAGAATGCTCGATTTTAAAAATTTCTGATGGTTTATTTTCCATAAACTAACCAGCTGAGGTTTATCTTGATCATTATTTCATTTAAACGTCAAGGTTTATTTGTTATTCTAAGCATGCGTACAAACGAAACTCTACCCCCTCATGAATATGCAACGAGCACGTGAAAAGTAGAGGAGAAAATCGTGATACACGTGCACATGTTGCATACCCCATATTCTTCTCTGATTTGGACCTGGTTGTGCGTGACATGGTCTGTCCATTCGTTTGCACGTGGTTTAACCCCGATTTCAACATTATTGCAGTCTCAATGGCTGGTGCACCTACCCTTAGTTGGTTCGCTAACTAAACATTTATGTATTTATGTGTTTCTGTATGTATCGACAAACTTTTTATCGTTTCATTTTTAAAATGTCTTTGTCTATTGCTAAACAGATTAGTTTACTAACGTAAGTAAGCTGTTCTCTGGCAATGACCAAATTTGAGTTGTTGTTTTGTAAGGTTAAGTTCACCTGTCCTTGTATACATATTTTTGTTTATATAGTTCGGAGACCATTGTCAAGTCAATAAAAACAATTAATACTGCATTATTTATTATCGGTAATAGCTCATAAGAAAGCCTCGGTATTTACGTTCATATTACAACAACGCCGTATTTGGAAAGAGCGGGCGTTCACTTTGTAATAAATAATACCGGCTTATTCCGTGTAAATCGTGCAATATGCTGTCAATTATATTAAGCGGGGTAAAAAGACTAAGTTAAACGCTTATAATTGAAAATTACACGATTTAGTCTTTGTCCTACTTTTTCATCCAATCAGAAGGCTGGAAATCGAATTTATTTTATTGTTTGTATTCCATATACTATAGAGACGAGGTTTGACGAGACTTGATCTCTCATAAAATCAGACATATTTTGGTAGCACGTGTAATAAAGAGTCGAAAATTATCAGATTTTCGTTCATATCAAGAACGGAGGTCATTGACAGCTCAATGAAGCCAAACTATACTTTATATTTTATCATCTGTATTTGCTCCTTAAAAACCCTCGATATTCTCGTGTATAATTCAAGACCTCCATATTTGGAAAGAAAGGGGCGTTTAATTGTAATAAATGTATCCGGCTTATTCCGTTTAAATCGTGCAATATGCTGCCAATAACATATGGCGCGGGAAAAAGACTAAGTCAGTTAAACGCTAATAATTGAAAATTAAACGCTTTAAACAACCTCAGTCGGTCGCTTCGCTCCCTCCTTTCGGCTGTTTAAATCGTTTAATTTTCAATTATTAGCGTTTAACTATTACATAATCTACCCAGCTTAGGTTTATTTTGATCATTATTTCATTTAAACGTCAAGGTTTATTTGTTATACCACGCATGCGTAAATACTAAAATCTGCCCCCTCTTGAATAAGCAACGCGCATGTGAAAAGTAATGGAGAAAATCGAAATACACGTGCATATGTTGCATTCCCTATATTCTTCACTGATTTTGACCTGGTTTGGCGTGACATGGCCTGACGATTTTGTTTGAGTGTGGTTTATCCCGATTTCAACATAATTGCAGTTATATCACAAAGGCTGGTGCACCTACCCATAGTTGATTCGCTTACTAAACTTTTATGTTCATTTTTGCTTTTGTATGAAGCGAGAAACTTTTTATCGTTTCATTAAAAAATGTCTTTTTTAAAACAGATTAGTATACTAGTACGTCCTTCTCCGAGAATGACCATATTTGAGTTGGTGTTTTGTAAGGTTAAATTAATTTGTCCTTATATATGAACAAATTAGTTGATAAACAACTACTGGTACTTTTTATCAAAATACAATCTATTAATTACATCTGATACAGTAATTCATTAGTTCTTGCGAAAGTACTTTTAAAACAGAGTAGACACATATCATATTTTCGTTCATCGTTAGAACGGAGGTCATTGTCAGGTCAATAAAAACAAACAATACTGAATCTTTTTTCATCGGTAATAGCTCTTTAAAAAGCCTCGATATTTACGTGCATATTTCAACAACTCCATATTTGGAAAAAGAGGGGCGTTTACTTGTAATAAATGTATCCAGCTTATTCCGTTTAAATCGTGCAATATGATGTCAATAATACAAAGGGCGGGAAAAAGACTAAGTTAGTTAAACGCTAATAATTGAAAATTAAACGATTTAAACAGCCCCAGTCGGTCGCTACGCTCCCTCCTTTCGGCTGTTTAAATCGTTTAATTTTCAATTATTAGCGTTTAACTATTACGTACTTTTTATCAAAATACAATCTATTAATTACATCTGATACAGTAATTCATTAGTTCTTGCGAAAGTACTTTTAAAACAGAGTAGACACATATCATATTTTCGTTCATCGTTAGAACGGAGGTCATTGTCAGGTCAATAAAAACAAACAATACTGAATCTTTTTTCATCGGTAATAGCTCTTTAAAAAGCCTCGATATTTACGTGCATATTTCAACAACTCCATATTTGGAAAAAGAGGGGCGTTTACTTGTAATAAATGTATCCAGCTTATTCCGTTTAAATCGTGCAATATGATGTCAATAATACAAAGGGCGGGAAAAAGACTAAGTTAGTTAAACGCTAATAATTGAAAATTAAACGATTTAAACAGCCCCAGTCGGTCGCTACGCTCCCTCCTTTCGGCTGTTTAAATCGTTTAATTTTCAATTATTAGCGTTTAACTATTACATAAACCACGTCCATTTGTTTCTTATATGTAAATGTCCTATATAAGAACTTATAAACATGTATGTACCATATTTATGAAATAAGTATCGCTTTTAAAGTTGCGCTTTTCATTATTTATATCATTTGACAATTCCTCTCTAATATAAGTTATATACCATGTTTACTGACGTATGTGAGCAATGTTATATTGTTAGTCACGAATGAGTTAGTCTCTGATAATAAAGGCGACGTCTGGCCGCATACAACGTGCGGAAAAGGTTAAATTCACATCTTTAATGGCACCAAAAGGCAAACCTTGGTGTCATTTGTTTTAGTGAAACAATTAATGGCCTTCAACGTAATTTATTATACCCTTTCCATTTACACGCAAATGACAAGCACATTAAACAAATATGATTCCTTTGTAAGCATGATATATAAATACAAACTATTTTACATTGAAATATGTATAATGTGTTCTCATAACGTCATTTTGATTAAGACAAAATAATAAAAAAAAGTCGTGCGAGGTCTTCCTTTTTTATTAAAATCATTCCCCCATTTTGACAAATTCGCTTGAAATTCAAAGAATTTCATATTCTCATATATTTCATATTCTCACAAAAAGTGGCGTGAACAAGTCTTGTGAAAACATTTTGTAAAACAGGAGCGTACAGGTCATTCCAGTTTATCCGCCGCCTCGAGGAAGAATTCATTTAAGATGTGTACATGCTTTTCCACAAGTTATGCTTTTCCACAAGTTATGCTTTTCCACAAGTTATGCTTTTCCGCAAGTTATGCTTTTCCGCAAGTTATGCTTTCCCGCAAGTTATGTTAGAGTAATCGAATGTGGCAATTTAGCCTTCTTTACCATCTGTAATTTATCTAAAATTCATATCTCAAGTATTTCAGGTTTTATTAATCATTTTTCGAACAATTTTCAAAAGGATAAACATAAGAATGAATAGTTAAAAGGCCATCGCGACATGATGTTATCTCTTTGAAATGGTCAGTTTAAATCTCTTCACGAGTCATTCAAAGAAATTCACGAGTACGTGTTGCTAATAAATAGCCAAACGGTATTTCATCTTTAAACCCTTATTGTAAAGTTACAGATATCGAAGGCTCAGCGCGAAACAGTAGTAACTGCCTATAAGTTTATAGGCAGTTACAACTGGTTTGCGATGAGCCATCGATATTTAGAATTTTCTTTGCCACAACTCCCCATCAAATAGCTTTGCCTTTGTGTTTCATTAGTTTCATTTCTGAATCTTGAAAACCAGTATAATTTCGAGGTATTACTTGGGTTGTTTGGGTTTAAAAAAGGGAACTGGCTGTTTCTAAGTTGTAAGGACGTGTGGACAGACCCTTTTGCCATAGCTATATTCAATATGTTCCGTGTGTATCGGAGTTATGGCAATATATTTAAACCTAAATAACAAATTATCTGTGGTATTCTATCAATAGGTTTTCAGTGGTTATTTTTTTCGAAAAATTGCTAGCGTAAGAAACGAACATACAAATGTAGTTATAAAAGTTCTTTTATGTAGTTTACATGTTTGACTAGGAAAGAAAAAGCGCAACTCGTCTTCAACTTTAAACTAAATTTCTGTTTCAAATTTAACATTAACTTATTGATTGTTTTTTCCGTATTCAGACCTACTTTAATTGTGTCCGAAACGACTCTGGCTTAAGACGGTAAAAAAAACACATCTAAAAACATATTTTTTTAAAATTTATCTTCTTCTAGATTCTTAGATTTGTTCTTAATGTTTAATGTTTGATTCTATTCTATAAAGCTCCATATACCGTCAACAAAACTTTCTAAATTGAGGCAACTGAACTATTCACAATATAGATAATGTAATATGCTTTATGTCTTGCAAGAGGCAAACCATATCACAGGGCTGGCATTTCATTTGGCCATTAATAAACTATCACAATTATAAATTCACCATAAAGTCTGATAGATTGGTTTTCTATACCCAACTATCAGTCGTTAGTCACGGACTTATCGCAGGTTTCAAATACAGGTTCTATCAAAATATAGCCTAATACATAGGCCTATCTATGTTAGCTTGGTTTGTACGTATTCCGGTGTATAGACACGCTTCCGTAAAATGGGGCAAAATTGTCTCCATCCGAGTTACAAAGTGCCTGTGTATGTTATTGATGTGATTCAATTTATTTCCAAATACATAAAAGCCTTCCTAAGTGACGAGCCCTGCGTCCAGGATTACAAAACGAAGCAAACTGTTTGACAATAATACCCCCGCTTTGTAAGCGGGTAAAATTTGCAAAAAGTTTGCAGCGTTTTGTCCGATCCTGAACCCAAGGCTGGTAGGACGAACTTTGTAAGAAATTTTGCGGAAGGTGTATTTTCGTATGAATTATGCAAGTGTTTCTTTCGCTTTTTTAACAATCTAATCAACAATACCAATCGTGCTCTTGTAGTTAGTTTGCGATACTTGTGATCAGAGATAAATGATTCTAAAAATTTGCGATTTTCATAACCATCATCGTTATTGTTATCGTTTCCTATAAACAAAGATGTTTATTTTGCGATCGAAATGTATTTTAAATATAATTAGTACTGCAAATGATTATTTTAATTTTTGGGAAAGCAAAACTTCAAAATTAAGTTTTTATCGTATGTCCCTTTCCTTTTCAAAATTATCACCAACAATTCACTTATGGTGTTTTATTTGAGCTCGCGAATATATATATATATATATATATATATGAATATGTGTTTCCCCGCTCACAGCACAAAATATATCTTTGCACAAACGATTTTTAATTCGAAAGCAATGTAATAAAACAACAAAGAAAGGAGTACTGTTAAAAGACAGAAAGCATCACGTTCAATAGATAGAAAATACGATTCACATGCTAAATTTTTCATACTAAGATGTTATAAAAAATCTGTAAAGCCCCGATTATATTTCCCTTTGTTGATTGGAAAAGCTTATTGGACATCGCGTATTTAATCTTTTATTCAATAGTAAGGAACAGCATAATGCAAATTGCATTAGACTTGGTTTATTTTAGTCGTACATGTATACATTTCTTGACGTACACTTGTGTACTCATGAAAACATAATATATCCAAAGAGAGATTTTTCTTCTACAAATTGTCTGCAGAGTAAAGGGTGCTAAATAAGCACTGTAAAATATATGAGCACTTTCACTAAACCCTAATTGTTACCCAATTGACGAAGAGCTTAGAGTGGCGCCCTAAGGTACCCTCGACCCAGGTATTCAACGGGCTGATAGGTTAGTCATAACTTCAGATTAGACGGAGAATTTCTGTTCAAACTTTTATCCCTCAATCAAACCCTATATTGTGGATGCTCATTTGAATCGCCTCATCGAGACGATTCAAATGAGTACCCACAACATATTATTTTGATTAGTTACAAGAAAGATTTCGTAATAAAAATATAAAACTTTATCGTTACCAAGTGTTATAAACAAGTTGCCAAACAACAAAACAGCCTATTCTAACTGGTTCTCGAAGCGAGGAATAAGCAGTGAGGGGATTTACCCGTAAGATAAATTTGACAGTTAAAGAGCTTTGCCTTTCCAAATGACAATGGCCGCTGATATCTTATATAAACGAAAGAAATTACTTCTAAATTCCCTCCCTTTTCTTTCGTTAAATTTTTATTTGAAATTAATTTGGGTATTGATTTGATAAGCGAAATGACATGATACATTTCTTTAGATCGATTACAGTTGGATTTGATTTTATCTTTTCCAAACATGGCAAGATACGTGATATTAGTCGAATAAATTAATGTCATTGCGAACAATTATATTAAATTGATTCCATCTAGCTTTAGAATTCGGTTTTAGTTGACGATGTCCATTCGGTACAACTGAAGGGACAATATCAAAAGTTTTAAATTCAAATTCAAATTCCTTTATTGTTTAAAAAAATACTTTATTGGTTTTAGAAAAAAAGTTTTATATGAGACATGAAGAGAAGAACCTCATTGCACTGTTCATCAGGGCCCGAGGTTAAAGAACTTTTCTCAGACTCAACTGAGAATTTTCTCAGATTTAAATTCTAAATAAATGTATGAAAATAAAACATAATATATATATAAATTGTTATTAATAACAACTTTAATGTTTAAACATTAAAATGAGTATTAAAATAGAATTAAGGCTTTAATCTCAAATTGGAATTTGAGAAAACTTTGAATTGAGAATGAGAAAAGTTTTATAATCTCGGGTCCAGAATTGCCTCCCAGCCTCCGCAAAATTTCAGGAGCAAAGCAGACACCGCGTTGTAAAGGAGTCAGGGATATATTGGAGAGGGTAATAAAGGAGTTGTAGTGTGTTTGGTTTCGTGTTTAAATGTTAGTTCGATGTCACCTTTGACCGTTTTTCAGTTATATACTGGCGACTGGAGTACCTAGCAATAGACCCTTGGTATTTTTAGAACAAGTACTACCAAAACACCCTCTCAGAGATTCTAGCTTATTATCTCACAAAGCTTTGCCACAATCGACCGATTGGTGGGTGAGAAATGAGAGAAGGCATATATGCCGCCGGAGATCGAACTGAGGGCCACTTGATTGTAAGTTAAACGCGCTACCTAGTGTGCTATAACGGAGTCTCCATTACACTGTAAGATATTAAGATTGTCTCTCAAAGAAAAAAGAGATCTAAAAATAAAATCCAAACGTTTTTCTTTTGAATATTCAAAAACGAAGATTTAGCAACTCTAGCATCACATTTCTTAAATGCATTTCGTTGGATTATCCAGGTATATATATCGGTAGATTATATAGAGGATAATCGTTTGTTTCAGTGTAAGATCGATTTATATTTCATTGAGTGAACAACAAAATCTTTATTTTCACGAGTGGCAGAGCCACGAGTGAAAAAAATAGATTTTGTTATTCACGAAATGAAATATTAATCGATCTTACACGAAAAGCAAACGATTATTCTATTTCTTTAATGCAAGAATGAGACAAAATGTGACATTTCTAGGACATATTTCGCAAAGCGCGTCATTTTGCGCGTGATTACTATGCAACGTTCATTGTGACGTCACTTATTTCGCCCCGCATAGATGACGTCAGATAGGATGAAATGCACAAAAGCAGGGTATAAGTTTTTGATAATTTCACTGGTTTTGCGGTGAGATTATCAAGTGATAATCTACCGATTTTTCTCTATTAACCACCGAAAATCATTAAAGAAAATTTGATACACTCTCCGCTAAACAACTGAAGCTATATTTTGAAACACAGCGAAGGCACATGTGAAAATATAGCTTTTTTGTTCACTCGGGGCACATGTATTTGATAAAGAGCAAATTCAATGACAAAAAATATAAATGTCAGCACTTAGTGATGCTTCTAAGAATTCTTGTTTTTGTTTATTAGCCGCTTACTATTAGTACATCATGAAATTGGCACTTATGCGAATCAAAATCATTCTAAATCGCTCGCTCAGCGCTCAATTCTTAGCATTCCTAATACCCGCTCATTTTTTTTCGAAAATACCTCGGAATCGTTCAAAAAGCTCCACAAATCCAGTCAAATATATACAGTAGGTTTTTAACAGCTCGTGTGTTTTAAGGGCTCGTGTTGATTAAAAGAGTCTGCAGGGAGAATTTAAAGAAAAGCACGTAGATTTTTTAAAGGGAGGTAATGGCATATAAATGATTTTGTCCAATCTGGTCGAAATTGGCGTTATCATATCGCCTCCCTTTTATTAGAAAAAATCGCTCATCTCACTATTTCAATTTTGTTTCGAAATCATTCCAAAATCACCCAACTTGTCAACTACACGATGATGTTAATTATACCCCCACATGTTTTCAAATCTCATATAGTCGAAAACCGTCTGCTATTGGTGACGGGGGACCATTTGATCAACGCTAATTCGAAGCATCGTTTTTTCCCGTAATTTTTGGGCGATCAAGTCAAGTGCTTATTTACTTTTCTAACATTTAGATACATTTTTTTTTAAAATTATTCATCGTATTAAACCGAATTACCCTGCGGTATACAATAGTTTGCACCGAACTTGTCCTTTCGGTTCGGAAATGCAACGGTCTAACAGTAAACCCACTTGACTGGTAGGAAATATTACCTTGAAGTTTGGACCTATCTAAAGACAATAAACTGACGACCCACGCGTACGTGACCAAAATGAACTGGATTTAGTCATTTTATTATCATGAATACTGTTTCAATTGTAGCAGTATCCTTTATTAACGTGCTGATTTGACATTCATCTCGATCAAAATCATTCAAAAAAATTCATCCAGTTCCTAATTCATTCATTCATTCATTCATTCATTCATTCATTCATTCAAAACACTAACTCAAATCATTAAAAAACGCCTTAAAAGCACTTCAATAATTCAAAGGATAAGATCAAGGATGACATAAATGAAATTTGTGAGCGAGCGTCTGATTGGTTCTTGAAGAAAAAAGAAGATATTTATGAACTTTTATGCATATTTTATTAAAGGAGGGTAATAAATATTCACTTTTTTTGTTCATCCTGAACAAAATTGGCGATATAGATACCCCCCCCCCTTAATTTCACACACACAAAAACCCGCTCCTCACACTTTTTTCAATTTCATTTAAAAATCATTCATCTTGTCAATTTCACGATGTTGTTGACTGTTAATTTAACCCTTTCCTGTTTTACAAAATTTTGGACCTGTCCAAATTCAAAGGTTTTGCAGACGAAAATTTAAAGGGGATTTAATTTGAAAAATAACCATTCAGTAGGGTAGAAAATAGTGTGGAAAAAGAAGAAATTGCTTGTCAGAAGCAATTTCTTCTTTTTTGACAATGTTTTCTCAATCATAAAATCACAGACACGTAAAAAGCAGGGATTAAACAGCAAAGGGTTAATGTGTTTAATTTCGGCTGCATTCTCCTACAACTGAAGGTTACGAAGTTGTTCACTATTCTCAACATTCGGTAGAAAAATGTGCTTTACTTTAAGCCAATGAAGAGATGAAGAGATTGTTTGTTGTTTTCATTAAGGTATGTAACTGAAACCCTAATCAAACTGTATTTATACGCAAAGCGGATTCATACATGAGTGCGATTAGATTTTTATTTTCATACCTCTATGAAATGAACAAGTATTATCTTCATATCTCATGGTATCATATCACAAACCAAAATCGTAAAGATTTGAGAGTTTAGAAACAGATATCTTACGGGATTACTTTTTGTGGAAGCTTAAAAACCAACTGCGTAGTCAAAATTGTTTTCATTGACGTTATAACCAATTTTTCAGCCAATCAGAATGCACAAATCTTCATTGACACAACTGCAATTAAATAACTCGTACATACTTTACTGAGGTTTGTGGAATTGCAAAGGCGTAGAAACAGAGGGCTGGTTGGACAATTATAAGACTGACGAAGTCGAGCTTATATACTACCAATATTTCTATTGGTATAATTTCTATTTCGCAAACTTATGAAATATAAATGTGATAGATAAAAAATCTTACCGCTTTTACTTTTGATTAATCCATTTAAATTTCTTAATTATAATCCGAATTACTTTTCGCTGTTAATTAACTTAATCCGAAACTGTAAATGAACACGCGCTACACCTCATGTCAGCACGCAGACCAACAGAATCCCGTGCAAAGCACTTCGCACGTTTTATTTACAATGTGGGACAGTTCGCGGGTGACTAAAGGAATCTCGTGCAAAGCATTTCGCACGTTTTGTTTATTATGTGAGACAGTTCGTGGCTGACCAACAGAATCTCGTGCAAAGCATTTCGCACGCTTTATTTACAATGCGGGACAGTTTGCGGCTGATCAACAGCCGTTTTACTAAACATCTTACGATCATTTTTTGCGTAAGTCAAAATTTAAAAGTGCTTCGACAGAAGTAACTAAATATGGAATTCTGCAATGCAATATCTCATTAGAATCGTCTTCTAAAGACGATTCCAATGAGATATTGCAAAGCAGAATCTAAGAATGAATAAAAACACCAGATAAGATTTGTGATTTTGACTTACGATCATTTTTTTCGTAAGAAGGTTAGTAAAACGGGCCCAAGGATACTTGAAATTCAAAGCATTCGCGAACCTTTTTGCATCCTGATCGCTAGGCTGCTTCCATGCGTGTTTTGATTTTTAAGTTAAAAGTCGATGTACAGTAAAACTTGTATTAAGCGACCACTTACGCGTTAGTTAGAAAAAAAAGGCTGCTTAGTACACGTTTTCTATAAATGCAAGACATTTAAATTTGATTGAATATGCGAATTTCACATCAATCCGATGTTGTTCAAACTCGTTTGGACAGCATACCTTTTCAAGTAATACTAACGTTATTTACTTTTTAATACTTTGATTAAAAGATGGGATTATGAAAATAGAGGCTTAATAAAAATGGTCTCAGTCTTTATTGACCTAGTCGCTTGATCAAGATGGACTGTCCTAGAAAAAATCTCCTCACTCACTTCTCTTCAATTAAAACAATTATTTTCAGTTAATTACTTTCCTGGTTCAAGTAGCTAGAACATCACGGAATACTGTTTGAGTCATACAAATGCTCAAAGGTCACTTATTTTCCTGGTTTGTCCCCTTTTTTCATTTTCTTGTTCATACTTTTGTAGACAATAAAAGCTAGTAGGTGTAATAAGAAATGGCAAATTATATTTATAAGACTATTAAATATCTTTTCCGGATCATATGTTTCAGTATTTGCTTTGAAACTTGTTTACCTTCGAAACATTTTGATAGAAAAAAAAAATGACAAGAAATGATACTAAAATTATAATGTCGACATGCGCTTTTCTACCCGCGGACCAGTCCAATTTTGAGGGCATATTGGGCGTGGACATGTATGTGTGTGTGTGTATTTCCGTTTATTTATCGTCGCTACCGTAGCACATGCCCATACGAGCGACGACCCCAGAAAACGGTTAATTGTTACGGGGGATAGTGCAAGAACACATGACGATACTACTGCTGAGATCCGCCATGGTTCTTTAACGGAGGAAAGCAACGTCTCACGGGGCCTCGGTTTAAAGTCCCATCCGAAAGACAATTAGTTTTTTGTTAGTGTGCCAGCCCGGTTTTGAACCCACACCGTCGAAATTCAATGGTTTTGAAGTCCGGTGCATTACCAACTAGGCTTATCGGGCTGACGTGGACATGTAAATACCAGGGCAACTTTTTGAAATGGTACTAAATCGAAGGGTCGGGACATCGTAAAAAAATATGGTAAAATATTATTCTACGATTTTATTGGCTTATGTGAATTTGGAGTGTCTGATTGGCCCACGAAGACACACAAACAGAAAATTACGTATATTTTATTAACGGGAGGTAATAAATATCGCTTATTTTGTTAATCTTGAACAAAATTAGCAATATTGGATTACCTCACTTGAATTTCAATCAAAACTCGCTCCACACACACACTTAATTTCATTCCAAAAGAATTCATCGTGTCAATTATACGATGTTGTTAATTGTACGCGCTTTCACTTCCATTCTAGCCAATAAAAATCTTGAATGATTTGATGGGTTTGAATGAAGCTGCGGTGCGTATTTTACGATTTCGGGGCTTTTTTTGAACGATTTCGGGTCGGTTTTTGAACGATAGGTGAGTGAACTTATTATTGTAATTTTCAAGATGCTCTTGCCTGTATGTGAGTTTTCAACATGTAGCTCATTTAAAAATTATTCATTTCGATTGCTGATCGCTAAATCAGCAAATGTATGCAACGCTATCCTAACGGATGATTCAAATAATCATAAGCAACATTTTCAACGTTTGCCTACTGTAAACCCGTTGGCAAGAGTGGGTGTAATCTTTTTTGTTGAAAATATAACGGGTAATCCCTTCTTCACGGACTGTTCGAAAAGTTTCGGGAAAATTCTTTATTTTTTATGTAACGAAAATTTCTAACACTCAGTCATAAATCAATTCAAAATGAATAATTGATTTAGAACACCTTAGCGAAACTTTTCGACGTGAGTGGAAAGAAAGAAGTCTAAAGTAAGTGCAAATCATATTTATGAATAAATTTATTTCAGTTTTTATAATAAATATAAAACAAAAATTAATGTTTTTACATACAAAATTGTTGTATCGCTGACCAAGAAAAAAAGTTTTAATGAAGTGTTAATTTTCTCAAAAACATTCTATATTGCATGGTCATACACTCAAATATCAAAGTGTATGTTACCAAAACTGTAAATGGAAGACGTAATTACGTTAATACTGAACTATGTCGTTTGTTAAAATATGAAATTTGTCTTTATTCTATGCTCTTCCCTCTAAAAGAATACACGTTATGTCTTTTAACTTATAACAGCTTTTAAGAGCACATATTTAAAAGTCTGATAAGAGTTCAAACGAATTGAAACATTTATTCCATTCAAGTCAGAACATGTATTTCCCAGAATTAACAGATCGCTGTGGCCAATAAAAAAATCTATTGACCAATATAAACACTGGTTTTCTATGAGATGAGTGCTTAACTCAACCAATTTTCGCCATTTTATTTGCAATAATTTCGTAAATGGCGACCTAAACGTCTTCACTACAGCTTTTTCGATGTTAAAGTCGCTTTCCAATGAATCTCTGTTTGTTCCATGTCTATAACCACATATTTAGCAGATAAATAATGTTCCAATATCTGAGGAGTGTGTCTTGGCGGAGATTAAGGAGCGGGGCCAGCCAATCATCAATTGAATACAACCAAATAAAAACTGGACCGGCATTATTTTCGTTGTACACGAACATTAAACTGACCACTATTAGCACCAAATGATCACTATTCAGTTAGACTTCTTGTCCGACATCTATGACGTCATCATTATCGTCATTTTCATAATCCGAGTTGAGTTCGTCGTCAGATATTAATTGTTCCTTGTCGCTATGGTGATCCCTGGATTCGCTGTGACCTTCACCTTGTTGATCTGGTGTCGGAGATTCCTATATCGAATAAAGGAATAGATTGTTATTACTTGGAAACATTCATAATGCGCATATGACCCAGATTTTAATAGTAAATGTGGGTATCAGTAATGATATATAATTGAAAATATGTCGTGAAACATATATTGGAATTTCCAATAAATATGATAACTACAACACTTGATAAATGTGGGTATCAGTAATGAAATATAATTGAAAGTATGTCGTGAAACAATTATTGGAATTTTCAATGATTATGATAACAAGATTTACATAATAAATTAAAGTGGAGACATTCAGTTGGACAAAATTAGATTACAAAATTTATAAAATCACATCCGTGAAAAAAAAACTTGACCCCCCCCCCTCCCCCCCAAAAAAAAGAGAAGAAAAAATAAAAATAAATAAATGAAAAAATAAATAAATGAAAAAATAAATAAATGAAAAAAGGTAAAAAGAATTTTAAAACCATCTGTAACAACATTGCAAAATTAGGTCTACGCGATACAGAAAAAAAAATAAAATATGGAACAAGGAAGTAACAATCAGAATCGGCGTTACAAAGAAAATAAATAAGCTGCTAGATTATATAACTTTTCTCATTAAGAAAATCGCCAAATTTGAAAAATATTTATCCTTCCTAGTCAGATAAATCTAGTCAGGTTTTAACAATGTACTTCAATCATTTTCTATTTGTAATTTTTTTCTCATTCATCAAGGCAAAAAATTTTAATAATTTGCCTTACTTGTTTAAGTCGTCGCCATTTCGCCCGTCTGTTCTGAAACCAAGTTTTCACTTGTCGTTCTGTAAGCTGTAAAGACTTTGCCAGTCGTTTTCTCTCTGGTGGCGACAGGTATTTCTGAGACTCGAACTTCTTCTCTAAATCTACTGTTTGGTCGTTGGAGAAACGGACTTGGCCACCCTTCCGCTTTTGCATCGGTCGTTGTAGGAATGGACTCCAGAAAAATGGACGGTTGTGGTAAACTGAAAGAATAATTGTGGCATTAGTCTAAGAGTTAATTTTCCGGACTTTTTATTTTTGTTTAACGCTTTGACTTTCAATTGTATAGGTAATATCTACATATTTTTAATCAATGGTGATTATATTAACTGATATTTTGATCTCATAATCATTTATTTCTTTTATTATTCAAGCAATAAATAAAATAAATAAATAATGATAATAATAAAATAAGTAAAAATTAGTAAAACAAAAGCTATAGCTTGCAAGGACACTATAGAACTTTAGATTTATTTTGCCCCGTATGGAACTTATATCTAATTTGTTGTGGATTAAGTCTTATTTGCCTTATCATCATTCTAATTTTTTGTTTTTCTTAATGATTACTTTTCCGTTCGACTTTGTTTCCCCCATATTTCTTACAATTCCTATTTCTTAAACAAGATGCATTTTTTCTCGCAAAGGTACAAATGTATGTATAAAATGAAAGATTAGATAATTTTAAACGCCGCCGAAGGTGGTCGTATATTGGATAATCTCCGTCTGTCCGTCCGTCTGATGTCAGAACGTCCAAATCTGGTAAACGTAACTTCCTCTTCTTTTATGGACCGATTTGGATGAAACTTTCACAAAATATTCTTAGTCACCTTACCTAGCGCATCTTTAAATATGGTTCTGGTCTAATGATTGTTCTGGAAGATACGGATGCAGGACTTAGAAAGTGACTAGGAAATTTCTGTTTTCTGGACCTTTTTTTATACCGTTGGATATGTTTAGCTTATTTTAGTGGGTAAGCCCACATCAATGAGTTACAGAACATGATGAAGTTTGGTTCAGGTCCATTGACTTTTAAGGAAGATACGGAATCTAGTTTTAGAAAATTACTAGGAAATTTCAGTTTTCCCGACTTTTTTCTAAATCCTGATTTACAAATGGAGGTATTTAAAATTCTAATTATAACAACTTTTCAGTTACCTATGATATTTTTTGGCGGCGAAAATTGTGAAAACGGCACTCCTGTTGAATTTCAGACCTTATTTCGTTACAGAGTTTTATATAGTAGTATAGGAAATGCATTACACGTGCACAGTTATACCAACAGGAAAATAGTTATAGAACATTTGATATATAGGAGTGACTCGTTTTATGTTTCTTCTGATATATGAGGCTGACGTCCGCGTGCTAGGTTTTACAATTAGTAGCTTCGTGAAATTGACTCTAATTCAGATCAAAACAATTCTAAATCGCTCCTTCCTTAAAGGGGGGTAATAAATATCACTAAATTTGCTCATCTTGAAGAAAATAAGCGATATTTGGCTATCATAATTCAGGGCTTACCCTGGGTCAAAATTTCTTTTAGCCAACCTTTTAGCCAATTCAAAAATCTTTTAGCCAAATTGACTACATTATAGTTATCTTTTTCTCCCAAGTTGAAAAAAAAAAACACGATTTGATTGAAAAATATCAGTAGAATATGCATCAAATCTGGATATTACAGCCTCAAGAGAGCATCAATTAAATGAATGCATGGTCTAATGGCTACCAATTATCTTATACCTGTCAACAGATCAATCAAAGGTGTGAAGGATTACCTCGCATATTAATTGTTCATTGTTCTACTATGATCTTAACACTTTTGAAACCTCTTTTTCTTTATAATGGACTTTACAAAAGGATATCCTTTCTTAGCCAGCATTTTAGCCAATTGAATTTTTTTGTAGCCAATTTTTCTGAATTTTAGCCAATGGCTAAATTGGCTAAGGGCAGGGAAAGCCCTGATAATTTCACTCCAAACTCTCTTACCGCACTCATTGAGCTTCATTCCAAAATCATTTACCTTGTCAATTTCAAGATGCTGGTGTCTATAATGCCTCTCATTTTCGGTGAATATTTCTATATAAGAAATGATAATAAAAGTACACTGGCCAAGGAAAATAATGCCAATGTCATTCGAAAATGTTCATTCAGCAAATGTACGTAAATGTGAGATCGCAAAAAAAAATGACCGTTTATCTTTCCATCTTTATTTAAGATGTGGGCCCGTAATAGGTAATAGGTTTCGGAAGTAATGAAATTTCACAGTGTTAGCCGAGGTTTCCTAATGAAACCTCGGTCAGCATTGTGAAAGTTCATTAGTGCCGAAATGCTGCGGAACTATTACGTACAGACGAACAAAATACAAACCAACCCCTCGTTGTTGTTAAAAGATATCACGAAAGGAAAGAGGCTTTCATTGAGTGCGCATATTAATGTTTCTTTGAAGTAAAAGTGTGCAATGTGTAGGCACGTGCAACAATTGACAAAAGTGCAGAAGTTTTCCTTTACCATCCTGATACAGGAAACAATTGGTTTTAAGAACAAATTAGAATGATCGTAAATCAAAAATGGTAAAAAAAGGATTATGATAAATCTTTAATACATATTTTGATTTTACACTTACGCCAATCTAAAAATGAGAATGAAAAGTATAGAATAATGACTATTCTAGATGTAAAAAAACATCCTAAGAGAGGTCAGCCTGTTTCAACCAGCGCAGTCTAAGCAGGGTAGATTGTAGATTTTAATCTTTCAACAGGAGCTCTTAAGCTTTGAAAAAAAGGACGAATTTAACGTTTGAGTAAAGTGTTAGAATATATTGGCAAAAAAACAGAAGAAGTCTACTTTTCAAAGACGCTGAATATGTCAGTATTTTAAAATACCAATGTTATCTGGTCGAGGTTTGGAGAATTTATCATGACGAGACTTTTCCGAGTCATGATAATTTCTCACAGCCGAGATCAGATAACATTGATATTTTAAAACTCTGTATCATTATTCTTTTTATCACGCAATCTTTTTCAGGGCTTCAAATTTCACTAAAGCTTGAAAATCAAGAATTTCAAGTGAAAGCCGTTCTAGTCAATATCATGAATTTGCAAATCGTTCTAAATATAAACTGCCTGATATCATTTTATGTTATCAGGCATGTGATAAGATGTTATGTCTCCTTCCAATTAACGAGCGCTGAATCTTAAGAAAAAAAAGCAAAGTAAGGATGCTGCATTTATAATTGACCTTTATATCATATTACACAAAACAAGAGCCCTTCATCTCATATGCACAAAAAATATCGCGTATCATAAAAAATGTATTTGAAAACTTACACTTAAGCTTAATTTTCCGGTGAGGATAAGTGCGCCCTTTTAAAGCCAGTTCAATGTTAGCGTTTGTATATTAATTAGACAATAGACCCATGTATAGACCAAGTAATTATTCCTCCGTTGTCATAAGTAAACGGGACTTGAAATAATTGCGATTGGACACAAACGAAGGGTTGCGAAAAGCCACAAGGCTTTCGACTTGTTGCAATGTTTATAAGTTCGCAAATGCTTATAAAAGTTAATTACTGTCTAATGTACTTACAATATTTATTCGCGTCCGAAATGGTCAGTTATTTTGGCTTTTTATTATATTACAATAGCATCAAAGGAACGTGGGCACCTAACAATGGATTCCTTTTTAAAGTGCTCACTAGTACTACCATTAATCTTTTCCTAGACTCCAGATGCCATCCAATATAGGTTTACTATTATCAACTAATTGGTCAGAGATCAATGTCGGAAAGGATGTGTGCTACCATCGTGGATCTAACCCAGAAGTCTATGTTGTGCAGAGAGCATTTTCAGATCTGGATGACTTATTTGAAACTAGTCAGAATTGGAGTATGGGTGCTGACTTTGAGGCTAAGGGAAGTCATGTTGAAGATTTGCAAATTTTCCTACATTTCAAATGTAACCGGGGATGGGAGACGGGGGGGGGGGGGGTCTAATAAAATGAGAACCTTTCCTAAATAAATGTTCTCTGGATTAGATTTGCTACACAGGTTGTCGCGATTCATATAAAGTATGGATACCTTTGAAAAGGACAATTTCTATATGTTTTTTTTTTAATTATTTTTTATGAACACATGTGAGGGTTATTATTCCCTTCCGCCGACAAAGGTGTCCTCTTTTCAAGCGTCCCGGACCCTACGATTATTCATTGCTTTGTTAAAGGAAGGGGTTCACTTGACTTTACGAGCGCCATCCTGTGGAAAAACAATTATGTTGGCAAGCATAAAGTGATTGTTTTCCGTTATTGTAAGTATATAGCTCTTTACGGCATAACCTGAATCGCGAACGAGATCTTGGGCCCGTTTTACTAAACTTCTTACGAAACAATTATTCGTAAGTCAAAGTCACAAATCGTACCCGATGTTTTCATTCATCGTTACATTCTGCCTTACAATATCACATCGGAATCGTCTTTAGAAGACGATTCCAATGAGTTATGCATGGCAGAATTACATATTTGAATACTAATCTAGAAGCAACGTTAATTTTTTACTTACGCAAAAAAATGATCGAAAGATTTTAAGTGAAACAGGCCCCTGGCGAAAACTTTCCAGATAAAAAAAGTTATTTTTATGTTACGATACATTCGTTGTTTTTAACTATGACTAATCTTAAGCTTAGATTTAAGGTCAATACCAACATGATATGAGACTTTGTAAGACCACAACCAATACTTTCAGTATGTTATATTAGCTTAGCATACTCACTATGGGATTCCGTTATATATTTAGCAACATTCCCTATAATTTCCTTGACTAGAACATGCACCTCTACTAATTTGACATTCTATTTTCTAGAAACATTTATCACCGGTTCTTTTTTATTAGCAAGTATATATATATATTCTTTATTTCCTCCATATATGAAGATTATAAGTTAGAACAAATATACATCAAATTTATAACAAAGTTGTGAAATGTGAAAAACATTTGAACGTATAGAGTGTATGAAAGAAGAAAGAAAAAAAAACGATAGAAGAAAGAGTTGCACTTTCGATATTTCGATTATAAAAAATATCAATTTCATATTTTTAATGAATCAATTGAAGCAAAGATATGATTCGTTGTTGAAATTTGCTTAACGAAAAATATACTGAGAAAATCGTCGTGAGCAAAAGCCCTTCTCACCAAAAGAAACATGGAAGCGGAAAGTTCCAATCGTTTGGGAAACTCTAAACTCTATCGTTTGATAATACATGGTGTTAGCAGATATATCTCTTATACTTTTGATATCCATAATATAAGCCAAATCATTCTTTGAGATGTTTCAACAATTTTTGATAGCGTAGAGCCAGAGTTGACTGACATCCACCACGCCAAGTGGTCTGATTTTTTTCATAATATACTATGCAATTTTGGTGATTGTCGGGGTTAGATTTTCTGTCGTCTTAAGGCAAAGCTACATAAAATTTCGTTCTATGCGTGGTAGCACGTGTTCCCATTGTCACTAGATGTCCCGCGGTTTGGGTGGGTGTATCGATGAAGTGTGTTGCGGTGCTAGTGGCAGGAAGCAAGGGCAGGATGTATAAGACACTATCTAAAGTAGAATCGCCCGTCACAGAGTCTGTTAAACCTCACGACTATAGAACAACTCATGTCAATGGGCTCTTGGTCTACAGACAAATCTGGGATGTCTTTGAAGTATTATCAAAGCTTAGACAATAAGCAGAAAACATATATTACTGGCTTCAATTTTTTGGTGTTTTATTACAAATTTAAACTTCCAGTAAATGCTAACGAATAAGATTCTTTTGAATTTCCCACCATTGTCCAGTCTCTTCTAAGGCATATAAAATTTGTAGGAACATTTCGTGGAACATTCAGTTTTCTTTCATATATCTTTCATTCGAAAAGGTTCGCCTAATTCCATTGATTTTATTTAACGCAAATTAGAAAAAATAAGAATATTAAGTATTCCTCTAAGTACTCATTTCTCAAACAAGTACCAAATTTGCACTTATGAAAAAGTCAAATAAGAATTTTAAAAAAAATAATAATCACAATAGGCATATTTCTATTATTACTTTTACTTAAGACTATGTGAAAAACTAAAATGTTCACTTGATCATTTTTATTTAAACGTGATTCTTAAGAAATAATTGTGCAGGAAACGGTGAAATTGACAACTTTATTCAACTACTATATGGACGATCCATGATTACTTGTATGGCTTTACTGAAGTAGGTTTTTGTGACAGAAGTGTCCTAAATGATATTGACATTGTGCAAAATAGAGACGGGAAACTGGCGTTCGTGTCTCTGTTTGGAACAAACTTGTTAACGGAGATTTACTTCACGAGTACCTCCATTAAATCTTTGACAAACAAATCCACATTTTACTATAAAATTTAAGGAACTTAGGAGTTTTCGATATACTTAATAAAGAAAGCATACAGTAGATAATAAACCTATTTTCGTTTTTAAGAAATTATTCTTTCAATAAAAAAAAAAAACAAAAAAACCATCGAAAAGGTACTATTTATGATAAGCATTTCGGGCTTTGTATCATTCATTGGTAGTGAAGATGCTTCTCCTTACATGTATTTTATGTATTTTTTTCACAATAAAGCAACAGAGAATAAATCTAGTTAGAAAGAAATTTATGTGTATATTCAGACTTAATGTAACAAAGAAAATATACCATTTTGAATTACTATACCGTTATCCCTTTTCAGCATACTAATTCTCATTATTGGTGAACACGGATAAAAAGTGCATTAATTAGATAACTTAACAATATCAACGTGTTCTTGTTTTCTAGATGGTTTATCCTGGGAGTCCACTTGGAAGATTTTCAAACTTAATGTGTAATTTCTTTAAATACAGACGTTATTATAATTATAAATATTATTATCACTATTATCCTTCTTGTAAGCGGTGTAGTAGCAGTCCAAAATAAACGCGCACACAAAAATGCAATTTGTTTCTTTTAGCTATTTGAACAAATAAACAGGGAAAATATCTTCGTTCTTGAACCACCAATCTAAAAGAGGGTATTTGAATGGTGGCATCAATATAGACAAATAAGGTGTTACGTAATGCTTTGATTAAAATTTCCGATTGAAGCACTATACTTTTAGTTCACAAATCTAAAAATGTCTTCTTAAACCATGACGTGTCGGAAGTGCTACAGTTCTGTGTTGTATATATAACGGTAGTTGGTACAAATATTGTGTCACTATGTTATTTGTTTTCTGCCTAATTTGACACTTGGCCCAGACAAACTCGTGGTATTGTGTTTACAGATGCAAGGATACACAAAATTACTGACGCCGAGATTTGTGGAGAAATGTCTCGAGGTTTGCGAATGAAGGAATACTACATTTTCTGTTCATTTTAATAGTATAATGAAATTACCATTACATTACGTCAGCCCGATTAGCTCAGTTGGTAGAGCACCGGACTTCATAACCATTTGAAGTTCGACGGCGTGGGTTCAAACCCGGGCTGGCACACTAACAGAAACTAATTGTCTTTCGGATGAGACGTTAAACCGAGGCCCCGTGAGACGATGCTTTACACCGAGCACGTAAAAGAACCATGGCGGATCTCAGCAGTACTTTCGTCATGTATCCTTGCACTATCCCCCATAACAACTAACCGTCTTCTGGGGGCGTCGCTCATATGGGCATGTGCTACGGTAGCGACGATAAATAACGGAAATACACACACACCATTACATTACAACCAGGAAATCTTTTATAGGCAATCATCCCTTCCACTTGTGATCAGTCATAGTATATAGGTGTATTTTCAAAACTGAGCTCTGACCTAGGCGTTGAGTCCATTACCATAGGTCTATGAGTAAACCTTAAGATCTGAGACAAGCACTTAGTTTCATTTGAAAGGTGATTTGTATCTTTGTTATGTCTGTTTTATCTATTTTGAAAGAATAACATGCAAATTTAACCGTTAAAAGTAGATTCCACGGCTCACCGCTCAAAATCTACATATACCTTTTTTTTCTTGGAAAACACTTAATGTGATTTATGTAGTAATTCACCATTTTCCTTATATCTTTTTTTACCGGGAAATACAAATTGTAGTGACAAAAGAAATAATTATTACTTGTATTCAATGGTATTATTCAGAAACTTTTTTTTTTATCTAACTAGAAATCAAATAAAGATACATTATTGAAAAATATCTTCTTATGTTTGTTGGGGGAATCGTTGCATAAACAGGAAAAATAGAATGATGGATGTTGGGAATACAATTTCTAAATTAACAAGATTAATCGAGAATATAATATAGCCTACTAGACCTCACCGCTTCCATGTTTAGGCGCATCTTGTTGGTTTTTTTTTTTTTTTTGTCCTACTTTATTTTACCATGAAGTTTTCAAATTATAGCTCTATTGTTTATTATCAAAGAGAACAAATAATCTCATGAGATGGGCATCCAGTCTAGACAAAAGTATTATTTTAATGATCTTAAAATTTTCGTTTTGAGTGATCTTATATTTATCAAGAAACCCTTGGTTTTGTCCGTATTATAGAAGCCAATTCTGGTGTGCATTTTCCAAATTGTTAATGTTTATCAATTCATTTATTCCATTTTATTGTTACAAGTCTTCTGTAAGTACTAAAAGCGATACGTTTTCAAGCAACAGTGAAGTTTTCCTACATCATCACACAATTTTAACTTTTAGCAGTTTTGGGTCGGGGTACCTAACAACGGTACTATTTTTACACCTAATGCGTCTGACCTTTAAAATCCCTACACTAAGAAGTAGTTGAGTTTTTCCCATACCCAGGGCCTTGTTCATATCAACTATATGACATTAGAGATCTAAATTGATCTTTAATTGATCAAACTTATCGGTAATAAATCGACTAAATTGGTTGTTGTTCGATAGTTTTATAGTATTCTTAATATTCTAATAGCTTATTTTGTCGTTCCATTTGTGGAATCCCATTTGAAAGTGCACATCGGTCAGAGACCAATCATTTATTCAATATTTCAAGGTCAAGAAAATTCGTTACATAACAATTATTTTAATAATTGTAAGTAATTGATCTTATCAGAATTTATGAATCAAATACAAATGTACAGTCGTCACATTTTTTTTCAAAAAACCGTTTACTGTTCTCATTTAGCATCATCGTATTGAATAAAAAAATCATCAACGGCAAGAAATCTATATATGATCTAAATGCAGAGACTTGTTGGAAGTCATTTCTGCATCAGGATGCAAAGGACGTATTAAATACATTCCTCGTTTGCACATATGTGCACGTTCAAAGCGAGATTTGATTTAATTTTACAGGTTTTTCGAACGTTCATCTGATATTGATGGCATGGTAGAATATCTTGTAATAACCTGCCAATAAGCATTTTAAAATATAATACTTCCCACCCAAAAGATGGTGATAAATGCTTTGCAATATACTTATTACCAAAAAAGATCGTAAATAATGTCATACTAGTTGCCGAAAAGTGGCGTACCAGATATAAAAATTACCAGAATGATTTGTTTCAAGTATATTTTAACGAACCATTAGCTTAATATGATGATAAGCGGACGCAAAATATACTCAGTGGATTTATTCCTATCACCTTTATGTCATTACAGACATACATTTGATACTCTAGGATAAAGTGATAAATCGCTAAATAGATTAATTGCGGTCGATCTTCGATTCGCCTATATTTTAGCCAACCTATTAAAAATATCGGCTCATGTTGAATTTCTGCTTTGCAAAATTATAAGGAATCGAATATTTCAGAAACATTATGATAGTGAAAAAATGTGACAAAATGTTGAAACAAAAAATATATATATTCATCTGCCTCCTTTAAATGTTTTTTCTAGCTAACAAAATTAAGTCCAATGTCGCAGAGACAAGACTCACTGGTTAGGAGAAATAAATGCTGGAAAAATTAAAATAAAATCCCAGTTACATGTAATCTATGGTTTAGCAGAAAGACAAAAAGCCAATCGGCTGTCGGAAAATGCAATGCCAATCTTGATGGTAGACTGTATTTTTGCATCATTCTTTTAATAGTGAGCAATGGTAAATTATAATTAGAGATCAGCACTATGAAATCTTTACTAAAAGACCCCAGGCCCGTTTTACTAAAGACCTTACGATTAAATTTTGCGTAAGTCAAATATTAAAGTTGATTCTGCAGTAGTCTAAATATGGAATTCTATTATGCATCATCTCATTGAAATCGTCTTCTATAGACGGTTCCAATGAGATATTGCAAGGTAAAATCTAACAATAAATGAAAACACCAGATACGATTGGTATTTTTGACTTACGATTAATATTTTCGTAGGATGTTTAAGTAAAACGGGCCCCGATTCTCAAAATAAAGATGCTCAGCGTAAGTTAAATTATAGTAATACTCTAGTTTAGAAAACAAACCGGCAAGTTTCAAGGAATTCAAACGGTACCGCTAATTTATATGTTTATAAACTAAAGGATGAACATCGACCGTATATAGTGAGTAAATAATCTATAATTTATAGATTATCTGTTATTTCAAAAATCACCGAAATACGCTATCATTTCAAACGACCACTCAAGTTATTATCCGTTTAACCCTTTCCTGTTTTTCAAAATTTTGGACCTGTCCAAATTCAAAGGTTTTGCAGACGAAAATTAAAAGTGGATTTAATTTGAAAAATAACCATTCAGTAGGGTAGAAAATAGTGTGGAAAAAGAAGAAATTGCTTGTCAGAAGCAATTTCTTCTTTTTTAACAATGTTTTCTCAATCATTAAATCACAGGCACGTAAAAAGCAGGGATTAAACAGCAAAGGGTTAATGGGTTATATCTAATGGGATTAAATGATATAAGTATTAAATGATTAGGATACTCGATTCTAACACTCAGGCATTAGAATTAGACCGCAATGTTTATCTAGCATGGTCGAGATTTGCTCCAAAATCAGTGCATTAGATAGATTTAGACACAAGTTCTGGCAAAGAATTTGTAAATTGAAACATTTGAGATGCATTCAATTACTTTCTTAAACAACACGTACGACAATTTTATTCTCGGTGAAGCCGTATTTATCGAAGCCAAAAATTACCGCATTTTTTTTTTCGTAAAAAATGATAATTTTATCAATGTAAAACTTGAGATAAAATATGTATTTTTTGCACAAGTAGAATAAGAAATGAATGAAAATGAAAGATTTTGTAGAAAATGGTTGTTGATAATATTCTATGTTAGGTTGGATATACAAAAAATCAACAAATATTAAGATTTGTAGTCGAGTCCCAGTTTTGAACGTTAGAAGTTTTATAATCTTTGGTCCTTTTTTTAATGTCCTTATATTTCATGATGTTGTTGTTTTCGATTAGCATATACATCTATACACTGGCAGAAAGCGCTTTTAATTTTTTCAGTGATTAAGAAGAGTATAATCTAGTATTATCCGTAAGGATGGTGGTGGCTTATCAAACGGAAGGGTTGCTATCTACATGAGTGAACAATAGACTGTGGTTTATTACGGCAATACTTTGAATTTGAACGACCAATTAAAGATATGGAAAGAATTCGGATACGAGTGATTTGTAAATAGTCGTTGAGAGATATAGCAGATAAATCGCCTTTCTTCCTATAATGCTTCTGATGATTGTTAATGTCTCTATTGAACTTTCAAGTACATATTTCCAGTGTTTTATCATTCAATATGGTCGTTTTATTATCAATTAATCCTTTCTTGATCTTAGAATGTTTTTCAAAACATCTTTTTAAATAGCTTTGATAATGATACATGAAAAGAAGATGTTCGGTTTCCGGAAAAAATGATAATTTGACCATTTCGTCATCAATTAATCCTTTCTTGATCCTAGAAAACTTTTCTAAATATAGTTCACAGAGATTTCGAAACTCTACATGAAAATAAGTTGTTTCATTTCCTGACGTAAATGATAATTTGACCATTTGATTATTTATTTATCATTGCTTCTCTTTTGAACGTTATATACTTTCACATATCTTGGAAATTGATAAGTGATAAATTGTAGTTCTATTTCTAAATAAATGAACATACAACAAATTCCGAATTTATTCAGGGCAAAATTACGAAGAATTGAGAATACTAATGTTATTTTATATTATTTATTTTAAATCCATCCATTCATTTTGTTTTTATCTATTTATTCTTTTCCTTTCCTTATTTCTCTTATATCTTCTTATGTACGACATCGAAATCATTTCATAGATAATTGATTTAATTGAAGATGTCTCAATCAAGGTTCGCGCATTTTGATTGGATGAAAAAATGGTTTGATTCCCAAATGAAAAAAAAAAAGTACGCGGTAGTTTTTAGGCTTAAACAAAAAAGTTCTCCCCTGTACAATCTGTCTCATTTGGTGAAAACTTTATATTTTGGCTTTATGATATGAATTTGTAAGATATTAAGATATTGTTTTTATTCCTGGAGGTATGAAAGTATAAACCTAATCACAAAGTGTGATTAGGTTTTTAGTTTCATAAATACATAGAATTAGAAATACTCTTTTTCATTTCTTAAAGGCTTTACCATCAATTAAATTTATTTAGCATTGGTTTACCTAAATGGGTATTTAAAAAATATTTTTCAAAACGTCAATGAAATCATTTTAAGTTCACACTGTACGCTTGCACCCAAAATATACGGTCTAAGACAATGATTAAACTGGTGCACTGGTGCAGTTCTTAACTCATTGCTTATTGAGATTAATTAATTTACAATAAACAAAATAAGATTTTTGCTATTGTTTTAATTAAGTTTTAAAATTAAAACCAAATACTCTAGTGCATTAATTCGCCTCGCGTGTTCATATAATATGATTAGATTTTTAGTGTTGTACAATTAAGACATTATTACTATTAAGAAAAGATTACAGAATAAATATGGAGAAATCAATATGAACATTGATGTATCATTTTTGGCTTGTATAGTTAGTAACATCGTGAAATTGACAATCACCTCAATCAAAATCATTCTAAATCGCTCTTTTCAAACACTCACTCATACCATTCAAAGCCGTTCAAACCCGTTGAAAAATATACAATCAACAACGTCATTCGAAATAAATTTTGTTAGAAAAAAAAATCGCGATTTCACTGACATAATTCAAATTGTTAGCTTCTCATAGGTTCTTGAAGAAATAGGAAGCTATGTATAGAGGTTGAATGCATATCTTATTAAAGGGGGGTGGGGGCTAATCAATAGGCCTATCGCTAATTTTGTTCATCCTGAAAAAAAATTTGCTATATAGGATTACCTACCATTAAATTCACTCAAAACTCGCTCCACGAACTCATTCAATTTCATTCCTAAATCATTCCAAAACCATTCACCTTGTCAATTTCATGATGTTGTTAACTGTATGAACCTCTCCTTTAGTTCGTCATATTTCTAGAATTTCATTATTAGAATATGCAATTTTTTTTAAATCTTCTCGAAACGCAACGCATAAATCATGATTTGGGCTATTGCAATGATGTGGGTCATATTTATTTCAAAAGTCGGCCCAAATTTATTTACGACATAGGTTCTCAATGAAGAACAAATACTTGGTGGATTTGATAACTTTACAATGACATTTCAATTATCTCTCGTATTTAGATACGGGGAATTATTTCTTTTGTTTCTAACAAAGTCAATGACACTTGGGCATATCAATGGATTTCTGAAGAATAGAAACGACCTCATAATTTGTGTAAAACTTAGTTACGAAATGATATTTAATTGATTTCAAAGGATTTTAATATTTGTGGTCTTAAATTCAAAACCGAGGAAATATGCTTAACTTGTGAAGAAAAAACCCAATCCCCCTCCCCCTCGTGCCCCAAATTCGCCCTTTTAGTATATATCTTAAACCAAGATTCTATGATTTTGAAAAAGACTTCTTGACATATATATTTTAGAATTGTGTATGTTATATCAAAAACGAACAGTAAAACAATTTTGAACGATATGTTTTCTTTCAACTTTTTGCCACTGAATTTTGATTTACTGTTGGCGGCCTGTTTTTTTTTTTTTTTTCGGAAATTCTCAAAGTTAACAATAATCATTTATTTGTTTTCTTGTGTTCTGTAAATCTTTAAGACAAGGTTTTCTTTCGGGCAATATTGATCAACATTAAAATAATAAGACTTAATTAAGTGATGATACGCCATGGACTCGAAGAAAAGTGCTTGATCAGAATTGGAAAGATCAAACTAAATGAACTTTTAAAAATCTTCAATCCAACATTTCCTGCCGTTAAAATTGTTACGGAAGCTTTGTAACCTTCTTGACTTTTTGCGCAATTATTGTTGGTTGTTACACGTGACTCTACGATAGCTGATCATATCTGAAATTTGTGCTTGTAGATCTTGACTTGGAAAACGGGACTGATCAACTGGACAAATTGGAATGATTCTTTAAGATATAAAGCAACCCTCCCTGGACTGATGAATTAACTGTTTGAAGAACATTTTCTTAATCCATAAATTTAAACGAATTTAAAAAACGCCAATTCAAATTTTCCTGCCGTTTAAAAAGTTACGGAAGCCATTTAACCTTCTTGACTTTTGCGCAAATATGGTTGGCTATAACACACGACTGTATAACAGCTGATCGTACCTTGAACTGATGCTTTTAGAAAGAAAAATACGGAGTAAAATCCACAAAAATATTCCAGAATATTGTAGGGTGATGAGAAAAGTCCACTCAGTAAGTTTGCCGAGGCGTCCTTAAACGATTTTCGATATTTTGGGTAAAAACTTTCGACTAAGCCAAGGCTTCGTTTTTAAACCGATTCCGACCAAACTTCGTTTCCCTATTTAGATAATTAACGGCTCAAAGATCATTCTCTAAATTTATTCTAAAAAACAGCTTCATTTTAAAACCTTAATTCGGTTCTTAGGAATCTTGTCAACGCGCAATGAAAACCAATGTGTTCAAAATATTCAGAACAACATTTAGATATCTCGAAATGGACGTTCTTGCCGTTTCACTTTTATCAAGTTATTAAAAAAGATCCCAATATGTTATACTTTTTTTTAACTCTTAATTTAATGACGAGTTTATTTTTTTTTTTTTTTTTTTTTTTTGTTGTTGCAAATCAAAATGATTATTTTTAAGTCATTTTCAAATTTCGCAGAAAGAAATTTAAGTCTTTCTAATGTAACGAGTTTGTTTTCTTGACAAGTTGTTTTCAATGAAAACGCATCTAAAACTAATAAAATGTAGATAAATCATGAAAATAACGAATAAAAAAATAATTCTTTGAAAAATGATGAATAAATGAATGAATAAATTATGAATATGATAAAAGGAACAGAGAAAAATAACAATATAACTCATTGCATTTAAAGCTTTTTCGACGTATCATTCATTTTATAGTAAAAATAAATGATATTTTCGAGATAATGCTACCCTTAAACAGACAATAAATCATGAAAATAATGAATAAAAAATAATACTTAGAAAAATGATGAATAAATGAACAGATAGATTATGAATATGATAAAAAGGAACAAAGGAAAATAAGAATATAACTCATTGTAGTATTGTAGTCGTATCTGCTCGTTTAATACTAAAAATAAATATGATAATTTCAAGAAACAGTTGCCCTAAAACAAACAATAAATGATATATAAACCAGTGTGGAAGATTTACAGCAATTTTGAATAAGCACAATCCGCACATATTGATCTGAGTTATTTATTTTGGTTCTGTAGTTATCAATTTCTCAAAGTTTATTGAGGAAATGAGCTTATATTCTTTATATAAGACTACATCCAGAGAGCGTAATGTCTCGCTGTCACACGTATATCAAATTGATGGACATATCACGAGAAAGCTCATATATTTAGCGACAATCCTGCAGAATTTAAATTTAGGAAATAAGCTTATATTCCTTAAATAAGACTACATCCAGAGAGCTTATTGTCTGCATTTCACACGCATGTAAAATTGATGGACATGCCACGAGTAAGCTCAAATATTTAGCCATTATCCTGCTGAATTTAAATTTTGCCCCCATTTTAGTATTATTCAAATCTGGCTGGCTCAAGTTTTCTCCCACAATATCCAAAGAAAGCTAGCAGTGTAGGCTAAGAGCAGGCTGCTCGGCTAGACAGACTGATCTTGATCTTCACTGTTTGCCAATGCTTTGGGGACAGTCGGGATATACCGTGAAAAGTATTGGACCGGTTACATAATAATTTCATGTACCGAGATCCATTAACATTCACGCAAAAAATAGCGTCTCGTCAGCTCGCGCTCAAAGTTCAAAATCTTCAATTCAACCTACCTTTTGAAAAAGCGTTGCACTGACTTTCAAATATTGCTGGATAGTCCGGTCTCGGGTAACCGGGAACTGTGGTCAGAGATCCGAGGCCTCCGCACATCTGCCGCATCAACGACGTTTGACAGGCTGATAAGTGTGGGTTCAGATAGGCTTGCGAGAGCATGGCCGGATCGTACACAGTGGGTAACGGTTTATAAATGGTTGGTGTGGTTAAAGCACTGGTGTGTATTGCTGCCGGGTTGATGGGCGTTGGACGTGGTATTTCTGAGAGACCTGACGTAGATGACGGCGACGTCGTTGACGCTGGAGGTGACGGAAGTTGGTTTGGTATAGAGACTGACAATAAAAGTGTCTGACGTTCTTGCTCCCTCTGTATCTCACGTTCACGTTCTAATTGTCTTTCACGTTCAACACGTTCAATATTCCGTAAACGTTCTCTTTCCGTTTGTATTTCGCGCTCACGTTCTCTTTCACGTTCACGACACTTTTCGAGTTCACGTTCTTTTTCTCGTTGTAACTCACGCGCTCGTTCATATTCAATGTCCTGTTCGGTGCTCCTGGCAAGATCTCGTTCCAATCTCCGTTCACGTTCCCGTTGCTTTTTACCTAGAATATCGTCTATCAGAAATGACGAATGTGACGGCTGGGGCGGTGACGCCGAGCGACGTGATGGTGTGACGTCACGATGATACATCACGGTGTTACTGGGATAATAACTTGAGCGTGAGCTGGAGCCCGTCTCTCCCGTCTGAACGTGTGTGTAAGCTGGCATTAAATTCAACATCGTGTTTTAACTTCAAAATAACTTCAAGCAATGTCCGAATGTATGTACCACTCAGATAATATAAACACAATTCAAGTAAAAAATATCATAAATATTTCATTTCTTTAACTAAAAGGGTTAAAAACATCCATTTTTCCAAACGCGTTTTACAAACGTCAAGAAAACTTCAAATCCAACTTTGTATTTCCTGAACTTCTTAATGTAAAATATTATTATTATTTTATGCTTCTTTTTTTTACTTTTCAAAGTTATCAGAGAATGTTATTCGCATTTAAATTCATAAAGTTTCGATTTAGATCAATTAACAAGTGAAGAATTTTTGAACCAATGTCCACTTTATTTTATTTTTATCATATTTGTAGAGTTGGGACGGTCTAACGCCTAATCCAAATATTTAATTTAGTAACGGGTACGAACCAATCAAAAGCCATATAAGTTGATTACATATTTGCACATCAATTTATCAGTTGGTTTTCGCTAAATACGAACCCTGAAAGGTCCGTCTTATCGCAGGACTCTAAGTGGTGGGAGGGACTTAGTTCCATAGCGCACGAATGATAAACCATCTTTAACACTAAACTACTTAAGTCTGAAGCATTCTTGGTGATTGTTTTGAACTTATTACTTTTACAGTAGATCTAATACTTCTCATTACATCTTTCTCAGTTGATTAAAAGTGATTTGATTTGCGAAATCTATTGAAGATGTTAAATTATTTACTTGAAAATTGATATTTCGAAGTGACGTTCTTTGCAAACTGGTAAATATTTTTGAATTATCCGACAAAAACAGACCAGAATACAACATTAGAATAGTTTTTAAACAAAATTAATGATTTTTTTTTTTAAATAAAAAGGTAGACAAGAATTTATGAATTTCATTGAAAGAAGCATGACCGATCCATACGGAATCCTGTCCCGCGTTCAGGTTGGCAAAATGGCGCAAACTGTTTGCCAATTTTACCCCGCATTGCACGCAAGTGCGCGTGCAAAGCGGGTCATAATTGGCAAACAGTTTTCGCCGTTTTGTCATCTTGAACGCAGTGCTGTTTCCGCCATCCACTCTTCGATCTACATACAATTTGAAAATTAGAAAATAATGTGACTTACTTCAAATGTAAAGTTATTCACCGTGCAATTTTCAAATAAAATTCGACTTTCCGACTTGAATTTTACTGTACCCAGAAAAATGGAAATTGATAAGTTTCTATCTTGAACTTAATTCGAACTACAGCATTCGGGGGGCGGGGTGTCTCTCATGTAAGTAAATACACTACATTTCACACCAAAGTTAAGAAGATTTTTCCCCTCCCCTGAGTCTCCATGACCACTACCACATCACATTAGATTGGCTGATGTTCAGTTCTATGGAGATAATTTGGGGGGGGGGGTGTTGCCTTGGGTTAATTTCAGAGAAGATTATTGTTGAAAAATGTCCTACTTTGTTTCTATGTAAAAGATGCACATGCACAAGTATGAAAGCTGTTTGCCTTCTGGTTTTAGAGAAGAAGGTTTTAAAAGATGTTCCTATGCTCCCCTTTTTAGTTGCCATAGCAACCACGGTTAAGGTTGGATTTCAAATATTTGAACAATTATGGTATAGCTTCATCCATGGAAGGTTCCTACCAATTTTCATCATGATTGTCCAACCAGTTAGGGAGGAGCAGACGTTTATAGAAATTGTTGACGACTGACAACGCACAACGGACAATGGACGATCAAAATAGCTAACTTTGAGCACTTCATGCTCAGGTCAGCTAAAAACGTAAGTTACGTTTTTCTTGAAACACACACTACGATACATACGGAAAATAAATACGAAAACAGACTATTTGTATGTTGAAAAGAGACATAACCACTAACCTAAAAGTGTTTCCATTCTTTTTTATGGTCAAGTGCGGAAATACTGTGCTTCCAGTGCCCTTGTATTAAACAATTGGATGTAATTAAGTCGTGATAATTGGCTATTCTGATGTTTAACAAGCTACGAACCCCTTTACATAAATGCACTTTATGCTGTTTGTATTCCAGCTAATATCCCATTGAACGGCATTTGGCAAACCACAAGTCGTAAAATCCAGGGGTCCGTCTTACTAAACATCTTACGAACAAATTAATCGTAAGTCAAAATCAATAATCGTATCTGGTGTTTTCATTCATTTATGGATTCTGCCTTGCAATACCTCGTTGAGATTGTCTTTAGAAGACGATTCAAATGAAATGTTGCATGCCAGAATTCCATATTTAGTTACTACTGTAGTAGCGTCTTTAATTTTGGACTCACGCAAAAAATGATCGTAAGATGTTTAGAAAAACGGGCCTCAGGTCGCTAAATGTTCAACGACGACGATACCAAAGCTAAAGCAATACCTCGGATTTTCTCCGAAAATAGCCGAGCTAAAAAGAGACACAAGCATGATACATCGTATATGAAACTGATATTTTTTCATCGTTCTTAAGAATCAAAGGGAAATTGCTTGAAACCCTTCTCAAGTTGTTCAAGACATATTCCAGCTGTACTCAAAGGTTCGTCTGACAGTGAATAGTTAGATCATAAGCCACATATTGGACAGTCTTATCTTAGCCTTCACTTTCTTCTTTCCGCTTATTGTATTGATTATATTTGAAAGAAAAAAATGGGCCAGACTAGTTGAACTGTCCCAAAATTGAGCAATTTGAGTTCACTAAAATAATCAAAGATTGTGTTCCATTCACCCAAAAAGTGCTATAAAAAGTTTCTTCCTATCTGAAAACAAATCGGAATATTATTTAACTTCTAACCAATCATTCTAGGCACGGATAATACATGGTTCATTAACATATTAGGGTATTGTGTAATAGGTATAAAATAGAAATTACACTCTCTTATGAAACCCATATTATTTGGATCTCGTTATTCAGAAAACATAAACATCTACGTATCGATGGGTCAGTGCAACACTATTGTAAGTGCCTATAAATATATAGGCACTTACAATAGTGTTGCGCAGACTCCTTGATATATTTTCTTCATTTAACAAAACTTAAATAAAAAAACCCCAAAAACAAAACAAAAAAACCCAAAACCCAAAATGTGTTAGTGAAACACGATGTCTACAAAACAGGTTTTTATCCCAATAGATCCTTGACCCCGTCACATGACCCTGACCTTTGAAAGCAGATGCAAATCATTGAGATCGATCATCATGCCTTAAATTATAGTTTGAAGTAATTAGCATTGCTAAGTTCAGGTTTTTGTTGTTAAGTGTTGCAGACAGACGGACGGAATGAAAGATAGACACCGGTTAAACAATATGCCCAATATCTTATCGATGCGGAAGAGTAAAAATCATTCATTTCGATATCCATTTAATACACTTTCCTTTCAGAAAGAATGCCCAAGGACACAAGGCCCCCTATATATTTTTGGATCATATTTCGTCAAATCCACTTCATATAAGTCGTTTATTAATTTGTTTCTATTGTTTTCGACGGATGGAATTCCTCCTTGCCAGACGGTCGGTCGTCTGTAGGAATCGTGAGTCTTATGCCCTTGTATGATTACGATATGATTCAAGATTCTTTATTGAACAGATTTGATCTTTACAGATCTTCATCTAAAAAATTTAATATGGTATTAATTCAGTCAGAAATTCCTTAGGAGTGTTAGTGAATAAGGAAGCATCAAATATGAAAATTGATAATCATAAACGGAATTACGTAAATTTTATATGATTATATTTTCAAGTTATTGTAACGAGAAAGTGCTGATAGCTTAAATTACTGAAATAAAATGTCTATGGCTTATAACGCTAGTTAGTCCTCGTCTTAGAATAGGTGTTATTCAATAACAATCATAAATGAAAGGTTTCAACTTGCATTCGACTTAATTATTTATTCTAATATTCTATCTGAAGTAATTGTGTCTTATATTTTTGTTCAGCTTCCGAAATGATAGATGATAAGAAGGAAACAATCAAAATAATTATGTGCCTTGAATAGAATTGAATAAAGTGACGAAGTTTTTGAGAAGTTTGACCTTGACAGGAAGAATTCTTCTTGTCAGGTGACCTTGAACTTGGTATCAGGAGATGCACATAATTGAGATTCGTCATTCCAAATATTAGGCTTGTATCTTGAATTGGCCTAAAGGAAAGTGCAATGTTAAGGTTTATGCGCGAGTTTTATTCATGTAGACAGATGGACAACGGTAAAACAATATCCACGATCTCGCGATTAGGGGGACAAAAATAGACTGCCAATTAGAAAATTAGTTAGAAAAGAAAAAAAGGGGGGGGGAAGACGCCGAAATCCCGGCACAACAACCTTGCAATTGTTGTAAGCCATACGGGTACTATATGCGGCGAATCAATCGGTAATAATTGTGGGAAATAAAAACAAAATTGGACCCTATTCAAACTTCAAATAGTTTTTAATAGACTTATCAATTTTAAAAGTAAATTTTACTAAGTGCTTTGTCCAAATCTGGTTACTTTCGATAAACACGGAACCTTTTATGCGCTGAAGCTAAGAAAATATTGCCCAATCTTTGCATTGAATTAACGCTAAACTGTAACAATATTACAATTTGAATAGACGGGGCATAGTAAAAAGTATATTAACCGATTCAGTAAGTATTGCAATTCGCCGAATTGCTTTATGCATAAAACAAATAAGAAGAAAAAGCACCAAACAAGTTACTACTATGCGCATGTATATAAGATATTATTTATACGCATTCGATTGTATAGTGCTATATCCCAAATTATTCCAAAGGGGAATAGTTTAATCTCCAAATAAAATTAAAAGTGTTTTTAGATAGTGTTTGAAATTTAGAGTGTTTTTATATAGTGTTTGAAATTTAGAGCGTTTTTATTTTTAGTAATTGTAAAGTGTTTTACGATTCAAAGAAGCGACAACGTAATGCAGTTTTTGCACCAGTATAAAAATTTTATTCAGTATTTCAACTGTTCACAAAAGCTTCTAAAAATACAAATTCGTTTTATATTCCTGGCCAGTCTTATGACAACAGTGAGGTTAATTATATGGCAGGATGCGGACCAGTCCTAAGTTCAAGGTAAAACGTTTGTGAAACGTGCGAGAAATGGATCCCTGCTTTGCGCGTGTGCTCACGTGCAAAACAGTGAACAATTTCTCAACGTTCTTCAAACGTTTAAAATCCCTAACGCATGGCAGTTTTTACTCATTTTTCTCCATTTTTAATCATTATTGTGTCAAAGTTAAAGTTTCCAAGTTTTACCGTTTTGTAGTGGTGTGGTTAGATCGCCTATAGTTTGCCCATTTCATGCTGCCCCTGTGCTGTAGAGCTCCCATACAGGATATAACAATTTTGTTGGTTAACTTTATCACCTTCTATAAGAGAGAAACAAACAGGGCCCATTGTTGTTGGTGTTTACTGGACAAATAACGCTCTCAACTAGTCAACAAGTGTACAGTACATTTTACATGATCTTTTACGGGGTAATTGCAATTTGGTATTGAATGTATTGAAATCAGATTCCACACATTATTAAAAGATGCTTCAAATTTCAGTCTTTTGTGCGTTATGTTGGATAATAGCTTAATCTTGTAATCTAGAGGAAATTCATCTGTTACCAAATGATGAAAAATAATAAGGTTAAAATGCATGTAATGACATAAACAAACAAACAAACAAACAAACAAACGAAAAAAAAATATTCGTGATAGTTTTTAGCCAGTTTATTTATTTTTCGATATTTTTTATCAAAAATTCCTTCATCCGAATGTGCTGTGAAAATATATAAGAATACTGCATTGCATGTCCCTCCTTGTTCTTACTGTATAAAATCGTTGGCCGTATGAAAATATGCAAAATATTTTTGTTTGGTTTATTTTCTGCTCAATTTAGAGTGTAATCTCTTCTTTGAATGCAACCTAATTGATATTGTCGTTGTTGTTGTTGTTGTTTTTTGTTGTTTTTTTTTTTGTCGTTGAGTAGAAGTTCGGTAACAAAATCATTTATTTGGGAGACAAGTTCAATAAAGAAGAATAGATAGAATATTTTTTCCTCCAAAAAGTAAAAACATAACAAAAACAAACAATAAGTTAGAGCCGACAAGGATACGAAAAGCCACAAATGTTTGTTCAAGTCCAATAAGGAAAGGTGTGACTTTTTGATCGGACTAATATTTGACTTTTTGTACGTTATGATTTGTCCTTCATTCAAAGAATAGGCCCGTTTTGTTTGTTTGTTTGAATGGGGTTTAACAACGCCTATAATAATTTTCCAGTCCTATCGTTGCGGCTGTAGTACCTTACAATGGATTTCTGATATTTCTCGCACGATTGATTTCTTACCTAGCCCCCAGCTGCTATCCTACATAAGTTTCTATAATTCTATCATTGCTGGGAGATTGGATGAGGGCCGCCGTCGGAAGTTGAACCTAGGTCTCCCCGATTTAGAGTCCTTTGTGATACCAACTGCGTCATGACGGTGACTGTTAAGTTAATGTTACACTACTTTTGCAAAACAACCGTCTTTTAAATTAGCGATATGTATTTCCTCCCTTAATTTTCATTCATGACTCGCCCCACACTCTCATTCACTATCATTCCAAAATCATTTAACTCTTCAAGTCTGTGATGATTCTAGCTATATGTCATGCCCTATGGTAATAGATTCACGATTTGGAATTATTCCTTTCGAGGTCTAAGAAGATTTACAATATGGAAGTAGTAGCAATACCACTGTTATAGTTCCGCAAGAAAGTGTGAGGTCCGAGAAACCGTTATCTCCTATCATTTTCAATGTAAAATTGGCCTTTGATCACTCACTTGAAAATGCAGGTATTTCGTCCCTATAACAAAAGAGACACTTTGCTTGTAGAAGTACAGTCCATCTTGCTAGAGCGACCACGTCTACGAAGCGACCATTTTTATTATACCATTGTTTTCAAAATCCCCTTCTTTAGGTCGAAATATCACTGGTATAAACAGTACTGTAAATGAATCTTATGTTGTTAAAACTCAACAGAATCGTCTCAATGAGGCGATTCTATTGAGTTGTAATTTATAGCATAGGATTCTTAAGAATTTCGCAATGATATATTAACATATTCGACCAAAATCATGTTTCTCTATTATTTGTAAACAAAACATGTCATAAGCGACCATTTTCTTATACGACCACTTTTTGGTGGTCCCATTCGTGGTCGCTTTCTACACGTTTTACTAGCTTAGCTCCGATATACGGAGGGTAAGGTTATCCTAATTCACGCCCCTACGAAAACTAGGATAACGGTTGATGGGATTAAAGATTAATCTGATTAAAGATTGTATAATTGTGAAATCATTACGGTATGATTTCTACTAAATAAAGGGATAATCCGAATCTAGGGTATAACCTTGGTGATAGTCTTGTTCCTCGAGAGATAGTGTATCCCAGCTCGTGTCCGCCTCGGATCAGTGTCAAGGTTGGTATGCTTCCAAAAACTTTCGCGCAGCTTACAATCCATATGCGTATCTAGGACTTTGAAATGTATACGCACTTAGAAGGCGACAACCAAGGAATATATAGGATAAAGGCGATAAGAGAACTGTTACCAAAGATGAATGCCCTCCATCCGCTCCCTTTTCCCCTGAAATTAGAGTTGGTGAATAATCAAAACATCGTAACTACAGCTTAAATAAGCTGTAGTTTCGATGTTATGATCATTCATCCACGACAGTTTTCAACAGAAGATTATTTCTTTTACGCACTTGCGTAAATTACGTAATGGGCGCTATGCCCTTGCAATCGAAACAATTTGTTAGCTTCAAATGAGTATGCGCTTATCATATTCTAGAATTATAAATGTACGTAATGTGCCAATTATGAGCAATCTGCACTGCATTCGGGCTGACAAAACCGTGAAAACTGTTGGCAAATTATACCCCACTTTGCACAGAAGTGTACATGCAAAGCGGGGAATAATTCGCAAGTAGTTTTCACCGTTTTGTCAACCTGAAGTCAGGGCAGGATAGCCTAATTTTCGTTCGACATTATTCGAATAGTGTCTTTAGATACTTTAAGTACGTATTTATCTGTTGGAGCTTATCAGTGGCGGATTCAGAGGGGGTTCGGGTTTAAAACGAACATCCCCCGGGGGGGGGGCTTTTATTTCACTGTCGTGGAGAAATTCATTGAAAATTGGGTAATAGTAGGAGAACCAACCCCCAGGTATTTGTACAGTATAAAAAAAGATAAATAAATAAAATAAATGAATAAATAAAATAAATTCATGAATAAAAAAAAAAGATTCAAGACTCAATAGTTAGGTGTCATAAGGGTTCTTTCTTAAGGTAACTGGTTTTAGCTTTGCATGAAGTCTATTCCGTTTCACCTACCCCCAGGTTTTAGTGCAAATATTGAAATAATCTCTGGTTAAGCTACAAAAAGGTGTTCGAAAGATATGTACTTTTGGGGATCAACTTCAGAAAAGAATTGAAGACTGTTTAAACAGTCTTCAATTCTTTTCCGAGGTTGATTTCCAGAGGGTCCCACGGATTTTGTATCAGATAGCTTTGAGGGTCCTGGCTACTTTATTGTGAATATCTGACTCGCCCTGTTTGAATTTGTATGTTGAAACCCCCTTGAATAAGAAATCATGGATCCGCCATTTCGTATGGTAAAGACTGAATCTCAGTAAATTGATTGATTGAATGAGGTTTTACACCGCTTTCAACATTATTTCAGTGACATCGCGGCGGCTGGCGCACCTTACAATGGATCCCTGGTATTTCTGACACTAGTTCTTCAATCACATCTTTCCACGCCTCCAGCTGCTATTCACACAGAGGCCTGTTTCATCAAAACAATTAATACGTATTTTTTCTTACTGATGACTTACAACATATTTAGGAAAAAAACACTTATCACCAATCTATCAATATCTATGTAAAGTGATTGTTTTAGTTACTGTTTAGAAAATCGTCAGTAAGACAAAAGTACGGTTTAAATTAATTGATGAACTTGCCCCAGGTCTACGATTATCAACCCATTAGTGGAAGACAAAAAGTCGGAGATTGGGTGATGGCTGAGATCAGTCTCTGCATCCACATAGGCTGACCCGATTCTTTACTCGACACACTTATGCAATTGTCGAAAATGTCTATTACCGACATTTTGGTAAAGGCACTTAAACGCTGATGTTAATTCGGCTGATATAGATAAATTGTGCATCTTTATTGCTTTCCTGGTTAAAAAAATAATATGAGCCTGTGTGTGACATTTCCAACAATTTCAAGAGTGTGCCAAACAAAGACTGTGGCCAGCCTGTGCATCCGAACACATCCGCCCCCGAGTAAGATAAAAGTATAATTTTCTCCCTCAAATTATCTATTGTTTGCATTAGCCAAATAATAATACCATAATACCATATACGCAATCAGGTAATAATAAATTGCAGGAAGAAAATATCAATACGCACATCACCGAAGCCGAGTTGTATGTAATTTCGGAAGATTTTTTTTATTGAGATAAGAGTCAATGATCTCAATAATGAAATAATTCCCTTTCAAAAACCCAAACAAATCCATTTTCTTTAAGACGACAACGATATTGAAGTATTAATATTCGCGTCATTTGTTTTACCCGGTCAAAATTAAATGTTGTCATTTTGAAACTTTTGAATTTAATTTATTACAAGCTTTTCGTGTCTTTCGTCTGCTCTAGGCGAGCATCAGACGATCATAAATATGTCTATCATATCAATTCAAATAAGGACTTGGCATGAATTAAACATCACACGAACGGTGGAGCTTTGTATATTTTTATTCGCTATTCTGAATTGCTCAGTATCTGCAGACTCGTTTTTGTGTCTGTAAGAGAGCATGATAATAATACATGTTTTCGGCTAACCTAACGTGATCCTTAAATACGACCCTGCATTCAGGATAAAAAACGCTTGCCCCAACCGTCATAGCGCAGTTGGTAACGCGTTGGACTGACCATCTAAAGGTCCAATGTTTCTATCCCTGACGATGCCATTCATCCTTTCCGACTATAGACTTGTCTTCGATTATACACGTGCACATCCATACATTGCTTAAAATAGTTTACATGCGTTTTGTTATCCTGGAATGAATGATTGGAGCACTGAGGGAGTGGTTTTGATCGAGGTAAATGCCAATTTCACAATTTCCTTTACTGTACCAAATGGCCCATCTGCTTATATTGGGGAACATCGTGTTACGTTGAAATCAATCTCATATATCAATGGTCCAGGAAAAATATGACGTATCGACGGACGTTCGGACTTACTAACGCACAAACATTGCTTTGGGACGAATATGTCTCAATTGCCTTTAAGAGCTGGGGGGGGGGGGGGACTTGATGCTATCAGTGTGAGTCGTAGGTTTAGTTAGAGGAAAACGTATCGGAGGATTGCAATTTTCATGTTTAGTAACTTTGGCGACAGAAAATAGTCTTCTTATAATTTATTATCATGAAGCAAAAATCATTAAGATTTGTTAATAATAATATAGATTTTTAATGGGAAAACTTTTCATGGCAGCTTAAAAAATAGCTGCATACTCAAAATTGCTCTCATTGCATAACGAAACTATTTTTAAGCCAATCAGAATGCACGAACATTGATGGACTCAACTAAAAATGAATTTCATAATATGTGGTAAAGAATGAAAACTGGCTTGTCTCGCAATAGACTAGTAAACCTGTCCTATCTACGCTACCCTCCGATACTGGCAATATCGACAGATTGAGGCAGGCTCGCCAATCAAGTCTCGCAAAAACCGGCATACTCTTCCACACTATCAACCAAATTAAACCATCTCTCGTTGAGATTATTTTACATAAATCGTAAATTTCGGTGTAAAACTCGACTTTCGATGCCATTTCGCGATATCAATTTCTAGTTCAAATTTATAAGAAAACGTATTTAATCGGTATTTTGTATTTAATGATCCTCTCGATATGAGATGGTCACAATACGTTAAACACTCGAGGCTGTTATCACCTCTCTAAACACCCATCAACACACCACTTCAGTCACTTGTTAATATATAGCCAGGGTACGACCGACCCAACAGTCGCCAGTCGAAGACAACCTTTATCTATAGAGTCCAAAAGATCGTCAACATTAACGAATTAGTTTAAGCATTAAATTTGATTTGAACTCGAACTGCGATGGAATAATGTGTTCTATAATGTTGTTATTTGCTGAAAAATACGGTCTCGATTGATCGTTACTCGTAATCTTGTTATTTGAAGGCCTCACTATGATGCAGTTTTTTAATTAATATTTATGATGATGTTTATAAGTTACCATCGCCAAATAAAGATTTGATTATTGAAATAAGATCATCATTATTATCACTATAAATATAATTATTATTTAACACTGTTAAAATAACATTCGTCTCGATCAAAACCATTCTAAATCGCTCTTTCAACGCCCCATTTAAAACATAACACTATGGGTAGATTTTGTGCGGTGAGCTGTGAAATATACATTCTCATACAGATTCCCGAGCTCAGTTTTGAAAATACACATTTACCTACATTCGCTCGTAAATCGTTCAAAAAGATTCAAATTCCTAGAAAACAACTTGGTGTGGATTTTGAAGGGTCTGGTTGGACCGTTAAGACACACGGTTCTTTAAATCTTTAGTATACACTCTAACATTTGACTGTAAATTATACAGTTGGAATTGGTGTTAAACAACATATAAACAAACACGGAAACAAATAAACACAGAAATAAACAAACAAACTGTAGTATGAAAATGTCAAATTTTAATACAAACAATTCTTATTCGCGTCACTTTTTTATTTTCATTCGAGCTAAGGCATGTCTTCCGAGAAAGCAAAGTCTATTCTTCGCAAAAAGTTACGAAACGCTCGAGAGGACTTCCACTTCAGAACACGATGGAAAGTCAAGGGCCCCAAAATTAGAGGGAGTAGTGAACTATAAATCGTTCCAGATCTCATCCAAAATAGCACTTCATATATTGTTGGTATAATTGGAATCGTCCCACAACATAGGAATTAATTGACGGAAAATGGAATATTCTATCTTGAAAGCGGAATGACATTCTCTATCTAGCGCTTACATCCGAGACAATACGTGATGTCATCTTCGATGAGCTCGCTAGAGCTTTACCATCCTAAATATAGGCCTAGTTTTCAACTTCAAATTTAGATGTTTAGCTAAGGATGTATTTTTCTTTTAATTTTGCGCCTTGTTCAATCGGTGTAAAAGAATCATAATTTTCATAAAATGGATTTTGTTGTTGTTGTTAATTGAACTGTTTTTTTTTTTTTATTTTTGTAGTATCAGAAGACGCCTATTTCAAATTGTTTATCAGGAAACCCCAGTTATATGAACAACTCATTCAATACGCTCAAAATTTCTCTAGATTCGGGTACATGTATAATGTGCCTTAAATCAATTATCATCGGAAGATTTATGTTATTTTCAATTAGAGGTTGATTTGTTCTAAAAATTCAAATAGGATTTGTAAATAACTGTGACATGGGTATTACTAACTTCCCTGGAAAATATTTGTTCTTAGTTATCGAGTAGCGAGTACAAAGAATTCTTTTCGCTCCTTGTATAGTTTAGAAGAGACCTAGTTAAAATCTCACACTAAACAGACATTCTCTAACATTTAATAACTGTCGTGAATTTTAAGTTCATCCTCACTATGATATACGAAAGCCCGTTTGATAAACATTATAAAATTTATATTAAACTTAATACGACAATAAAAATGACAGATTTTCTCCAAGATGATAAGCCTAATCCAAATTCATAACTAAATAATAATTCAGCTTTAAATCATATCACTAAATAAGTCCGCCATTTTAGATAAGGAACGGTTTAAGTTGCGATCAGGCGCCACAGAATTATCGTCGTCTATAAAATGTTTCGATATTTATCTCTCTATAAAATATATTAGTAGCTTCGCGCACTAGATTTATTTGTCACCCAAGATTGAAGCACTGTTGACTAGGGCTCTTCAGAGTTAATTATTTATCTACAGGTTATAAGTGAGATTGACAAACTGGGTTTATACACGGTTTATAAACAGTAATAAAGATTGATGCGTCTTTATTTAACAGGTTAAATGATAACGGGTCGATGCAGGTACAGTCAATCATGCACTTATCCTTTCCGACATTTGTCTTCCACCAATGGGTAGATAATCGTAAACCTAAGTGGAATATCAACTGGAGGCTAGGAAAGGGATGTGGTGGTAGTACTGGTGTGAGAAATAACAGGAATCCATCGTTAGGTGCTCCAGTCGTCGCGATATAACTGAAAGATTGTTGAAAGCGACGTTAAACCCCAATTCAAATCAAACCCGTTCTTTTAAATGAAAAAGTGTGAAAAAAGTAGATTTCGCTGGTATATAAAAAAATGTAAATGTATCCTATATTATTAAAACTCAATAGAATCGTCTCATTGAGACGATTCTGTGAGTTTTAATAGTATAGGAATATTGAGCATTTTGCAATTATATTCATATTCAATGTGTAAACAAAATGTGTATTAAGCGACCATTTCCTTAAACGACCGCGTTTTGGTGGTATCGTTCGTAGTCGCTTGATACAAGTTTTACTTACAATTGTGGCCACGTAATAATAGTCTTACTGTACACTTATGGTCGCTTAATACAAGTTTTACTGGACAATCATAGTCTCAAAATTCGACAGGAAACTCTTTTCCAGTCGTATTGCTACGAGATGTATTTCCAATCACCCAATAATTAATGATCCAATAATTAAAGAACTGTGAAACTCGATACACAGATACCGGTGATCGGAAACAGACCTGACCTTGGACTATCAGGGTCTCCATATTTAGATACGTGTGGTACTTCCATGCAAACTGGACATAACCAGTTCATATCAATTTGTATGAGCTTACCTCATGTGATTACTGCAAGACCTTGCAATTGGCATGGTGGACCATGCCTATTGGCTTTGCTGCAGTCCAGACTAATGATGCATTTATCATCGTGAAGTTATTTGGTATTCCATGTACATTTTTAACTATTTTATATGATATTTTCTATCCCATATCCTCTGTATACTTGGTTCCAGTACTGTTACATTTCGACACAGAGAGTCGATATACGAGTATTTCCTGTGTTTTACCATCATATTTGCTAATTTATACATGCAATTTTGGTCAACTACGGACAAGTTTATTTTATCTATTCATCAGGGGTATAAATTGGAGTATATCAAAGGTACCCGACGAGACTGGTAATGTGAATGGGGTCTAAGGCTTGTTATGTATAAATTTATTATTGAATACGTCCTAATGGTTTTTCCCGTGTCTATTTTTAGAATTAGTCTGGAAATTTCCGATCTCTTGACTATTAGGTAAACATGTTGGTAGAATCTTTTAGATCTTTCTAGAAAGGACTTTAAGAAAGTGATTCAAACTCTATAATCTTCTAATGTTCTATACTATTCTAGATTGTTCTATGGTACTATATAAAGGGATTCCTACAGCATTCTTGGTTCACTTGGTTTAGACTATAGGTGTATTTTCAAAACTGATCCCTTCACTGAAATTATGAAAGTACATGTGTGAGTGAACCTTACGTTTTAAGACAAGCATAAGCGTTGGTTTAAAAGGCAAATTTTAAACCTTTTTATGCATTACTTAAACATGTTTTATCTATTTCGAACAAATGGCACGAGAATCTAACAGTAAAAAATTGATTTTACGGCTCACCGCGCAAAATCTACCTATAATGGTTTAATTTAGTAGTACGGTGTTAAACTAAGGGGGGTTTTCTCGTTATCTTAAAAGAGTGTTTAAGAGTATTTAATTTCAAATTCGGATATTATTGGATTTATTATTTGTGAACCAGGCACTTAATTCAATTGGATCCGAAAACCAAAACTTTAGGATTAAAGATTCAAGGTATTGTAATTTCTTTTTTTGTATTAATTTTATATTGTCATTAATTCTGTTATTATTGTCAATAAATATTGTTCATTGTAAAGTTTGTCGCTGGCCTCTTTGTTCTTGTTACGTTGGCACGTAACAGTATTTTCTACCACCATTAGTCTACCCAGCAACCTCATGAATCAAGCAGAGCTAAATGCGTAATTAAGAAGCCTTGAGAACCTTGTTAATCAAGCTTACTCGACTCAGGCCTGTAGAAAGCAGGAATTATTTTGTGGATAAAATTCCCAAATTCATTTACATTTCAGATTTTTCTAACTCCCGGTTATCCATTCCTACGGGCCTGCCAAGTGTAAGATTTTAACAACAAGAGGACCAAGATGGTCCTAGATCGCTCACCTGAGTCTCTATGACCCCTGGGACATTACATTAATTAGATAGGCAGATGTCAAAAAGAAGATGATTGCCTAAGATCAATACCATGGAACGTTTTCAGCGAAGAGCAAGACAGATATGCCTTTTTGCTCTTTGATTCTATGTAAAAAGGGATGCACCCGGGTGGACCCCAAAAGTGACCCCAGGGTCTTGATATGAACAAACTTGGAAGAGGTCCATAAGATGATGCTACATTCTAAATATGAAAGCTGTCTGCCTTCTGGTTTCAGAGAAGAAGATTTTTGAGGGTTTTCCCAATTTCACCTACCGTGCTCACATGAGCTGAAAGGTATGCGCCCGTGCAAAGCCCAAATATGACCCAAGGGTCTTGATATGAACAAACTTGGTGAGGGCCCACAAGATGATACTACATACCAAAAATGAAAGCAGTGTGCCCTCTGGTTTCGTTTAAAGAAGATTTTAAAAGATTTTCGCTCTTTGATTCTATGTAAAAAGGGTTGCGCCCGGGTGGAGCCCAAATATGATCCTAGGGTCTTGATATGAACAAACTTGGTAGAGGTCCACTAGATGATGCTACATACCAAATATGAAAGCTGTCTGCCTTCTGGTTTCAGAGAAGAAGATTTTTGAAGATTGTCATTTTTTTACCCTTCGTGCTCATAAGAGATAAAGGGATGCACCCGTGCAAAGCCCAAATATGACCCAAGGGTCTTGATATGAACAAACTTGGTAGAGACCCACTAGGTGATGCTACACACCAAATATTAAAGCTGTCTGCCATCTGGTTACAGAGAAGAAGATTTTTAAAGATTTTCGCTCTTTGATTCTATGTAAAAAGGGTTTGGCCCGGGCAAAGCCCAAACATGACCCCAGGGTCTTGATATGAACAAACTTGGTAGAGGTCCACTAGATGATGCTACATACCAAATATGAAAGCTGTCTACCTTCTGGTTTCAGAGAAGAAGATTTTTGAAGATTGTCATTTTTTTACCCTTCGTGCTCATAAGAGATAAAGGGATGCACCCGTGCAAAGCCCAAATATGACCCCAGGGTCTTGTTATGAACAAACTTGGTAGAGGTCCACTAGATGATGCTACATACCAAATATGAAAGCTGTCTGCCTTCTGGTTTCAGAGAAGAAGATTTTTAAAGATTTCATATTTTCACCCTTTTTTTAAGGGTAAAGGGAAAGTTAAGGGTGGATTTCATTTATTTGAACAACTTAGGTAGAGCTTGACCCAAGGAACATCCCTGCCAAGTTTCATCAAGATTGGCCCACTGGTTTAGGAGGAGAAGATGTTTAAAGAAATTGTGGACGACGCACGACGGACGATGGACATTCTACGATCACAATAGCTCACCTTGAGCACTTCGTGCTCAGGTGAGCTAAAAATATACTAAGTATGCAACAAATTGAATAAAACAATACATTAATTTGTATACCTCTTTATTTCATTAATAAAAAAATACTCAGTCAAAAACAAGTAAGGTACATGAACGCAATATGTAAGTAATTTGCTTCATTTTTGTGATAAAGTTTGCACTGAAGCCAAGAAAATTTTAATCATTTTCATAAAATCTATTTGCTAGTCTAAAATTTCAATGGAAAATTGAAGTGTTACATAGACTGGAACCCCTGTCTACTTTAACAAGGCCTTATTAAAGTAGACAGAGGTACTAAGCTAAGTAGTACCAGACTCGATTTCGGAGTATTTTTCAAGAGAATCGTCAGAACTATGGCCTAACCCAATGCCAGATAACAAAATTTTAGACTGCACACGATAATCTTTAATCGATGAATTCTTAAAATTCTTTGTCTAAAAGGAAAATAATATGGACAATGATGAAATTGATTGCAAAAGTCAATGTCTCCTTCGCACTAAATTTACTACCATATTTGGCACATTATTTTAACATTGAACTCAATAAGAAACTAGACTGTTGCAAGGCAGACTAATACCCCCCTTCAAGTTCTTTTCAATAGTGAAAAGCCATTTTCCATCAAAGGGCCATTACTCTGACAAAAGTCAATGGATCGTAACCAAATTATCACTTGCACATCTCTGCCTGAGACTGACCACCTATGTAAAGTTTCAATAAAATCCTCCCATTACTTGCTGAGAAAACTTCCAGACTAAAAAAAGCTACAGATGGACAGACAGACCAACTGTCCGACAAGCCGACTCCTATTAACTATGTTTTGGGGATCATAATTATCAGATGGAATTATAGATTCCAGATATTTTTGTCCTTATCACTTATCAATCTTTAAAAGCTGCTTGTTCTACATACTTTTTACAGTTATCCCCAAGTTGGTTGGCTGCAAATGTTAAAGAGGCTTTTTGCTGCAACAAGGGTTCAATCCAGGACGTCAAAGGGGGGAGGCAGCGGTAGCAATCTGTTGATTGGTTTTCAGAAGTAGGAGCTAGATTTTTTTTTCTTCTTCTGATAATTTTTCTCCTGGCAGGAACAGATTTTTAGGAGTAGAACCTAGAATTTAGGAGTAGGAACTAAATTTTCAGAAGTAGGAGCAAAATCTTCAGAAGTATGAGCTAGATTTTCCTTTCTTCATCTTTTTATAATCTCCCTCCTGATTAGAGAGTGAAGCCATCAGTTGTTTCACCTTCCTCTTTCGTTCTCTGTCTTTATTCAACTGGTCATTTAATCGTTTTCTCGCAATGAAATGCGTGTCTTTCTTGAGCTCTCTACGAGCTCCTTTCATTTCTTTCTTGTATTTGTGCAATAGTTTCTGTTTTTCATTGAACTCTTTTGTGCCTCGCTTGAATTTCTTTCTACCATCAAATCTGCAAAAAGAAAAGAAATGTTCATGTATTTTAACCTCATGGGCAGATCAAGATAATTTACTCAGGAGGAGTCCAACCAGGCCTCCTAGCAGGCCAAATCAAAAATAAAAAGTTTTTATAAAGGCTCCCATGTATGAAAATAATGGCATTTCAGTGCAAATTAAGAAGAAAAAAAAAATAAAAAAAAAGAGAAAATAAATGCTACTTATAATGAAGTTCACATTTCTTTATCAAACCTATGGTCATACCAAAGTCATTTTTTTTTGGCATTATATAATGTTTGAATTATGCTAGTTTAAAGCAAGAAATGGATTTTGTTTTGGAGAACAAAATCCATTACTTGCTATAAGCTAGCATGGCAACCAGAAAGAGCAAATATAAAGATTTTGAGTCAGAATAACAGGCTATTTTGGCAATTAAGGTTTTCTGGGGAAATTTAAAGGTTTTAAAGGTTTACTATAAAATTGGTAGTTTTTAAAGGTTTTAAAGGTTTCACTAGGAGACTGAGTCCAACTGAAAAAGTAATTTTTCTATAATAATCTTCAATATGCAAGCACAATGTCATAACTACAGTTTCATTGAAACCCTTATCTTTGACAAAATTTCAGGGTGGGGTGTGTGTGTGTGGGGGGGGGGGGGATCTTTGAAGTTATACTATGAAAAAATGAAATAAAGTATGACTTTAGCACAACTTAGGCTAATTCCGACTAAATTCATCAAATCATATCAAAATCCACACAACAGATAAGTGTTCACTGAAAAAAGTCTATGTAAATAAAAAAAAGGCCAATCATTTTATGACAAGAGTGCACGGAACACATGATATGCTTCCAAAAAAGTATTATCATGAAAATAAAAGCCCACTTAACTGTGATAACCGCATCATATGGAATGTTGAAACATACTCCTGCTGCCAAGATGAAGAATACATGAAGACATTCAAAAAAATTGACATGAATGTCCCTTTGTATCTGACACGGCAGTATTTCATAAATCCCTGAGAGCATGCACAAGGTCAGATGACTAGGAATATTTTGTGAAAGATTTATCCAAATTGGTCCATAGATAAAGGAGGAGTTGCGTTCTCAACAAATTTGACATGAAGTCCCTCTTTTTCATAATGCGACTGAATTTCACTAAACCCAGATAATATGTGCAAGAATAGGTGCCTTGGTGACCTTGTCAATTGATTGATTGAATGGAGTTTTACGCCACTTTCAACATTTTTTCAGTAATATCCCTGCTGGAGCACCTAACAATGGATTCCTGGTATTTCTCTCACCAGTACAACCATCACATCCTTTCCTAGCCTCTAGCTGCTATCTCACATGGTCTACAATTATAAACCCATTGGTGAGAGACAAAGAGTCGGAAAGAATGAGCCCAACCTTGTGAAAGTTTCATCGAAATTAGTCCATAAATAAAGGAGGAGTTGCGTTCACAAGATAGGGACATACAGACATACAGACATTCTGATATCCAGACAGACGGACGGACAGATGATACCAATATATAACCAGCTTTGGTGGTGGTTTATAAACAAGACTTAATTTGGTCAATTCAAAACAGAAAAACTTTTGTTGTTTGGTGATGAGTTAACCCTTTCCTGTTTTACAAAATTTTGCAGGCGAAAATTTAAAGTGAATTTAATTTGAAAAATAACCATTCAGTAGGGTAGAAAATAGTGTGAAAAAGAGGAAATTGATTGTCAGAAGCAATTTCTTCTTTTTTCACAATGTTTTCTTAACCCTTGTCATGCTGAATAAATTTTGGCTAAAAATTTGCATCAAAATCAAAGGGCAAAAAGCACTGAAAGTTCCAACTGTAGGTCAGTTTTTTTTTGAAAAACTAAATCTTTTGACATTTCTGGTTTGAAGGGGAGAAACAGGTGGTGTAGACTAACATCAGACTGCACATATGTGCAGGCTGATGTGTGTCTATAACTCTTGCCAAAGCAGGAATATTCAGGGTTCAGCATGACAAGGGTTAATCATAAAATCACAGGTACGTAAAATGCAGGGATTAAACAGCAAAGGATTAAATTGAAAGGACGTAAGGACACACATACCCTTCTTCTATTTGAGGTTCCATTAAGGTGAGAGGTTTTGGTTTAGCCTTCTGTATAACTAAGGGCCGTAACTTCTTTGTAAATCTTTCTTCACCAACGGATATAAACTCTTCTATTCTACTCTGTAAAGAAATTTTTCTTATAACTATACAAAATATCCATGTGATAACATCCCATATGATATTTTTTATGATATCACATGGATATTTTTTAGAAGAATGACATAATGCGGTTATTTTTAGAAACTTGCATTTCTGTTAGAAAAATTAACGAAAACAAGGCAAGTTTATAGAGGTTATAAGATAAATACAATACATACTTAGTGTATTGCATGAAAAATATCTAACTCGGTTGTGATAATGGATAATTGTCTTGGCAGAGCCTCGACAATTATCAATTCCCCCAAACTTGTTAGATATTTTTGTTTCATACAAAACACTTTGTACGTATCATATATTTGACACAAATATCTTTTATATATATCCTTTCTTTTATTCAGTGATCCATGTGAATCTTGATTAAATTGCAGAACATACAGAGCTTCTGCTTCATTTGCTCAAAAATAAGCCTATAAACATATAATGCTACAAGATGTGTTAAATATTCTCTTAAAAATTGTTGGTTTAATTCTGAAACCTCCTAACTACAACTTGATCAAAGATGTAGCTATGGATTTTAGAATCAAACCTACGATGTATAATCATAAATGACATAGAACTTTCATTCAACAAAAGGTGCATTTGATGATGTTTGCCATATAGTTACTAATTTGTTTTTATATTCTTTCATTTTAACACAATGAAATTTAATCTATCTGGATCAATGATGTACTATACCTTTAACGATTCTGGATAATTATCGGTTGGTAACTTTTTACACAAGTCTATAATTGGAGTAAATATTGTTGGGTACGACGGAAGATCACTGTATATTATAGAAAACTCTTCTAACAACGTGAAACAATGTTGGATAGCTTGGACTCTGGAAGATATAGTACATAGATGTTATTTAATGAATTGGCATGAAATAAATGTTACCAGTCACTCAAAACAGGATCACCGCCTACAAGGTGACTATGCTAAGCTGTTGAGTGATGGATGGTAGTTAAAAATCTAAGTCAAAAAAGATGCATAATTTGCACAAAATGCATCTAAAACTGTCCGCCTTGATGGTATAGGTTGCTCTTTTGATTGTTAAACATTTCTGCCAAGTTTCAGGTTAATGTCTTCAGTAGAACTAGAGATATCACAAAAAGTCAGTTTTCACATGACAACGACTTGACACCATGCTATAGCAATACCCCAGGTTTTCTCTGGAAACTGCCAAGCTAAAAATGAACATCTTGGAACGCTGTGAATTAAATTGTAAAACAAGATGTGTTTGTGAAACATGAATGCCCCCGTAACGGCATTTTTTTTTCAAAGTTTGACCCTTGAAAGATGACCTTGACCTTGACACCAGCGGATGCGTATCATTGAGATCTATCATCATGCCAAATATTAGCTTTGTATCTTGAATAGGCTTGAAGATATTGGCAAGGTTAAGTTTTTGGACGGACGGACATGAGTAAAACAAGTGCATGTCGTATTGCGATGCAATACAGGAGTCCCCCGCCTGATAACAAATCAAAGGCCTGAAAGGCCTGAATTGAAGACAGGACTGAATATTAACAATTGGAATGAAAATTGTGGCGTTTTGAGAAGATCTCTTGAGTGGGAATCAAAAATTTAAAACAATCATTGATGGTTACATATGGAAACTGCACCTTCCTAACAAATGAATATGCTTTACTTTGAAGACTCATCACTTCCAGATAAACCTATATCTCTAGCCAATTCAAGCTTAACAAGAGGGTAACTGCCTTCATAATCGCTATTCATCCCCAAGTGTAAGTTTTCAATATCCTAAATGAACAAGCATTTGGAAGTATTGCATGGCAATACCAAGTCCCCTACCGGATTTATAAATATATCCCTAGAGCAGTATCTTTTTTGGTGGTAAAGGTATAACTACCTCTCCAAAATATTAGCTGTATCAGATTTTATGTATCAGCTCAATATCTCTGAGGATAAAAAAAATCCGGAAATTTTCTGGTAATTTTCTAAGTCCAGCATCCGTATCTTCCACAAAATCAATGGACCAGAAACCAAATTCAAACTTGATCTGTAACTCATTGATGCGGACTCACATACCAAAAATCAGCTGAATATCTCCAAGGGTTAAGAAAAAAAGTCCAGAAAACTGAAATTTCCTGATAATTTTCTAAGTCCAGCATCGGTATCTTCCCACAAAAATCAATGGACCGGAACCAAACTCGAACTCGTTCTGTAACTCACTTATGCGAACTCACATACCAAACATCAGCTCAATATCCCCAAGGGTTAAGAAAAAAAGTCTGGAAAACTGAAATTTCCTGGTATTTTCTAAGTCCAGCATCCGTATCTTCCACAAAAATCAATGGACTGGAACCAAATTCAAACTCGTTATGTAACTCATTGATGCAGACTCACATACCAAAAAGCAGCTCAATATCTCCAAGGGTTAAGAAAAAAGTCCAGAAAACTGAAATTTCCTGGTAATTTTCTAAGTCCAGCATCAGTATCTTCCACAAAAATCAATGGACCGGAACCAAACTCAAACTCGTTATGTAACTCATTGATGCAGACTCACATACCAAAAATCAGCTCAATATCTCCAAGGGTTAAGAAAAAAAGTCCAGAAAACTGAAATTTCCTGGTAATTTTCTAAGTCCAGCATCCGTATCTTCCACAAAATCAATGGCCCGGAACCAAACTCGAACTCGTTCTGTAAATCATTAATGCGGAAGCACATACCAAAAATCAGCTCAATTTCTCCAAGGGTTAAGAAAAAAAGTCCGGAAAACTGAAATTTCCTGGTAATTTCTAAGTCCAGCATCCGTATCTTCCACAAAAATCAATGGACCGCAACCAAACTCAAACTTGTTCTGTAACTCATTGATGCCGACTCACATACCAAACATCAGCTCAATATCTCCAAGGGTTAAGAAAAAAAGTCCGGAAAACTGAAATCCGGACTGACAGACAGACGGACGGACGGAAGGACGGACGGACGGACAGACAGACAGACAGACGGACGGAGCGCAAACCTATAGACCCCTTCGGCTTTCGCCGGTAGGGGACTAAAAATATTCATTTAACCAACAGAAATATGGTGGCAATTCCTGTATTCTAAAAACTCATATGAATTATTGCAACCCTGTTTTATAAAATTGTATAGATTATCCCCAGCAATCCAATATGATCCAAATCCGATTTTTTTCCAGTCAAACTTATTAAGTGGATGTGTAAAAATCTTAAATAAAATGTTAATCCACATGACACACATTGCAGGGTTCCCACGATCCAACAGTTCCAAAATTCCCTGACTTTTCCCTGACATTTCACTGACAAGAAAGTGATTTTCCCTGACATTTTATCAACGTTTTTAAAAGCGTGTTTCCTCTATAATCCATAATTTTGTTCTTTAAATACCACTATACATAAAATAGCTCTAGGACTGCTTCTTTTTACCTCCCCATCTTAAGCATTGTAAAGCAGGTAACTTTAAAATTCATCATCTTCATTCAATATTCTTTAGAGTTTAAGAGCAGCTTTCTTAACTAATTCAGATTTAGCATGAGGGCTCAAAACATTACCATGGATTTGTGGTATTTCTCCCGCCATTACAAATACTATGTTGTATTGGAAACTTCAAGATATACATCCAACATAGGTTATAATTCACTGATTCGCAAGGCAAGCTTGTCAGAAGAATGCTGGCATCTTCAAAATTCTAACCCAAAGATTTGTGGTCCTAAATACTTCAAACTGTGAGAGACCATACATTATCTTATAACTATACAAGTATCCGTATGATAACAACCCGTATGATATTTTTTATGATATCACATAGTTATTTTTAGAACAATAATATCATACAGTTATTTTTAGAAACTAGCATTTAAGTTAGAAACATCAACTAAAACAAGACAAAAAGAGGTTATAAGATAAATATAATACGTACTAAGTGTATTGTATGAAAAAATATCTAACTCGGTTGTGAGAATTGGTAATTGTCTCGGCAGAGCCTCGACAATGATCAATTCTCCCAACCTTGTTAGATATTTTTTTCCATACAAAACACTAAGTACGTATTATATATTTCTCAACAACAAGACCCAAAGAGAGCCAGACATTCTTTCTAAACTACCTAGTAAGGCTTTTACAACACTATCAGTCTAAGAAGCAGGAAGTTGTATTTTGTTTAAGTGTAAGTCTTAAATTAAGGGTAATGTCATGAAAATGAGACTTAAAACATAGTTTATATGTATATGGAACACATTCAAGTCACTGAGGATGCACTGCAGGAGTCCCTTTTTTCTCAATAAATCAAAGGCCATTAAGGTCCCTATGTTTCGCAAAAAGGAAATGTCTATGACAATTATCCAATAGTGTTCTAGGTTGCATAATAAAAATGATAGACATGATTATTGCCCATTAAAAGTAAATTTTTTTAAGTAGTTGTAATGCAAGGGTCAACATATCATATCAAAAGCCAAAGCCTTTGACCTGATTGAGTTCTGTTTGAGGTAAGAATTTTACCTCTAGGAAATTTCCCAAAAGTATGATAAAGGTCTGTCATATAGTGCATGCTTACGTAACCAAATGGGGTTTATACAAAATATAATAATTTCTTGATAAAAGTAACATCATTTAAGCAATTCAAAGGCGAAGAAACAGGATGCTTTTAACCAGCTCCAATCAGACTTCTTTTCAATTTTAATGGTACAGTCTGAAGCAAACACGATACCTAATAATTGCAACATTAGCAAGATATTGTGACAAGCAACTTTTATACTGTTGACACCAAGTGACTGATTTGCAGTAAGAATTGAAGCATATAATCAATTCATTGATACTCTGAACATAATTCATTGAACCTCAAAATTGGATCTTTCACAGAAACAATAATAGACCAAAAAGCTAAAGGACACAAATTAATTCAGCTTTTATCATTTATTTAAAACCTAAACAAGACTGACTTTGCTTTGAATACTTCTAAAGTGAAAAATTCCCTGACAGTCTTTTAAAAATTCCCTGACATTTCCCTGACTTTTGTCTTCATTTTCGAATTTCCCTGACACTCAACAAAATTCCCTGACATTTCCCTGACTTTTTCAAAAATCCATTTTTCCCTGACTTTTCCCTGACGCGTGGGAACCCTGCATTGCTTACCCCTTGGTGAAGAGCTGAACATTTCATTGCCATGGTGAATATTGCCCTGAATTGGAAATTTGTTCAAATTTCTTTTACATTTATTATCTGATCCAGGATTTGACTAATTATCTCCACATAGAAGAAGCAATGAAAGTATGAAAGTAAGCAATGACAGCATTTATCACCTTGAGTAGAATTCTTTCAAAGTCCACTCCAGAATGTTACAAATAAATCCATTCCAGTTTCCAAAACAGTTTCTGTTATTGTCAGAAAATTGTCGAAAACAAAAGCGGAAACTCAAAACCGGGATCGCGCATGCGTGGTATTACTGTATAGGCCATTCGGAACACCACTCGGCCAATCTAACGCATTCGTCACAACTCGGCCGATTCCGTTACCTACATTTATCTAAGACTTCGGAGATCGCCCGATGATTGCCGAGTGAATATCACAATAACGATCTGTTACCGTTTACGGATATGACCGAGTGATGTTCCAAATGCTGTACAATATGGATAGACAAAACAAGCCTAATAATAAAGTAATTTGATAAGCCATCGAAATTTCTCCGTAAACCCAAGTAAAAATTCAAACCTAGGAAATTCCAAGGGTTTACGAGTTTATTCAAATAGCCTTGTGCTATTTTAGTTTTTATCCATTTACACTACAACAGGCTCGGGAGACGGATAAATAAAGCAACCTTAAGGACACACAAACACACAATTTTACGAGAAATATGGAGTCTAAAATGGGGAACTGAAAATAGCTTGCCAATGTTATGTATAAAAACAGTTGTAGGATGCAATTGAAAATTTGGAGCAAATGCAAAAGATTGCAGCCGAAAACGCCCTAAAACAGCACCATTTACGAATGAAAAACACGTTTCTGTAGGCAATTTCTGCATAGATCACGTGTTCACTCCCCTGAGGTCCCGGCCAGAATTTAGGTAAGCACCAAAATTTTACGGTATATTGCTACACTATTGATTATTTTTGCCGCGTTTATTTTTATGAATGGGTCTTCTTTTTTTAGCGTAATGACACATGTAGGTTTGTTATCAAAATCCGATGGCGACGATCCCTATATTGAAAGACAGGTAAACCTGTCTTCAATAAAAATCCTCTCTTATAATATATCTCCTACTTACTAGATCTATAACTGTAAAAGTTTAAAGTTGCTAGCACTTATATTTTAGGAGATATGATCCGGACAAGAATGTAAGACTAAAAACAACAAAGGGCAATAACTCAAAAAGTGGACATGGCAGAGTAACAGTTCTTGTACATGACACTTGTCCTCGATAAGATCTATCAGTGTACAAAGTTTGAAGTTCTATAAGATCTATCAGTGTACAAAGTTTGAAGTTGCTAGCACTTATATTTTAGGAGATATGATCCGGACAAGAATGTAAGGGTAAAAACAACAAAGGGCGATAACTCAAAAAGTGGGCGTGGCAGAGTTATGGATCTTGAACATGACACTTTGCCTCAATGAGATCTATAAGTGAACAGCGTTTGAAGTTGCTAGCACACATAGTTTAGGAGATATGATCCGGACAAGAATGTAAGGGTAAAAACAACAAAGGGCAATAAGTCAAAAAGTGGGCGTGGCAGAGTAACAGTTCTTGAACATGACACTTCTCCTCAACGAGATCTATAAGTTTACAAAGTTTGAAATTGCTAGCACTTATAGTTTAGGAGATATGATCCGGACAAGAATGTAAGGGTAAAAACAACAAAGGGCAATAACTCAAAAAGTGGGCGTAGCAGAGTTATGGATCTTGAACATGACACTTTGCCTCAATGAGATCTATTAGTGTACAGCGTTTGAAGTTGCTAGCACACATAGTTTAGGAGATATGATCCGGACAAGAATGTAAGGGTAAAAACAACAAAGGGCATTAACTCAAAAAGTAGGCGTGGCAGAGTAACAGTTCTTGAACATGACACTTCTCCTCATTGAGATCTATCAGTGTACAAAGTTTGAAGTTGCTAGCACTTATAGTTTAGGAGATATGATCCGGACAAGAATGTAAGGGTAAAAACAACAAAGGGCAATAACTCAAAAAGTGGGCGTGGCAGAGTTATGGATCTTGAACATGACACTTTGCCTCAATGAGATCTATAAGTGTACAGCATTTGAAGTTGCTAGCACACATAGTTTAGGAGATATGATCCGGACAAGAATGTAAGGGTAAAAACAACAAAGGGCATTAACTCAAAAAGTGGGCGTGGCAGAGTAACAGTTCTTGAACATGACACCTCTCCTCAATGAGATCTATAAGTTTACAAAGTTTGAAGTTGCTAGCACTTATAGTTTAGGAGATATGATCCGGACAAGAATGTAAGGGTAAAAACAACAAAGGGCAATAACTCAAAAAGTGGGTGTGGCAGAGTTATGGATCTTGAACATGACACTTTGCCTCAATGAGATCTATAAGTGTACAGCGTTTGAAGTTGCTAGCACACATAGTTTAGAAGATATGTTCTGGACAAGAATGTAAGGGTAAAAACAAAAAAAGGGCAATAACTCAAAAAGTGGGCATGGTAGAGTAACGGTTCTTGAACATGACACTTCTCCTCAATGAGATCTATAAGTGTACAGCGTTTGAAGTTGCTAGCACACATACTTTAGGAGATATGTTCCGGACAAGAATGTAAGGGTAAAAACAACAAAGGGCAATAAGTCAAAAAGTGGGCGTGGCAGAGTAACGGTTCTTGAACATGACACTTTCCTCAATGAGATCTATAAGTGTACCAAGTTTGAAGTTGCTAGCACATATGGTTTAGAAGATATAGCCTGGACAAAAGCGTGACGGACAGTCGGACGGAATCGAGCAAACCTATAGTCCCCCAACCGGTAACCGGTGGGGGACTAACAATATGCCCCCGATCTCTCGATACGGGGGCATAAACAAGAGGGCCATAGTGGCCCTTAATCGCTCACCTGAATGAACTGTCTAAAATTTTCAAAAGAAGAATGAGAAATAGAATGATGAATGACTGAGCTAAACAAAGCTGTTGCTTCTATACAACTTGTGAATCCCTTTTTTACAATTTTAAAGTTGACTAACAAGGATTTTTATAATTGATTTCGTGACCTATTTTTTATTCCCAGATGACCCAATTTTGATCTCATCCGACATTTCATCTAGACAATCATTCTGACCAAATTTCAGGTTGATTGGCCAAAAATTTTGGCCTCTAGAGTGCATACAAGGTTTTTCTTAGATTTGACCCTGTGACCTAGTTTTTGACCCCAGTTGACCCAATTTCGAACTCATTCAAGATTTGATCAAGACAATCATTATAACCAAAATTCAGGTTGATCCAGCAGAAAAACGTGGCCACTAGAGTGCATACAAGGTTTTTCTTAGATTTGACCCTGTGACCTAGTTTTTGACCCCAGTTGACCCAATTTCGAACTCATTCAAGATTTGATCAAGACAATCATTCTGACCAAAATTCAGGTTGATCCGGCAAAAAATTTGGCCTCTAGAGTGCATACAAGGTTTTTCTTAGATTTGACCCTGTGACCTAGTTTTTGACCCCAGTTGACCCAATTTGAAACTCGTCCGAGATTTCATCAAGACAATCATTCTGACCAAAATTCAGGTTGATCCGGCAAAAAATTTGGCCTCTAGAGTGCATACAAGGTTTTTCTTAGATTTGACCCTGTGACCTAGTTTTTGACCCCAGTTGACCCAATTTCAAAATCGTGCGAGATTTCATCAAGACAATCATTCTGACTAAAATTCAAGTAAAACGGGCAAAGATTGTGGCCTCTAGAGTGCATACAAGGTTTTTCTTAGATTTGACCCCGTGACCTAGTTTTTGACCCCAGTTGACCCAATTTTGAACTCGTCTGAGATTTTATCAAGACAATCATTCTGACCAAAATTCAGGTTGATCCGGTAAAAAATTTGGCCTCTAGAGTGCATACAAGGTTTTTCTTAGATTTGACCCCGTGATCTAGTTTTTGACCCCAGTTGACCCAATTTCGAACTCGTCCGAGATTTCCTCGAGACAATCATTTTGACCAAAATTCAGGTTGATCCGGCAAAAAATGTGGCCTCTAGAGTGCATACAAGGCAAAAGTTGACGACGGACATCGCACGACGGACGACGGACATCCACCTAACCACATTAGCTCACCATGAGCACTTCGTGCTCAGGTGAGCTAAAAAGTTGCAGAAGAGGTCAACGGGGTTTCATTTCAAAGCTTCTTTCACAGGAAGGAAGACTGATCATTTTAGATGCAGATTCTAGATCTAAGTCAACACTGCCTTTGTTCTACCAAATTTGTGGAAAAAACTAGAGTAAGACCAGTTGGAATTGTCCCCCAAAATCACAAATTTTAATGGAGCAGGTTCAAATTTAAAGTTAATCCCATCAGGCCACCAAACTCACCTAAATTTATCACTATTATAGTTATCTTCATCAATCACTGGTCCCAGCATTTCACCTAGAGACCATTTACTGTCAATTATCCTACAAACAAAAATAAACAAGTGTTTATTAAACACAGATTTCCCAACAATTCACATTTTTTCCAGTTTAAACAGTGGTTTGATACTTTATGGAAATTGAAAGTAAAACAAATACAACAAGAAGACCATGATAGTCCCATGTTGCTCACTGTCATATCTTTGTCTCATTTAATGATTATCAAATTTCCAGCAAAAGTCATAATTGTACTTTATTGTTTTGAGGCTTCTAAGACTGTAAAGAAGAAAATTGTCATTAAGGCCCCTTATTCTGTGATAGGGCACGGATCCTTCCCATTTTTAATAGTATTCATCCTTGTGACCTGACAGACATTCTGACATAATTTCATGAAGATTGGACCATATTTGTGGCCACTAGAGTGTAAACAAGAAAACTTTCATTAAGGCCCCTTTCTGTGATATGGCACAGATCCATCTCATTTTCAATTGGATTCATCTTTGAGACCAAACAAATATTCTGACCAAGTTTCATGAAGATTGGACAATAAAAAATTGTGGCCTCTAGAGAGCTAACAAGAAAATTGTCATCAAGGCCCTTTTCCCATGATATGGCACCAATCCTCCCATTTTCAATAGGTTTTATCCTCATGACCTAACAAACATTCTGACCAAGTTTCATGAAGATTGGACCATATTTGTGGCCTCTAGAGTGTATACAAAAGATTTTCTATTAAGACCCCTTTTTGTGATATGGCACAGATCCTTCCCATTTTCAATAGTGTATCATCCTTGTGACCTGACAAACATTCGAAGTTTCATGAAGATTAGACCATCCGATATATGTAATTAGTCTATGCAAGTATGTTAACCTCATTACATAAAGATGTTAAACTAAGTAGTGGTAAGTTTCTCTTAAGGTAGTAGACCCGTAACAGTTACACAACATTTAGGAAGTTATGAACTTTAACGGTGTTAACTAATATTGGTCAACATCGTGAAAGTTCATGCATTTAAAAATGTCGCGAAACTCTTACAGGTCTACTATCTTATTGATTTTATTTGCCATTGTGACTTTTTTTGAGTGGTCATTTCAAAATTATTGATTTTGAGGGGTCATCACAAAATTGTTGTAAGTGCCTATATCTATAGGCACTTGGAACAATTTTGAGATGACCCGTTGATTTGTGAGAAGGAGAAAACTACTTACTTTTGACATGGTGAAGAGGCATGTAATAAATTGACTGATTTTCCGATAGGTTTAAATGGTGGAACCACTTTAATGTCTAAAATGGAGAAAAATATTTTATTACTGTGAATACAAGATGACTTTGTCAAACACTCATGCCACCAAAGCAAATTCTTCCCAAGTCATATCGCGGTTGCTGGAGCACCTTACAATGGATTGGTATTTCTAACACCTTTTCTACCATATCATCCCTTCCTAGCGTCTAGCTGCTATTCAAAAACACAATGTAGGTCTATGATTATCGACCAATTGTTGGAGAAAAATAGTCGTATCAAACCTCAGACGTTGGTATCAAAAGAAAATATATTCATGAGATCTATCATTATACCATGTATGAGCATTCATTCATGGCAACAATACACTGCCCTCCAAAAGATCCTTCACACACATTTCATTTATAAGATTTTCAGCTTTAATCTTTTTAAACAAAGTTAAAGATAAGTTTTTATTACTTAAAATCTGATTATTCCCATTTGAACGCTACTTTAGACGACAAAATGACTGTTGATAAAGATACTATTTTAGAACAATGTATAACAGAAAATATTGAGACAAAAGGAGAAAATGCTGATTATCAGTGGAACGTTGTGAGAGACTTGTAAATAGCATGCCTAGATGCATGTTCAGGCTGTCTTACCTGCTAATGGAGGCTACACTAAATATTGACAGAAGTTGATCCCCTTGATAGAAAATTTGGCAAAATGGTGAACTATTCTGATTTTGTCGGTTTTACATGATTTTGCCATTTCTGGTATTGCTTCTTAATTGATACATTGCAAAAAGATATAAAGTATACATTTTATTAACAAGAGGGCCATTGGCCCTGGGTCGCTCACCTGAGAAAAAAGCTTCATTACCTAGGGATGTCCATGCAACCACAGAAAAAGAGATTTTCACTTATTCAATCAGATAACATTTGAAATAATTCTCCCCCCCTCCCTCTGCCCCTCCCCTGGTCATTATTCATTTAAGCTTTTTTCATAAAAGGTCTGTGATCAGCTAATCTATGCCAGATATACAGGCTGAGTCTGAGACTTTTAAAGTTTTCTTTAAGGAGTTGATCAATCCATGTCAAATATAAAGGCTGTAGGGATTCAAAATTCTCAACAAAGCACTCCCCCTCCCCCAAGATGCTCTGCACCTGGTGAATCTACAGTCATGATTTTAGCTAATTCAATTAATGTCCATATGCTTATCATCCATGCCATTATTGAAGTCTGTAGGGCTCCTGGTTCATTAAAGGATGAAGGTTAAAGTTACAAAATTTTCACTAAAGTACTCCCCCCTCCCCCCCCCCCTGGTGCTCTGCACTTGGTGGCATTACAGTCATGATTTTAGCTATATTTATTAAGGTCTATGAGCTGATCCTCCATGCCAATTTTCAAGTCTGTAGGGCTTGTGGTTCAGAAAAAGAAGAAGGTTAAAGATTACAAAATTTTCACTAAAGTACTACCCTCTCCCCCCTGGTGCTCCGCACCTGGTGTATCTACAGTCTTGATTTTAGCTATTTTTATTAAGGTCCATATGCTGATCATCCATACCAATATTCAGATCTGTCAGGCTCCTGGTTCAGAAGAAGAAGAAGGTTAAAGATTACAAAATTTTTACAAAAGTACTTCCCTCACCCCCCTGGTGCTCCGCACCTGGCAGCCCAACAGATAAGATTTTAGCTGTTTTTATTAAGGTCTATGAGCTGATCATCCATGCCAATATTCAAACCTGTCAGGCTCCTGGTTCAGAAGAAGAATAAGGTTAAAGATAACAAAATTTTCACAAAAGTACTACCCTCTCCCCCCTGGTGATCCGCACCTGGACGCCCAACAGATATCATTTTAGCTTTTTTTATTACTGTCTATAAACTGATCATCCATACCAATTTTCAAGTCTGTAGGGCTCTTGGTTCAGAAGAAGAAGAAGGTTAAAGATTACAAAATTTACCCAAAGTACTACCCCCTCCCCCCTTGTGCTCTGCACCTGGTGGCCCAAAAGATATGATTTTAGCTTTTTATATTAAGGTCTATAAGCGGGTCCTCCATGCTAATTTTCAAGTCTGTAGGGCTTGTGGTTTAGAAGAAAAAGAAGGTTAAAGATTACAAAATTTTAACAAAAGTACTACCCTCTCCCCCCTGGTGCTCCGCACCTGGTGTATCTACAGTCTTGATTTTAGCTATTTATATTAAGGTCCATATGCTTATGATCCATGCCAATATTCAACTCTGTCAGGCTCCTGGTTCAGAAGAAAAAGAAGGTTAAAGATTACAAAATTTTCACTAAAGTACTACCCTCTCCCCCCTGGTGCTCCGCACCTGGTGTATCTACAGTCTTGATTTCAGCTATTTTTATTAAGGTCCATATGCTGATCATCCATGCCTATATTCAAATCTGACAGGCTCCTGGTTCAGAAGAAGAAGAAGGTTAAAGATTACAAAATTTTCACAAACGTACTACCCCCTCCCCCATGGTGCTCCCCACTTGGCAGCCCAACAGATATGATTTTAGCTATTTTTATTTAGGTCTATGAGCTGATCATCCATGCCAATTTTCAAGTCTGTAGGGCTTGTGGTTTAGAAGAAAAAGAAGGTTAAAGATTACAAAATTTTAACAAAGTACTACCCTCTCCCCCCTGGTGCTCCGCACCTGGTGTATCTATAGTCTTGATTTTAGCTATTTATATTAAGGTCCATATGCTAATGATCCATGCCAATATTTAACTCTGTCAGGCTCCTGGTTCAGAAGAAAAAGAAGGTTGAAGATTACAAAATTTTCACAAAAGTACTACCCTCTCCCACCTGGTGCTCCGCACCTGGTGTATCTACAGTCTTGATTTTAGCTATTTTTATTAAGGTCCATATGCTGATCATCCATGCCAATATTCAAATCTGACAGGCTCCTGGTTCAGAAGAAGAAGAAGGTTAAAGATTACAAAATTTTCACAAAAGTACTACCCCCTCCCCCCTAGTGCTCTGCACCTGGTGGCCCAACAGATATGATTTTAGCTATTTATATTAAGGTCTATGAGCGGATCATCCATGCCAATTTTCAAGTCTGTAGGGCTTGTGGTTTAGAAGAAAAAGAAGGTTAAAGATTACAAAATTTTAACAAAGTACTACCCTCTCCCCCCTGGTGCTCCGCACCTGGTGTATCTACAGTCTTGATTTTAGCTATTTATATTAAGGTCCATATGCTAATGATCCATGCCAATATTCAACTCTGTCAGGCTCCTGGTTTAGAAGAAAAAGAAGGTTAAAGATTACAAAATTTTCACTAAAGTACTACCCTCTCCCCCCTGGTGCTCCGCACCTGGTGTATCTACAGTCTTGATTTAAGCTATTTTTATTAAGGTCTATATGCTTATGATCCATGCCAATATTCAACTCTGTCAGGCTCCTGGTTTAGAAGAAAAAGAAGGTTAAAGATTACAAAATTTTCACTAAAGTACTACCCTCTCCCCCCTGGTGCTCCGCACCTGGTGTATCTACAGTCTTGATTTTAGCTATTTTTATTAAGGTCCATATGCTGATCATCCATGCCAATATTCAAATCTGACAGGCTCCTGGTTCAGAAGAAGAAGAAGGTTAAAGATTACAAAATTTTCACAAAAGTACTATCCCCTCCCCCCTGGTGCTCCGCACCTGGCAGCCCAACAGATATGATTTTAGCTATTTTCATTAAGGTCTATAAGCTGATCATCAATGCCAATTTTCAAGTCTGTAGGGCTTGTGGTTTAGAAGAAAAAGAAGGTTAAAGATTACAAAATTTTCACAAAGTACTACCCTCTCCCCCCTGATGCTCCGCACCTGGTGTATCTACAGTCTTGATTTTAGCTATTTTTATTAAGGTCCATATGCTGATCATCCATGCCAATATTCAAATCTGACAGGCTCCTGGTTCAGAAGAAGAAGAAGGTTAAAGATTACAAAATTTTCACAAAAGTACTACCCCCTCCCCCCTAGTGCTCCGCACCTGGCAGCCCAACAGATATGATTTTAGCTATTTATATTAAGGTTTATGAGCTGATCATCCATGCCAATTTTCAAGTCTGTAGGGCTCCTGGTTCAGAAGAAGAAGAAGCTTAAAGATTACAAAATTTACCCAAAGTACTACCCCCTCCCCCCTGGTGCTCCGCACCTGGTGGCCCAAAAGATATGATTTTAGCTATTTTAATTAAGGTCTATGAACTGATCATCCATGCCAAGTTTCAAGTCTGTAGGACTACTGGTTGAGAAGAAGAAGAATTTTTAAGATTTTCTTAAAATTTCACCTTTGTTGCCATAGCAACCAGAGTTTTTCATGGATTTCAATTCTTTTAGCTATTTTTGAAGGGGACCACCTAAGCAACATTTCTGTAAAATTTGGTGTTAATTGGCCCAGTAGTTTAGGAGGAGATGTCGTTTAAAGAAATTGTTGACGGACGCCGGACGACGGACGACGACCGACGACCGACGTCCGACGACCGACGGACGGACGCCGGACGAAAGGTGATCACAATAGCTCACATGAGCACTTCGTGCTCAGGTGAGCTAATAAAAACAAGAGCTGTCACTGTAAGATGACAATGCCCCCGACACCGCTTTGATTTAGAAGTTATGGCCAATGTTAAAGTTTTTGGACGGAATGACGGACGGACGGACAGACAGACGGACGGACGGACAAGTCAAATTTATGATGCCTCCCTATCGGGGGCATAATAATATAAAACTTTGTTTTGAATTACTTAAGCTAAAGATCTTTAAAAGATGTGATTGTGTGAAGAAACTTTTGGAGGGCAGTGTATATGTATGCACATTTTCATATAATGAAAAACATTCTTTGAAAGTTTAATGCAAATCCATCCATAATTGAAGAATATAATTTAACAAGATATGGACATATGAACAAACATACAGACAGATGGAGAAGATGATACAAAATATATGACCACCTAAAAGGGGGGGGGGGGGCTTTTAAAAAGTTTTATTTATAGGCTGTGTCAGAGGACTTATGAAAAGTTCTATTTAATGGCTGTGAAAATATGGTAGTGTTTAGGAACTATTCAATAAAAAGAGGATATTATGAATTACTTACATTTATTAGGTTCTTTATTACATGCTAAGAAGAGAGTTCCATGTAAAAAATTGATGGCCTCAGGTACAAGTCTTCTTGATAAGGAAACATACTGAAACAAAATTAAATTTAAAACAGTGTTTTAGCACTTCATCAAGCCTTGTTAAAAGCTTTGTTCACCTTCTGTGATATGGTTTTTTATCTTATAACTATACAAAAATCCGTGTGATAACATCCCATATGATATTTCTTATGATATCACATGATTATTCAAAGAACAATGACATAGTGAGGTTTTTTTTTAAGAAAGTTGCATTTCTGTTAGAAACATCGAACAAAACAAGGCAAATAGAGGTTAGAAGTGAGACTTTCAAAACATCTTTCAAATGACACACAACATTGTGGTAGGGGATACATTGAATTGTGGGTGGGGTCGGACTATATCCAACATCACCCTTTGAAACAAATATTTAATAGAAGAAATCACAGGGACACTATTTAACATATGAAAATCATTGAAAGTGGGGTAGTACTGTATTGTGGATGGGGTAATACCGTTTAGTGGGTGTTGTTATACTTGCAGATCAAAGGTCAGGGGTTGGGCAATACTATAAAGTGGGTTGTGTAATACTGTTTTGTTGGTGGGGTTATACTGTGTATTAAGTGGGGTGGGTTGGACAATTCTATATTGTGGGTCTGATAATACTGCTTTGTTGGTGGGGTTATACTGTGTTATTGGTGGGTTGGGTTGGGAAATTCTATATTATTGGTCTGATAATACTGTTTTGTTGGTGGGGTTATACTCTATCATGGGTGGAGTTATACTATTTTATGGTTGGGGCAATACTATATTGTGGGTCAGGTAATTTTGTTTATTTGGTGTGGTTATATAGTTTTATGGGTGGGGTACTACTATATTATGGGTGGGTATAAGTGTTTTGTTGGTGGGGTTATATTATACTCTGGGTAGGGTAATACTATTTTGTTGGTTCAGTAATAATGTTTTGTCAGTGGGGTAATACTGTATTATGGGTTATTACTGTTTTGTGGGGGAGAAGAAAGAAAAATCATATAGGCAACTCCTAATTGGTCGACATCAAATACATTGATATTTTCATTAGACACTTATTTATGGGAATTGATTTACATTTTTCATCCATGACAACGGAATACTCATTTAATAACATCGACACAGTCTTTGGAAACCAAGTGGCAAATACATGTATGTTCTTGTTCAATATATTGACAGTTAGCAAGGAAAATTTCTAGCGGCTATTTTTAAGTACCTCAGGATTATATATTTCATAAAAACTATGCCCATTTAATCTATTATCCTATTGAGTTCAATTAGGGATTTCCCTAATGCATTTATCGATGATCATACATCAATATGTTACCTGTAGACAAAAAATCTTTGATTGGTTACCATAATACTGTCACTCGTTGAAAAAGTGGGATGGAAAAGCCACTTTGCATGCCACGAGGACGACTGTTTTGACAACCACGTTTTTGAGAAAATAGCAATTAATATTATTCTAGTGATTGTTGTTGATCATTGGAAAACATCTTGATCATACAGTAAGATAATATTGTGGACCTCTAGACAAATATTACACACTTGTAATCCTGTCACCATTACCAGTATATCTGTCATGATTTACATTATACCGAGATATGACATATAAATAACATTGTGGGTGGGGTTAGATAATATTTGGGTGGAGTAATCCATTATTGTGGATGGGTAAGATCATATTCAACCTTACCTAGACATATATTACACAGAAGCAATCCTGTCACCACATCTCTACCCTGATGTAAATTACACTGATATAAAATCTGACATATAAATAACATTGTGGTTGGGGTAAGATTGTTTTGTGGGTGGGGTACAATGATATTCAACCTTACCTTTAAGAAAACATATCACAGAAGCAATCTTGTCATCACATCTCTGCCATGATGTACATTACACTGAGATAATATTTGACATATAAATAACATTGTGTGTGGGGTAACATAATATTTGGGTGGGGTAAGACCTTACCTCTAGACAAATATTACACAGAAGCAATCCTGTCACCACATCTCTGCCATGATGTACATTACACTGAGATAATATCTGACATATAAATAACATTGTGTGTGGGGTAAGATAATATTTGGGTGGGGTAAGACCTTACCTCTAGACAAATATTACACAGAAGCAATCCTGTCACCACATCTCTGCCATGATGTACATTACACTGAGATAATATCTGACATATAAATAACATGGTAGGAGTTGTCACATGGTGGTAGAAATCTGATGTTGGAAATAATATGGATACCAACTTAAACAACATCACCTGCAAAATAAGGAGTTTGTACTATGAACTCTTGTCGTGCTAAACCAGAAATGTCCCCGTTTTAAAAGGAGGTATAGATGGAGATAAGTTTGCACATGTATGTGTAGTCTTATCTGAATGAAAAAAACCTATATGTCCCATTCAGATAAGATTTCGCCATAAATCTTGTTTCAAGCTTAAATATTCAGTGCTTTGATTTAATGCCATTTCAAGTGAGATTTTTTTCACAGGATGACAGGAGTCACAATACTTCAGTCCTCTTCTTTGACCCTTTCTCCCGAATTCTGATTTGACAGATTGATTGATTGATTGAATGGAGTTTAACGCCGCTTTCAACATTATTTCAGTTATATCGCGGCGGCCGGAGCACCTAACAATGGATTCCTGGTATTTCTTTCACCTGTACTACCATTACATCCTTTCCTAGCCTCCGACTGCTATCTCACATAGGTTTACGATTATCTACCCATTGGTGAGAGACAAACGTCGGAAAGGATATTTGCCGCCACCGGGGATCGAACCCACGACTTCCAGATTGGAAGTCTTATGCCTAACCAACTGCGCTATGGTGGCGGCCCTGATTTGACAGAAAAAATAGACAAAATTTAGCCTTCACATAAGTGCAGTCTGATCTTAGTCTGCACCACCTATTTATTTTGTTTCAGCTAGAATTGGGGTAAGACTCGTAATTTTTTATAAATATATTAGCATACAATTTCAACTTTCAGAGCCATCAGCGTTTTGATTTGAGTGTTTTTTGGCAAACATCTTTATTCTGTGTTTTTTTCAGTAAATTTAATTCAGTATTAACAAGGGACATGTCTTTTTTTTTTTTTGACAACTCCTGTTCGTGGAGTGTCTTTAGAAAACATTAATGAGGTGGGATCCTAGCAAATGTAAATATCCCATGTTATTCATGATGGACTATAAAGCTCATGTTAAGATATACAGTCGATATTGCTCTAGTGACCATGTCTACTAGGCGACCAATTTATTTAGCAACCACAATAAAAAGCCTCTTCAAGGTAAGAAAAATCTCTGAAAAAGAGAAAAATTATTAACAAAAAATCAGTTATCATTGAATCTTATGTTGTTGGAGCCCATTAGAATTGTCTTAATAAGACGATTCTAATGGGCTCCAACATCATTGGATTCAGTACAATTTGACTGACAATCTATAAATAATATCTGTGTGAAATGACACATTTATCATGATATTTTGTATTAAGCAACCATTCTCATAAACAATTGCTTTTTGGCGGTCCCTGTAGTGGTTGCTTTAAACAAGTTTTACTGTACTCACAGTATCTAGCGCTGGATACAGGCCTCTACCAGCCTTTCTATCACAGATTTGTTTAAACTCGGTCTGTCTATCTGCTATCTCATTGATCATGGTTTGTGCAGCCTGTTCAGGGGACATCTGGGTCAGTTCATACAGGGGTTTTAGGAGTCGCTCTACAAAATCTAACTGAGGAGGGTCTTGTATACACAGGTCACCGTAAAACTGTACCAGATACTTAAAGAATGCCTGAAAAATGATGACAATCTTGTGAAAACAATATTCAGTGGGATAAGAATAATTTCATAGATATATGACTGGATCTTAAGTTACATGTATTCACACTAAACAGATTTGTCATTTTTCAAGCAATGTTGACTTGGGTAATGTGTGTTATGGTAGTTACGCCCTTGAGCTGTGCAAGCTAAAAACTTAACAAATTTTGATATTCTAATTCTAAATAGTCATTCTTCCTTCCTGTGTAAGAATCTTTTAAATGTGACCTATAGTTGACCTTCTCTGGAACAAATCTCTTTTTTAAATATGTGACCCATCATGCAAAAAGAGACCATTTGGGAATTCTGTAAAATGAATTATTGAAAAAGAGATTTGGTAAATTGAATGAATGGAGATTAACACTGCTTTCGACATTTTTTCAGTTACATCGCTGCAACTGGAGCACCTACACATGGTTTCCTGGTATTTCTTTCACCAGTACAACCACCACATCCTTTTCTAGCCTCCAGCTTCTATCTCACATAGGTCTATGATTATCAACCCATTGGTAAGAGACAAATAGTTGCAAAGAATGAGTGCTGTCATCGGGAATCAAACCTGTGACCTCTAGATTGACAGTCTGACGCACTACCTACTGCGCTCTGACAGCGGCTTAAACAACAAGAGCTTCGCAGAGCGGCTCATATACACCCAATGGGACTTGTCAGTAACCTTGGCTAGTCAGTTCCGTGAGCTTGAATGATAGCTAAAAATATTTCAAACAGACAACTGGTGCAACTTTATGTCAAACAGTTATTTTGCAACTTTCAGTTCATTCCAATTGAAAGTGTGATGAGTTGCTCACAAAAAAAAAATAGAGTGAATTTCAATCAATAGAAGGACAGATAATACAAGAAAGACCCAAGCTTTTTGAATTTCTGAAGTCTTATGCTTAGCCAAATATCAGTGTTACATTATGACAAGATTCATTTCAATCCAATCAAATTTGTAGGAGTTGTGATAACACACGCACAAAAAAATCTGTAAATTTAAACTATTTTGTGAAGTAAAGGGCAGATAAATCAGGACCTACTTTAAAAATGAAAAAAAATTTTGTCCTTAGCACAAAAAGACAACCTACAGAGTCATTATGGCAAGTGTCCTTTCATTCCCATCCAAAATGTAGGAGAAAATGAGCCGACAAGAAATTTTGTTTTTCATCAACTCAAGGGCAGATAATCCAAGATAACTCAAGAAAGACTGGAGCACTTTGAATTGAAAAGTCTTATGCAAAACTAGACATCATAGAGAGTAATTGTGTCTAGTTTCAGCCCATTTCAGTTGATAGTTAAGGAGGAGTTGCACACAAAATACAGTGATTTTTGTATAATTCAAGGGCAGATAATTCAAGATTTCTCAGGCATGACTGGAGCGATTTGAATTTCAAAGGTGTAATGCACAACTAGACATCATAGAGAGTAATTGTGTGTAGTTGCAGCTCATTCCCATTCATAGTTTAGGAGGAGTTGCGCACACAAAAAAATAGTGATTTTCGATAAATCCAAGGGCAGATAATTCAAGATTTCTCAGGAATGACTGGAGCGATTTGAATTTCAAAGGTCTAATGCACAACTAGACATCATAGAGTGTAATTGTGCCAAGTTTCAGGTCATTCCCATTGATAGTTTAGGAGGAGTTGCACACAAAAAATATTGCTAACGGACGGACAGACTGACTGACGGACAGACAGACAACTAAGGCCATAACATAATACGAACCTATTATGTTGGGCGTATAAAAAGAGATTTGATCCAGCATAGGTCAACCAGTAGTTGTATTTCAAACTTTGAAGGTAGGTTGATCATTCTAGATTCAGAAAATAAGCACAGTGCAAAAAGTTTCGACCCTAGCCAGTCTGCGCAATCCGCGCAGTCTGACTAGGGTCGACACTTTACATACTTCCCAGATGGTCCCTTATTTGCGTGACGGGTCACATATTTATCATACAAATTTCCCAGATATTCTTGTCTTGCTTGATGGAACAAAATTTAGGTAAATGTACTTTGTTAAAGATATTTGCACACTTTACCTCCAGTTTTTCCTTATTTCCTGCAGCTAGGCTAGGATGATGACATTTCTTTATTCGGTCAATAATTGTTAGCTGACCTTCAAGGTCATGACCTTCTAACAGATCCAACAAACTGTCATAACTATCTGGGGCTGAGGAGGAAAAAAAACTTTATAAATTTTAGTTATAAAGGATATTGAATGAGTGGTCACTGAATACCAAATTTATTAAACAAGTCATCTATAAAAAGATAAAAATGAGGCTGCGCCAAATTTCAATCTGTAAATAGATGACAAGTTCGATATTGGATGAGCACAAATTTGATATTCTATTTATGATATGAACTGAATATGGTGATAAAATGAGAAAATTAGGATATTTATCGATTCATGTTATTCTGTGAAACATAAAACGCCGTTTGCAAAATGACGTCAGCAAATCCATTACGGCTTCTTTTTCCTAGCAAAATGTAAGGTTATTCTTTGTTCTTAGCTCATTTGCATAGTTATTCCACTAGTGTAATAACACTGGTGTAATATCAAAAATTGTTATTTCACTCTGATGATGTAAGTCATATTATAAAAACTGCTATTGTCTGTAAAGAAATCTTTGTTTTGAATGGGGTTTAGCACTGTTTTCAACAGTATTACATTGATACCACCACAGCAGCGAAGCATTTCATTGGAGCCTTTAACTGTATCACAACTTCTTTTGTCAGAAATCTCATAATAAGAACTCAACTCTACCTATGGTATATATTGTTACCTAACAATAAATTGCTTCTTGTTTTAAGGCCTTGCTCCTATATTTTCTTTTAGAATATTCAGTTTAGATATTCACATAAAAAGCCTCAAAAGTGAGTGTGTACCAGGTATCAAGCCCAATAGCTGGTTAGACAAAACAGACCTGTAAATGTGTATGGAATCTCCTTCTTTGCTTTTTCCATATCTTCTGTTGATTTTTCAGATTTCTTTTCCTTTTTGCTTTTTTTCTTCAGTTTGTTTTCTTTCATTACATTAGGTTCTTCTAATTCTTGTTCAAGGTCAGACAAAAGGTCATCGTAACTGTCGTCTGCTTCCTCATCTACAAATAAACGACCATGTCATTAATATTTACAAGATGAAGAGAGTATTTTTTTACATTTCATGCAAGAATGAAAATAGAAACATAATCACACTGTATAAATATGTGAAGCAGATTTATACAAAAGTGTGTTTTTAAGTATAAAATTAAATTTCTAATCACAAGTGTGATTAGAAATTTAATTTCATACCTCCATGAATTCATTCAATAATTATAGGCACAGCGTTGCTTTTAGTCCTTGATATGTCATGTAACAAAATTACCTGAATCATCATCATCATCATCATCATCATCATCATCATCATCATCACTGGCTCCATCTTTATCCGATTTATTTCCACCAATGTCTTGTGACATTGCATTTTCTTCAGTTTTACTCACTTCCTCATTATCATCATCTAAAATATCACTGTCATTATCTTCTCCCTCATTATCACTTTCATCTTCATTATCACTGTTATCCTCATTATCAACCTGGTCAACATTATCATTATCACTGTCTTCATTATCTTCATCACTGTTGTCATCATTATCACTTGAGTTTTCATTATCACTCAAGTTTTTATTATCATCAGGATCTTCACTCATTAGTTTTCCTTCCTTATAACTGACATAAGGTACATCTGGTTCCTCTAACTGAAACCTGAAAAATTAAAGACATAAGAGCCTGTGCGTGAGATTTCCAACAATTTCAAATATGAGCAAAGCAAAGACTATGACCAGTCTGTGCATCTGCATAGTCTGACCAATGTCTTCAGTATGGGTTTTGTAGACAGATAAGGTATCAATGTATCAGTAGACCACCAGGAAACTTTATATTTACAGTATGTGGCTGTCAACACTACTCAATGTTTGTACCTCACTAACATTTCAAATTGTTGGAAATGTCATACAAAGGCTCATTTATTTATAAAAAAAATATATTCATCACTCTGATTCTCATTAATACTGTGTTTTTCATTATTGCTTGAGTTTTCATTATCATTATACATTATCATTTCCACCTCCACTCATTAGTTTGCATTCCTTGTAACTTACAAAAGGTCACCTAATATTTCTTGGGTTAGATTCAAGAAATGTTTATATGACAAAGTTCCATCGTGACCTTGACCTTTAACCTGCAAACAATAGACAGCAAAAATTGTATGAAGTCAGTGACACTAGGTAACTTTAAGTCAATGAGTTAAAGTTTGTCTTGAACTAGACTATAAATAGAACATACCCATCATCTAAATCGTCCGCTGATTTATGTTTAAATTTAGGTTGAGCCGTCACGTCACTGATTCCTTTCATTCTCCTGACTCTGTCAGCCTGAAAGAAATAATTGTCTTATTTTTACATCATTAACTTTTGCAAGTAATATTCATACCTCTTGGCTGCATAAAATTTTGTTTGCTTCTTTAAGTGGGGCGGATTAAAGCTGTTTTTAACAATTTTTCAGTAAGGGTCGAATACCATAAGGAAACACATCTTACACTGAGCAAAAAAATGTTTGACAGCTTGAAGAAATTTCAAGCCGCCAACAAACAATAAATGAGACCCTTAATTCTAACATTGCTCTCCATAAAGAAGATGGTTTACTATAGACTTAATTCACATTTTGAGCGTAGGAGCTTCAAAAATGCACATGCGCAACTTCATATGCAGATACACATTATGTATAAATTTCAAAGCTGTAGCTATAACAGTCTCTAAGAAAACTTCTGGACAAAATTGTGTCTATGGACAGACAGCCATGGCCAATCCAGTACTCCCCCTCTACTTCATCGAGGTGGGGATGGGGTGTGGTGTATAATAATTAATGGAAAAAGCCGGGTGTAAACAACATGTGAATTTACTTATTAATCCATGTTTTCTCCAGTTCACGCCTCGGTTTTACCCGTTAACATATTCCTATAACATTTTGTGCAATTATAGCTATTATAACTATTAATTAATTGTGTGGTGTCCGTGGTCTAGAGGTAGAGCGTCGGCCTCTTGACCCAAAGGTCCTGAGTTCGATTCCATGGAGCGGCTATCGATCTTGGTTCTTTCATTGGCCCACACCTTCGGCACGAGTACTAGTGAATTTTCCAGGAAGCAGAATCAAGAAGGATTAATCTAAGTTGTAAAAACTTGTTTCCCAATCGATGTAAAATAAATAGGTTTAAACCAAATAACTATTAATAGTTTACCTCCAGTCTGTCAAGCTTCTCTTTTTCTTCTTTAGCAAGCTCTTCTTCACTTTTCAATCTGTCTGTGGCCTAGAATATACAGGGGATACTGAAGTACAGTAAAAGGTTGGTTACGCATGTCTAACATCTTAATTTCTTATTGAAATCCCATGATGTTGATTCTCATTTGAATTGTCTCTATGAAATAGAAATTAACATATATTATGATTGTAGGATCATAATCCACCTTTAAAACAGACTTTTAGCAACTTTAAGATATTGCTTATCACCTTCAGTTTAGGTGGTATATAGTGCTTAAATGATTGGTTTAGTAAATAGTGAATATAGTGAATAAAGTGGTTAAATGATTGGTTATATGCATGGTTTATTTGTCAACAGATATACCAACCTTGTGCCTGACAATTTGAACAAGCTATAGTGCGACATAGTGTTATTTGAAGACTTCCGAATTTTTGAAAGATACCGAGACTTTATCTGTTTACAAAACATATGGTGAAGACTCTGGTCAGGCTGTGCGAATGCACAGGCTGACCAGAGTGTTTACATGGCTCATATTTGAAATTGTTGGACATGTCAGAAACAGGCTCATACATGATTTTGATAAAACAACAGACAGTTAATAAGGCTTTAATAGTAAACACTACCTGTGCTCTGACATCAAACTTGAGAGATCTAACAGCCTGATCATAGTCATCTGCTACTGGGTGATCTTCATCTGTGTGATCCTAAAAAAAGAAGTTTTCATTGAAATGGGATTTAATGCCACTTTTAACAATCTTATAGTCATATTCTAGAAGCTGGAGCACTTAAAAAAAGATCCCTGGTATTTCTCACACCAGTGGTATCATCACATCCTTTCCTAGCCTCCAGCTGCTATCTCACATAGGCCTACAATTATCAATCCATTGGTGAGAGACAAATGGTCAGAAAGGGTGAGAGCTGCTGTTGGCAATCGAACCCTGAACATCTAGTTTGACAGTCCCACTTGCTACCAACTGCACTATAGATGGATTTTTTTGTACACTGCTTTATCAATCTTTCAGTCATATCACTACAGCTGGAGCATTTAACAATGGATTATTGGTATTTTGGACTCCAGTGCTTCCATTACATCCTTTCCAAGCCTCCAGCTCCCATCCCACTTAGATTTTTGATGGGAGGCAAATGTCAAAAAGGATGTGTGCTTCTGTCTGGGATTGAACCAAGGACCTTTTGAATGAGAGTCCAATGCACCAACTGCACAATGACGGTGGCTGAAAATAAAACTAACTTTTACAGTTAATTGTTAATTCTTTTCAAAATACAACTTTTTCGTGAAACACACAATGTCAACATCAGCTTAATTCAATTTCTTCACAGAAATTTTTATATTGCAATAAAACCAGATCGCCAGGCAAAGACAGTGATTTTGTTTTCAAAACAATTTTATTTTTTATTGGTTACTCAAACCCTATGTTGTGAGTACTTGATGGCAATGTCTCATCAAGACAATTCCAAAGGGTACCCACAACATCACAAAGACAGTTCAGATTATAATCATTACACATACTTTGATAATACTATGACATTCTACCTCTGTAGGGGAGCATCTGTGTAAGTTATTTACAAATAAATCGAAGAACTTTGGTTTGACAAAAAATTTAAATACTAATGTAACCATCCAAATACAGAACAAAATCTTTTAAATAATACATCTATTAACGGCGGTGGAATTGTGCAAATTTTAATATGTTAAAGTTTATTTTCATTGTCTTGACAAAATCAACTAGAACTGTTGCAAAGCGGACTTTTACACACACACACACCCAAGCACTTTGTCAAAATGTGAGTGCTATTAGAGCAGGATGTGTTTGTAACAAATTTTGAGGTCATATGCAGTATTTGTTTGAAGTTTCATGATTCTAGGTTGCTTGGTTCTCAAGTTAGAGTCCGGAAACAAAAAATGACTGTGACCATGACCTTTACCCTATATGAACGAAAGACAAAAGGGCACTTACTTGGGTCATAAACAGCATTGGCATGAAGTTTCATGATTATAGGTCGTTTTGTTCTCGAGTTAGAGATCGGAAACAAAAATTGAATAAAGGCTGATTGTGACCTTGAACTTTGACCTATGTGACCCCAAAACAATAGGGCTCTTCCTTGTGTCATAAGCTGTATTTGTATGAAGTTTCATGATTGTAGGTCACTTGGTTCTCGAGTTAGAGTCCAGAAACAAAAAGGTCTACAGACAGACAGACTGATGGATGGAAAGATGGACAGACAGATATGGTGAAACCAATATACCCCCCCCCCCTTTACTTCGTAGGTGAGGTATGATAACTTTAATGAAAGCAATACAAACAGTGTTACCTTTTTATTGTTAGGTTTGACTAGACTACGAAGATCCTTCCACACAGCATCTACATCTTCAGTAAGCTTTTCTGTCTCTTCTTTCTCCACTTGTCTTTCATGCTGAAATAGAAAATGAGCATGTGCATGACATTTCCAACAATTTGAAATGTGCACGAGGGACTAACATTGAGTCGGGTAGCCAGCTACATACTGTAGATATAAAGTTACCTGATGGTCTACAAATACTTTGAGACCTTTTCTATCAACTAAACGCAATGTTAAGACTCTGGTCAGTCTGTGCGGATGCACAGGTTGGTCAGAGTCTTTACTTTGCACATATTTGAAATTGTTGCAAATCTCACACACAGGCTCAAATACAATTGCAATGTACTGGCAAAATGTCACAAGATACACCTGTCATACTGCTGAATGTACAAGTATAAAAAACAACAAAGGGAAATAACTCAAATTTATTTCTGTAACAGATATTGTAATTGATACCTCATGTGGGCAGTCACATGTGTGAATATAGTATATTTCTATAGTTAGTGTTCAATCTAAATATTTAGCCATTGAAATCACTCAATTTTTTAGAATTCTTATCACTCTATATTGCATAAACTGTCCAGTAGGTAGTTTATGCACTGCTCTACAGGCTGTGCCTGCTCCAGAATATAGGGGATATCTTGGTGTGTTCAATTTTCAAAAAATAGGCGTGAGTAGCGAAATTGGCAAACATTAAACTGCTATGACGGCTGCCCATCATGCTATGGCTTCCAATATTACATGATATATTACATGTAGAATGGCAGCCAAAGCAGTTGGCAGCATCAATGAAAACACATGAGTAATATTGATGCAGATAGAAATCTTTGGCAATTAACTTAATTGTGTGTTTTTGCACAGGGGAGTAAAGCATTCAAATTATTTGTTTCATAAATCAGCATATTATTTTAAAGTACTTTTTTGCAAAAATACCAATTCTAAATTTTTCTAACAAAAACTTAAGTTTTAAATCAGATCTTTCATCTCAAAGATGAAACAAAAGCACAGCCTACAGATGCCTATACTTGACTATTGAGTGCTGAATAGTGCAAAAATTTAAGCCGAAAAAAGGGCCATAATTTGCTCAAAAAGCATCTAAAGTTATCACCCTTGATAGTACAGGTTGCTCTTTTGATGGTATCCATGAGTGCCAAGTTTCAAGTAGAACCAGAGATATCACTAAATGTCAAAGTTTGCTCACGCTAAAAAAAAAAGTAGGGCAGCGGTACAAAGACTAAAGCAATACCTTAGCATTTCTCCAAAAACAGCCAAGCTAAAAATGTAATATAAATAATCATTAGCAGTAATGAACTCTACAATTACCTTAGCCTTTTTAGACTGGAGTATCACTTCTCCCATTTTTTCTTTCCATGTCTTTGGTTCATCATTTGACTCAGTTTCTATCCTTTTTGTTAGAAATCCTCCAAAATGTTGATCAGCAACAAATTTAGCTGGAAAATGAAATCTAAATCAGTCAAATATGTTTGATATTAATGTTAAATAAAGCCTTGCTTTTTTATTTAAACAACTTGAAGAATTCAACCTTACAAATATTTAAACAACATGGATTTTGTTTTGAATGTGAAGGCCATAGTGGCCCTAAATCATTGAATCAAGTTGACAATTTCAAAACCGTTTTAACACAATGTTTTATATAAATGAATAAACGATACCTCAAGAGAATGAATTCTAATGATTCCAGACAAATTTCAGCAAATGAAACAAGAGGTCCAGGGGGTCCTGTAGTGCTCCACTGGCTTAAACATCTCAAGATTTGAAAGAGAGATATCGAAAATAGAAGGTAATGAAAGTCACCATCATTCAGAAGGAATGCTGACTTTTTCCAAATTGATACTTATTTACAAGCTTTCAGAAGTGAACAAATATAACAACAGGTAAAATTTCATGGGAAAAAACTATTTATGTATCACACTTATTAAACCCAAATTATTAAATAAATTTTATTTCACCCATAACCTGACAATAGGACTTTGAGTGATATTAATTCCTAAAAGTCTCAGAAGACTACAAAGAAATAAGAGTGCCAGAATGGTCCTAAACATCTCATCTTAATTTTATTGGTCCATTGGATCTCATCCAAGTAACTTTCTGGCAAATTTTCATTCACATTTGTCTAATTGTTGAAGAGGGGATGTTATTCCAAGAATTAAAGTGATAATAGACTCTGCCACACCAATATTAATAGGCCAATCACAATTTCACAAAGCACTTTTGAGAAAGGTCACTCAACAAACATTCTGGTAAAGTTTCATTGCAATTGGCCCAATGGTTCAGGAGATGTCGTTCAAAGTTTTTGGGCTAAAAATAATCCCCCCCCCCTGCCACACCCATTTTATGGACAAATCAAAATTTCGCAAACAATTTTTGAAAGGGGTCACCAAAAGGAACATTCTTGTAAAGTTTCATTAAATTTGGCCCAGTGGTTCAGGAGGTGATGTTGTTTAAATATTTTTGGCTCAAAATAAGCCCCGCCCTGCCATACCCATGTTTATGGGCCAATCAATATCTAACTATTTAAGAAAAGGGTCACCCAAGAATCATTTCTACCAAGTTTCGTTAAAATCTGGTTTGTGAGGAAAAGATGTTTAAAGAAATAGTCTACACACCCACACACTCAGCCATGATAATAGATCGCTAGCCTTTGGCCAGTGGAGCTAAAAAAGAGATAATATATATGAACATTTAAGGACAATTTTCCTCAAAGCTTGCCTTTTTGCATGTGGTTGCTATGCACTGTTCACAATGATTATTATTATTATCATTTTTCTCTGCTTTGATAATGTCAAATAGGGTGAAATGATAAAAAGTGGGGTATAAATTTTTGATAATTTCACTGTAAGGGTAGTAAGATTGTCAAATAAAAATCTACCATTATTTCTCAATTATCCACCAAAAAGCTTTTTTTTTTTTTAAAGAAATTACCATTATTTCTCTTGTCCTCATCGTCATCATCATCATCATCACTTTTGACAGGATTCTCAAATTTCTCTATCTCTGCTAATGATTGTCCATAATGCGTCAATTCATCATCCTCGTTCAAATTGAATTTATTCTTCACTCCTGATTTCTAAAAGAAACAAAATCATTGAGTTCTGTATCAGATGTTGGATTAAACTATTCATAAACTATCATACTTCTTCCATTAATTTACCAACTGCATTTGGGCATTTATGATAAATAGTTCATTCATTTTTTTCTTCAATTCAGAAATTCTTCAATCTAAGTTTTGTCCTGGCTTTTATAATAATACAGCCTTCATGATGATTATCTACAGTCAATCTTGCTTGATAGACCACATCTATAAAGTGACCATTTTTATTAAGCAACCGCTTTAAAAATCCCCTTCTTTAAAAAAAAAAATTGTAAAAAGAAGGTTTTGTTGTTCTTGAAATTATTGAAAATGAATCATATGTTGTTAAAACTCAACAGAATCGTCTCAGAGAGACGATTCTATTGAATTATAACAACATTGGATTTTGAGAATCTCACAATAATATGCATATTGAATTAAAATGTATATTTCTTATTTGCATTCAAAACATGTATTAAGTGGCCTTTTTTTTTATACGACCCTTTTTGGTGGTCCCTGTCGTGGTCACTTAATACAATTAAACTGTAATTTCAAAATAATTGTGATTGACTGCTGTAGTCTATTAGCAAATGTCATTCAACCTACTAAATTTTTGTTAAAATTAAAAAGAATCGCATCCTTGGCCATTTCAACAATACTGGCTAGAGACTTTCCCACAATAATTAAGGAGAAAACAAGCAGTGTAGACTAGGATGAGACTGCACAACTGTGTAGGCTGATTTTAGTCCAAACTGACTGCCAACACTTTGTGTACAATAGAAAAACAGTAAATCTTGTGTTAAGCGACCACTTAAGGGACCACCAAAAAGCAGTCGTTTATGGGAATGGCCGCTTAATACGAAATATCATGATAAATGTGAGAGTTCATTTTTAAAGCATTTTTAGATTATGGATCAAGTCGAGCTGAATCCTTTGATGTTCGAACCAATAAGAATCATCTTATTGAGACGATTCTAATGGGTTCCAACAACATAAGATTTCAAAATAAAATATTTTTCATTGATAATGTCCTCTTTTACAGAGATTTGCTTACGGCGAGAGAACGTTTTATGGTGGTCGCTTACTAAAATTGGTTGCTTAATAGATGTGGTCGCTCGAGCAATATGGACTGTACATCATGAACAGCTTGAGCAAAGTCCATGCCTGGGTATTAAAGTTGGTAAAAAGGAACCACAACTTACAGCTCTTTCCATGGCGTATCTTTTGATCATTTTATCATCTTGTGAGAGAGATGAGTCATATTCACCAAATCTCTTGTCGACGATTCTGTTAACTTTAAACTGTTGCTCATACTCCTTTAGCAATGTCTGATTTCTCTGTAAGAAAATATAGAGGATAATTGTTCGTTTCAGTGTAAGATCGATTTATATTTAATTTTCATTGAGTGAACATCAAAAGCTATATTTTCACGAGTGGCAGAGCCACGAGTGAAAATATAGATTTTGTTGTTCATGAAATGAAATATTTATCGAGCTTACTCGAAAAACAAATGATTATTCTATTTCTTTAATGCAAAAAGGAGACAAAATGTGAAATTTCTAAAACATATTTTCGTAAAGCGTGTCATTTTGCACGTGATTGGTATGCAACGTTCATTATGACGTCACTTATTTCGCCCCGCATAGATGACGTCAGATAGGGTGAAATGCACAAAAGCAGGGTATAAGTTTTTGATAATTTCACTGCTTTTGCGGTGAGATTATCAAGTGATAATCTACCGTTATTCCTCGATAAACCACCGAAAAGCATTAAAGAAATCGAAATAATTGCGATAAGTAAATTGAATCATATTAAAACCAGGTCTGTATTTTAACCGAAGTATGTTGTTATCTATAACCAGCAATTTCATTGTAACCATTTCTACAAAAATAATTCATAATTTTATGTCTTGAAACTCATCACTAAAAGTTAACTAGTCTATAATTTTGTAAGAAGGTACAATTAAACCATCATCACAAAACATTAACATTTTGAATGCCTCAGAAAGTAACGCTCAAGAAAGTAATGTAGGAAATTTCTCAATCTCACATCATGATGTTGTTTAACCCTTTGCTGTTTAATCCCTGCTTTTTACGTGTCTGTGATTTATGATTGAGAAAACATTGTGAAAAAAGAAGAAATTGCTTCTGATAAACAATTTCTTCTTTTTCCACACTATTTTCTACCCTACTGAATGGTTATTTTTCAAATTAAATCCACTTTTAATTTTCGTCTGCAAAACCTTTGAATTTTGAAAGGTCCAAAATTTTGTAAAACAGGAAAGTGATAATTAGTGTTCATATCTTAACTAGACTGTTACAAAACAGACTAATACCCCCCTACATAAGAATGTCAAAAGCCATTTTCCATCAAAGGGCTATAACTAAGTCAATGGATTATAAAAAGAATATCACTATCACATCTCTGCTTGATTCTGATCACATCTGTAAAGTTTGAATGAAATCTGTCTATTAGTTGCTGAGAAATTGAGGGGACACAAAAAAGCTACAGATGGACTGACTGACCAATAACTGACCGACAAGCTGACTTTTATATACCCCCATACATAGTTTTGGTTGTAATTAATGTTTGTCCCTTTCAACTTGTTTTCAACTCGGAGAAGTGACTTGAGGCCAGAGCTGAATCTATTTTCAAAACAGTTAAGGCATAAATAAACCACACATACCCTTTTAATAGCCTTGGAACGTGATACACCCGGCATCCCCCTCTCATGTTTGGTAACCTTTCTGCCAAGGATGTCATGTTTATGACGATTAAGTTTTACTTCAAACGGGTTTAATTTCTTTTCCGTCTTCTTTTCTTGCTTCCTGTTTCGTGTGCTGTCGGAACTGGCTTTTTTTTTCTTTCCCATCTTATTCTACTGAGCTACAGACTTGGGTAAAATGGACTTCAGATCTAAAATGAGTAAATACAGGGTCTGTGTTACCAAAATCAACAGGGTTTTTTTAACAACTTTTTGAATGGAAGTTGAGTACTTTAAGCGACTTGTCTGCATTTTAAAATGTGTTGTTGGCAATTTTGTATGCAGTTCTTGAAAGTCAAATTATTGAATTCGGTGCTTGCTAGAAATAAAATTGTTGCAGTGTATTTTCTGGGAATGACAAATGATTATTTTCCTGGCCCTTAAGTTAGTTTTGCAGTATATAATGATTTACTGGACGAGAAGGTTTCAATCAAAATTTCTTAAATTAAGTATAGGGTCACCTCAGAAAGTTCCATGCAAAATTTCAATTGGCCCAATAGTTTATTGGTTTATAGTTTATAGTAAAACAAGAGTGCCATCGTCACAAAATACGCCGCCACTTTGCTGCTATTTCACAAAATAATTGTAGACACTACTTATTTTGACAGAACCAAATTCAAAATGACCAAGTTTCATTTAAATCAAGACAAAAAGTTAGGAGGAGTTGCCTTCACAAGGCTGCAATTTCAATAAGCCCCAGACACTAAGTTTCAAGGGGTCATAATTCAGGGCAATAAATGAGCCATAAAATCCTTGATCCATGTACATCTACAAATTATGGTGATGACATTGACCAAGTTTAAATTAAATAAAGACAAAAAGTAAGGAGGAGTTGCGTTCAAAAGGCTGCAATTTCAATAAGCCCTAAATACTAAGTTTTAAGGGGGCATAATTTAGGGTAAAATTAATGAACCATAAAATCCTTACTTCATGCTCATCTACCAATTTCGGTTATAACATCCACCAAGTTTCATTTAGATCCAGCCAGAAACTTCGGAAGAGTTGCATTCACAAGGCTGCAATTTCAATAAGCCCCAGAGACTAAATTTTAAGGGGGCATAACTGAGGCAATAAGCCCCAAAGACTAATTTTTTAAGGGGCATAACTCAGGCAAAAATCAACAAACCATAAAATCGTAACTTATGCACATCTACCAATTGAGGTGATAACATTGACCAAGTTTCAATAAGATCCAGTCAGAAACTTAGGAGGACTTGCGTTGACAAGAAAAGTGGACCCAGAGACTAAGTTTAAAGGGGCATTATTCAGGCAAAAATCAACGAACCGTAAAATCCTTCCTTCATGCACATCTACCAATTGAGGTAATAACATTGACCAAGTTTCAAGAAGATCCAGCCAGAAACTTAGGAGGAGTTGCGTTGACAAGAAAAGTGGACGGACGTACAGACAGACGGAGAAGATGACGCCAACACACGTCCGCCTCCGGGGGCGTATAAAAAAGCCATGTACTGCCTTGCCCATATTTGGCGGTCAATCAAAATTTCTATAAAAATTTTAGAAGAGGATCACCAACGGATCAATTCTATAAAGTATCATTAAAATTAGCTCATTGGTTTGGGAAGTGAAATGTTTAAAGAAAAAGTTTACACATACACAGACAGACACAATGTCATGACAATAGTTCTATGGACTTCAGCCAGTGGAGCTGAAAATCGCCAATGTTATATTATATTCTTGGTAAATTCGGCCCCATACTTTTTGGGGCACTGCCTTTTGGCGTATCATATTTAACCCACCATCAAGGTCACGGTAGGTATATGCATTGTCCCACCACCATATACATATGCAAACCAGTGACCTATATATTTTTTTTAACCCATCCCAGATCTTAACCTATCCTAGAGAGAGAGGCAATGGATTCTGAAGTAACTATAGAGGAAAAGTTGTGCCCAACATGGGACTCGAACCCACGACCCCCGGAACACTAGCACGGCGCTCTACCAACTGAGCTAACCGGGCACCTAGTCATGAGTCTACCCATTATCGAACACTACACTCATTCCCCTTTTAACCAATTGGAGCCGGTCCCATACCGCTCCCAAATGGCCGAACCCAGCGTTCTCCGTTTACTTCTGACACCAGTGAAGTAACTATAGAGGAAAATTTGTTCCCGACATGGGACTCGAACCCACGACCCCCGGAACACTAGCACGGCGCTCTACCAACTGAGCTAACCCGGCACCTGGTCATGAGTCTACCCATTATCGAACACTACAATTCTAACCACTGCTACCAAATTACAGCTGGTTGGACCAAGGCAAATCGTCTATAAAGTCTCTTGCCCCAGGAAACACCTCGCCTTCACCAGGACTCGAACCGCAACCATCGGGTAAGGGGCCAATGCACTACCAATTGAGCTATCGAGGCAGACGATCATTATTTTTGCATAACTGACTTTTGTGTGACTTGATCATAACTTGTTTTTCTTGAAAATTTAGAGGCGCGAAATATCTTTACATACTGCCTAACTCCCCTTTCGGGTATTACTGGCAGGTGACTCATTCTAGATATTAGCAATTTTGCATGAGAAATTCGAGAGGCAGTGGAATCTTTTTTTTTTTTTTTGGAAGGGTTTTCATCCACTGCTACCCATTTACAGCTGGGTGGACTGAGGCAGTAACTATTAAGTTTCTTGCCCAAGGAAACACCTCGCTGTCACCAGGACTCGAACCCCTGACCTTCGGATCAGAAGACCGACGCTCTAACCACTGAGCTATCGAGGCAGAAATCACATGATTAACTTCTGAAAAGTAAATTTCTTGAAGCAAAGTACAAAAAATGTTGCTTGACAATGAAACGTTTTTATCAATATTTGTTCCTACAAAAATAAACGGAATATAAATACCTAATTGTAGGTTTAAAGGAAAATATTCTCAATTTGCTGTTTCGTCCATGCTTATGATGTGTTCGTTTCAGCAGGAAATCTCACTGACTTGATAAATATTTCACAAATAATATTAAATTGTTAATGGACTGTGCAGTGCAGAAAAGAGATTTTATGGTGTTATTTTTTGTTAGATGAATAGAAATCTTTTTAAGAAGACTTAGATTTTTCAAAATTTCGTTTTCAAAAATATTCGATTAAACCACATGTTAAAATCATAATCGAATGCAACTTTCTTTCTTCCGGTCCCAGAACAATACAATATTTTGGTAAATTTCTTTTATACGATTTGGATTTTCATATCCTTGATTCGAACTTACATTAAAATATATCTCGTAATATTAAATTTTCTTAAACTGGGGAAATTATACAAAATTCTTTTTCGTACCCTTTCATGTTCGTACCCTTGACAATGATTTCAAGTCATATAGTCCCATCTCGGAGACTCCCTCTCCTTCCCATATTCTGCTTTCATGACAATGAACCAGTACTAGCACAGTATGTGCGGTCTATTGAAAGCATTGAGATTGGTAGTCGATAGGAGTAAACTTTGCCAAGAACTGATTGACTTGCCAAGGCGGGGAGCTATGCTGTCCATGATGTACGGGCCCTGGTACATCCAAGGAAGGCGGACTGGTCATTATCTTATAAGCCAAAGGTTCTGAAAAAACTTTTCTTCCTTATTCTCTTCAATATTTATTTAACTTTTTTGTTATTCTTTGTGTTATTTTTCTGTACCCTTGCATTGATTACATCATCATTCAGGGGTGTAAAATTTTCCCCTTGTGTACTCGTCCTGTAGGAAGGGTTGGTGGAAAAAGTTACTCGTCCTAATAACAATTTCACTCGTCCTTAGTTTCAGACTTCCATTACCACAGACGAAAACTAGTGTTGACGAAATAAACAATATAGTCTGTGTTACGTGCTTATTTTTACAATCACTTGACTGGGTTACCTGGTACATTAATTGTAGAGCAAATCAGACTTAAAGACGCTGTCTACAGAGAACCCTTTGAGCACTTACAAAAATGCGCATGCATGAAAGAAATAAACATCTGGCAGACACTCAGGAACTCCAGTTTTACTTTCGTTTTGGAAATAAGCGACAATTACTTGTTCTTTTGAGTTTTGGATGACAAATTAATTCTTTGTTGTTTAAAAAAGCACTCGTCCAGTAGGACGAGCTTATCATTTTTTTCACTTGCCTGAAGCCAAGTGTTACTTGTCAATACGAGTGGACAAGTGGAATTTTACACCTCTGATCATGGTCTTGTGTATATCTTGTAATTACTTCTACTGCCTATTTTTCTTTTATTTTTTATCTTTGCTTGTGTAACCACTAGAAGTCAATTGTTGTATAATATCTAATTTCTTGATAATACTAAGTTGTTTTAACTGAAAAGAATTGTCTCAATGAGATGATTCTAATGAGTTTTATCAACCTAGGATCCTTTTTTTCCCAGACCAGTAATATCTACTTTTTCAGATATTTTTTTTAAAGAATGGGATTTGGAAAGCGGTTGCTTAAAAAAAATGGACGCCAAACAGACATGGTCGCTTGAGCAAGATTGACTGTAATCTATATAAATGAAACAATATAAACAATTAAGTGTAGAAATACTATTGTTTATTTTATTTATAAAGATCTTTTGTAATATACTGTTCACAAAAAGTAGAGGATATTGTAAGTTTGATTTGTGGTATTCTGGTCAGCTTGGGCATCCATACATTTTCAAGACCCCGTTTTTGAATCATCAACAAAGAAGCCAATTGTTTGATATCGTGACAATATCTGACTATGAGACACAGGGTTTGACAGCAGTCTGGACTCACGCTCTTCTGGTTTCCAGCATACCATTGACTCTCTTACGGTGAGCTTTCAGTAGACCTCACATTAATCCAACAAAATGTGATGCGAATACATGATAGAGATAAACACCAAATAATTTTTCTCAAAGTTATGCTCAACTTAAGTAAGAATTTCCATTACAACATACGCCATGTTAAAATAAGCGCTATACCCCTCTCTTCTTACATGCTGAATTTGCAGGACATGTTTAGCAGAAAAGTGAATTCCATAACTACCATATTACCATGAGACAACTGCTAGTTGGCCAAGAATAAGTTAGATTGTCCTAAATTATTTGCAACCACAATAACTTTATGGATTAACAGATTATCCCCTACTTTTTGTGAACGGTATAGTATGAAGAAAACAATTGATCTATATAATCTTGAATAATGCATAGGTTGCACCACTGGAAATTCAGTGGGTCAAATTAATCCCCATGCAGGAAATTTTTGAGGGTCAAAATGTGAATGTTGGGAGTCAAAGCCATGGTTTAAGGTTCAAACACGAGCCTAATATTGGTGTTGATGATACTGATTGATTTCATTCAAAAAATGAAAATACTCATGAATTTGTATTTAGCAAGACTTTAGAGTCAAAAACTTTTAACCAATAAACCCTTTTCATGCTGAACCTAAAATATTTTACATTGCACTGTCTATAACATCTTTTCCTTTCATTTCAGGTTAATTTATTATGAGAATGTAAGATCTGTATTGATTTCCCTGGTGTAGAGATATCAGACTAGTCAAAACAATGGAAGATTTACAGGATGCAAAAGATAATGCCAGTGAAGTGGAGTGGACTTCCGATGGCCCAAGTGTTCCAGAAAGTTCTTCAAATGAAACTGATTTCTCAAACTATGAACACAAACTAAAGCGAAGAATCCCTTCCTCACAAGGAAATCAGAAGAAATTCAAAAGTGCTGCAAGAGCTGGTGTGGATTCTAACATGAAGAGTATTGATATTGTTGCAGGTGTTAAAGTCACAGTCTCTTCTATTGATGGGAATCTTCCCCATGAAAGTACAGAAACTATGATTAATATATTCAATAACCTGGAGATGCTAGAATCTGTAGAATTATTAACTGAGTATTTGGCAAAAAAATCTGAGGAATCTACAAGACAAGATGTAATTGTAGGCGATCTTGTATCGGGTTATAGTGAGAGTTTGGGTGTTTATTATTGCTCGGAGTGCAAGTACATATTTCCGTTTGAAGAGTATTATATGGAACATAAGAAGGTTGGCCAGTGTATATTTGTGTGTCTGAGCTGTGGGGAGAGTTTTACGTTCAAGAATTACAGCAGCTACATGAAACATCTGAAAACACATAACAAGTAAGAAATTTGAATCATGGAAGCTAGTATTGACCTGATATCACCTGCCTGATAGATACAGTTAACAACATTGTGAAATTAACAAGGTGAATGATTTTGGAATGATTAAGGAATGAAATTGAATGAGTATGTGGAGCGTGTTTTGAGTGAATTTAAGGGGAGGTAATCCTATATCGCAAATTTTGTTCAGGATGAACAAAATAATCGATATTGATTACCTCCCTTTAATAAAATGTGCATACAAGTTTTATACATAGCTACCTATTTCTTCAAGAACCTATGAGAAGCTACCAATTTGAATTATGTCAGTGAAATCTCGATTTTTCTCTTTCAAAATTTATTTGAATGATGTTAAATCTACATGTATATTTTTCAATGGGTTTGAGCGTTTTTGAATGGTTTGAGTGAGTGTTTTGAATGAATGAATGGAGTGCTGAGTGAGCGATTTAGAATGGCTTTGATTGAGGTGAATGTCAATGTAATTTTCACAATGTAACTAACCGTATTAACCCTTTTACACTGAATAAAAATGCTCTGCCAGAATTGCACTAATATCAAAGCACTAGAATCCAAGAGTGTAAGGCAATCTTTTTTTTGAAAACAATTTCATTAATAACTCTGCCTAAGTGGACCAACAGGTGGTGTAGTCAAAGATCAGACTGAACAAAGGTGCGGGCTGATCTTTGTTAATGCCTCCTGCCAAAGAAGGAAGATTCCGGGTTCAGCTGGACAAGGGTTGAACACATATAATGATACAGAGTCTATTTTGAGAAACAATTTGAATTATTAGTGATTTAATTCAGAAACACTTTTACCTAAATTTACTATATTTACTTACCCTTAAAACTTGTATAACTTATTTTTAATTATTCTATATTATATATGAAAATATCTTATTAAAAATTAGAAGTAAAAATTTAAAGTTTTTCAGACCAACTGTTCGTTAAAAAAATATGGGTATTTGGCTTAGACTGGTTAATGACATTTTTCAGGATTGAAAATTCTTTGAAATTATCAAAAAGTGTTATTTTCCATTAACTATCAGGGATGTATCTTATGTAGGTTTGAAAATTCCATGGATTAATTTCAAGCATATCTTTACTAGAATTTTTTTGAATGCTTTAGACAACTTAAGATTACCTGTAAGAGATCTTTGTTTTGTTACTTGTTCTTTTAAAAATTTTGTTTTTGGTGTTCCAAAACTTCTGTTTAGGATTCACTCTTGAGATAAATTGACTGTAGCATATGTTTCTATATTTTCAGTGATGGTACATCAGTTTTAAGCAGCCTCTCTCGAGTGATTCCTGATAACCCTAGTTCAGAACAAAACAAGGAAATTCCTAAAAATACTTTACGAGTCAATCAGTGTGTGGCCGTCAAATTACGAAAGTATTTGGAAAATCTCAATGAAGACTCAAACTTTGAGAACTATGATGAATATACACTAGCAGAACATTTGAAAGGGTTTTACGAGGATGTCAAAACAAGAGATGGGGAGAAATTCAAGGTGACGTCATTTGTAAATCTTCGGTTCTCACTTGCAAGGTATCTCAAATCGCATCCCAGTAGCTCCCATATGGATATTCTGAGTGGTGAAGCTTTTGCTGATGCAAACGTGACTTTTAATAAAGTTTTAAGTACGATCAAAGACACAAAGAAAGGAGTTGAAGAGCAGCATCATTTAGTTAGTAATGAAGATCTTATAGCAATATATAATTGTGAATATCTTCATCCATTCACACCTCTTGGTTTGTTGAATAGAGTACAAATGAATGTCAGGCTGTTTTTCAGTCGACGATCTCGAGATTATTTAGAAAGGATGACGAAAGAAACATTTATGGTGGATGTATTTCCTACTGGAAAAAGATGCGTTGTTCGACGTAATGAACAAATTGATGAATACATGCCAGAAGATCTTGATGACCCGGAATTCTGTCCAGTCCGCACGTTTGAACTTTATCTCTCAAAACTCAATCCGTCATGCGATAAACTCTGGCAGATGCCCAAGGACAACTACAAGCCAAAGGATCGAACCTGGTACCAGAATAAGAATATGGGCAGAGATACACTGGCAAAGTTTATGACCAAGTTGAAAGAAAAGGTTCCTCTCGCATTGAACTACACAAACCATAGTATTAGACTTACTGGGAATTCTTTCTACACAAGATTAAAGTTTACGCCAGAAAAGATTCTTAAAACCACAAAGTTGTCTGGTCAATTTTCTAGTGGATTATCATAACAATTATCCTGATGAGTTTATATTTTCTGCCAAGCAAATTGTAGAATTTTTAGCTCAGCTGTTTTTCGGAGAAATTCTGTGGTATTATGATCAGCTTGGCATTGTTTGCGTTAGTGTTGGTATTGGTGTTGACATGACAAACTTTAACCTTGGTCATATCTCTGTTGTTATTGAAGACGTATTCATGAAGCTTGGCATGTGTGTTCAACATCACGAGAGCTACCCAGACTATCAAGGGGGATAACTCTGGAAGCATATATTCAGAGTTTTGTCCCTTTTGATTTAGAAATTTTGCATTATCCAGCACCCAGTGCTCTCAATAAGCGGACGTCGACGTAATATACGTCCAGAATTTCAAAAATTAAGACGTAAAAAAACGTCCGAGATTCGAGGAAAACGTCCTGTAATTTGACCCCGGACGTTTTACGAATTTACCTAATTAAGGATGTAACGTAAGTCTACATGTACAAAAAATCGATAATCAGCGCGAGCATACGCATTAAAGCTGACCAAAACAAGTCATGTGTAACGTGCGGGGTATTAAATGTCGCTATAACAACCAGTCTTTGATTACGCAATCTTGTCGGGTTAGCGACGCGTCATTACCGCTTCTGTCATTACCTTTCTTCGTCGGATACAGATCGCGTGGGTCCTTTGATAGGATTATTGAATCAAACAAAATTCAATTCAGGGGAATATTCGTTGTATCAAACGAAGTTCATGCAGCTCAGACCGATAAGATTTCGAAATATCGCTTCCTAAAAGTCTTAGAATAGATCTACGGGTAATTTATCCGAAGTGAAAAAGACGCTTCTGGAAAACATTTACAAAAGGTCATTCCACTGTCCTCGTTTAATTACGTTTAGAATCGGCATCTTCGGAGAACGCGGGGAAATCCCAATGACGTCATTTAAGTTGTCTGCAACATGTCTGACGAGAGAATTGAAATGACGAATTTACTTTTTGATTATTCTGCGTAAGTTTAAATAGGTTTAGAACTTTTATTGGTTCACTACCTAGAACATTCGCCACCTTTGGGACGACTGGCCGAGGAGAATTAAAGCTGCATTAATTTCCGTAATATCGCCGGATACCAAAACATCGTAACTAAAATTTGAGTAAGCCGCATTTCCTAGGCTCATCGCGCAAGTTACATCTAAGGATTGATTCCAAAAAGAAACTCCACATTTTCTCATATTAGTTTACATAATTTATTCAATGAAAATAATAAAAGGTGATTGTGAAACCAAAGCTCGTACCTACAGCTATAAGTCAAAGCTACAAGTTTTAAGGCTTGGAAGTCGTTTATCCTTAGAGAACCAACTAGAATCATGGACTTTAAGCAAATATTTAACTTATATTTACCATGGAAACGAGCATTCACGAAGGGGGGGGGGGGGGGGTAAAAATTCCTTACTTCGAAAAAAAATTCCTGAAATTCCAACATGGAATTACAAAAATTCCTGATTTTGGCCCTTATTGAGAGCACTGAGCACCTGAAGCCAAGTATTAGGCAGTAGGAGTTTCCCTTGTTAGGTAATTTCAACTTGTCTGGCCCAATTATTTCTGACAAAAATTACAGTCAAACTTGTGTTAAGGTAGTAGAAGCGTAATAGTTCAACAACATTTCCGAAGTAATGAACTTTCACAATGTTGAACGAGGTTTCCTAATGAAAAATCATTAGGAAACCTTGGTTAATACTGTTAAAGTTCATTACTTCAGAAATGTTGCGGAACTATTATGGGTCTATTACCTTTAGCAACTACTATGCAGGGTTTGACATTATCTACTTTTTGCCACCAGCCTGAAGGACCTGTTAGCCCAAAATATTACAGGTGCTCCCTGATAACATCGAGTCCTGTATGAAGAAAACCATGTTTGAATTTTAGCAATTTAAAGGATAAATAGCAAGGAAAACATTGTTGGAAAAGAAAAAATTGCCTTTGACATGCAATTTGTTCTTTTCAACAACATTTTCCATTTATGCAAATTTTAGTATTGAAAAGGCAATTATTTTTATACGCCGCCGGAGGCGGACGTATATTGGCGTCATCTTCTCCGTCTGTCCATCCATCCGTCCGTCCGTCCACTTTTCTTGTCAACGCAACTCCTCCTAAACTACTAGCTGGATCTTCTTGAAACTTGGTCAATGTTATCACCTCAATTGGTAGATGTGCATGAAGGAAGGATTTTACGGTTTGTTGATTTTTGCCTGAGTTATGCCCCTTGATAACTTAGTCTCTGGGTCCACTTTTCTTGTCAACACAACTCCTCCTAAGTTTCTGGCTGGATCTTCTTGAAACTTGGTCAATGTAATCACCTCAATTGGTAGATGTGCATGAAGGAAGGATTTTACGGTTCATTGATTTTTGCCCGAGTTATGCCCCTTGATAACTTAGTCTCTGGGTCCACTTTTCTTGTCAACGCAACTCCTCCTTAGTTTCTGGCTGGATCTTTTTGAAACTTGATCAATGTTATCACCTCAATTGGTAGATGTGCATGAAGGAAGGATTTTATGGTTCGTTAATTTTTGCCTGAGTTATGCCCCTTGATAACTTAGTCTCTGGGTCCACTTTTCTTGTCAACGCAACTCCTCCTTAGTTTCTGGCTGGATCTTCTTGAAACTTGGTCAATGTAATCACCTCAATTGGTAGATGTGCATGAAGGAAGGATTTTACGGTTCATTGATTTTTGCCTGAGTTATGCCCCTTAAAAACTAAGTATCTAGGGCTTATTGAAATTGCAGCCTTTTGAACACAAATCCTCCTTACTTTTTGTCTCTATTTAAATGAAACTTTGTCAATGTCATCACCATAATTTGAAGATGTACAAGGATCAAGGATTTTATGGCTCATTTATTTCCCTGAATTATGCCCCCTTAAAACTTAGTGCCTGGGGCTTATTGAAATTGCAGCCTTGTGAAGGCAACTCCTCCTAACTTTTTGTCTTGATTTAAATTAAACTTGGTCATTTTCAATTTGGTTCTGTCAAAATAAGTAGTGTCTACAATTATTTCTGTGAAACAGCAGCAATGTGGCGGCGTATTTTGTGACGATGGCACTCTTGTTTAAAACTGGACAGATTTTAAATACTAAGTGCCTCCATTAAATGCAGGTCTGAAGGACCTGTAAAATGGTAACATTTACCAGTCCTCCATAGTATCCACAGGTCTCAGGCCTGGTGTTAATGTCGATCCCTGCTATGGGGACCATGAAAAAGAATATATTTCATGATAGAAAAGGCAGGTAATTTTGATTGCATATGATGAAATTATAGATTGTCTCAAAATTTTTACTGAATCCTATGATGTTGGAACCCATTTGAATTGTCGCTCAGATTATTTAAATGGGTTCAATTATAAAGAAGTTTTAATTTAAGAATGCCCATTTTTAGCTCACCTAAGCACATGCTGACCTTATCTATGATTTAAATTAATTTCTGCCATAGCTTTGTGTACAGTAGTGATGTTAAGAATAGCTTAAACTCATTTTCTTATATGTTGTGAATAGTTTACACTCACAATCAATTTTTGGCTGATACAAATTAAGAAACTTAAGGAATGCATTGCATTCAATTTGCATTTTCTGATGGCATTTTGACGTTTACTTATATTCATAGTGAACATTTTTCGAAGGTTTTATTTGTAATAATGTTTATAATCTAATGTTATTTAGTAGGCCTGATGATCAATTATAAAATTAAAGTAGGAATTATTTTTGTCATACTAGGAAATGCTTTTAGACAGACTTTAAGGTTGTTTGTTAAAGTTTATTTATTATTGGCAAATTTACATGAAATTGTATAGCAATGAAATAGATTGAGGTTCCTTAAGGGAACCTTTTAAACCTTTAATTTTGTTGGAATCCTTTAAAAACCTCTATTTAGCCGAGAATGAAAACCTTAAAATTTTGAGGTATCAATTATCTTCAGCATTAAACCAACAATGAATAAACAAGAGGGCCGTTGGCCCTGGGTCGCTCACCTGAGAAAAAAGCTTCATTACCTAGGTATGTCCATGCAACCACAGAAAAAAGAGATTTTCACTTATTCAATCAGATAACATTTGAAATAATCCCCCCTCCCTGCTCCTCCCCTGATCATTATTTATTTAATCTTTTTTCATAGAAGGTCTGTGATCAGCAAATCTATGCCAGATATACAATCTGAGTCTGAGACTTTTAAAGTTTTCTTTAATGAGTTGAATAATCCATGTCAAATATAAAGGCTGTAGGGATTCAAAATTCTCAACAAAGCACTCCCCCTCCCCCAAGATGCTATGCACTTGGTGAATCTACAGTCATGATTTTGGCTAATTCAATTAATGTCCATATGCTAATCATCCATACCAATTTTCAAGTATGTAGGACTCTTGGTTCATTAGAAGAAGTTTAAAGATTTCAAAAATGATCCAAAGTACTACCCCTTCCCCAAGACACTCAGCACCTGGTGACCAAACAGTTCTGATTTTAGCTATTTTTATTAATGTCCATATATTGATCACCCATAACAATTTTCAAGTCTGTAGGGTTCCTGATCCAGAAGAAGATTAAGGTTAAAGATTTCAAAATTGATCCAAAGTACTACCCCCTGCCCCCTAATGCTCCGCATCTGGTGGCCCTACATTCATGATTTAAGCTATTTTATTTTAGATCCATATGCTTATCATCCATGCCAATATTGAAGTCTATAGGGCTCCTGGTTCATTAGAAGATGAAGGTTAAAGTTACAAAATTTTCACAAAAGTACTACCCTCTCCCCCCCTGATGCTCCGCACCTGGTGAATCTACAGTCATGATTTTAGCTATTTATATAAAGGTCCATATGCTGATCATCCATGCTAATTTTCAAGTCTGTAGGGCTCCTGGTTCCGAAGAAGAAGAAACTTAAAGATTACAAAATTTACCCAAAGTACTACCCTCTCCCCCCTGATGCTCCGCACCTGGTGAATCTACAGTCATGATTTTAGCTATTTATATTAAAGGTCTATGAGCTGATCATCCACGCCAAGTTTCAAGTCTGTAGGGCTTGTGGTTCAGAAGAAGATGAAGGTAAAAGATTACAAAATTTTCACAAAAGTACTCCCCCATCCCCCCTGGTGCTCCGCACCTGGCAGCCCAACAGATATTATTTTAGCTATTTTTATTAAGGTCTATGAGCTGATCATCCACGCCAAGTTTCAAGTCTGTAGGGCTTGTGGTTCAGAAGAAGAAGAAGGTTAAAGATTACACAATTTTCACAAAAGTACTACCCTCTCCCCCCTGATGCTCCGCACCTGGTGAATCTACAGTCATGATTTTAGCTATTTATATAAAGGTCCATATGCTGATCATCCATGCAAATATTCAAGTCTGTAGGGCTCCTGGTTCCGAAGAAGAAGAAACTTAAAGATAACAAAATTTATCCAAAGTACTACCCCCTCCCCCCTGGTGCTCCGCACCTGGCAGCCCGACAGATATTATTTTAGCTATTTTTATTAAGGTCTATGAGCTGATCATCTATGCCAAGTTTCAAGTCTGTAGGGCTTGTGGTTCAGAAGAAGAAGAAGGTTAAAGATTACACAATTTTCACAAAAGTACTACCCTCTCCCCCCTGATGCTCCGCACCTGGTGAATCTACAGTCATGATTTTAGCTATTTATATAAAGGTCCATATGCTGATCATCCATGCCAATATTCAAGTCTGTAGGGCTCCTGGTTCCGAAGAAGAAGAAACTAAAAGATTACAAAATTTACCCAAAGTACTACCCCCTCCCCCCTGGTGCTCCGCACCTGGTGGCCCATAAGATATAATTTCAGCTATTTTAATTAAGGTCTATGAGCTGATCCTCCATACCAAGTTTCAAGTCTGTAGGGCTTGTGGTTCAGAGGAAGAAGAAGGTTAAAGATTACACAATTTTCACAAAAGTACTACCCTCTCCCCCCTGATGCTCCGCACCTGGTGAGTCTACAGTCATGATTTTAGCTATTTATATAAAGGTTCATATGCTGATCATCCATGCCAATTTTCAAGTCTGTAGGGCTCCTGGTTCCGAAGAAGAAGAAACTTAAAGATAACAAAATTTACCCAAAGTACTACCCCCTCCCCCCTGGTGCTCCGCACATGGTGGCCCAAAAGTTATAATTTTAGCTATTTTTATTCAGGTCTATGAACTGATCATCCATGCCAAGTTTTAAGTCTGTAGGACTACTGGTTGAGAAGAAGAAGAATTTTTAAGATTTTCATAAAATTTCACCTTTTGTTGCCATAGCAACCAGAGTTTTTCATGGATTTCAATTCTTTTAGCTATTTTTGAAGGGGACCACCTAAGCAACATTTCTGTAAAATTTGGAGTTAATTGGCCCAGTAGTTTAGGAGGAGATGTCGTTTAAAGAAATTGTTGACGGACGCCGGACGCCGGACGACGACCGACGGACGGACGCCGGACGAAAGGTGATCACAATAGCTCACATGAGCACTTCGTGCTCAGGTGAGCTAATAAAAATTCCACAAAGTTTCAGTAGGCATGAACCTTAACAATGTTAACCAAGGTTTCCTAATGATTTCATTAGGAAACCTCGGTACGCATTGTTAAAAATCATTTAACCCAAAATGTTGTTGAAAAAATTACTAGCCCACTACCTTTACTTTCTCTATTCATCCACTTCTTTACTTAAAGTTAGAAGTGGACAAATGCAGATTCTTGAAAAAAAAGAGATGTTAGTTAAACATGACCCCCCAATAAGAGTAGGTTGATGGCATATTCTTTGTCATTTAACAAAGGTTAATAACTCAGAAATTATGATGGGTAGAGTTATGGTTCTTGTGCACTGCAATTCTACTCAATGAGATGTATCCACCTGCAATGTTGAATGATTCTAGCTTACATACTTTTTGAGATATGCTTCAAACAAAGATCAAGTAAAATCTTTAACAAAGAGCAATAACCCATTACATATGATGAGTAGAATTATGGTTCCTGTCCACTGGACTTCTCAATGATATCTATCCACTTTTGAATTATCACGATTCTAGCTTGCATACTTTTGGAGATATGCTCTGGACAAAATTAAATAGTCTACAGACGGACCTACCAACAAGGGGGGCATAACAATTCAGGAAAGGGCTTGGTATGTTTTTGGCTTTGACAGAATGTTGTGGATAACAGGAAGATGATGCTAGTTCAGGACTTGAGTTGACCCTAAATTCCTGGTATTGGCTCCAAAAAACTGAAAATTTCCTATTTTGACCCTCAACTATTTCTATCGGGGTCATTTTGATGTCTTGGACTTTTCAATGATGCTATCATACATTAATTAAGAACATTTTTTTAAGCTCACCTGAGCACATCATGCTCAAGGTGAGGTTTTGTGATTATTGAATGTCTGTTGTGCGTAGTCAGACATAAACAATTAAAGTGGCCACAAATATGGTCCAATCTTCATGAAACTTGGTCAGAATGTTTGTCAGGTCACAAAGATCAACCCTTTTGAAAATGGGAAGGATCTGTGCTATATGACGGGAAAAAAGGCCTTAATGACAAATTTTCTTTTTTTGCGCTCTAGAGGCCACAAATATGGTCCAATCTTCATGAAACTTAGTCAGAATGTTGGTCAGGTCACAAGGATGAACCTTATTTAAATTGGGAAGGATCTGTGCCATATCATGGTAAAAGGGGATTAATGACAATTTCTTGTATACAGTCTTTGAAGCCTCAAATCATAAAAGTACAATTATGACTGCTGTAAAATTGATTCATTAAATGAGACAAAGATACCAAGGTGAGCGATATAGAACCATCATGGTCCTCTTGTCTAAAATATTGTTACAATGAACCAATTTATGAATAAAACATGGTGGCAAATTGTCACAAGATAAGCCATTACACTGCTGTATGTACAAGTACGAAAATCAACAAAGGGATTTAGCTCAAAAACTTAAGGTAGGTATGGGGCACCCGACACCATGGGTGATCACATAATATATTGGTTGAAGACAACTAACTTGTGTCACATTTGACGGTTTCTAGCCGGGGTATATGACAAAATGATGTCACCAGAACCGCAGCTGAGGGTTGAGGGTTGGGGTTGACATCATTTTTCCTGCCAGGAATAAATCGTCATACACCCAAGCAAGAAACCGTATTACGAATTTATTATACTCCTCGTTTGCCTATTTAAGGCCTTTATATAAACTGAATTCTATGAAAATACTAGATCTTCCAGAATGTTAGCACTCTAAATGGACAGATTGTTGAAATTGAAAGGTATTTATTAGAATTTATATCAATTTTTACTCCTATTTTATTAATTGACATGTTTTTAACTGTAGCATTTTGTGTATACTCGGGTGGTGTTAACAGGGAAGCAAGATAATCATGGCTGCCATGACTGGCTAGAATTTTTTGTCTATGTGCCTGGCAAGGCGCCTTCAGGAAAAAATAGCTGTTATACCGGAAAGGCTGTCGATATCAATCTTTGTCAGTTCAGCATTAGCCAATGAAAATGCTAGAATTATCATTGCAGTTTAATAATGACTGTTGTCACATGTTGGATGACAGTTGGCCGAGCCAGGGTCCAAACTCCAGCCAGGGTCCGAACTCTTGACAAAAGGATTGACTGGCTTTCATGTGTTACCATTGAGCTTGCTTGGCTTGCCTGGAAATGAAGAACGACTAAGATAACAAATCAAAATCTTTATTTTCATTAAAACAAATACAAGCAAAAATGTCCACAAAGAGCAATACTGTCATATCAACAAATTACATACTATAAGTAGATTTTGTGCGGTGAGCCGTGAAATCTACTTTGAACCGTTAGATTCCTGTGCCATGTTTTCGATATAGAGAAACAGGTCTAAATAACTCATTAAAAAAGTAACAATTGATCTTTCAACGAAAGTTATTGCTTGTCTTTAATAACAAGGTTTACCCACTAAATGTAATTTCATAATAGATATGAAGGGGTCAGATTAAATTGCTATCATAATATTATGCTTTTTGCATATACCCGATATACCTTTGGTAATGGACTAGGGGCCTACATCAGAGCTCAGTTTGAAAGAACACCTATAGAATGAGCTGATTCAGTCAAAACAATGTCATCTATTCATCGTGTTCAATTTACAAAGTACAGTCCTCTTTGAAACAAGTGATACATCAACCCTTATCCTGCTAAATTTAATTTTATTTCTAACAAATTTTCTATTGTCGGAACATATCAACAAGAAGAAAGTAGACAGTGTATCTAAGATCAGTCTGATCTTAGATACAGTGTCTAATTTCTCTTATAACAAGGTAGACATTGAGAGTCTGATTTGTTCATATGTCCCAAACATGAAAAAGGCCGACAGATTGATGGATGGCAGACAGAGAGTATTTACCCCCTTCTACTTCATAGGTGTGTTTGTGTGTGTGTTGAGGGGGGGGGGGTAAATAATGACATATATAATATCAAAAGTTCATCCATAAAAGAGTTTTTCATTAATGGCAGAGAATGACGAGATGTCAACTTAACATATCCAGTTAACATGAACAATTTAAATGGTATTTTGATCGTCATCTATAATCAAAAGACTTAGCTTTAACAATGATTAAAAGCTTCAAAACACATATATTACATATTTAACAAGATCAAAGCGTACTGGTGCCAACATTCAGCTACTGAATGTTGCTGAATGATGCAAAAAATTTACGTCAAAAAAGCGCAATAATGCTTTCAGAGTTATCCCCTTTGAAAGTCTGGATAGCTCATGATGGTGAAGACAAATGCGAAATTTCTTCAATAACAACAGAGATGACATGAATTTAAAGATGGTGACAATACACCCAAAAATGGACACACTAAAAACTAGAACTGTTGCAAAGTGGACTGATATCCCCCACCAAGGCTTAGTAGGGCTATTTCCCAGTATAAGTGCTTCCAGTACATGATCTATTTGCAACATGATAACAAAAATTGGGTAAAATTTAGAAGTTCAAGGGAGATATTTTGGCAGCTACTGTGTGTATTATTGTAGGTAACATGCTCCAGATAATAAAAATAATGAACAAATTGACACATCCAAGGGGAAATAATGAAGCAGCTTATATAAGTAGGGTCATAAAAAATTCACTAACACTTGTTTACACTAAAAATTATATTGTCTTTGAATATCAAAGAAGTAGCAGCAATAATGTAGGAAAAATGATCGAAGTTATAACAAAATATCAATATTTTAAAAGTTAAAGGGGAGATAATTCATCAAGTAATTTTTGTAGGGACCTAAAAACTTTCGAAGCACAAGCTTACATTACAAGCTGTTCATTGTGTATAAATTTCACTACAGTGAATGTCCTATTTTAGGAGAAAAGCTCTGGATAATAAAAAAATATGTGAAAATGACAAAATCAAAGGGGAGATAATTCAGCAACAAAACATGGTAGACATAGACTGTCCCGGTCAGTCGGACGAACAGCCATGGGAAATCCAGTATAGCCCCTCTTCTTCTTAGGTGGGGGGACCGGGTATAATTACCACATGAGACACATAAAACTAGAATCATTGCAATGTAGAATAGAAACCTCCACCAGTGCTATGCCCAATATAGGCTCACCAAGTACCGGTACTCCACATATTTAATCTGCTATTCCATTAAGTTCTACATACTGTCAATTGGTTATTCTTATTAAGATTTTCACATTTTAGACTGACTGAGCGATCCATATTAAGAATTTTTAAATAAGAACTCAATTCCTGCATCACTCTAAATCATCAATATCACTTGATACAGTACCTTATATTACATATAAGGAAGGTGATTCAAGCATATATCATGAATCAGTAAAATGTGTATTATGCAACCACTAACAGGACCACAAAAAAAGCGGTTGTTAAAGAGAATGGTTGCTTAGTAAATGTTTACTTTACAAATTAGGAACATGATTTTGATAGAATATGTATCAAATAGCAAATTCCTCAATAATCCTATGTTGTTAAAACTTAAAAAAATCGTCTCAGTGAGACAATTTTAATGAGTTTAAACAAAACAAGAGAACCCTGAGGGCCCTTAATCCCTCAACTGAGTAATGTTATAACCGAGTTTTATGATGATTGGACCATATTTGTGGCGTCTGGAGCTCTTACAAGAAAACTGTCATTAAGACCCCTTTTCCAGTGATATGGCACAGATCCTTTCCATTTTTGAAAAGAGTTCATCCTCATGACCTAACAAACATTCTGATCAAGTTTCATGATGATTGGACCATATTCGTGGCTTCTAGAGTGTAAACAAAAATATTGACATTAAGGTCCTTTTTCCTGTGATATGGCACGGATCCTTTCCGTTTTCAAATAGGTTCATCCCTGAGACCTGACAAACATTTTGACCAAGTTTCATGAAGATTGGACCATATTTTTGGCCACTAGAGTGTAAACAAGAAAATTGTCATTAAGGCCCCTTTTCCCATGATAAGGCACGAATCCTTCACATTTTCAATAGGATTCATCCTTGTGACGTGGCAAACATTCTGACCAAGTTTCATGACGATTGGACCATATTTGTGGCTTCTAGAGTGTAAACAAGAAAATTGTCATTAAGGCCCCTTTTCCTGTGATATGGCACCAATCCTTCTATTTTAGCAATTTTTACAAGGGACCACCCAAGGAACTAAACTTGGGAGAAATATGGGCAGTTACAACGGTTTTGTGCTGAGCGACGAAAATGTAAACTTGATCTTAATAGTGTATTTAAAAGCTAAAGGTGTTCAAGGTCCCAATTCAATATTACAATTGATTGCATGTCAAACATTTTCACACATTTCATACTTGAAGATTTGTCAATTATCATCAATTTTTGAGGAGATGCCTATAAATCTGCATAATCAACTATCTTGACCAAAAACAAATAACAACAAAAAATAATAATTGTTGTTGTTTTGAAGGAGATTATATAGGAAATGCATTCTTTTGTTCCCTGTAAAATAGTGTCTGTGTTAAAAATGAGAATTCTGCTTTAGCAAATGAAAAATGCACTTTGCAAATCCGTTCAAAACAAATTTGTGTCAGTTAATGAAAATGTCACTGCAATGAATGTCACTAGAACAGGAGTTGACTGTATTTTACTCAAATACATCTTCCAGTTTGGATTACTGTACATCTGTGCTGTAGATTATTTAAGTCTTGTACTCCCAAATGTTCTGAATATTTCAATCTTGTAATACCCAAATGTTCCGAATCATTTGTATAGAATTATTGTAAATGAATCCTATGCTGTTAAAATTCACTAGAATTGTCTCAATGAGACAATTCTATTGAGTCTTAATAGTATAGGAGTATTAAGAATTTCGTAATAACATATTCTTTAAATTGAATTTGTAAACAAAACATGCATTAAGCAACCATTTTATTCAACAACCGCTTTTTGGTGATCCAGCTCAAGTTTTACTGTATTTCCATCTTGTGATACCTAAATGTTCTGAATATTTTTTTCTTCATTCTTGTATTCCTCCAAGTTCCACAAACTCTAAAGCCTTTTTCTTGACTTCCTCAGCCTGAGCCTCGGTTCCATATTTCTCCTCAAACTCTAGGTACTTCTTGAAGAAAAACTTAATCAGATACATCTTCAAGCCTAGGGTTATTATACATCTGTGCTGCAGCTTAAAATATTTTTGTACTTCCAAATGTTCTTAATGTTTCAATCTTGTAATACCCAAAGTTCAGAATATTTTTTTCTTCATTCTTGTATTCCTCCAAGTTCCACAAACTCTAAAGCCTTTTTCTTGACTTCCTCAGCCTGAGTCTCGGTTCCATATTTCTCCTCAAACTCTAGGTACTTCTTGAAAAAAAACTTAATCTTTTTAGCTTGCAACTTTTGACTGATCATCTTTCTGTATACAGCTCTGAAATAGAGTAAAAACAATAGATATTTGAAAAGATTTTAATATATATATTTAATATATTCAATGCATCTTTCAACAATATTACAGTTATATCCTGTAGGCTTGTGCACCTACCCATTGTTTCCTGTGTTTTTCACACTAGTACAACCAAATCCTGTCATCCAGGCTACCAGCTGCACATCCAACTTGGGTGTCGAGTAAAACTTGCATTAAGCGACCACTTAGGGGACCAATAAAAAGTGGTTTCTCATTGAAATGGTCGCTTAATACAATATTAAGTGATAAAAAGATGTGTTTATGATAGCATATAAAGATTGTCAAATAATTTTGACTGAATCCTAGGATTTTCTAACCCATAAGAATTGTCTCATGAAGACGATTCTAATGGGTTCTAAGGTCATAAAATTCATTGATAAACATTTTTGTTTAAGAATGTCCACTTTTTCTGAAATCAAACTTACAAAGAAGGTATTTTTAACAATGGTCACTTAATAAAAGTGGTCGCTTAAAAGACAAGGTTGCTCAAACAAGATTGGCTGTACTAATTATCATTTGCCTATTGGTTGGAAACAAATGACGATTGTCACCATGACTAGAAATATGAATTGCGATTAGTTTGAGTTTCAGTAGCAATAAAGGGCATCAGATCTGTATATTTAGGGTAGGTACTTGGTATATTAACAATATGCATACCGTGTTGCATCATGGTCCTTCAGTTTGGTCAACAAATCAACATAAACAGCCCAGATATCTGTACGTTTAGGGTATGTACTCAGTATATTCTCAAACATAGTCTTCCCTCTCTCTGGCTCTCCATACTTAAATTCTAACTGGGCAAACTTAGTGATGGTCTCAACATCTATAGAAGAAAGATAAAGAGAATCATATTTATACCCCCCACCTACGAAAGTAGAGGGGGGTATATTGGTTTCACCATGTCTGTCTGTCTGTCCGTCAATCCATCCGTCCATCCCATCCGTAGACCTTTTCGTTTCCGGACTCTTACTCAAGAACGAAGTGACCTAGAATCATGAAACTTTACACAAATGTTGCTTATGACCCAAGGAAGTGCCCTATTGTTTTTGGGTCACATAGGTCAAAGGTCAAGGTCACAGTGAGACTTTGTTCAATTTTCGTTTCCGGACACACACACTCGAGAACAAAGCGACCTACAATCATGAAACTTAATGCAAATGTTGCTTATGACCCAAGGAAGTGCTCTATTGTTTTGGGGTCACATAGGTCAAAGGTCAAGGTCACAGTCAATTTTTGTTCTTTTTTCATTTCCGGACTCTAACTCAAAAACCAAGAGGACCCTGAGGGCCCTAAATCGCTCACCTGATATTTCAAGTAAATTATCATTAAGACTCCATTTCCTATGATATGGCATGAACCTTCCCATTTTCAACAGAGTTCATTCTTGTGACCTGGCAATCACTTTGATCAAGTTTCATGAAGATTGGACTATATTTGTGGCGTTTGGAGCTCTTACAAGAAAATTGTCATTAAGGCCCCTTTTCCCGTGATATGGCACATATACTTCCCATTTTCAAATGACTTCATCCTCATGACATAACAAACATTCTGACAAAGTTTCATGATGATTGGACCATATTTGTGGCTTCTAGAGAGTAAACAAAAAAATTGTCATTAAGATGCCTTTTCCTGTGATATGGCATCATCCTCATGACCTAACAAACATTCTGACCAGGTTTCATGAAAATTGGACCGTATTTGTGGCTTCTAGAGTCTAAACAAGAAATTTGTCATTAAGGCCCCTTTTTCCGTGATATGGCACAGATCCTTTCATTTAAGCAATTTTCATAAGGAACAACCCAAGGAATATTTCTGCCAAGTTTGGTTGATTTTGACCCATAAGTTTAGGAGGAGATGTCGTTTAAAGATATTGTTGACAAAATTGTCATTAAGGTGCCTTTTTCCATGATATGGCACAAATCCTTCACATTTTCAATAGACTTCATCCTCATGACCTAACAAATATTCTGATTAAGTTTTATGAAAATTGGACCATATTTGTGGCTTCTAGAGTGTAAACAAGAAATTTGTCATTAAGGCCCCTTTTCCTGTGATATGGCACGGATCCTTTCCATTTGAGCAATCTTCATTAGGGACCACCCAAGGAATATTTCTGCCAAGTTTGGTTGATTTTAACCCATAAGTTTAGGAGGAGATGTCGTTTAAAGATATTGTTGACAAAATTGTCATTAAGGCAGCTTTTTCTGTGAAATGGCACGGATCCTTCCCATTTTCAATAGACTTCATCCTCATGACCTAACAAACATTCTGACCAAGTTTCATGAAGATTAGACCGTATTTGTGGCTTCTAGAGTGTAAACAAGAAATTTGTCATTAAGGCCCCTTTTCCCGTGATATGGCACAGATCCTTTCCATTTGAGCAATTTTCATAAGGGACCACCCAAGGAATATTTCTGCCAAGTTTGGTTTATTTTGACCCATAAGTTTAGGAGGAGATGTCGTTTAAAGATATTGTTGACAAAATTGTCATTAACGCGGCTTTTTCTGTGAAATGGCACGGATCCTTCCCATTTTCAATAGTCTTCATCCTCATGACCTAACAAACATTCTGACCAAGTTTCATGAAGATTGGACCATATTTGTGGCTTCTAGAGTGTAAACAAGAAATTTGTCATTAAGGCCCCTTTTCCCGTGATATGGCACAGATCCTTTCATTTGAGCAATTTTCATAAGGGACAACCCAAGGAATATTTCTGCCAAGTTTGGTTGATTTTGACCCATGAGTTTAGGAGGAGATGTCGTTTAAAGATATTGTTGACAAAATTGTCATTTAGGCGCCTTTTTCCGTGATATGGCATGGATCCTTCCCATTTTCAATAGACTTCATCCTCATGACCTAACAAATATTCTGATTATTTTTTATGAAAATTGGACCATATTTGTGGCTTCTAGAGTGTAAACAAGAAATTTGTCATTAAGGCCCCTTTTCCTGTGATATGGCACAGATCCTTTCCATTTGAGCAATCTTCATTAGGGACCACCCAAGGAATATTTCTGCCAAGTTTGGTTGATTTTAACCGATGAGTTAAGGAGGAGATGTCGTTTAAAGATATTGTTGACAAAATTGTCATTAAGGCGCCTTTTTCTGTGAAATGGCATGGATCCTTCCCATTTTCAATAGACTTCATCCTCATGACCTAACAAACATTCTGACCAAATTTCATGAAGATTAGACCGTATTTGTGGCTTCTAGAGTGTAAACAAGAAATTTGTCATTAAGGCCCCTTTTCCCGTGATATGGCATGGATCCTTTCCATTTGAGCAATTTTCATAAGGGACCACCTAAGGAATATTTCTGCCAAGTTTGGTTGATTTTAACCCATGAGTTTAGGAGGAGGTCGTTTAAGGATATTGTTGACAAAATTGTCATTAAGGCAGCTTTTTCTGTGAAATGGCACGGATCCTTCCCGTTTTCAATAGACTTCATCCTCATGACCTCACAAACATTCTGACCAAGTTTCATGAAGATTGGACCATATTTGTGGCTTCTAGAGTGAAAACAAGAAATTTGTCATTAAGGCCCCTTTTCCTGTGATATGGCACGAATCCTTTCCATTTGAGCAATCTTCATTAGGGACCACCCAAGGAATATTTCTGCCAAGTTTGGTTGATTTTAACCCATAAGTTTAGGAGGAGATGTCGTTTAAAGATATTGTTGACAAAATTGTCATTAAGGCGCCTTTTTCTGTGAAATGGCATGGATCCTTCCCATTTTCAATAGACTTCATCCTCATGACCTAACAAACATTCTGACCAAATTTCATGAAGATTAGACCGTATTTGTGGCTTCTAGAGTGTAAACAAGAAATTTGTCATTAAGGCCCCTTTTCCCGTGATATGGCATGGATCCTTTCCATTTGAGCAATTTTCATAAGGGACCACCTAAGGAATATTTCTGCCAAGTTTGGTTGATTTTAACCCATGAGTTTAGGAGGAGGTCGTTTAAGGATATTGTTGACAAAATTGTCATTAAGGCAGCTTTTTCTGTGAAATGGCACGGATCCTTCCCGTTTTCAATAGACTTCATCCTCATGACCTCACAAACATTCTGACCAAGTTTCATGAAGATTGGACCATATTTGTGGCTTCTAGAGTGAAAACAAGAAATTTGTCATTAAGGCCCCTTTTCCTGTGATATGGCACGAATCCTTTCCATTTGAGCAATTTTCATAATGGACCACCCAAGGAATATTTCTGCCAAGTTTGGTTGATTTTAACCCATAAGTTTAGGAGGAGATGTCGTTTAAAGAAAAAGTTGACGCCGTGACGGACAGACGGACGCGGGACAACGATCGATCACAATAGCTCCCTTGAGCACTTCGTACTCAGGTGAGCTAACAAGCCACGTAGAATCATGAAACTTCATGCAAATGCTGCATATGACCTCAATATCTGTTACAAACACGTTCTGCACTAATAGCACTTGCATTTTGACAAAGTGCCTGTGGGGGGTGTAAGTCCGCTCTGCGACAGTTCTAGTTATCGTTTTCAAAACCACAAACTTTTAGCATTTTCAATAATTCAATTTGTAAAGAATTTGAGATCATATTCTTATAGGTAATGGATCATCATATATAATGATGTATAATACCTGAATTAATGATTAATTGAAATGAAGTTAAAATCTTTTATTTTTAACAAATTTTCAGTCATAAAATTGTATTCCTGTTATATCTTTCACCGTTCTATAATCTTTTCTTAGCCTACAACTTGTATGCCACTTAAGTTAGTCATTATCCATCTGATGGTATAGACAAATGTTGGAAAGAGAATTCGCTGTTGCTGTCGGGTTCAAACTTGTGACCCTATGTTTGAAGACTGGGAGTCTAATGTGTAACCAACTTGGCCCTATTCCTGAAATAAATAAGGCATCAAAGCAATATCATTTTTTGTTAATAATTCACAAAATGTCTATGGATGCGCATCTAAAATCAGAAAACAAGAAGACAGGAAAATTGGATGGTATCACTTACGATCTCTCGTCTCCAAAGCCTTCAATGATCTTTGTAACAAATTTCTGGCAGATTCAGCTCTATTTTGTTGGAAGTAAAACTCCCCAAACTTGGCCCATACCATCTTGTTACCAGAATATTTCTTAACTACAGTTGAATATATACTCTCAGCTTCCTGGAAAGTTTTCAAAAGAATTTCATTAGTTATGTACCGAAATCTAAATCACATGCACTTATGATAATCAGAATATCTTAATTGAGCCTGTGTGTGACATTTCCAACAATTTAAAATGTGGCCCAAGCAAAGACTCTGGCCAGCCTGTGCACCTGCACAGTCCAACCAGGGCTTTCACTTTGCACATTGGAAAAGATAAGGTCTCAAAGTGTTTTAAGACAGTCCAGCAAACTTCTTATTATACTACTTGGCAGTAAAGGTTGGTTAATGTTGGCCCTTCATGCACATGTCAAATTGTTGGAAATGTCAGGCTGTCCAGCACCTCTTGTAGAAAAATTAGGGCTAATTTTAGGGACAAAAATCGAAAAAATTAGGGCTAATTTAGGGCTAAAATTAAGAATTACAATGATATATAAGGGAATTTTAAAGATCAGAATTAACAAATACTGCATGATTCACACAGAAAACTCACTAGATATAATGTTATAATAACAATAAAAGAATCAAACAGTATCGTTGCTTCCGGTATTCTGTTGAATATGACATGGAAAATAAAAATTCTGTTTATTCTGGTTTAGCTCAACTACAATATAAAGACAGACATTCTTCTGTTCTTTTGCCTTTCACTTGAATAAAAGCTAACCCTTATACTGTTCAAGACATATCATATTGTAGGTAAAGGCTTTGGAAGACAATACAGACTGCACAGACTAGCAGTTTGATCTAAGCCAAAACCATGTTCTCTACATAATAATAGTTATGGTAAAAATTCAGGCAAGATTTATTTAAACATCCCATAAAATTTATGATTTTTTTAAAAAAAAATTGACGATGACCATTAAAGATCTCTTACCACCTCACATCTTAATGTCTACAAAGACACAACACAGCTCTGATCATTATACATGCTTTGCAATAGAATTTCAGAATGGTTTTTAACTATTCAGGAAAAACAAGTGACATGTAAATAGTAATATGGGACAATGGTTGTTATCATGGATAACTCTTAGAAAACAGAAAATAATGATTTGGACTGAATGACACTGTTGTCATTTTGCTTTAGCCCTTTTATACTTAATAATATTTACTTGAGTGATTCAAATATATCACCAGCATGGTAATGAAGTGTTCAGGAAACACTATTGTCTATAGAGAAAAATATGGAAGATGTAAAAAAGGCTCTCACTGTCTTAACATGAAAAACAAAAATGAAATTATAACATTATATAAGACCCGTTTTCATTGCCAAGACCATTTATTGAGAAAAATTTAGTCATGTTTGTGACCCATTGAATGCATAACAAATACCTTTCCACAGGAGCCCTCTCATATCTACATTTTACAAAATACCACCATAATCAGTAGACTTCACAAAAATCATTCAACTAGGAAACTGAGACTCCCTTCACTGGCCTTTAGCTACATTGAACAGAATACCGACATTTGATTTATTCAATAAGGCTGTTCATCTTTGCGTGTATGTAAGAGTTATTTCTCAGGCAGATTTGGAAAACTGAAGCCAAATTTTGATCTTAAAAATGGGTCAGAAGTAAATACATGTTGTCACTCAGGTTCTTAAAATGCTTAGACAGTATGTTCACAAAAACTGTCCTCACTATGATATTACCATTTTCATTAAGTCAGAGAAAGGTTAAGCCAAAATTTCACCCAGGATAGGGGTTAAAGGAAATTTTCAAACACATCTATGACTTCATGTCAAAATTATCAAAATGTTCAAAGGCAAATGTTCTTCATGATCATATTAATGACATTTTCAGGTTTGAAAAAGATTAAGCTAAATTTGTATAGAAATAATCAATTAGACTACTTTTGTTTTTATATTGAAAAGAATGCTTGTCAGTCCATGAAAATTGTTTCAGCTTACTTTGCTTTAGGAAGTGGTAAATCTCAACATGACTGACCTCAATGACAATGTTGATCTGCAGAGTTAAAAAAAGCCAAAAAGATTTGATATATTCAACACAGTAAGAAAGTATTGAGAAATGATTGGTGAGAAACTTTCATACAAACACACAGTTTACCGTGAAACAAGAGGCCCAAGAGGGCCTGTATCGCTCCACTGGCTTTAAAATCTTTAGACTTTCATTAGATAAAGCTTGCTTTAAATGAATACATTAACAATCCAAAATCTCCTAAGACCTATTTAGTAATGATTAAATGGTTCTGGTCCATATTGCACCAAAATACTCAATTACAATGAACCTGCAACCCTTGACCAATCTTATCAAAACATAAGGTTCAGAAGATGTCGTTCAAAGATTTCGGGCTCAAAAAAGGCCCCACCTGACATGCCCATATTTATGGACCAAACAAAATTTCTTGAACAATTTAAGTAAATAGTCACCCAAGAAACATTCTGGTAAAGTTTCATTGAAATTAGCTGAGTGGTTCCGGAAGAGATATCGTTCAAAGATTTTGGCCTCAATATAAGCCCCGCCCTGCCACAGCCAAATTTATAGGCCTATCAAGATTTAGCAAATAATTTTTGAAAAGAGACACACAAGGAACACTCTTGTAAAGTTTTATTGAAATCAGCCAAGTGGTTCAGGAGAAAATGTCATTTGAAAATTCCGGGCTCAAAAGAGGCCCCGCCCTGCCATGCCCATATTTTTGGTCCAATCACAATTTCTTGAACAATTTAGGTAAAGGGTCACCCAAGGAACATTCTGTTAAAGTTTCATTGAAATCGGCCCAGTGGTTCAGGAGGAGATGTCCTTCAAAGATTTCGGGCTCAAAATAGCCCCGCCCTGCCACGCCAATATCTATGGACCAATCAAAATTTCTTGAACAATTTAAGTAAAGGGTCACCCAAGGAACGTTCTGTTAAAGTTTCATTGTAATCGGCCCAGTGGTTCAGGAGGAGATGTCGTTCAAAGATTTTGGGCTCAAAATAAGCCCTGCCCTGCCACGCCCATATTTATGGACCAATCAAAATTTCTTGAAGAATTCAAGTAAAGGGTCACCCAAGGAACATCCATGCCAAGTTTCATTGAAATCCGCCCAATGGTTTGGGAGGAGAAGATTTTTAAAGATTTCAAAGTGAAAAAATGCCACGCCCTGCCACGCCCATATTGGGGGCCAATCAAAATTCTTTGAACAATTTAAGAAGGGGGCCACCCAAGGATCATTTCTACCAAGTTTCGTTAAAATCCGCCCATTGGTTTGGGAGGAGAAGATGTTTAAAGAAAAAGTTTACGCACGCACGCACGCACGGACGCACGACGGACACTCCGCCATGACAATAGCTCGCTGGCCTTCGGCCAGTGGAGCTAAAAATTAGGAATTGCAAGAAAAAATTAGGGCTTTTTTAGGAATTTGCCTTGTTTTCTTCATTTTTTTAGGAATTTTAGCCAAACTGAAAACAAGAGGACCAAGATGGTCCTAGATCGCTCACCTGAGTCTCTTTGACCCCTGGGACATCACATTAATTAGATAGGCAGATGTCAAAAAGAAGATAATTGCCTAAGATCAATACCATGGAACATTTTCAGCGAAGAGCAAAACAGATATGCCTTTTTGCTCTTTGATTCTATGTAAAAAGGGATGCACCTGGGTGGACCCCAAATGTGACCCCAGGGTCTTGATATGAACAAACCTGAAAGAGGTCCATAAGATGATGCTACATACTAAATATGAAAGCTGTCTGCCTTCTGGTTTCAGAGAAGAAGATTTTTGAAGGTTTTCCTATTTTCACCCATCATGTTCAGATGAGCTGAAAGGGATGTGCCCGGTTTGAGCCCAAATATGATCCAAGGGTCTTGATATGAACAAACTTGGTAGGGGCCCACTAGATGATGCTACATACCAACTAGAAAGCCATGAATGGCTTGAGTCGCTCCACAGGCTTGAAATTCGTGTAAAGCGTGGCTGCATGATAATGGGTCACCCAAAGATCATACCAAAAATGTTTGATTGATATCCATCAGTTACATTCTGAGAATATGTTTTTCATAGTTTCCACTATTTAACATATTGAAAATTGACCTCCACCCATAAAATGTATATTTTTCATCCAATCAAAATAGTTTTTGGTACACTGATAAAGGGTCGCTCAAGGATCATTCCAGTGAAATTGAGTTGATATCAATAAATCAGATTCTGAGAAAAAGATTTTCAAATTTTCCACTATATAACATATAGAGAAATGACCTTTGCCCATAAAATGCATATTTTTCATCCGATCAAAATATTTTTTGGTACACCGATAAAAGGTCTCTCAAGGATCATTCCAGTGAAATTTGGTTGATATCCATCAGCTACATTCTGAGAAAATGATTATCAAAGTTTCCACTATATAACATATAGAGAAATGACCTCCGCCCATAAAATGCATATTTTCCATTCGATCACAATGATTTTTTGTAGACTGATAAAGGGTCACCCAAGGATCATTCATGTAAAATTTAATTGGTATCCATTGATTAGAATCTGAGAAAAATCACTTTTTACCATATTTGGAAATTAGCCACGCCCATTAAATCCATGTTTTTCATTGGATTAAAATTTCTTGAACAACCTTGAAAGAGGGTCACCCAAGGATCATTTCTGTGAAGTTTGGTTGAAATCCATTCAGTAGTTTCTGAGGAGAAGATTTTTAAAGAAAAGTTTACGACCGGACGGACGGACAGACGGACGCACGGACGGACGGACGCACGACGGACACAACGCCATGACAATAGCCCCAGTGGCTTTCAGCCAGTGGAGCTAAAAAAGAAGGCAGTGTGTCCTCTGGTTTTGATTAAAGAAGACTTTAAAAGATTTTCGCTCTTTGATTCTATGTAAAAAGGGTTGCGCCAGGGTGGAGCCCAAATATGATCCTAGGGTCTTGATATGAACAAACTTGGTAGAGGTCCACAAGATGATGCTACATACCAAATATGAAAGCTGTCTGCCATCTGGTTTCGATTAAAGAAGATTTTAAAAGATTTTCGCTCTTTGATTCTATGTAAAAAGGGTTGCGCCCGGTCGGAGCCCAAATATGATCCTAGGGACTTGATATGAACAAACTTGGTAGAGGTCCACTAGATGATGCTAGATACCAAATATGAAAGCTGTCTGCCATCTGGTTTCATAGAAGAAGATTTTTAAAGATTTTCGTTTTTTCACCCTTCGTGCTCATAAGAGATAAAGGGATGCACCCATGCAAAGCCCAAATATGATCCTAGGGTCTTGATATGAACAAACTTGGGAGAGGCCCACTAGGTGATGCTACACACCAAATATTAAAGCTGTCTGCCATCTGGTTTCAGAGAAGAAGATTTTTAAAGATTTTCGCTTTTCGATTTCTATGTAAAAAGGGTTGGGCCCGGGCAAAGCCTAAATATGACCCCAAGGTCTTGATATGAACAAACTTGGTAGAGGACCACTAGATGATGCTACATACCAAATATGAAAGCTCTCTGACATCTGGTTTCAGAGAAGAAGATTTTTAAAGATTTTCATATATTCACCCTTTTTGTTAAGGGTAAAGGGAAAGTTAAGGGTGGATCTCATTTATTTGAACAACTTTGGTAGAGCTTGACCCAAGGAACATCCCTGCCAAGTTTCATCAAGATTGGCCCACTGATTTAGGAGGAGAAGATGTTTAAAGAAATTGTGGACGACGCACGACAGACGACGGACGACGGACATTCTATGATCCCAATAGCTCACCTTTAGCACTTCGTGCTCAGGTGAGCTAAAAATTAGGATTTTTTAGGAATTTTAGGGACGCTGGACAGCCTGAAATGTCACACACAGGCTCAATTTTGATTGTATCCATTTAAGACACTTACAATGGAATAGTTCTGCACTAACATTGCTTTGAATCTTGAAAAGGCCACAAACAGAAATAATTTTAACACTAAACCCCTCATTGATCAGAAGAGAAAAATTTAAAGTAAGTTTTTATGTTAGCTTTTATAATTTGACTGGTTTGTCATAAAATTGAGGTGATAATTATGCAAGAATTATGATAATCTAATTGATAGCATAAATAGATTGGAAAGCATGAATAAATTGAAAACCAAAATTAAATGCAATCAATTATTGCTACAGCAAGCACTTCTATTGAGCGCCCATTTTCATTTAGCAATCATCACAAAATATCCCTTCATCAAAAGCAAAATCTCTGAAAAAGTTAACTTTCTGAAATGAAAAAGTGTTTATTATTGAATCCTGCTATTTAACACATTAGTAATGAATTCAAACAATATAGGATTCAGTTTAAACTATGCAGAAATCAATATTCACTATCAAAATGATATGGCTTATCTATCATGAAATATTGCATCAACCCACCATTCCCATATAAGCGCCCACTTTTTGTCAGTCCCCTAAGTGGTCACTAAACACAATTTTTACTGTACATACCACAATTTTGTTAGACTCTATGTAGATATTTGCCAGTGGTAGATATATATCAAGTGGTTCACAATACTGTATTGCACGAGATAGGACTTTACTCAGCAAGTCTTTTGTTCCATACATATTTTCCAAATTGAGATATGCCACCCAGACATTTTGTTTTTCTCGATCTTCTCTGTAAAATATAAAGACAAATTTCAATAAAGCTTGAGATAGGACTTAACTCAGTGAGTCCTTTGTGTTATACATATTCTCCAAGTTCAGATACTCCACTCAAATGTTCTGTTTCTCTATTTTCTGTGTAAAATATATAAAGGATATTGAATGAGTTATCATTGAATACCAAATTAATCAAATGAGTCTTATATAAACAGATAAGAACAAGGCTGCGCCGAGTTTTTATCTGCTTCAGATGATGAGTTTAAGAAATTCAGTATAATATGAGCACAAATTTCATATTCTTTTTATAATATGACCTTTATTTCAGTGATAAAACGAGGAAATTACGATATCTATCGATTCAAATTATTCCACGAAACATATTATGCTCCATTATGACATAATTTTCAGACAGAAAAAAATGCTGCTGCTATCTGTTCTTAGCTTATTTGCATATCTATTCCACTAGTGTAATACCACCCGTGTGAAATAAAAAATATTCAAAGGGGCTATTTCACTCCTGACGTAGGTCATATTATAAAAGATAATACTGTATTGCATAAGATAGGACTTTATACAGCCCGTCCTTTGATCCATATATATTCTCAAAGTTTTGCAATTGATGCTTTTCGTTTGGCATATATGACTTTTAAATTATCAACCATCAAGCAGAGAAGGTTGATTCCAAGAAACAGGATGGCATAATCCATTTTTTTCTAGTAAATTCAATCTAATGAATGCAATAGTGTACAAAGAATTATATACATAAAAACTACAACATCAACTGTGAAACATTGACATTTTGCTTGTTTTTTTTAATGGGGTTTTATGCCTCTTTCAATAATGTTTCTGTAATATTCTACCGCTGCAGCACCTAACAATGGATTCCTGGTATTTCTCACACTAGTACTACCGTCACATCCTTTCCTAGCCTCCAGCTTCTATACCATATAGGTCTACGATTATCAACTCATTGGTGGAAGACATAAGTATCACTGAAGGAAAACTGTATGAGCACTTTGCAATACAAAATTTACAGTGAAAGTGACAAAAGTGAATGGGAGTATATTGTTAAACTTAGGGACTTAAAAATTGCATCTCATTTCCTCAACATCATCAATATTCGTTTCTAGTTTTAATACTATTGAAAATATACCAAAGAGTACCCACAACATGGGGTTTGTTCAAATATTATTAACCCTTGTCATACTGAATAAAAAACCTTGGCAAAATCATGTATAAATCAAAGTGCTGAAAGCTCTGTATTTCCTAACTGTGAGCCAGCATTTGATTTTGAAAATGTTATTTCTGAAACTTTTTTGGTTTAAAAAGTAAAATCAGGTTGTATAGACTAAGATCAGACTGCACATATGTGCAGGCTGATGTTTGTCCATACATCTTGCCAAAGAAGGAGCATTGCGGGATCAGCATGACAAGGGTTAAATTATTAAACTCAAAATACCCCTTCTACCTTACCTGAAAGAGATGGTCTTCAGTGCTCTCTCGGCCACTTCTCTGGCTTTATCAATCTCAGAAGTTTCAAGATGGAAGGCCATATAACGTAACCAGACTACGGAACTGTCAGGAGACGTGACAACAAGTCTGTCAAAGTCGTCTGCCGTCTCTGGTACAACCTCACCCTCTAATTTCTTCATTTCATACTGGTCAATAGAAATAAACAATTTGTTTGTTTTACATTAAACAGTTTTTGATTCATGTTGCAAAGACTGGAAACTAACTATATGAGTCTGTGCATGACATTTTCAACAATTTCATAGGTACATGATTGACAGATGTAAAGATGTCTGAACAACCACATAGTACATTTCAAAAAATCTCAGATTGTGGTCAGTGACATGAGGGCCTTTGCTTTGATAAAGACATTGTGGTATTGCTGGAAATGTCATACAAAGGTTCATAAAGATTCCAGGATTTGTCACACTAGTTCTTAGTACTGCACCAACATACTTTCTGAGCATACAATTGCTCATCTCATTTTGGGTTTATTACATTCACCTATCATTGGAAGACAAAGGATATACTCTACAGCCCATCTGCCGTGAATCTAACCTAAGACACCATGATTAAAGATTTATATTGCATTAAAGGTACGTTTTTGGGCCGTCATAGACATGCATTTACGAACAAAACCCGGTTGTTAATGGGAGAAAACATGGATTAATCAGTAAATTTACGCTCTGTTAACACACGGCTTTTTTTTTTACTCAAATATCGTCGATTTGGGCTCATACACTTTAATCAATTTCAATGATTCTTATATTTTTTCTGCAATATTAGTTTGTGAAAAGAATATATCATGTATTCTGTTAAAAATACTACAAAGGTTAGATCTAGAAGACTGTATACAGTGATTAATAAATGCGTGAAATCTATTCATGTCTAACATTATCATACAGCATATCTTTAGAAGTTACTCTAAATCCAACGTTAAATTGTGTGACGTCATAAATTTGTCAAATGGACATTGTGATGCATGATACAATTGTTCCTGAATATTTGTAGGTTTCTAACTAGTTTATATCATTTCTAAGAAATTAATGCGCAATTTTTGTTTGATTTTATACTCTTATCTATCTTTTTATGCAATATATGTAATAGCGTCGATTCACATTTTTTAGGGCATAAACATTTGAGACCCTCAAAATGCTTTGGCGTTAAAACATTTTAAGGGTCTCTGCAAATATTAATGCCCTCAAAAACATAAATTAACCCTATAGAAATGCCTTTCCTTCTGTGCTAAGGCCATGTCCTTGCATAGATTCAGAGCACCATTTATGGGTGCCTACACTTGACTCTGATAGATATTGGATAAAGAATTGAAGATGTACAAGATGTGTTTGCAAAACACGAATACCTGCACAGTAAATTTTTAATAGTTTTACAGACAGGCTGAGACAGGCCGACAGACAACTGTAAAACAATATGCCCTGGATCTTTCAATTCAAGGGTAAAAAAGGGGCATTTTTTGCACGAAGTGCATCTAGAGTTATCCCCTTGATAGTATACATGTATATTGCTCTTTTGATAGTGAACATGTGTGCCAAGTTTCAAGACAATACCTTGAGAAGAACCAGAGAAATCATAAAATTTCAAAATTTTTGTATGATGTCGACAAAAACGATGATGACGCCAAGGCTATAGCAATACCTCGGGTTTTCTTTGAAAACAGCCCAACTAAAAAGACAAACACGGGTAAATGTATAACATTGAATTGGGGCTTTTCCAATCTGTTTATCTGTTTATCCAGTAAGTACTGATGGTAGTTATCTAGTTCAAGTTTAACAGTACATACCTCATGTAATCTTTTCTCTTCTTCCTGCTTTTCTTTACGAATTTGTTGTTTTGTCTTCTTGACAGGTTTCTGAAATATCACAACATCATCTTATTTCTCTGGGTTAAGTAATACACACCTGTAATTGCTAACAAGAGACATGTCAAATGTTAACTAGAGCTGGCGCAAAGAGGACTAATATTCCCCCACCAGCGCTTTCTCCACATAAAAGTGCCATGAGAGGAATAATGTGTTACCAACAAAATTGATTGAATGAATTGAGTTTTACACTGCTTTCAACAAATTTCAGTTGTATCTTGGCAGCTGGAGCACATAACAATGGATTCCTGGTATTTCTCTCATTAGTACAACCATCAAATCCTTTCCTGGCTTCCAGCTAATATCTCACATGGGTCTACGATTATCAACCCATTAGTGAGAGACACATAGTCGGAGAAAAAGAGTGCCGCTGTTGTGGATTGAACCAGGGTCCTCTAGATTGACAGTCTGATGCACTACCAACTGCTCTATGATAGCGGCTTTGTTACCAACAACTAGAAAGCCATGAATTGCTTGAGTTGCTCCACAGGCTTGAAATTCTTGTAATAGCAAATCAAACTTTTGACTAGATTTTTAAATATTTTGTGTTCTACTGATGTTGAAAATGATTTTTAATGTTTCCACTATATGACATATAAAGAAATGACCTCCGCACATAAAAGACATATTTTTCATCCAATCACAATAATTTTTGGCTGCATAATAATGGGTCACCCAAGGATCATACCAATGATTGATATACATCCAGTAGTTTCTGAGGAGAAGAATTTTCAAGAAAAAGTTTACAACCAGAGGCAGAGATAGACAGACACACAACAGACACAGCGTCATGACAATAGCCCCAGTAGCCTTTGGCCAATGGAGCTAAAAACTAGCTCTTGTCCATTCTAAATGCAATTAGTGTACAATATGTCACCGTGAAAGTACTATCAGTCAAATGCTTTATGTGTTCTTGAGTGTCTGGAAACATTTTTGTACAAAGTTTTTTTTGACCTTGACCTCCAAAAACAATAGGGCACTTATTTTGGCAACAATTGCATAAAGCTTCATGATTTTAGGTCAATTGGTTACGTAATAGTCCGGAAACAGCTTTTTGACAAAGTTCAATTGTGACCATTTCACTGTAGGAATGACACATTCATCTTAATTTATACAATTTGCAAAAGGTTTGTGTATAGTAGCACAAAGTTGTGAACAGCTTGTTAAATCAGGGCTTGTGATAGTTTTTGAAATTGAGGAGTCATTGACTCCTTCACAATGAAATTTTTGGGGTCAAAACTGATTTTAAAAGGGTCAAGACAAGAGAAAGAAGACAAGAGAAAGAGCAAAACATGAGTAGAATTTTGCAGTTTTAAGGGACAATTGTTGTAAAGATATGAAGATAGCAATTGATTTGTGAAATCTTAAGTAGCATATAAGATATATTATTAGAAAATTTAGTGAATAAACCAATTTTTGACTCTTGGAAAATTTTTCTCAAGGGGGTCAAAAAGACCCCCTTGTGAGAAAATTTCAAGGGTCAAATTAGGATATCTTCAAGTTTTTGAGGGTCAAAACCCTGGTTTAAGGGTCAAACACGTGCCCTGTTAAATAGAATTTTACAGTACCTCTGCTGATTCGTCTTCAGAGCTAGAGTCTGCATCTTTATTGTTCGGCATTTTAAATTCAGTATCCCAACTAATACTATCTGTCAACTGTAATGTGGGCTTATCAGCTGATTTCTTTGGTGACTGAAAGAAGTACATATAGTTAAAATTACCTTTTGATGATGTAATAATGCATTAAAAGATTTTCAGTTCTTAATGTGTTACCTTTACCTTTTAATGTAATCTCAAAATTAAACGATGCTTCATAATGAGAAATACCTTCTATTTCAGTTGGAGTACCGTACCAAAAGGAAATTTGCAGTAAATAAGGAATCTACAACCTTTTACTAGATTGCTTCTATCAAATTTTTTTGAAACAGCCGGCAAATTGACGGCTCAGCAAAAAAGGTATTAACAGCCATTAAACATATGGGCAGTTAAAACTGTTTCTTGCAGAGCCATCCATCATCCATATGGGAAAACTTTTTTTTTATTTAAACAAAATTTGTTAAAGGAAAACTTAAGAATTACTCAAAAGGTGAAACTATTGATTGCTTAGTAAAGCAACCTATGTAAGTATAGCTCTATGTAATGTTCCATTTTCATTCTTTGCCCTAACAGCTTAAGCAAGTCAACGTCATCATTGATGTAATTCTAAAATCTTTTAACTACAGCTTGATTAAAGCTCTAGTTACGAGGTTTGGGAATAACAACGACAACATACCTTTTTCTGCAGTTTCTTTATCATTTTTTCTATTTTTTTCTTGACCTCCATCACCCCCTCCTCCTTTCCCGCTATAGTGCAGACCCCTTCCATGTCCTCCTCCTCATATTCAAAGGTCAATTTAACCCCTTGGGTCGTCTGTATCCCTGTTTTCTCCATTTCCTGTTTCAGTTTGGCCACACACTCACCGGGTACCAGCACATTAACTGCTATATCACCGTCTGGTTCCCCTCCATCAATGTCACTGTCTGCTGGTTCCCCGATATCACTCTCTTCTTCTTCATCTTTGACTTCTCTGTCATCTGCTTCTGCATCAGATTCCTAAATTTAAACAAGCATTTTGAAGTATTGCATGGCAATACAAAGTCCCCTACCACATATATATATATATCCCTAGAGGGGTATCTTTTTTTGGGTGGTAAAGGTATTACTACCTCTCCAAAATATTACAGTTGTATCAGATTTTATGTATCAGCTCAATATCTCCAAGGGTTTAGAAGAGTCAGGAAAACTGAAATTTCCGTGTAATTTTCCAAGTCCAGCATCTGTATCTTCCACAAAAATCAATGGACCAAAACCAAACTTGAACTTGTTCTGTAAATCATTGATGCAGACTCACATACCAAATAACAGCTCAATATCTCCAAAGGATCAGAAAAAAGTCCAGAAGACTGAAATTTCCTGGTAATTTCTAAGTCTGGCATCCGTATCTTCCACAAAAATCAATAGACCAGAACCAAACTCGAACTTGTTATGTAACTCATTGCAACAGACTCACATACCAAAAATCAGCTCAATATCTCCAAGAGTTAAGAAAAAAAGTCTGGAAAACTGTAATTCCGGACTGACAGACAGACGGACGGATGGACAGACGGACAGACAGACGGAGCGCAAACCTATAGTCCCCTTCGGCTTTCGCCGGTAGGGGACTAAAAATATTTTTTAAATCAGGGTTTAAAGCCGCTTTTGACAATTTTTCAGTCATATCACAACAGATGCAGTAGCCTTGAGACTCCCCTAATTGAGCAAGCTCCAGTATTCTATCATTCTTATTTTTGGTGATATTCTGATATCCATGCAAAGTTTCATTTAAAATGGCCCAATAGTTTAGGAGGAGATCTTTGAATATTTCATAGTGAAAAAATTCCCGCCCTGCCACGCCCATCTCTGGGGGTCTATCAAAATTTCTTTAACAATTTAATAAGAGGGTCACCCAAATCATTTCTACTAAAACAACATGCCCATAATCTATCTTCAATGTCAGGGCATAAAAATGTCTGTGAGTGAAATTTCCAACAATTTCAAATATGCGCAAAGCAAAGACTCTGACCAGCCTGTGCATCTGCACAACCTGGCCAGCATCTTCACTATGCTCTTACTAGATAGATAAGGTCTTAAAGTATCAGTAGACCATCAGATAACTTTATATTTACAGTTTATGGATGTCTACTTCAACGCTCGCAACCTTGAACATTTCAAATTGTTGGAAATGTCACACACAGGCTAAAATGTAAAGACAGCTTACTGTAGAACTTTCCAGAAGATTCTTGATCATTTTTCTAGCCTTCTCCACGGCACTAGGTGTTCCAGAAATGGTACAGAGCCTGTCAGGCCCCTTCGCTTCCCCGTCCTTGATATGGACCTTGGCCCCTGATTTCTTCACAATATCCTGAATAGTCTGCCCTTTTTTACCAAGCAGTTTACCAGTCAGTTCATTGGAAAAAATCATCTCCTCATGAGTTTCAGATTTCACATTTCCGAGCTGAAACAAACAAGAATTTTGTAAAATTTACTCTTATTTTGATGTGAAACATTTCATTTTTTTCCCCTTGACGGTGGCACTCCTTTCCAACTATTTGTCTCTCACAAGTGGATTGATAATCATATTCCTCTGTGAGATAGCAGCTGGAGGCTAGGAAAGGATGTGATGGTTGTACTAGTGAGGGAAATACCCGTGAATCAATTGTTAGGAGCTGTGATATAACTGAAACAAGAGCACCGCCTATGGGTGCCTACGCTCGGCTGTTGTGTGCTGGATGGTGGGAAAAAATCTAAGTCGAAAAAGGGGCATAATTTGCACAAAATGCATCTAGAGTTATCCCCCTTGATAGAATAGGTTGCTCTTTTGATGATGAACATGTGTGCCGAGTTTCAAGTGAATGCCTTCAGTAGAACCATAGATATAACAAAATGTCAAAGTTTTCGCACGAGGACGACAACGACATGGAGGCTATAGCAATACTTTGGGTTTTCTACCAAAACAGCCGAGCTAAAAATATTGAAAGCAGCGTAAAACTCCATTCAATCAATCAATTCAATTATTTTTCTCAGAGCTCCTTTTTTAGCATTCAAAAGACTCAATCAAATAATTCAGAATGCAACAAAATCATTCAAATACTCCACTTGTTAAGGTAGTGGACCTGTAATAGATCCACATCATTTTGAAAGTCATGAACTTGAACAGTGTTAACCAAGGTTTTCTAATGATTTTCATTAGGAAACCTCAGTTAACACTGTGAACGAACATGTGGTCTAATATTTAGGAACCATTATGGTTCCACTACCTGAATTCAACTCAATCAATTTCATGACTCAGATAGCCGATGCTTATTTTAAAGCTGACAACATGGACATTGGGTAGCTTCGGCCAGTGGGCAGGCCCGGATGCAACACTGGTTACGTCCCTGCCCCATATTAGACTGTCATAAAGTGGACTACAAGTGCTTGTCAATAATGACTAGCCAATTTCCATCAAAGGACCATAACTCTGTCAAAGTCTATGGATCATAACCAAAATATCACATGCACATCTCTACCTGATAATAATCACATCTATAAAAATTTCATTGAAATTTGCCCATCAGTTGCTGAGAAATTTAGCGGACAAAAAAAGGTACACGGACGGGTGAACAGAGGGACCGACGGTACAGACTGGGAGGGGGGAGAGGGGTATAAAGTAGTAGGAAGACAGGATATTAAAATATCCCTTTTCCTAGAATATTTCTGTGACATTGAATGGTTTCTTCTAAAATTACAAACACTTTTTGCTGTCTTCTGCAAAGTGGATTCATAAACAAGTGTGATAAGATTTATAGTTTCATTCCTCCATGAAATCAACAAATATTCTTTTAATATCTTATCATTTATGATCAGGAAACAAAAATGTAAAGATTTGTCAAAAAAGGGAACTGATTTCTTATGGGACTCCTTTTTGTGTAAGCTTCCAAAACAGCTGCCTACTCAAAATTTTTATCAATGGAGAATAAATCCAAGTTTTCAGCCAATCAGAACATACAAATATGGATGGACACAACTAAAATTGAATTATTTTTCATTATTTTAAAATTTTGAACAAGAGCACCACCTACAGGTGCCAAGACTTTGCTGTAGGTATCACTTTCCTGTTTTACAAAATTTTGGACCTGTCCAAATTACAAGGTTTTGCAGACGAAAATTTAAAGTGCATTTAATTTGAAAAATAACCATTCAGTTGGGTAGAAAATAGTGTGGATAACGAAGAAATTGCTTGTCAGAAGCAATTTCTTCTTTTTTCACAATGTTTTCTCAATCATAAAATCACAGACATGTAAAAAGCAGGGATTAAACAGCAAAGGGGTATTCCATAATGCGGTCAAGATGATGTGTTTGTGAATGCCCCTTTATAAGGAAATTTTTAAACAAGAGCACTGCCTACAGGGGCCAATAACCAGCTGTCTAGTGCTGGGTTGTGGATAAAACTTAAGGTCGAGTTATCCCCCTTGATAGTATAGGTTACGCTTTTGATAGTGAGCTTGTGTGCCAAGTTTAAGTGAATGCCTTGAGTAGAACCAGATATCACAAAATGTTGAAGTTTTCGCACAAAGAGGACAACAACAACTGAACCAAGGCTATAGCATTACCATGGGTTTCTCTGTAAACAGCGGAGCAATAAATTTGATCTTGAAATATGACCTTAATAACTTTGGTTTCGCATCATTGAAATCTATCACCATTCCAAATTTGAGTATTGTATGTTGAATAGCCTTGATGTTATTGGCATTGTTAAGTTTTTTTGTTAAGTTTTGCGAACAGACACACAGACAGACAGATGGACAACAGTTTAACAATTTTGCCCCCAATCTTTCAATGCTGGGACATAAAAAGGGTTATAACTTACAACAACAGGGCCAGAATGACCCTTAACCGCTCACCTGAATTTTATTGGTCCAGTGGAACCCATCCAAGTAACTTTCTGACAAAGTTTCATTCACAATTGCCTGATTATTGAAGAGGAGATGTAATTCACAGAATTTAAAGTGAAAATGGACTCTGCCTACCCAATTTTGTTTACTGAGGTGACTCAAAATTAAAGGGTCATCCAAAGAAGTTTCTGGTAGTTTCATTGAAATCAGCCCAGTGGTTCAGGAAGAGATGTTCTTCAAAGAATTCCAGCTCAAAAAAAGCCCCGCCCTGCCACCCCCATATTTATGGGCCAATCAAAATTCAAAGAACAATTTTTGAAAAGGGTCACCAAAGGAACATTCTGGTGAAGTTTCATTGAAAATCGGCCCAGTGGTTCAGGAGGAGATATTGTTCAAAGATTTCAAAGTGAAAACAAGATGTGTTTGTGAAACACAAATGCCCCCATAACGGCATTTTTTTTCAAAGTTTGACCTTGACAGATGACCTTGACCTTGTCACATGACCTTGACTTTGGTACCAGCGGATGCGGATCATTGAGATCTATCATCATGCCAAATATTAGCTTTGTATCTTGAATAGGCTTGAAGATATTGGCAAGGTTAAGTTTTTGGGTTAAGTTTTCGGACGTTTGACCTTGACAGATGACCTTGACCTTGTCACATGACCTTGACTTTGGTACCAGCGGATGCGGATTATTGAGATCTATCATCATGCCAAATATTAGCTTTGTATCTTGAATAGGCTTGAAGATATTGGCAAGGTTAAGTTTTCGGACAGACGGACGGACGGACAGACAGACGGACGGACAGACAGACGGACAGACAGACAGACAGACGGACACGAGTAAAACAATATGCCCCCGATCTATCGATGCGGGGGCATAAAAATGCCCTGCCCTGCCCATATTTTTGGGCCAATCAAAATTTAGCAAACATTTTTAAAGAGGGTCACCCAAGGAACATTCTGGCAAAGTTTCAAAGAAATCAGCCCAGTCGGTCAGGGGAAGAAGAAGTTTTTAAGATTGCTGACGATGGACGACAGACCAAGGGTCACCCTAAAAGCTCCCCCTGAGCATGTTGTACTCAGGTGAGCTAAAACTGATTTCAGAGTTATCCCTTTCAATAATCTTGATAGCTCTTAATATACAAAGTTTCATGAAGCTATCATCACTAACAAGAGAAAAGACAAAGGATAATGCCAACACTAAAACCAACACAAACAGCGTCAAAGTGATGAAAATAAGCAGGCAGGGGCTAGTTACCTCTGTTTCATGTAACAATGTATTCAACATTTCTTGTGCTTTTTTTACTGCCTCGTATGTTCCAGATATCACACACAGCTTGTAGGTACCGTCAAGCTTATTGGCACAGTCAATCTCATTGTCTTTCAATGTGATTCTGGCTCCGGATTTGTCTCTTATACTGTTGATAGTGGCTCCCTTTTTACCAATAACTTTACCGATCAGCTTCATTGGTATGGAGAATTCTTCAGAAATATTCTCTGAGTCAATTACCTGTAAAAATATAGTTTAAACCCTTAGCCCAATGAAATTATTTGTTTTTTTCAAACAAAGGACATGGTTCACAAAGGATAGATTTTGGTCCTGTAAAATTGTCTTTTTCTGTTTTCTTAAGATCTCGGTGATATCAAGTTTTCATAGTGATGGGCAGATTATAATCGATAATTAGTTGGTTTGGGCTTTTGATTGTGATAATCGACAAAGAAATTTTATACTCGATTAATCAGTTCCTTACACATAAAGAAAAGCATTATATATTGTTTTCAAAACCGACATCAGTACAATGGCTCAGCTAGAAACAGTTGTAACTGCCTATATGTTTATAGGCAGTTACAACTGTTTCATGCTGAGCCATGTAGTTAGTACAAAAATCTGCAGAAAGAGTCTTTTGGTCATTAGTTTTAACTAAACTTTTACATTTGATTCCTCAAAGGATGATCCTCGGAGTGCTGTATTATTGATTTCTAAGAAAACAATTGTACAGTCGATCATTAGTTGATTTACTCTGCCAACTAAAATCCAATTATCAATTGTGATTTGAAAACAATTGCCCAACACTAAGTTTTCATGGTTACCCCTTACCCTACTCTCTCAAGTTGTACAAAGAATATTTTCTAGAACTTCACTTTCTTGAATAATTGACAATAAAGTAGCCCTAAAACTGTAAAACTGTCCATTTTTCAAGAAAATTTGAAATTTAAGCAGCTAAAAAAATGTGCAGCCAAAATTGGGACACCACAATATTTTTCAACCTTTTAGAAGTCATAACTACTACTTGATAAAAATACGGAGGTGTGGCAAGAGGGGCTTCATATTTTTCGTAACTTTAGACAACTATTTTTCGGCAAAAATAGGCATTTCTGCAAATTTAGGTTACTTTATTGGACCTTTTTCAAGAAACTGCGTGGTTATGGAAAATATTCTATACATTATTTGAGATATTTTGTATAGACTTATAGAAAAAATTAGGATTAATTGTGTACATTAGACATGTATGTAAAAAATGCTGATTTTACAGGGCCCATTTCTTATGTTCGTGAACCGGGGGCCTGTTTTCTAAACATGTTACAATCATTTTTTGCGTTAGTCAAAAGATAAAGATGCTTCTACTAAAGAAACTGAATATGAAATTATGCCATGCATCATCAAGGCAAAATTTAACAATGAATGAAATCACTAGTTAAGATTGGTGATTTCGACTTACCATTAACTTTTTTATAAGAAATTAGTTAAACGGGCCCCTGGTCCTTTCCAATTTGCAGGACTCTTAAACCAGTTTTACTCCAGTTTTTTCCCACAATAAGTAAGCAAGTATAGCGCGGTTTTATTGACTTGAATCTGACTCCTGCTATTTAGATGCTTAAAAATCTTATCAATCATACTCTGCTTTGCACATGCTTTCATAGAAATGAATAACAAACAGTATTGAATGTAATATATATTTTGTTCATTGAAACATTATGTCGGTAATTGTGATTTAAGCATTTTTTCCACAGAGGTCAAATTTGGGTCATATTAACCAAGGTATTGTGTTGACTTTGAACAGACTGCACTTCTGATCTTAGTCTTTACTGCCTACAAGAGCTTTTCGTACAGCATGAATGTGTAGTAAAAAGGATGCAATAGGATAAGAAATAAAGGAAACATTTTTGTTTTTGTTTTCAAAAAGGGGCGTTACTAAAAAAAGGTGCTTGCAAATCTGGTTAACTGCACACAAAGTGCACATGAAGTTTCATGATTCTAGGTCGCTTGGTTCTTGAGTAAGAGTCCAGAAACAAAAATTGAACAAAAATTGACAGTGACCTTGACCTTTGACCTATGTGACCCAAAAACAATAGGGCACCTCCTTTGGTCATAAGCAGCATTGGTATGAAGTTCCATGATTCTAGGTCGCTTGGTTCTCGCGTTAGAGTCCCGAAAAAACTGAAATTGAACAAATATTGACTTTGACCTTCACCTTTGACCTAAGTGACCCCAAAACAATATAGCACTTCCTTGGATCATAAGTAGCATTTGCATTAAGTTTCATAATTCTAGGTTGCTCTGTCCTTCAGTTAGAGTCCAAAAACGAAAAAATTGAACAAAAAATGACTGTGACCTTGACCTTTGACCTATGTGACTCAAAAACAATAGGTCACTCCCTTGGGTCATAATCAACATTTGCATGAAGTTTCATAATTCTAAGTCACTTGGTTCTCGTAAGTAAGTAAGAGTCTGGAAACAAAATTGTCTACAGACGGATTGACAGACATGGTGAAAGAAATATTCCCCCCTCAACTTATTAGGTGGGGTTTTTAATGATAATTAGCCATCTACACAAATTGTTTTTTTTATGATAAATTCATTCAATTTTAGTAGTGTCCACAAGTGTTGGGTAATCACCTTCAAATCACAATTGATAATCGGTTTTTAGTTGGAAGAGTAAATCAACTAATGATCGATTGTACAATCGTTTTCTTAGAAAGTGATACAACACTCCAAGTATTATCCCTTGAAGAATAGAATGTGAAAGTTTATCTAAACTCATTACCTAAAGATTCTTTCTGCTGATTTTTCTACCAGCTTCATGGCTCAGCATGAAACAGTTGTAACTGCCTATGAACATATAGGCAGTTACAACTGTTTCATGCTGAGCCATCAAATTATCACAATTGGAAGCCCAAACCAACTGACTATCGATTATAATCTATTAATCTGCCCATCATGTATAAATGCTATCAAAATGACCTGTCATATTTTTCATGAAATATTGTATTAAGAGTCCATTCCTATAAGTGACCGGTTTTTGGTGCCCCTCCCCCCCCCCCCTTTAACCCTTTCCTGTTTAATCCCTGCTTTTTACGTGCCTGTGATTTTATGATTGTGAAAACATTGTGACAAGCAATTTCTTCTTTTTCCACACTATTTTCTACCCTACAGAATGGTTATTTTTCAAATTAAATCCACTTTAAATTTTCGTCTGCAAAACCTTTGAATTTGGACAGGTCCAAAATTTTGTAAAACAGGAAAGTGTTAAGAGGTCGCTTACACAGGTTTTACTATACCTCTGTTTCTTGAAGTAGGGTATTCAACATTTCCTGCGCCGTTTTTACAGCTTCATTTGTTCCAATTATCACACACATTTTATTCACATCGTCAATCTTGGTGTCCTTAAACATGAGTCTGGCTCCGGATTTCTCTTGTATACCCTTGATGGTGGCTCCCTTTTTACCCACAACTTTACCCATCAGTTTAATTGGTATGGAGTATTCTTCTTGGATAGTCTCAGAACCAAATACCTGAGAATAAAAAGTTTAACTGTCTTCACAGATACTCTCAGAACCAAATACCTGAAAATAAATAGTTTAACTATCTTTGCAGATAGTCAATTTTTTCTTTTATTTGAGGATAACACGATAAAGGGTCCTATGGCTCCTAACTCATTCCAGATCTTATCCTACACATAGAGAGAGAAGCAATGGTTTCTAACCACTGCTACCCACTTTTCCAGCTGGGTGGACTGGGGCCCTGTCTGTAAAGTGTCCTGGCGAAATACACTACCCGCCTCCGGTGGGGCTTGAACCTGCAACCACCAGGTTACGAGTCGAGCGCACTAACCATTTGGGCAACGAGCCAGACACTCGGCCAACAAGCCAGTCTCGGAACCAAATACCTGAGAATGAATAATTTAACTATCTTAGCAGATAGTCTATGAACCAAATTCCTGAAAATAAATTGCTTAATTAATTTGGCAGATAGTCTTGGAACCAAATACCAGAGAATAAATAGTTTAACTATCTTGGCAGATAGTCTCGAAACCAAATACCTGAGAATAAATAGTATAACTATCTTAGCGATTAGTCTTTGAACGAAATACCTGAGAATAAATACTTTAACTATCTTAGTGGATAGTCCAAGAACCAAATACCTGAAAATAAATACTTTAACCATCTTCACGGATAGATTCGGACAAAATACCTGAAACTATATAGTTTAAGTCCTTTCCTGATGAATACTGATTTTGTTTTAAATGAATTGCTCATTTTTGGGCACAGATGTGCAGAATGATCTAAGCCCACACTGCCTAATTTTTAACTAAATATTGTGGTTAATAATAAATAATTTAATTCTAGTTGATTACACAGACATTATGTAAGCTTCCCCCCCCAAAAAAAAATAGTCCCCCAAGAAATCTGTTTCTTAACTGACAATCTTTTACATTTTTGCTTCATGATATTCAATTATAAGATATGAAGAGATAAGTTGTTGATTTCATGGAACTGAAAACCTCAACACACTCATGTATGTCTCCACTTTGCATATTCATAGTGTTGTAAGGTTTTTAGTTTCATACCTCAATGATATAAACAAATTAGCTCTTCATCTCTTATTAATAATAATAAGTTTTGAAATGCACTGAAATATTGACATTTTGTTGGAAACAAACCATTAATTCAGAACAATAAGGGCTTGAATTGAGACCTCTGGTTGACCTATGCTGGACCAAATCTTTTTTTTTTCAACTATTTATTTGAAAGAGTTCCGAGATTGTTCCTTTTTGTGTTACATGTCACATTTATGAAATAATTCCACTTTTACATTGATGTGTCTATGAAAAAAGTCTGATGGGGGGCGGAGTTATATGCAAAAGGAAAAATCTGAGGGCAGAGCCTGAGGCTTTTGCAATGCATATAACTCCCCCCCCCCCCCTTAGACTTAATTCATTGACACACCAACATGAAAAGGAAATTGTATCCATTATAACATGAATTAGGTTTATTAACTTATTCTTGTTGTAAAATGAATAAATAAGTAATGAAATTGACATTTTGGAGAATTTCACTGAAAACGAAGCACTTTATTTAGCATGTGGGTTATTTGATGTCAAAAGTATCAATGTTCCTGCTACAGATGACATATGAAGTCATAAATCGGCGGAGCTATGTGTACAAATTAAACACATGACATATGAATTTTATTGCCAAAAAAGTTTTATGTATTTCTTTTTTTTTTCATGAATGCGTTTTACACCATTGTATAATTATTGAAAATATTTTCCTACCCCATTTTCTTCTATTCTATTTTCTATCAACCTTTGAGCTTCCTTCACCGCATCTTCTGTTCCACTTATGCAAAAGATTTGGTCGCCACCGACAGTTTCTTGTTTCTTTGAGCGAATCCGGGCCCCCGAGTTCTTCGTCACATGAAGTAAACCGCAACCTCCTTTTCCAACGACGCAACCAATCTTCTGAGAGGGAACCGTTATCTCAACCTTCACGATGTCCTTTGTGACCTAGAAAGGGCAGGTGTATGAAAATATATAATTTCTACACTTGTCCCTGGACAAGTAAAACATGATTTTCTACTTGTCCAATATCAGCCTGAACTTGTCCGCAAAAAAAGAGAATAGATAAAGGCCCTGCATTCAGGATGACAAAACAGTGCCAACTTTTCACAAACAGAAGATATTTGTAAAACATTTATGGCCCCCATAAAACCAGGTCAATAGCCTTTTCTTTGTCAATCAACAAAGGGCAATAACTCACAAAATATGATGAGTAGACTAATGGTTCTTGTGCACTGCACTTTTCCTCATTAAGATCTATCCACCAGTGAAGTTTCATTATTCTAGCTTGCATACTTTTTGAGATATGCTCCAGACAAATAAGCAGTCTATGGACGGACCAACCGACCTACCGACTGACAAGTGCAAATCAATATACCCCCTTTACTTCAAAGGGGGGATAATTATACCCACATGGCATGCAGGTACAGGTGCAAAGCTGGGTATAATTATTCAAAACAGTTTGCATCATTTTTAAATACAGAACCCACTAGCCTACCTTTTCCTTCTTTTTGGGTGACTTTTCGTCTGTGGGTTCTGATAATTTTCTTTTTCTACTTGATTTTTCAGTGTCAGAAGAATTTGAGGCATCATCATCATCATCATTTTCTTCACCATCATCATCTTTTTTATCACCATTATCATTTTCTTCACCATCATCATTTTTATTATCACCATTATCATCATTTTCTTCATCACCATCATCATCTTTATTATCACCATTATCATCATCATCTTTATTATCACCATCATCATCATTATCATCATTTTCATCATCATCATCTTTATTATCACCATCACTTCCATCAGTTTTATCACTTTTAGTTTCAGAGGCGAGTTTTTGTTCATTGTTTGGACTCACTAAAATAGGGAAAAGATAAGTCTATAAAGTTGTCAGTTGTGTCTGTGGTCTAGAGTTAGAGCATCGGCCTCTTAACTAAAAGGTCCAGAGTTTGATTCTCAGGAGCGGCTATCGATCTTTGTTCTTTCATTGGCCAACACATTTGGCGCGAGTACTGGTGAATTTTCCAGGAAGCAGAATTGAGAGGGATTAATATAAGTTGTAAGAACTTGTTTCCAAATCGATGTAGAATAAATAGGTTTCAACCAATCAAGTTGTCCCAGGATAATTACTGTGGAGCCTGCAAAATTTTGATCATAGCTATGGTTGAGCCTAGTTAAAGGTAGTGCACCTGTAATAGTTCTGCATTATTTCGGATCTCAAGATCTTTCACAATATTAACCAAAGGTTTCCTAATGAAAATCATTAGGAAACCTTGCTTAACACTGTTAAAATTTGTGACTTCCAAAACATAGCAATACTAATACGGATCCACTACCTTAATGCTTGACCTTGAGTTGTCAACAAGACCTTTGATATATCTGAAAATTTCTTTCAAAAGGCACATCAAGTCAAGATGGAGAATACTTGTGCCAAGTTATTTTGTTGTATAGCTCGACAAATAGGTGTCTAAACGCCATTTTGTTCTGGCCAGTTATAGTATCGCTTAATCGCTACAATATTATAAGAAAGTATCAAAATATATTGATCAATAAATATAGGACCTATCGTCCAGATAGACAAAGGGATGGACACACTTATGCTCATAAAAAGGGATGTCATTTTATCTTATAACTATACAAATGTCCGCATGATAACATCCTGTATGATATTTTTTATGATATCACATAGTTATTTTTAGAACAATAATATCATGCAGTTATTTTTAGAAACTTGCATTTCAGTTAGAAACATCGATGAAAACAAGACAAAAGAGGTTATAAGATAAATATAATACATACTAAGTGTATTGTATGAAAAAATATCTAACTCGGTTGTGAGAATTGATAATTGTCTCGGCAGAGCCTAGACAATGATCAATTCTCCCAACCTCGTTAGATATTTTTTCTGATACAAAACACTAAGTACGTATTATAAATATAGCCTCGTCACATGACCTTGATCTTGGTATCAACAAATGAGTTTTGATGGGATAAACCAGAATGCAAAATTGGAGCACTGAATTTAGAACAGGCTTCAAGTATATCAGCATGCCAAATATGAGGATTGAATTTTGAATGGGTTTCAAGTACTGTAAACAGGGTAATTTTGGTGGTGGTTTTATTTTGGCTATATTGGCGGTCAAGCTTAATTGCGCCAAAATTAATCCACCGCCAATATTTGTCATTATGAAATAAGAAATTTCTTTATTATGATAGATATGAAATCTAAACAATTTAGACTATAGTTATTATTATGCTGACAACGTTGACATTTCGACAGGTCAGCGCAATACTATTGCAAGTGCCTATAAATTATAGGCACTTGCAATAGTATTCCACTGATCCCTCAATTTCAAGATTCCAGATCCAAGTTGGTTGATACATTGTAATGAAAATCACAGCGAAAAGGTGTGAAAAACTTATACACGCGTTTTAACTATAACAAAAAGGTGTGAAAACAAAATATTGTCAAGTTTTAAGAAATTTGACATTACTCTAGACCAACAAAAAAATGTAAAATATAAAGTGTTTTATTTTGGCGTTAAAGTAAGATGCGCCAAAATAAATCACCGCCAATAAATCATAATAAAAAAAACGCCAAATGTGGACACCGCCAATATAAAGCCGTTTACAGTAATTGGCAATGTAAAGTTGTTTTGGGTAATTTTTTGCAGACTGACAGATGGACAACAGTAACATGACAATGTCTCACATGACATAAGCCTGCTCGACAAAAGTTTTAGTAAGATAACTTACAAGATAGGGTGGAGTCCTCTTTTTCTGCTTCCATCTGTAATTAAACATGAACAAGATTTTCTTGTGAAATGATATAGTAAAATTTTCATGTTCAAAAATAGATAATTTAGGAACCAATATCAGACTAAAGTCGTGATAACTGCACATTCAAACTGTTTTACGGCCTGAAATATTGAGTTTAGTCAATGCTACATTTTAGAAGAAAAATTCTGATTTAATTCTGATCTAACTTCATCCAATCACAATAATTTTTGTTACACTGATAAAGGGTCACTCAAGGATCATTCTAGTGAAATTTGGTTGATATCCATCAGTTACATTCTGAGAAAATGATTTTGAAAGTTTTTACTATATAACATACAAAGAAATGACCTCCATCCATAAAATACATATTTTTCATCCAATCACAATATTTTTTGGTACACTGATGAAGGGTCACTCAAGTATCATTCCAGTGAAATTTGGTTGATACCCATCAGTTACGTTCTGAGAAAATGATTTTCAAAGTTTCCACTATATGACATATTGAAAAATGACCTCCACCCATTAAATACATAATTTTCATCCAATCACAATAATGTTTGGTAGACTGATAAAGGTTCACCCAAGAGTCATTCATGTAAAATTTAATTGGTATCAATCAATTAGAATCTGAGAAAACTCACTTTTTACCATATTTGGAAATTAGCCACACTCATTAAATCCATGTTTTCATTCAATCAAAATTTTACATATTTTTGTAGACTGATAAAGGGTCACTAAAGAATCATCTAGTGAAATTTGGTTGAAATCCATGTAAGAGACTGAGAAAATGATTTTCAAAGTTTTCACTTTATTACATATAGAGAAATGACTTCCGCCCATAAAATGCATTTTTTTATCTGATCACAATAATTTTTTATAGACTTTTTGAGGGTCACTCAAAAATCATTCCAGGGAAATATAGTTGATATCCATTGATTAGATTCTGAAAAAATTATTTTCTAAGTTACTACTATATAAAATATAGAGAAATGACTTTTGCCCATAAAATACATATTTTTCATCCAATCACAATAATTTTTGGCTGCATGATAATGGGTCACTCAATGATCATTCCAGTGAAATTTGGTTGATATCCATTGGTTACATTCTGAGAAAATGATTTTCAAAGTTTCATCTTTATAACAAATAGAATAATGACCTCCGCCCATAAAAGACATATTTTTCATTTGATCACACTAATTTTGGGTAGACTGATAAAGGGTGATCCAAGAATCATTCCAGGGAAATATGGTTGATATCTATTGGTTAGATTCTGAGAAAATGATTTTCAAAGTTACCACTATATAACATATAGAGAAATGACCTCCGCCCATAAAATACATATTTTTCATCCAATCACAATAATCTTCTATAGACTTGTTGAGGGTCACTCAAGAATCATTCCAGTGAAATTTGGTTGATATCCATTGGTTAGATTCTGAGAAAATGATACTCAAAGTTACCATTATATGACAGAGAAATGACCGCCGCCCATAAAAGACATATTTTTCATCTGATCACAATGATTTTTTGTAGACTGATAGAGGGCTACTCAAGAATAATTCATGTAAAGTTTGATTAATATCCATTGATTAGTTTCTGAGAAAAGCCACCTATTACTATATAGTGAAATTAGCCATCCCTACTACAGCCATGATTTTCAACCGATTAAAAAACTATGAAGGAATCTGATAGAGGCTCATCCAAGGAACATTCCTGTGAAATTTGATTGGAATCCCTTAAGTACTTTATGAGGAGAAGATTTTTAAAGTAAAAGTATACGGCAGACGCAAACATGCACGCACACACACATGCATGGACGACGGAAACCCCGCCATGACAATAGCCTGCTGGTCTTTTGGCCAGTGGAGCTAAAAAGTAGTTCCTCCAGTGAAACTGGAAAGTGTTATCGTCACTATTGACGATATCAAAATTCATTACACTGGGAAATCCTAAGATTTCACTGTCAGGAATATAAACAAGAGCTGTAGGAGGACAGCAAAGCTCAACTATTCCATGTGCTGGAAAGTAAACAGCAAATCAATATCAACATTGGAAAAATTCCATTTAATTAAAGTCAAGAGAAAATAATCTTTGTCTAGATGCTAATATTATGGTAAGAGAAGCATGTGCAAAGTTTCCAAGCAACAGCTTAAGTTGAAAAAGAGATATAACTGATATACAACATTTGCACGTAAAAACTTAACCAGGAAATTAAACTAAATTCAATATCAGAGTAATGAATCTTTGTTTAGAGGCTGATATTATTGTCACAGAAACATGTGTAAAGTTTCAAAGCAATAACTTAAGTAGAAAAAAAAGATTTGATATACAAAATTTGCACTTTAAAACTTAAACAGGATGTTTGAAAGTCCCAAAAGGGTTAAAATTCCACTAAATTCAATATCAGAGTAATGAATCTTTCTCTAGAGGCTGATATTATGGTCACAGGAGCATGTGCAAAGTTTCAAAGCAATAGTTTTAGTAGAAACAGAGATTTTAAACACTTGCAGGTAAAAACTTAACCAAAGTATTATGCCAACGCCGACACCCGGGTGACCGCAATAGCCCCCCTATTCTATGAATAGTTGAGCTAAAAAAAATGATCTTACACGGAAACAAACAATTATCCTCTATGTTTACTAACCTTAGGATTTATAAACTCCAATACGGTCAATCTAGCCAGCTCAACATCATCCTTTGCCCCACTTATGACAACATTGTTCTTTTTGACATAAACTAGTGTTTTTGTTGTTTGCTGTAACATCTGAATGACTTTCCCCTTTGGACCAATTATCAAACCTTTCTGGTGTTCAAGTATAGGTACCTTTACTCTAACATTTTTATTCTGAAAACACAGTAAAAAAAATTTCTCCCGGAAATGAATATGCACTCCTAAAATTAACAATATGCTTTTCTGAAAAGTATTTTCTCATGGAAATGAAATATGTTCTCCTCAAACAAGGTATGTTCTAATAGAGGGTTATAGTGGCCCTACATTGCTCATCTGAATTGGCAGTCTATAATTTGTTTAAAGTAGGCTTAAGATGATGAAAAATTCGGGTTGAGCCAAAAATATGGCCTCTAGATGGTCCATTAAGCTTTTCTAAGATTTGACCCAGTGATCTAGTTTTTTTGACTGATCATTACTTAATTTTATCCAAGATTTCATCACAATTATCTATCAGACATTTATTTAAGGTGGAAAAGACTATAATGTGGCAAATTGATTTTTTGCAAGATCAGACCCTGTGACATAGTCCCTGACCCCATTCGACCCAATTTTGATCTTGTCTTAGATTTTATCATTATCTTTCAAATTTTATTACACTGGGAATTCACTGTCAGGGATATAATAAGCAAGAGGGTCAGAACGGCACCAAACTACTCACCTGAATTTTATTGGTCCAGTCAATCTCATCCAAGTTAGTTTCTGGCAAAGTTTCATTCACTTTTGCCTCATTGTTGACGATGAGATGTTATTCAAAGAATTTAAAGTGATTATAGACCCTTCCAAACCATTCATTACTGGCAAGCCTCAAAATATGCCCTGCCTTACTATGCCCATATTCCCATGGGCCAATCAAAATTTTGCGAACAATTTTTTTTGGGTAAATTTACATTGAAATTGGCCTAGTGGTTCAGGAGGAGATGACCTTTCAAAGATTTCCAACTCAAAATAAGCCCTGCCTGCCACACCCATATTTGGGGGTCAATTAAAAATTTCAAGAACAGGTTTTGAGAAGGGTCACCCAAGGAACATTTCTGCCAAGTTCGGTTGAAATTGGGCCAAATATTACAGAGGAGAAGATGTTTAAAGACTTCAGGATAAAAAAACTGCCCTACCCTGCCACGCCCACATTTCAGGGTCAATCTAAAATTCACAAACAAATTTTGAGACAGGTCACCTAAAGAACATTTTTGCCAAGTTTGGTTGAAATTGGCCCAATTGTTACTGAGGAGAAGATGTTTAAAGATTTCAAGTTCAAAAACTGCCCTGCCCTGCCACGCCCATATTTGGGGGTCAATCAAAATTTCACAAACAAGTTTTGAAAAGGGTCACCAAAGTTTGTCTGAAATCAGCCCATTGCTTACTTAGGAGAATATGTTTTAAGAATTATTAGCGATTACTGACAGACCACACACAAAAGTTGGTCACAAAAGTTCACCTTGAGCATGTTGTGCCCAGGTGAGCTAACAAGAGCACCGCCTACGGATGCCTACGCTCGGCTGTCAAGTGCTGGATGGTGGGAAAAAATCTAAGTCGAAAAAAGGGGCATAATTTGCACAAAATGCATCTAGAGTTATCCCCCTTGATAGTATAGGTTGCTCTTTTGATGGTGAACCTGTGTGCCAAGTTTCAAGTGAATGCCTTCAGTAGAACCAGAGATATAACAAAATGTCAAAGTTTTCGCACAACGACGACAACAACACGGAGGCTATAGCAATACCTCGGGTTTTCTCCGAAAACAGCCGAGCTAAAAATGATCTTACAATGAAACAAAGGATAATCCTCTATGTTTACAAACCTTAGGATCTATTAACTCCAATACGGTCAATCTAGCCTGCTCAACATCATCCTTTGCCCCACTTATAACAACATTTTTCTTTCTGATATCAATTAGTGTTTTAGTTGTTTGCTCTAACATCTGAATTTTTCTTCTCCTAGGACCATCAATTAATCTTTTCTGGTAGTTAAGTATAGGTACCTTTACTTCAATAGTACTTGCCTGAAAACACAGTAAATATATTTTCTCCACAAATTGAATTTGCACTCCTAAAAATTCCCAGTATAGTAAAACTCATTTCAAGCAACCAATAATTGAACCACCAAAATGCGGTTGTTTAAGAAAATGGCCGCTTAATTCATGTTTTTTTTTTTACAAATAAGAAACATATTTTTTTATTGAATATGCATATTATTGTAAAGTTCTCAATAATCCAATGTTCTGAAAACGCAAAAGAATTGTCTCATTGAGACAATTCTGGTGAGTTTAACTTAAAGGTTGATTGAGCTAAAAATGTGGCCCCTAGAATGTCCACAATTTAAAGGGTTCCTATATATAATTTGGCAATATCTGTTTAAATACATACTATAGTTTCAATTCACATTTTTTTTCGGGGTGTTTACATTTGCACAGATCCTCAAAATGCTTTAACACCCTAGTGCTCGGGTGTGCACTCAGGCATTAAACCATGTTAATGCCCTAAAAAACTGAACAAACCCTTTAGAAACTTTTTTATTGATTGAATAATTGAATGGAGTTTTACGCCGCTTTCAACATTTTTTCAGTTATATCCCGGCAGCTTGAGCACCTAACAATGGTTTCCTAGTATTTCTCTCACGAGTACAACCATCACATCCTTTCCAAGCCTCCAGCTGCTATCTCACATTAGTCTATGATTATCAACCCATTGGTGAGCGACAAATTGTCGGAAAGAATGAGAGCCGCCGTCAGGGATCAAACCCGGAATACTCTAGACTGACAATCTGATGTGCTACCAACTACCCTAATACGGCAGCAGAAACCTTCTTACTTCCATCTCCTGCACCATCTTTTCAACACATACGATAGCTTTTTTCACACCCTCTTTGAATCCATTAATTTGACAAATGCTTTTTGTCGAATCTCCGTCAACGTCTACAATGTGAATCTTGGTACTAGTCTTAATCCCTATTTCTCTCACGTTTTTGCCCCCTGCTCCAATCACAGTGCCCTTACATCTATTAGGAATCTCAATACATTCAGTTACTCTTTCCAAATCAACCTGAAAAGGGAAATAAATCTGCGCTTTGTTTAAAATCTGCGCTTTGTTTAACACTTTCCTGTTTTACAAAATTTTTTATCTGTCCAAATTCAAAGGTTTTGCAGATGAAAATTTAAAGTGGATTTAATTTGAAAAATAACCATTCTGTTGGGTAGAAAATAGTGTGGAAAAAGAAGAAATTGCTTGTCAGAAGCAATTTATTCTTTTTTCACAATGTTTTTTTGATCATAAAATCATAGACACATAAAAAGCAGGGATTAAACAGCGAAGGGTTAAGATGAAAACCTTTGCAAAACATTTAAGAAAAAAATTCCTGCTTTGCATGTGTATTTACATGCAAAGCTGGAATCCATTTTTAAAAGGTTGTAATATTATTACATTCTGAACCCAGGGCTTTGGGAAGTGAATGAAAAATAACTTGTTTGTTTGATTTGAATTAGGTTTCATACTTTTACACTATTTCAGTCACTTTAAGGTGCCTAAGTCACCTTACCATCGATTCTTGGTGTTTTTTTAACCCTTGTCATGCTGATCTCGGAATATTCCTGCTTTAGCAGGAGGTATGGACAAACATCAGCCTGCTTATATGTGCAGTCTGATCTTAGTCCACACCACCTGATTTTCCTTTTTAAACCAGAAAAATTTCAGAAATTATATTTTCAAAATCAGATGCTGACTCGCAATTAGGAAATACAGAGCTTTTAGCACTTTGATTTATATAATTTTGTCAAGGTTTTTTTTATTCAGCATGACACGGGATAAATTTTAGCCTTCTACTACCACTACATGCTACACATAAGCACCCAGCAGCTATCCTACTTAGGGTTTTACAGCCTATTGATAGGGTCAAATGTTGGTTGGTTTATTTGAATGGGTTTTACTACGCTTTCAACAATCTTTCAGTTATGTCCCTGAATTTGGAGCACCTAATAATTGATTCCTAATATTTCTCTACCATCACATCCTTCCCTAGCCTCCAGTTGCTATCTCACATAGCTCTACAATTATCAAGCCATGGGTCAAATGTTGGAGAGTGTGAGTGACTGCCATGGATTGAATCCGGAATCCTTGTGATGATTCAAATGAGTACCAACAATATATTGTTTTTTTTAAGGAATACAGTTTTTAGACTGACTTTTTAGCCCCTTTCAAATGTATCCCAGAATGTTCTATGATTGAAACTGAAATTTTTGTGAAGAAAAGAGCTTTGTCCAAAATGAAGTGCTATCAGTACAGGATGTGTTTGCTACAGAAACTTAACAAGGTCTCTCTGTGAAGTTTGAATCAAACCCTCACAATAGTAAACAAGAGGGCCATAGTGGCCCTAAATCGCTCACCTTAGTGAACTGTCAAAAATTGTTCAAAGTAGACGTAGAAAGGATGAATAATTCTGACCAAATTTCAGGTTGATTGGGCAAAAAATGATGCCTCTACACTGCTTACAAGGTTTTTCTAAGATTTGATCCCATGACCTAGTTTTTGACCCCACTTGACCCAATTTCAAACTTGACCTAGATTTCACCAAGACAATCATTCTGACCAATTTTCAGATTAATTGAGCAAACATTATGGCTTTTAGAGTGTCTACAAGGGGTTTCTATGATTTGACCTAGTGACCTCGTTTTTTACCCTCCTGGACCCGATTTCCAACTTGACCTAGATTTTATTAAGAATATCATTCTGACCAATTTTCAGGTTGATTTAGCAAAAAATACGAGTTTGAGAGTGTCTACAAGGTTTTCAAAGATTTGACCCAGTGACCTCATTTTTGACCCCACTTAACCCAATTTCAAACTTGTCCAAGATTTCATCAAGACAATCATTCTGACCAAATTTCAGGTGCATTGGAAAAATAATGTGGCCTCTAGAGTGTCTACAAGGTTTTTCTAAGACTTGACCCTGTGACCTTATTTCTGACCCTACTTGACCCAATTTCGAACTTGGTCCCAGATTTCATCAAGACAATCATTCTGACCAAATTGCAGGTTGATTGGGCGGAAAATGTGGCCTCTAGAGTGTCTAAGAGTTTTTTCTAATATTTGACCCTGTGACCTCATTTTTGACCCTACTTGACCCAATTTCGAACTTGTCCCAGATTTCATTAAGACAATTATTCTGACCAAATTTCAGGTTGATTGGACAAAGAATATGGCTTCTAGAGTGTCTACAAGGTTTTTCTAAGATTTGACCCTGTGACCTCATTTTTGACCCCACTTGACCCAATTTCGAACTTGTCCAAGATTTTATCAAGACAATCATTCTGACCAAATTTCAGGTTGATCAGGCAAAAAATATGGCTTCTAGAGTGTCTGCAAGGTTTTTACAAATATTTGACCCCGTGACCTCATTTTTGACCCCACTTGACCCCATTTCAAACTTGTCCCAGATTTCATCAAGACAATCATTCTGACCAAATTTCAGCTTGATTGGGCAGAAAATGTGGCCTCTAGAGTGTCTACAAGTTTTTTCTAAGATTTGACCCCGTGACCTCATTTTTGACCCTACTTGACCCCATTTCGAACTTGTCTGAGATTTAATTAAGACAATCATTCTGACCAAATTTCAGGTTGATTGGACAAAAAAAAATGGCTTCTAGAGTGTCTACAAGGTTTTTCTTAGATTTGACCCCATGACCTCATTTTTGACCCCACTTGACCCAATTTCGAACTTGTCCAAGACTTTATCAAGACAATAATTCTGACCAAGTTTCAGCTTGATTGGGCAAAGAATGTGGCCTCTAGAGTGTCTACAAGGTAAATGTTGACCACACACGACGGACATCACTCGACCACAAAAGCTCACCTTGAGCACTTCGTGCTCAGGTGAGCTAACAAGAAAATGATTGGACAAATTTTCTTTATCAAAGGGCTGCAACTCTATCAAAAGTCAATGAACCATAACCATAAAGTTTCAGACTGACTGAAGGACTAATTGACAAACTGACTAAGGGTTTTGGTAGGTATACCTTTTCTTTCTTTTTCTCTGACTCATCTTCCTTTTCAGATAATTTTCTCTTTCTATCTCCCGTCTTGTCCCTGCCAACATCTGAATCACAAACATGGAATAATAGGAATAATATAAGAATCCTCAAATGCAAATGTTTGTTTGATTGAGATTCAAAGCCAATATTTAAGTCAGATCATGGAGGATGGAGCACCTTACAATAGATTCCTGGTATTTCTCAAACCATTCCTACCATTACATCTTATCCTAGCTTCAAAATTCTATCCTACTTATGTTTATGCTTATTCATCAATTTCATCTCATTTTGGCATTAATAATGAAATATTTTTATGTTTTCGACTAAAATCAATATATCTTTCTTTCTGTGAAGAACAAAAGCTATTTCTACACATGACTCCTTCACTCATGGAAATAGAACTTTTGTTATCCACTCGATGTTTAATCGAAAGAGGTTTGACACTGCTTTCAACAAATTCTCCACCAAATCGCGGAAACTTGAGCAACTAACAATGGATTCCGGTATTTATCAAACTAGTGCTACCCTTTCATCTTTACCTATCATGGTTAAATTTTATTACCCCCTGAAATATTGCATAAATATTACAGGTCCACTACCTTAAGTCTATGATTATGCATCCATTAGTGAGAACTAAATGTTGGGAAGGATATTTGCCCCCTGCCAGGGATTGAACCCCATTTGGAACACCACTCGGCCAATCTCACGATCAACGTGGGATGTACATAGACATACTATTTCTAACAAGAGTGCCATCGTTACAAAATACGCCGCCACTTTGCTGCTATTTCACAGAAATAATTGTAGACACTACTTATTTTGACAGAACCAAATTGAAAATGACCAAGTTTCATTTAAATCAAGACAAAAAGTTAGGAGGAGTTGCCTTCACAAGGCTGCAATTTCAATAAGCCCCAGGCACTAAGTTTTAAGGGGGCATAATTCAGGGAAATAAATGAGCCATAAAATCCTTGATCCATGTACATCTACAAATTATGGTGATGACATTGACCAAGTTTCATTTAAATAAACACAAAAAGTAAGGAGGAGTTGTGTTCAAAAGGCTGCAATTTCAATAAGCCCTAGATACTAAGTTTCAGGGGGCATAATTTAGGGTAAAATTAATGAACCATAAAATCCTTACTCCATGTTCATCTACCAATTTCAGTTATAACATCCACCAAGTTTCATTTAGATCCAGCCAGAAACTTAGGAAATGTTGCATTCACAAGGCTGTAATTTCAATAAGCCCCAGAGACTAAGTTTTTAAGGGGGCATAACTGAGGCAATAAGCCCCAGAGACTAAGTTTTTAAGGGGCATAACTCAGGCAAAAATCAACAAACCATAAAATCCTTCCTTCATGCACATCTACCAATTGAGGTGATAATATTGACCAAGTTTCAAGAAGATTCAGCCAGAAACTTAGGAGGAGTTGCATTGACAAGAAAATTGGACCCAGAGACTAAGTTATCAAGGGGCATAACTCAGGCAAAAATCAACGAACCGTAAAATCCTTCCTTCATGCACATCTACCAATTGAGGTGATAACATTGACCAAGTTTCAAGAAGATCCAGCCAGAAACTTAGGAGGAGTTGCGTTGACAAGAAAAGTGGACGGATGGACGGACAGACGGATGGACGGACGGATGGACGGACGGACGGACAGACGGAGAAGATGACGCCAATATACGTCCGCCTCCGGCGGCGTATAAAAATTACAGGAAAAACCTTCATTCAGTTAAAATGGGGTTAGCCCTCGAAACTTGAGTGAAAACATTCGACATCGCCAACGCCACTGGTTTAAGTCACTGATGTGAAACCTTCGTATTCTTATATAAATATTTTACATTCTTAAATAACCGCCTACAAATCTTATTTTTTGAGAAAGATTCGTCATTCTCAAAAATTAAGATTTTTCAGCCTTAATTTACTGTAAAAAATCTAAATATAAAGAGAGCACTGGTTCTTTCTGCGCTATTTTTTCTTACACTGCTTCCGCCTAACAAAATGCACAATTTTGTTACATACCCATCCACCTTATAATCATCTGAGGTCTGTTTTAGTTTACGGAAATGGCCAAGTGATGTTCCGAATGGATTGAACCCATGATCCAAAGATTGAAAATTTGGAGCCTGCTACCAACTGTACTGTGACTCTCCAGATATAAACATGGCGAGGAATCACTCGACACAATTCTTTTCAGAAATTTTCCAATAATTCTGTTATTTTTATAGATGGTTACAAGTCTTTCATGCTAAACCATGGATCATAATTGCACAAAACTATCATTACTTGAAATTCTCTTCAAACTAAAAACCAATTATTGGTTGTCATTTGAAACCAATTGCCTAACACTGCAATCGATCATTTGTTGAAATTCTCTTCCTACTAAAAAAACATTTATCTATTGTGATTTGAAACCAATCGCACAACACTGCAATTGATCATTAGTTGAAATACTCTTCAAACTAAAATCCAATTGATGATTTGGATTTGAAACTGATTGGCCACCAATTCAATCAATCATTAGTTAAAATACTCTTAAAATACTCAACTAAAAACCAATTATTCATTGTAACAATAAACCGTTTTCCAATACTTCAATCGATCATTAATTGAAATACTCTTCCAACTAAAAAATGATTATCAATTGTGATTTAAAACAAATTTTCCAACACTTAAATCAGTTATTTGTTAAAATACTCTTTCAACTAATAACAAAGTATCAGTTGAGATTTAAAACTGATTGCCAAACACTACAATCAATCATTGGTTGAAATATACAACTGAAAACCTATTATCAATTGCGATTTGAAAACGGTGAAATTATCCTTTTTTAAAACTTCACTGCATTAAAGATGAAATTATCTAAAAAATTTTGCAGATAGACAGACAGAAAGACAGACAACGACAATGTCTGGCATGACATAAGTCTGCTCGACAAAAGTTTAAGTAAGTTAACTTACAAGATGGAGTGGAGTCCTCTTTTTTTGCCTTCATCTGTAATTAAACATGAACAAGATTTGTTTGTGAAATGATAAAGTAAAATTTTCATGTTCAATAGGAAATAATTAGCCCTTGTCATGCTGAACCCGAAATATTCCTGCTTTGGCAGGAGCTATAGACAAACATCAGCCTGCACATATGTGCAGTCTGATGTTAGTCTACACCACCAATTTCTCACTTTCAAGCCAGAATCATCAATAAATTTAGTTTTTTAAATAAACAGTTGATACTTTCAGTGCTTTTTGCCTTTTGATTTGATGAAAATTTTTAGCCAAAATTTATTCAGCATGACAAGGGTTAAGGAACAAATATTAGACTAAAGTCATGATCAGTGCAAATTCAAACTTTTTTACTGCCTGAAATCTTGAGTTCAGTCAATGCTATATTGTAGAAGAAATATTCTGGATTAAAGATAGTAGTATTCAAATGTGCAGATAAAAGGGGGTTAAGCCTATTATTTCTGACGTTATCTAAGTGGAGCCAAAAGTGACATCATTTTGAACGTTGCATAGCAATCACATGCGAAATGACCCACTTTCAGAACAATAATTCTAAAATTATCATAATTTGTCTCATTTTTGCATAAAAGAAATAGAGTGATTGTTAGTTTTATCATTTATTATTGATTAGTATAAAATTTTATTTTGTGAACAACAAAGAGCAATATTTGTGAAAGTAAAGCTTTTCTTGTCACTCAAAGAAATAAATAGAGGATATTAAATGAGTGGTCATTGAACACTTAATTTATTATATGAGTCAGCTGTATCGAGTTTTTATCTTTTTAAGATGACAAGTTTAATAAATTCGGTATCTTATGAGCACATGTTTGATATTTCATAAACAATATAGCCTAAATTTGTGCGATAAATTGAAGAAATTGAAGAAATTTTATTTTATGGATTCAATTTATTCTGCAAAACACAGAACGGCTTTCGTAAAATGATGTCAGCAAATGCATTATGACATCATTTCACAAAGAAAATATAACATTGCTATATGGTCTTAGCTCATTTGCATAGTAAGTCAACTATAGCAAAAACACCTGTGTAATATCAAAAATATTCAACATGATTATTTCACTTCAACAACGTAGGTCATATTATTGAAGTATTGGTACCTCTACTGCAATAGTACTTTTCTGAAAAGACAGTAAAAATATTTTCTCCCCGAAATGAGTTTGCACTCTTTACATTCACAGTATGTTCTTGTGAAAACATTATTTTCTCCTAAAAATGAAACATGTTCTCCTTAAAAGAGGTATGTTTTCCTGATAAGAGAGTTATAGTGGCCCTACATTGCTCACCTGAATAAGAAGTCTAAAATTTGTTTAAAACAGGCTTAAGATTATAAACATTCCAGTTTGATTGAGTTTTTTTCTAAAATTTGATCCTATGATCTGTTTTTTGACTGATCTTTACTTAATTCATCCAAGATTTCATCACATTTATATATCTGATAAATATTCATGGTAGATGTCACTAAAATGTGGCAAATTAAGTTTTTCCAAGATCAGACCATATGACCTAGTTCCTGACCCCATTCGACCCAATTTTGAACTTGTTTAGATTTTATCATTGTCTTTTCAGGGTTATCTCCTTACCAATTTTCAGGTTGATGGGGTTAAAATGTGGCCTCTAGAATGTCCTTAAGGTTTTTCTATCAATTAATCCTGTGACCTAGTATTTGACCCAATTTGACCAAATTCAAAACTTGTCTAAGATTTCATAAAAGTTAACCATCTGAACAATTTTGGGGTTGATACGCTAGAAATATGGAAGGAAAAGGGTAAAGGCAAATAATATGATCAGTATAGTTATGGTTCTTTGGCACTGCACTTCTCCTCAATGAGGTCTTTCTACCTGTGAGCTCTCATGATTATAGCTTGCACATTTTTTGAGATATGGTACAGACAAACAAGAGGGTTAGAATGGCCCTAAATGGCTCACCTGAATTTCATTGGTCTACTGGATATCATCCAAGTAACTTTCTGAGAAAGTTTCATTCACATTTGTCTCATTGTTGAAGAGATGTTATGCCAAGAATTTAAAGTGATAATAGACCCTGCCCAACCATACATTGAGGAGACTCAAAATAAGAACAGCCCTACCACGCCAATATTTATGGGCCAATCAAAATTTTGAGACAATTTATGAAGAGGGTCATCAAAGGATCATTCTGGTAAAGTTTCATTGAAATTTGCCCAGTGGTTCAGGACGAGATGTTGTTCAAGTTTTAAGGCACAAAAAAAGAAATGCCCTGCTATGCCCACATTTATGGGCCAATAAAAATTTCGCGAACAGTTATTAACAACGTATCGCCCAAGGAACATTCTGGTAAAGTTTCATCGAAATTTGCACAGTGGTTCAGGAGGAGATGTAGTTCAAAAATCAGCGCATTCCTGCCACACCAATATTTATCCTCCAATCAAATTTTTGCGAACAAATTTTGAAAAGAGTCAACCAAGGAACATTCTGGTGAAGTTTCATTGAAATTGGCCCAATGGTTCAGAAGAAGAAGTTTTTTCAGATTGTTGACAAGACTCAGATTAATCCTGAAACCTCCCCTTGAGCATGTTGTGCTCAGATGAGCTTAAAAAGCTCTACGGAACAACTGACCTACCAATGGACAGACGGACAAGTGAAAAGCAATATGTCCCCTCTTCTTCAAAGGTGGCATATATATATCTACATACACAATACTTACTGGTTCTTTTATTGTCACGTAAAGTTTGTGATGACGAAATCGCTTGACAGTGCAGTTAATCCTCTCCAAATTAGTTAAATCATGTAAATGTTCCTTCTGTCGATTCATAATTACGGCCTGAAATAAAATAATCGAAGGTTCAGCGCAAAACAGTTTTTGATCGCCTATATGCTTATAAGCATCACAACTATTTCAGTTTCAAGCTGAGCCATGGGTATGATTGCGAAACACAAATGTTGCCAAAACAGCAATTTCTTAAATACTCTTTGATAAATCATCAAGAATTAACAGTAGATAACTTCTTGATAACTCACTGCCAAACAAGCGAAATTGAAAAATAATAATGCCCTGCTTGTGTCTGTTTCACCCTTTTGACATTACCAAGGGTAACCGAATCAAGGAAAAATGTCACGATGATGCATAGCAATCACATGAAAAATGATAAGAAAATTTGTCAAAAACAAAAATCAATAAGTAAATCCCATTTTTTTCAATAGAATGGGAGATTCACATTTTGTCTAAATAGAATAATCATTTGTACTTTTAGGAAGATTAGTTCAAAATAGCAACCTACTATATGAGCATGTGCGTGAGATTTATGACAATTTCATATATGCACATAGCAAAGACTCTGACCAGCCTGTGCATCCGCACAGTCTGACCAGAGTCTTCACTATGCCTTTATTAGATAGAAAAGGTCTCAAAATATCTGAAGACCATCAGGTAACATTAAATTTACAGTGTGTTGCTGCCTACACTTCTCAATGTTTGCACGGCATGCACATTTCAAATTGTTGGAAATGTCACGCACAGGCTCATATTCAACATATGCACAAGGCCTGAGACTTGTTGATTTTAGGGAGGACGGGTAGATGTAACCATGCTGCAGGTCCTTCAGGTCTGTAGTTAATGGCAAAAATCATTGGAGTCGTCTTGATGAGAATCCTTCCCGTTTTTAATAGGGTTCATCCTTGTGACCTGACAAACATTCTGACCAAGTTTTAGGAAGATTGGATCATATTTGTGGCCTCTAGAGTGCAAACACTTAAATTGTTGACACCAGACAACAGACGATGCATGACACAAGACGCACGATGGACGACGGACATTCAATGATCACAAAAGCTCACTTTGAGCACAATGTGCTCAGGTGAGCTAAGTAAAAAACACCCTTTATCTAGAGCTCTGGTTAACAAAAACAAGAGCACTACTATAATGGGCTGTTGTTTGCTGGAAAGTGGATCAAACTCCAAGTCCAAAAAAGGCCTCAATTCGCACAAAATGCATTTCGAGTTTTCCCCATTGGTAGTATCCGTTGCTCTTTTGATATCAAAGATGTGTGCCAAGTTTCATGTCAATGCCTTGTGGCTTGATAACGACAACTTCAATGATGATGATGTCAAGGCTATAACAATACCTTGGGTTTTCTCCGAAAACAGCCGAGCTAACAATACCTTGGGTTTTCTCTGTAAACTTCCAAGCTAAAAACTTACATACAAAGATCCATAAAAAAGGGCTACTAGGATTTTTCCCCTTATATGAGCAAAACATTCCACATCTTGACCCAAGTCAAGTTGGTCAACCTGTGTTATCACTGGAGATGTTGATTCCATTACGGACTTCATATTTGATAGCTTTAATACTCCATCATAAGTGCGTAGTACCTACAAAAAAAAAGAGACCTATGAGAGCCTATTACCATCTAAGGGCTATTAAACAGCAATTTTTTCAAAACTTGGGCCTCAATAGATTCCCTTGACCTTGTCACAAGAACTTGACCTTGATCAACAAATGCGAATTAAAAAATTCTATCTAAGATCTATGAGATAAAATATGCACTGTTTCTTGAATAGACTTTAATTCATTGGCAATATTAAGTTATTTTTTTTGTTAAGTTTTGCAGACAGACAGTAGACAATGGGTAAACATTCTTTTGGAACACCACTCTGCCAATCTCACGATCAACGTCGGATGTAGATAGACAGACTATTTTTAAAAAATACGGGAAAAACTTGGAAAACTTGATAATGTCAGTTAAAATAGCGTTAGTCCTTGAAACTGGAAGTGAAAACATTCTACGTCCCCAATGCTACTCCTTTAAGTCACTGATGTGAAACCATCGCATCCTATTATAAATTTCTTTAGATTCTTAAATAACAGCTGAAAAAATCTTAATTTTTGAGAATAACGAATCATTCTCAAAAATTAAGACTTTTCAGTCGTTATTTACTAAAGAAGATATAACAAGAGCTGTCACTGTAAGATGACAATGCCCCCGACACCGCTTTGATTATAAATTATGGCCAATCTATGTTGAAGGTCAAGGTCATCCAGGGGTCAAGGTCACCAAAGTATGTGCCTACAGAAAGGTAATGTACCAAGGAATGTTGTGGTAAAGTATGATGCGAATATGTTAAGTAATAAGGAAGTTATGGCCAATGTTAAAGTTTTTGGACGGAATGACGGACGGACGGACGGACGGACAAGTCAAATTTATGATGCCTCCCTATCGGGGGCATAAAAATACAGTGCTAGTTTTTCTTACACTGTTTCCGCCTAACAAAATGCACGATTTCATTACATACCCATCCCCCTTACATACTTCTAAGGTCTGTTGTAAGTTACGGAAATGGCTGAGTGATGTTGCGAATGGTAAAACATTATGCACCCGATCTTATCAAGGTGAGGGTCTCGGGGAGTCATGACGAATAAATGTCACAAGCTATAATCAAAGGGCAAATCTATAAATAGCCACAGGAAATCATCAATCTCCCTATGTCTATGTTAAGATAGATATGTTACGGTTTTCCATCACAAGTTTGGGAAATTTTGAAAATTTTCGATTCTTTATAAAACCGTGCAAAGTTTTGAAACAAGAGCACTGCCTACAGGTGTCTCAGCTGTTGATTGCTTTCTATCCTATGATACAAACATTAGAAGGACTTTTTTCTTAAAATTTTATGTTCTGATCCAAGATTTGCTCTAGTATTTACTTGTCCACGGGCAAGTAGCCTAGAAAAACTAACTTGCCCGCAAGTGGAAAAGCTTGTGACGGACAAGTCCGGCATGGGAATTCCACACCCCTGCCTTAATGCGGACATCACTTTGCGTAGACTTACCTGAACTGGTAGCCTGCTGTCTGTGAGAGACAACAGGTAGCTTATAAATTTTATGGCAATCTAATTGGCTGTTTGGATTATTATATGTAATTCTTTAGACAAGTAAGTTATTACAAAACCGTAAGAATTTTCTCATCATGCATATTGATATCCTTTGATTTTTGAAAATGGAAGTACTGAAATTCTTTTGCTCATCAAACTATGCGCTTAATCGGATAAACATACAACAGAAGACCAAAAAATCAAACCGTTGTCTGCAGTGGTGTGCTGCATTCAACCATGATTTTCGATCGTCTGCATTTCTCAAAACGCTTTACGATTTTCTAGCTTCTGTTTAACGTTGATCAAATGACAGCACTACAGGGTCACATGACCTAACGAAAATTTGTAAAATACCTGTCTCTAGTATCGATAGATCTAGGGGCAGTAACCCAGTCCAAGACTTACCCTACAGTTGATTTCCTGCCCCTCCGTAATCTCTGTATCAGTTGACATCATAGACCTATTTATAAATCCTTCCAATTTATCCCATATTGTCACGATTGAGCGATTCCCCACAGATTTTACAGTACACTGAAAACAAGAACATAGAGATTTCTGAATGAGTGGTTATGAAATATTGAGTTATTAACCCTTTCCTGTTTACAAAATTTTGGACCTGTCCAAATTCAAAGGTTTTGCAGACGAAACTTTAAAGTGGGTTTAATTTGAAAAATAACCATTCTGCAGGGTAGAAAATAGTGTGGAAAAAGAAGAAATTGCTTGTCAGAAGCAATTTCTTCGTTTTTCACAATGTTTTCTCAATCATAAAATCACAGGCACGTAAAAAGCAGGGATTAAACAGCAAAGGGTTAAATGAGTCATCTATAAATAGATACAAACGAGGCTGTGCAGAGATTAAATGACTCGTACCAAATTCAACAAGAGCACTGCCTACAGGTGCAACGCTCATCTGCACATGCTGGATAATTCAACAATCTAAGTCCAAAAAGGGACTTATCTGTTACAAAAATGCTTTAAGAGTTATGCCCCTTGATCTTCGTGATAGCTCTTGTGATGGTGAATACACATGCAAAGTTTCATGAAGATATCTTCAATAATAACAGAGATATGACCAAGGTTTAAGTTTGGCATGCCATCGCCAACATCAACTCTAGTGACGCGTAGGGGATCATGATACCTTGGGTTTTCTCCAAAACAGTGTAGCTTACAAGAGATATATATTCCTCCTTATTTGTAGGTGGATGGTATAAATATATTGTTATACAACAATGTTTTTATAACGAATAAGTTTTTTTGACTGATGTATAAATGGGACCCTCAAACCAATTTCATTACAAGTATCTGGTGTTGTATGCAACACATAAAGTCCCCTACCGGCTTCACATTGACTCAATATGGTAATCAATAATAGATTAAGATGAACAAGTCATCAAAATAATTGTCAAACATATGAAATGTTATGCCCAAAATTTCGGAAATATAATGTTTTCCCACGCCAATTCTATCAGGGACGTCAAAACCAGGTCTTGTTTTGGAAAGGGTTAAACAAGACTTACATGAGTTGTTGTCTCTGCTGTGCCCACTATACAATTCATGCAAGCAATAGACAGATGCAAGAAATAGTATCAATAACAGTTACCTTGTCTGATCCAAGATGTTTTTCTTCAGTCTTGTTGGTAAGAAATGAGAACTTTCACTGGAGGTGATTAATACTGCTGCATCACCACCCTGACTAACATGGCTTATAAATTTTTTTACATTTTAAAACAGGTTTCATCAAGTTAGCTTGCTTAGTAATTAAGTTATTGCAGGATCCATTTTTTGCCATATTTTCACTATTTCCGTTACCATAGCAACCACACTTTTTGTCAAAGAACAAAGATAAAATGATGTGCATAATCTACACATTGCCATCTAGTCATATACCAAGTCTCATCAAATTAGCTTGCTTACTTATTAACTTATTGCAGGATCCAATATTTTTTGCCATATTTTCACTATTTCTGGAACCATAGCAACAATAATTTTAGTCTAAAAACAAAAATAAAATGATGTGCATAATCTACACATTGCCATATAGTCATATACCAAGTCTCATCAAACTAGCTTGCTTAGTTATTATCTTATCGCAGGATCCCATTTTTGGCCATATTTTCACTATTTCTGTAACCATAGCAACCTCAATTTAAGTCGAAAAACAAAAATAAAATGATGTGCATAATCTACACATTGCCATCAAGTCATATACCAACTTTCATCAAAAACGCTTGCTTAGTTATTAAGTTATCGCGGGATCCAGATTTGAGCGGACAGACGGACGGACGGACAGACAGACGGAGGGCAAACCTATAGTCCCCTCCGGTGTGAACACCGGTAGGGGACTAATAAGCAGTATTGTTATTAATGAAGTTCACTGTACTTGTAGAAAAAACAAACAAGAGGCTCAAAAGGGCCAGTATCATTCTAATGGGACTTAAAACCAAAAGATTTATAGAAATTCAGCATTAAATTGTATTAAAAAAATTAATCTATTTCGATGGCTCAGCATAAAACAGTTGTAACTCCCTATATGTTTATAGGAAGTTACAACTGTTTCATGCTAAGCCAGCGATTTGTGAGCAAATAATCGTCAAAGGCCACAGTAAGGGTAATGCATAATATAAAATTTCATATCATGAAGGCCTCTCTTACTTTGAAACAGCATACAATAATATAACTATAATTCAAAGAGAAAATCTAATCATTCTATTAATGTTATTAATTATTCTATTAATAAATTTATTATTATTATTATTATTCAATGATCAGCGTCTTTGAAATGGGGAATACTATTTTTGTACAGCACTTAAGCATTTTGTAAATTGCTTATTATCATAGATGTCCACAATCCATTTTACGACAGAATTGGAATTAATAGTACATGTCCAAATGTATCTTTACCTTTCATATTGGTTACAACCTGTTTAGGATGTGCACACATTTTTTCTGTCTTTTTTTGTTTGTTTTGTTTTGTTTTTGCAGACAGTAGAGAATGAGATCAACCTGCAGAGACATGCAGTCTGATATCCAACTACACTATCTGATTATACTTAATTATTATTGACACAGAATATAAAAGACGGATTGGTTTAAATATCTCAAATGGTTCTATTTTGTTTATTTTGTTTGTTTTAATGAGATTGTATCATCTGTATGTATGCAATACTAAATATTTGTCAATGTTGCTAATTATTGCTCATTGGTGCTTTTTGTACACATTTTGCCATATGGGACGATCACTATCTGGAATGTTATTGAATAAAACTTGATTCTATTACTTACTGTCACAATCTCTCCTATCAAATCTTGAGGACGAATCAACTCTTTGATAGTATCCCTTAAATAAACAAGATATTGGAGGATTATAATTTGTTTCAATTTAAAATTGCTATTGAGTGAACAACAAAAGCTATATTTTCATTAGTCTCAGTCCCTCAAATTAGATCTCATAAGTGAGTCACCTTTTAGTTATTTGTTTCAGTGTTAGATTGATTTTTCTTTCATTGAGTGCACAACAAAACTAAAACTATATTTTCTTGAGACTCAATATCTCCATAATGAAAACTCTTTTATAGTACATGATTGTTTAGCTTAAATACAACCTAGAGGAAAAAAATTCAATGCAAGATAGATTTATTTTTTATTGAGTGAACAAAAAAAAATATATTTCACTTTTCTGAGACAATGGTTTCATACAACATGGCAATTGAATGAACAGTCAAAACACTCATTATGAATTGTAGTCCAATACTTTCCACCATTTTGTTTGAAATACTTTGTTGAAATGGGCGACATGAATAAGCTGTAGTTACAAAGTTCAGGTCAACTTCAAATGATTTTCTGTTTGATTTAAGTCTTTTAGCATATGTTTTGAAGATAAAAGGCTTAATAACTACATCACGACGGCTGGAGCACCTAACAATGGCTTACTGGTATTTCTTACACCAGTACTACCATTACATCATTTCCTTGCCTCCAGCTGCTATCCCACATAGGTCTACAATTATCAACCCATTGGTATGTGGGAGAGAAATAGTTGGAAAGAATTAGTGCCACCATCGGGGATTGAATACAGGATCTATATATTGACAGTCCGATGCGCTACCATCTGTGTTATGACGGTGGCAACTGTAGTTACAAAGTTAAGGTGCATAAATTTTCTTTTTGTTTCATGTTGTTTAGTAATTATTTTGCAGATAAATGACACTGTATAGATCTGCTACTTAAAGTGAGTGATCAGAGGTCAATTTTGTCTATACAGGTATACCCAAAACTGACCTCTGATCACTCACTTAAACTTGTGGAACTATAATATCTGCAGGATGTGTTGTGACAGAGGTGGCTGGGTGGGACTAGCTATTAAGTCTGCTTAAGGACTTAAGGGACTGCCTAACCCTTTCCTGTTTTACAAAATTTTGGACCTGGCCATATTCAATGGTTATGCAGACGAAAATTAAAAGTGGATTTAATTTGAAAAATAACCATTCAGTAGGGTAGAAAATAGTGTGGAAAAAGAAGAAATTGCTTGTCAGAAGCAATTTCTTCTTTTTTCACAATCTTTTCTCAATCATAAAATCACAGGCATGTAAAAAGCAGGGATTAAACAGCAAAGGGTTAAGACATTATCACAGCAAAATCATAATGTTGCTATCTATTCTTTGCTCATTTGCATTGTTATTCCACTAGTGTAATAACACCTGTGCAATATCATATATATTTAACAGGGTTATCTCAGTTCTGCGTCGTGGAAAATATTACAGTTAAGAACATCCTGAAATTGACAAGATGATTGTTTTTGGAATGATTTTGGAATGAAATTGAATGAGTCTGTGGAGTGAGTTATGAGTGAAATTAAAGGGAGGTAATGCAAAATCGCTAATTTTGTTTAGAATGAACAAAATTGGTGATATTCATTTCCTCACTTTAATAGAATATACAAACCTTTCTGTTTGTGTGTCTAAGTCGACCAATCAGACACTTTAAAATCCAAAACAACCCATTAAATCGTAGAATAATTTGATCAATTAGAATTTAATATTGACAGTCTTGAACAATTTCAAAATTTTTTCTAATGATTTGTGAGCATTTTTGATCATTTTGCGCGAGTGTTTGGAATGAACGAATAGAGCTACAAGTGAATGAGATATAATGATTTTGTTCAGAATGAGCGTCAATTAACAATGTCTTTAACCCTTTGCTGTTTTATCCCTGCTTTTTCATGCTTGTGATTTTATGATTGAGAAAACATTGTGAAAAAAAAGAAGAAATTGCTTCTGACAAGCAATTTCTTCTTTTTCCACAATATTTTAACCCTACTGGATGGTTTTTTTCTCAAATTAAATCAACTTTAAATTTTCATCAGCAAAACCTTTGAATTTGGACAGGTCCAAAATTTCATAAAACAGGAAAGGGTTAACCATATAAAAATACTTACATTTTTAAGGACACCTGTACCTTGTTGTTGATGCAATCTATAGAGGTTACTATACACCTGGAAGCATAATTACAAGATCATGAGAAGTCTTTCTATAGACAATTATGACCCTTATCCTGAAGAATTGATTGCAGCAGCTGGAGCACCTAACAATTGATTCCTGGTATTTCTCTCACCAGTACAACCACCACATTCTTTCCTAGCCTCCAGCCGCTATCTCACATAGGTCTACCATTATAAACCCTTTGGTGAGAGACAAATAGTCGGAAAGAATAAGTGCCGCTGTTGGGGATCGAACCCGCGAACTCTAGATTGACAGTCTGACGTTCTACCAACTGCGCTATGACGGCGGCACCAAGAAGTGTAGGAGGAGATGTTGTTTAAAGAAATTGTTGACGCCATGACGGACAGACAGACAGACAGCAGACATTGATAAACCACAATAGCTCCCTTGAGCACTTTGTGCTCAGGTGAGCTAAAAAGGCAGTATAGTCTTAGACCTGACTGCACTTTGGGCCTGTTTACTTACGATCATTTTTTGCGTAAGTCAAAAATTAAAGTTGCTTCTACAGTAGTAACTCAAAATGGAATTCAGCATGCGCCATTTCATTGAAATTGTCTTCTAATGACCAATGAGATTCCAATGAGATATTGGAAGGCAGAATCTAACAAAGAAATTACGATAATTTTTTTCGTAAGAAGGTTAGTAAAACGGGCCTTTCTATTCAAGTAGAGAGTAAGATCACTGTGTCTCGACCAACATCAAGTCATGAATTCTTAATCTCAAACTAGAAATGAGTCACAGATACTGATGCCCCCCCCCCAACTCGATTTTTACCTTTGATCCGATTGCCCTTCACCAATAACCTTAGGGGTACCTGTATCTGGACAAACATTATTACAACATGGCACAGTTTACCCAAGGGGGTAAACTGTGCCATGTTGTTTAAAATTAATCCAACAAGAGCACCGTCTACGGGTGCCTACGCTCGGCTGTAAGTGCTGGATGGTAAAAAAAACTAATGGATGGTGAAAAAAACTAAGTAGAAAATGGGGCATAATTTGCAGAAAATGCTTCTAAAGTTATCCTCCTTGATAGAAATGATTGTACTACTGATGGTGAATATGTGTGCCAAGCTTCAAGTAAATGCCTTCAGTTTTGATGGTGAATATGTGTGCCAAGTTTCAAGTGAATGCCTTCAGTAGAACCAGAGATATCACAAAAAGGTTAAAATTTTTGCATTTTGGGGGGCTTTTTTTTCTCAAATTTGACCTTAAAATGACCTTGACCTTGACTGATGACCTTGAACTTGGTACTTACAGTAAGTGCTTGTCACAGACAATCATCATGTGAAATATGGAGACCCTATCACTTACCATTGAAAAGTAATGGCAATATGTCAAAGTTTTTGCATTTTTCTCACAAGTTAGACCTTGAAAAATGACCTTGACCTTGACTGATGACCTTGATCTTGGTACCAACAGAAAGTGCTTGTCACAGGCAATCATCATGTGAAATATGAAGACCCTATCACTTACCATTCAAAAGTTATGGCAAAATGTCAAAGTTTTTGCATTTTTTTCACAAGTTTGACCTTGAAAAATGACCTTGACCTTGACTGATGACCTTGAACTTGGTACCAACAGAAAGGCCTTGCCACAGGCAATCATCATGTGGAATATGAAAGCCCTATCACTTACCATTCAAAAGTTATTACAAAATGTCAAAGTTTTTGCACGATGACGACGACAACGACGACGAAGACAACGACGACAACGACGACACCAAGGCTATAGCAATACCTCGGGTTTTCTCCGAAAACAGCCGAGCTAACATCATGTGAAATATGGAGACCCTATCACTTACCATTGAAAAGTAATGGCAATATGTCAAAGTTTTTGCATTTTTCTCACAAGTTAGACCTTGAAAAATGACCTTGACCTTGACTGATGACCTTGATCTTGGTACCAACAGAAAGTGCTTGTCACAGGCAATCATCATGTGAAATATGAAGACCCTATCACTTACCATTCAAAAGTTATGGCAAAATGTCAAAGTTTTTGCATTTTTTTCACAAGTTTGACCTTGAAAAATGACCTTGACCTTGACTGATGACCTTGAACTTGGTACCAACAGAAAGGCCTTGCCACAGGCAATCATCATGTGGAATATGAAAGCCCTATCACTTACCATTCAAAAGTTATTACAAAATGTCAAAGTTTTTGCACGACGACGACGACAACGACGACGACGACAACGACGACAACGACGACACCAAGGCTATAGCAATACCTCGGGTTTTCTCCGAAAACAGCCGAGCTAAAAATGTTAGAAGTAATGCTCTTGACAGGAATGGGACATACACATATAGTAAATAACATCTTGATTGACATGGTGAATGAATTTTGAAATGATTTTGTAATGAAATTGAATGAGTGCAACGAGTGAATTTTGGAATTAGAGGGAGGTAATCCAATAAGACTAATTTTGTTCAGGATTAACAAATTTAGCAATATAATTATTACCTCCCTTTTTAAAATATGCATACAAGTTCTATAGATAGCTTCTTATTTCTTCAAGAAACATCAGAGGTTTACAGTTTCAAATATGTCAGTGAAATCCTGGAGTTTTCTAGCTATTTTCATTTTGAATGTATGTTAAACTTACCTTATTTCTAAGTGATTTTGAGGCGTTTTGAATAGATTTGCGTGACTGGGCACTTCAGAATGGTTTTGTTTGACATAAACATCAATTTCACAATGTAATTAACTGATACCCTAACACTAATGTCCACCCAGACACCCACACATGCACCTAAGCACACAGAAACACATAAATAGAAGTAACTCTAAATGCCCATTCGCAATTTATGGCAGGGGTATAAAAACAGCATTTTTGTGCCTTTAAAAAAATATTATTTATTCCGATTAGCCAAGAAATGCTGCCTAAAATTTTAATCAAAGGCCACCATGACTTCATTTAAAGAGTGATTTTACACTCTAAAGAAGATAAGACATCTCAAATGTCTGATCAAAAAAGAAGACATTGACCTAAGGTAGTGGCCCCAAAATAGTTCCCCAACATCTCGGAAGCAATGAACTTAAACAGTGTTAAGCGGGGTTTCCTAATGATCTTCATTAGGTAACCTGGGTCAACATTGTGAAAGATCATGTGTTCAGGAATGTTGCGGAACTAATATGGTTCCACTACCTTAATTTTTACAAACCTTTGTAAATCTCCTTTGGTGTATTCTTCATTTTCATTGATGTTTTCCGTCTGAAATGTTCAATAACAATTTCATCATCATGACCAAAGTTCAATCCATTTTGTACAGAGAAGGTAAGCAATGGTAGCAATAGAATTTTAATGTCATCATAATCATTTTTTTTGACATACACTTAAGGATGTCCGCACATCCTGTTTTGGATTTTCCGCCATTTTAAAAAACATTTGCGTTTCTGTAATCGTTATAAAACTATGAATCGAAATTCAATCTTTGTTTTTGGATAGAGCTGTATGTTAGGATGTCAAAACATGTAAAAATTTGTGTAAATTCAAAAATTCATTTTTTCATTTTTTTTTGGGGGCATGTTTCCTGATTTTAGAGTATTCAGAGAACACGACAAGCATGCTTTCACTGTTACTCCTTGCCTATTTTTCGGGTAGAAAGCAAATAAAACTTGTGAATATGATAAAAGGAAACCCTACTTCATATCCCTAAACCAAAATACCAACAAATTTGTTATTTCCAATATTGAAAAATGTGTTTTGAACTTAAACTATTTTTTGTGAATTACCTCCCTTTATTTTAACAAATGAGTCAAAATATCTAAAAAAGTAAGACTGTGACCCCAATTTTTTTCTATGTCAAAATATTCTTTATTATGTCAGATATTTATATTGAGAGTATAAGAAAAAGTTTAATAGTAGAACTATATTTATTTTACTGTGAAACATATATTAGTAGCCCTAAATATTAATGGAAAAGTATTTCTATTAAAGACCAAATAAAGATGTCATAATTTTCTTTTGTTTCATTAAAATCCCATAATCAGGGTCCAAAGAATCCACTCGTCCGCTCGTATTTACGAGTAAGAAATCCCGGGGGACAAGTGGAAATTCAAAGGCAGTCGTCCTCCCGGACGAGTGAAGAATGAATGGCATTAAATCATTATGATTATCGCTTTATCACTTGCCCTGCAGGACGAGTGCCTTTCTCTGAATTCTTTGGACCCTGATAATTCTTTCATAAATTAGTGGAAAGGGTTGTCATTTTTAAATAAAACATAAATCAATTGCTGTCAGAATACTCATTTGCCCAAAAATAATAACTTCTAATCAAAGGTGTAATTTTTAAAGAAATTCAAAGGCAAGAACTAAAGTGCACTAAATGTTTTTGGTACCTATTTTCAAACGGCTCTGCGAATCAAACTAGCACGGTGACCCCATTTTTTCTTTTCAAAAATCAAAATAAAACATTTAGATCTTTCAAAACAATCAGGTTTAAAGAAAAGTTTAATAGTAGGAAAAAGCCGAGCGAACCTCCTTAAAATTTTAGATCAAAAGAGATATTGTCATTCTAACTAATGGCATAGTGCCCAGTCCAATAGTTATGGGAGACAACTCTCACCGTACTGCCTAGCTTCTGTGGTTTAACTCTTTCCTATTTTTACAAAATTTTAGACCTGTCCAAATTCAAAGGTTTTGCAGACGAATATTTAAAGTGGATTTAATTTGAGAAATAGCCATTCAGTAGGGTAGAAAATAGTGTGGGATAAGAAGAAAATGCTTGTCAGAAGGAATTTCTTCTTTTTTCACAACGTTTTCTCAATCATAAAATCACAGGCACGTAAAAAGCAGGGATTAAACAGCAAAGGGTTAAGTACAATGCCCTAACCTCTGTCAGGGAAGACCTTCTTTAGACTTTTAAACCAAATATTTCAATATTTCTAGCCCCATGGGATCAACACAAGCTGGCATCAGTTTTTATTTTTCAGCTATGTTTCAGTTGGAGGATATTTGTTTGTAAGACTATCTTTTTTCTGAAGCCGATCCTTATTCTAGTTATTAACCCTTTCCTGTATAATTCCTGTTTTTTTACGTGCCCATGATTCTATGATTGAAAAAAAACATTGTGGAAAAAGAAGAAATTGCTTGTTGAAAGCAATTTCTTCTTTTCCCACACTATTTTCTAACCTACAGAATGATTATTTTTCAAATTAAATCAACTTTACATTTTGGTCTACTAAATCATTGAATTTGGACAGGTATAAAATTTTGTAAAACAGGAAAGGGTTAAACAAATTGTGAGGCCATAAGGGGGTGTGATTAAAATCAAAATCTAATTATTTTTCATCAAAAACACTATCTTTTGGCTATTCCACAATACAGTCTTAATTCCAATGAGAACCTACAACAAAATACTTATTTTCTTTGATTTTGAAGTCAAACTCACTCTCTCTCTATCTAAATTATCTAAAACAAATTATGTTTGATAAGAAATTTTCCATCTTTAACTTACCTTAGCAAAACCTCTGGCTTTTCCTTCCAGCTTGAAAAATACACCTTTGGGCTTTACTTTAGAAACCTTTGCATTTGTAATATAACGGCCAACACAAAGGGTTCCAAATCCAAACAAATGGACTGGTTCTCCAGTATAATTCACAATATGTGGTAATGCTGTTAGAGACACAGTCTGGCCTCCATGATTGATGTATAAAACACAACATTCTATCTGAAAAATATATTAAGACCAGAGGACCACGATGATCCTAGATCGCTCACCTTCATCTCTTTGACCCCTTAGCAAAATCAAATGCTTTAAAAATCATTAAATGACCATAATTTTTTTCAAAAGAAAAACGTTATGCTATTCCTATCTTCCCTGCATAAGTTTATAGCCTTTTCTACACAAATTTCATGTGACCTGGCCAATATTCTGACCAAGTTTCTTGAAGATAGGGCCAAATTTGTGGTGTAAACAAGAAAAATGTCATTAAGGCCAATTTTCCTGTGAAATTGCATGGATCCTTCCCATTTTCAATAGGGCTCATCCTTGTAACCAAACATTCTGACCAAGCTTCTCGAAGATTGGACAATTTTTGTGGCCTCTAGGGTGTAAACAAGAAAATTGTCACTAGGGCCCCTTTTTCCGTGATATGGTATGGATCCTTGCCATTTTCAAAAGGGTTCATACGTGTGACCTGACAAGCATTCTGACAAAGTTTCATGATGATTGGGAAAAATTCTGACCATGTTTCATGAAGATTGACAATTTTTGTGGCCTCTAGAGTGAAAAAGAAAAAAATGTCTCTCAAGCCCCTTTTCCCGTGATAAGCATGGATCCTTCCCATTCATTGTTGTAACCTGGCCAATAGTCTCAGCAAGTTTCATGTAGATTAGACAATATTTGAGTTTTCTAGAGTGTAAACAATAGAATTATCATAAAGTCCCCTTTTCCTGTGATAAGGCAAGGATCCTTCCCATTTTCAAAAGGATTCATCCTTGTGACTTGGCAAGCATTCTGACCAAGTTTTATGATGATTTAGACATATTTGTGGCCTCTAGAGGGAAAACACTTAAATTGTTGACATATGACGACGGACAATGTATGACACACGATGGACAGACATTCAATGATCCAAAATGCTCACATTAAGCACGATGTGCTCAAGTGAGCTAAAAATTCAAAGAGCTGTAAATAGAGGATATTGAATAAGTTGTCATTGAATACCTAATTGATCAAACCAGTTATCTTTAAACAGATAAAAACTAGGCAGTGCAGATTTTATTTCAATTCAAGATGAAGAGTTTGATAAATTAGGTATTTTATGAGCATAAATTTGATGTTCAAGTTTACTTCAAAACATGTATAACACAGTTTTCAAAATGGTGTCAGACATGCACATTATTAAATTATTTTTAGAACCAAAATGTAACATTGCTTTACGTTCTTAACTCATTTGCATAGTTATTCTACAAGTAAAATAACACTTGTGTAATAAAATGTTTAATGGGGTTATTTCACTCACATGACATAGATCATATAAACCATAAACTGATATGAATTAGTTACAATATTTAATAAGAGACGTTTGTAAAACATTTTTGCCCCCCTCATAAAAGCAGGTCAATTGCCTTTTTGTTGTCAAATCAACAAAGGGCAATAACTCACAAAATATGATGAGCAGAATTATGGTTCTTGTAAACTGTACTTCTCCTAAATGAGATCTATCCACCTGTGAAGTTTCACGATTCTACCTAACACACTTTTAGAGATATGCTCTGGAAAAACAGTCTATGGATGGACTGACCGATGGAGGACCGACCGCTCCAAAAGTGCAAAACAATATACCCCCTCTTCCTCCAAGGGGCCATTATAATGAATGCCCCACCCAACATTCATTGTCAATGAAGGGTGATGTTTTAATACCTGTAGCACACATATTCAACAAGATTGCCATAGTCACAAAATACGCCGCCTCTTTGCTGCTGTTTCATGAAAATAATTGTAGACACTACTTATTTTGACAGAACCACATTCAAAATAACCAAGTTTCAATATAATCAAGACAAAAAGTTAGGAGGAGTTGCCTTCACAAGGCTGCAATTTTAATAAGCCCGACACTAAGTTTTAAGGGGGCATAATTCAGGGAAATAAATGAGCCATAAAATCCTTGATCCATGTACATCTACAAATTATGTTGATGACATTGACCAAGTTTCATTTAAATAAAGACAAAATGTAAGGAGGAGTTGCGTTCAAAAGGCTGCAATTTCAATATGCCCCAGATACTAGGTTTTAAGGGGGCATAATTTAGGGTAAAATTAATGAACCATAAAATCCTTACTTCATGCTCATCTACCAATTTTGGTAATAACATCCACCAAGTTTCATTTAGATCCAGCCAGAAACTTAGGAAGAGTTGCATTCACAAGGCTGCAATTTAAATAAGCCCAAGAGACCTAATTTTAAGGGGCCATTACTGAGGCAATAAGCCCCAAAGACTAAGTTTTTAAGGGGCATAACTCAAGCAAAAAACAATGAACCATAAAATCCTTCCTTCATGCACATCTACCAATTGAGGTGATAAAATTGACCAAGTTTCAAGAAGATCCAGCCAGAAACTTAGGAGGAGTTGCGTTGACAAGAAAAAACTGAGGCAATAAGCCCAAGAGACTAAGTTTTTAAGGGGCATAACTCAGGCAAAAATCAATGTTTCATTTAGATCCAGCCAGAAACTTAGGAAGAGTTGCATTCACAAGGCTGCAATTTAAATAAGCCCAAGAGACCTAATTTTAAGGGGCCATTACTGAGGCAATAAGCCCCAAAGACTAAGTTTTTAAGGGGCATAACTCAAGCAAAAAACAATGAACCATAAAATCCTTCCTTCATGCACATCTACCAATTGAGGTGATAAAATTGACCAAGTTTCAAGAAGATCCAGCCAGAAACTTAGGAGGAGTTGCGTTGACAAGAAAAAACTGAGGCAATAAGCCCAAGAGACTAAGTTTTTAAGGGGCATAACTCAGGCAAAAATCAATGTTTCATTTAGATCCAGCCAGAAACTTAGGAAGAGTTGCATTCACAAGGCTGCAATTACAATAAGCCCCAGAGACTAAATTTTTAGGGGCATAAATGAGGCAATAAGTCCCAGAGACTAAGTTTTTAAGGGGCATAACTCAGGCAATAATCAAGGAACCATAAAATTCTTCCTTTATGCACATCTACCAATTGAGGTGATAACATTGACCAAGTTTCAAGAAGATCCAGCCAGAAACTTAAGAGGAGTTGCGTTGACAAGAAAAGTGGACGGACGTTTGGACGGATGGACGGATAGACGGACCGATGGACAGACAGATGGACAGCTGGAATAGATGACGCCAATATACGTCCGCCTCCGGCGGCGTATTAAAAAGATAACTTACTTCGAAAATGTTCCTGTTTATCTTATTGTATTAGCATTCTACAGTAATGCACTTAAAGTCTGTAGTCAATACTATTTGAGGATTATGTAAAAAAAATCAGATCCGTCTACCAGTGCAACACTTGGCTGCAGGTGCTGGATAAGGCAAAAATTCTAAGTCAAACAAGAGGACCCTGAGGGCCCTAAATTGCTCACCTGATATTTCAAGTAAATTATCATTAAGACTCTTTTTCCTATGATATGGCATGAACCTTCCCATTTTCAACAGACTTCATTCTTGTGACCTGGCAAACATTTTGACCAAGTTTCATTGGACTATATTTGTGGCGTCCGGAGCTCTTACAAGAAAATTGTCATTAAGGCCCCTTTTCTCGTGATATGGCACAGATCCTTCCCATTTTCAATAGGCTTCATCCTCATGACCTAACAAACAATCTGACAAAGTTTCATGATGATTGGACCATATTTGTGGCTGCTAGTGTAAACAAGAAATTTGTCATTAAGGCCCTTTTTCCCGTGATATGACAAAGAGCGTTTCCTTTTTAGCAATTTTTACAAGGGACCACCTAAGGAATATTTCTGCCAAGTTTGGTTGATTTTGACTCATAAGTTTAGGAGATGTCGTTTAAAAAAATTGTTGACAAAATTGACATTAAGGCCCCTTTTCCCGTGGTATGGCACGGATCCTTCCCATTTTCAATAGACTTCATCCTCATGACCTAACAAACATTCTGACCAAGTTTCATGAAGATTGGACAATATCTTTGTGGCTTCTAGAGTGTAAACAAAAAATTTGTCATTAAGTCAATTTTTACAAGGGACCACCCAAGGAATATTTCTGCCAAGTTTGGTTGATTTTGACACAGTAGTTTAGGAGGAGATGTCGTTTAAAGACAAGATGACCATGATGGTCCTTTATCGCTCACCTGAGTTAGTCACTCATAACTTGTCAACCATGTTATGAATGGTCTTTTGTAGACCAACACTTAAAGAACATCCAAGCTTAGTTTAAAATTGATTAGCCTCATGCTTAAGGAGGAAAAGAATTTGTTCTAAGATTTTTGGCAATTTATGCCATTTTTCAGCCTGTCCGTTACCATGGAAACAAGAGTTTTTGAAGAAATAAAATTCTTTTAACAACTTTTGAAAAGCTTTATCCAAGGATCATCCCTGCCAAGTTTCAGCTTGATTTGCAAAGTGGTTTGGGGTATAAGACTTTTTTCTAAGATTTTTGGCCATTTTTCAGACATTCCATTACCACGGCAACCAGAGTTTTTTATGAAATTGAATTCTTTTAACAACTTTTGAAGAGCTTCACCCAAAGATCATCCCTGCCAAGTTTCAGCTTGTTTGGCCAAGTGGTTTGGGAGGAGAAGATTTTTTTCTAATATTATCAGCCATTTTCTGCTATTTTTCAGACATAGCCATACAATGGAACCCAAAGTTTTTGATGAAGTTAAATTCTTTTAACATACTTTGAAGAGCTTCAACCAACGATCATCCCTGCAAAGTTTCAGCTTGATTGGCCCAGTGGTTTAGGAGGAGAAAAAATTTTTTGTAATATTTTCACTCATATTTGGTCATTTTTCAGACTTTCCCTTATTATTGATATTAGAGTTTTTGATGAAATTAAATTCTTTTAACATACTTTTGAAGAGCTTTACCTAAGGTACATCCCTGCCAAGTTTCAGCTTGATTGGCCCAGTGATTTAGGAGGAGAAGAAATTTTTCTGATATTTTCAGCCATTTTCTGGCATTTTCAGACTTTCCGTTACCACGTAAACTAGAGTTTTTGATGAAATTAAATATTTTAACAACTTTTGAAGAGCTTTACCCAAGGAACATCCCTGCCAATGTTCAGCTTGATTGGCTTAGTGGTTTAGGAGGAGAAGAATTTCTTCTAAGATTTTTGGCCATTTTTGGCCTTTATGTAGCCATGGCAACCAGAGTTTTTGATGAAGTTAAATTCTTTTAACAACTTTTGAAGACCTACACCCAAGGAACGTCTCTGCCAAGTTTCAGCTTGATTGGCCCAGCGGTTTAGGAGGAGAAGATATTTAAAAAAATTGTTGACGGACAGACAGACAGACAGACGACGGATGGTGAGTGATCACAAAAGCTCACCTTGAGCACTTTGTGCTCAGGTGAGCTAAACAAGGGGCCATAGTAGCCCTTAATGGCTCACCTGAGTGAATTGTCCAAAACACATTTCAATCAGGTTTTGAAAAATTATTTGGCTAATTTTTAAGCAAAAAGACTTTACTTTTATCAAAATAATTATTCTGACCAAATTTTAAGATGATTTGGCAAAAAAGTGGAAACCAGGGTGCATACACAATTTTTCTTAGATTTGACCCAGTGACCTTGTTTTTGACCCCACTTGCCCAAATTTCAAACTGGACTGTGATTTTATCAAGTCAATCAATCTAACCAAATTTCAGGTTGATCAGACAAAAAATGAGACCTCCAGATTGCATACAAGGTATTTCTAAGTTTGACCCCATGACCTAGGTTTTGACCCATTTTGACCTAGTTTTAAAATTGTTCATGTTTTTATAAAAACAATCATTCTAGAAAATAAATTTCAGGTAAATTGAGAAAAAAAATGTGTCCTCTAGACTGCATACAAGGGTTTTCCAAGATTCAACGCTGTGACCTAATTTTTGACCCCCTTGACCCTATTTCGAAATCTCCCAAGATATTATCAAGACAATCATTCTGGCCAGATTTCAGGTTGATCAGACAAAAAATGTGACCTCTAGATTGCATACAAGTGTTTTCTAAGATTTGAACCCGTGACCTAGTTTTTGACCCCACTTGACCCTATTTCGAACTTGCCCAAGATTTTATCAAGACAATCATTCTGGCCAGAATTAAGGTTGATGAGGCAAAAAATGTGTCCTCTAGAGTGCATACAAGGGTTTTCTAAGATTTGACCCCCTGACCTAGTTTTTGACCCCACTTAACCCAATTTCGAACTCTTCCGAGATTTGATCAAGACAATCATTCGGACCAAATATCAGGTTGATGAGGCAAAAAATGTGTCCTCTAGAGTGCATACAAGGGTTTTTCTAAGATTTGACCCTGTGACCTAGTTATTGACCCCACTTGACCAATTTCGAACTTGTCCGAAATTTCATCAAGCCAATCATTCTGACCAAAATTCAAGTTGATCAGACCAAAAATTTGACCTTTATAGTGCATACAAGGGTTTTCTAAGATTTGACCCCGTTACCTAGTTTTTGACCCCATTTGACCTAATTATGAACTCGTCCGAGATTTTATCAAGACAATCATTCTGACCAAACATCAGGTTGATGGGGCAAAAAATGTGGCCTCTAGAGTGCATACAAGGTAAATGTTGACGACACACATCGGACGACACACGACGGACATCCACCCAACCACAAAAGCTCACCTTGAGCACTAGGTGCTCAGATGAGCTAAAAAGTTGACGCTGTAAGGGACAGATGGACAGACAGACGCCAGACATTGATAGATCACAATAGCTCCCTTGAGCCCTTTGTGCTCAGGTGAGCTGAAAAAGGGCAAAACTCTTACAAGAATGTTTCCGCAGTTATCCCCTTTGATAGTGTTGGTAGTTCATATGATGGTGCCTACTCATGCCAAGTTTCATGAAGATATCTTCAATGACAACAGAGATACGACGAAGGTTACGTTTGTCATGCCAACCCCAACACCAATGCAAATAATGCCAAGGTGATCATAATACCTCGGGTTTTATTTGAAAATACCTGAGCTGATAATAACTTGAGAGAAACTCGTCTAGGCATACTACCTATTGTAATTTAAGACAACAAGATGACTTTCACCTTGATCTTGTCATATGACTGAAAACTCGGTATATGCATTAATGAGAACTATTGTCATGCCAAATATGACCATCTCATCTTGAAAAGGCTTAGTAATCAGCAAATATAAGCTGTTCAGACATATAGAAGGACAGAGAGATAGAAAACAGGAAAACAATAATAAGCCCCTGATCTTGTTGAGAAAATCTATGTAAAATCTGTATGAAGCTCTAGCTGCCTAACCTGTTGACCAATGGTGTAAGTAGACAGTTGCTTAGGTAACTGTGAGAAATGTACAAATCCTGTCTGCTTTACACAGGAAACCGTCAAACCTTCTGAATCAATCTGAAATTAGTTACTTCAACAATTATCATTTAAACAGGATTTAATACAACGTTAAACAATTTTTTTAGTCATATTGTGCGGGCTGGAGCACCTATCAATGGATTCCTGTTATTTCTCCCAAATATTCCAATACTATTTTCAAATACGAATATTCATCTTTAAGACTGATTTTGAGTTTTTGTCTTTTATTTCTTGAAAGAGAAGTACAAGATTTGGAAAGTTATTTCTAGATTTTGAAACAATTTCTAACAGATTTATTAATTGTATGTGTATAAGTGTCAAAAAGGTGCTGCAAAATTTGATATATATGACAAGTTGCAAATCTTCTTATCCTAATATTGCAGTGAAACATCAACCAATTTAAATGTGTAACACCTTTTGAGTGATGAACAAATTCATATGTGATAATGTTTTATAATCATTTCTTTCTATTGTCTCAAAAGAAAAAGTTACACATTAGCCCTACTTTGATTTTCAACGACATCTCGGGTAGCAGCTACTGGCATTTCTAAGCATTTCTTTTAATGAATTTCTTTCAAGCATATTTTACGATCGAAGTAAAATTTAATAACCTTTTTTTTTTACTTTATTCCATAATTTGTATAAGTAAAAATAACCCCAAACAAGAAAAAGAGTAGCAATCTAATAACCAATATTCAGATACTTTTTTAATGGAACTAAAACGAATATTCGAAATTTTAAATCGGATTTTCAATTATCAATTTTGCTATTCGTTCCCATCACTAAGAAATAAGTAGTATCAACACTACAAACTTGTACCTTGAATCGAAAGTAATTTTAACGATGTCTGAAATGTACCAGGAAAACTTAAATTGTTATAAGCTTATTGAGTAACAAGATGTGTTTGGGGAACACGAATGCCCGCCGAAAACAGCATTTTTTTTAAAGTATGACCTTGACAGATGACCTTGACCTTGTCACATGACCTTGACCTTGTCACATGACCTTGACTTTGGTGTACAGCTTTGTATGTCAAATACTTTTGGAGAAAAGGCAAAGGTTAAGTTTTCGGGTTAAGTTTTGGACAGATGGACGGACAGACGGACGGACAGACAGACGGAGATGAGTAAAACAATCTCTCAATACGGGGGCATAAAAAAGGATTTAAAGCAACTTTTAATGTAATATCAGTCACAATACAATGAGGGAGCACACAACAATATAGTTCTAAAATTTTGCACTATAAAACATAGAGGATATTAAATGAGTGGTCATGGAATACCAAATTTATTAAACAAGTCATCTATAAACAGAAAAAAACGAGGCTGTGCAGAGTTTTTATCTGTTTATAGATGACGAGTTTTATAAATTTGGCATTTGATGAGCACAAATTTGATATTCTATTTATAATATGACCCCAATTTGGGTGATAAAACAAGAAAATTGCGATATTAATCAATTCTTGTTATTCTGCGAAACATATAAAGCTGTTTGCAAAATGACGTCAGCAGATCCATAATGATGACATTTTCCTAACAAAAATATGATGTTGTTCTTCGTTCTTTGCTCATTTGCATAGTTAATCCACTAGTGTAATAACACCTGTGTATTTTCAACAAGAGCACCGCCTACGGGTGCTTACGCTCGGCTATCGAGTGCTGGATGGTGGGAAAAAATCTAAGCCGAAAAAGGGGCATAATTTGCACAAAATGCATCTAGAGTTATCCCCCTTGATAGTATAGGTTGCTGTTTTGTGAACATGTGTGCCAAGTTGCAAGTGAATGCCTTAAGTAGAACCAGAGATATAACAAAATGTCAAAGTTTTCGCAAGACGACGACAACGACAAAGACGCAGACAACGACGACGACACAGAGGCTATAGCAATACCTCGGGATTTCTCCAAAACAGCCGAGCTAAAAATAGTCAACGGGTTTATTTCACTCCGGGGTCGTAGGTTATATTATAAATCTACATCTCTTTTAGCTCTTTTCCAGCTGTTTGTTTTGTTTGTTTGTATGGAATTTAACAACACAACATAATTGATAGTTGGTATTTCTCGCACCAATGCTACTATATCATCCTTTCCTGGCACCATCCCCCCCCTTCCCCTGGTGCTTACCCACTTTGGCTTACAGTTATCAACCCATTGATAGGAGACAAATTGTCAGTAAAACATGTGCAGCACTCGGGGATTGATTTGTTTGTTTGTTTGATTGAATGGGTTTAACGCCGCTTTCAACAATTTTGCAGTTATATCGGGGCAGTCGGAGCACCTTACAATGGATTCCTGGTATTTCTTTCATCTGTACTACCATTACACCCTCTCTTAGCCTCCGACTGCTATCTCACTTAGGTGTACGATTATCTACCCTTTGGTGAGAGACAAACGTCGGAAAGGATATTTGAACCGAAGAGAACTGCATTCTGATCACAATAAAGTAAAACATATGTACTCACGTGTGTAATTTCCACATTTACTCTCATTCCTGGTACAAGTTCTGACATATTCACACTTGGATTGAGATCAGCCTGAAAATATTATCTTTATCATGCGATGGAGCCTGTATTGACCTGATATCACCTGTCTCATAACATAACATGATATCAGACTGTCTATTTTCAGAAACAGTTTGCACACACCTTCACCTGGATTTCATTGATTTTTAAGGCTTTGTTCTAATTAAGTGCAAAATTAAAATTCCAATTTTATCTTGCAAAGCCTGGTCATGATTAATTCTCCCAACCTTGACATATAACATTGATATTTAGAGACCCTAACATGTTATTATCATTTATCTTATAACTTTACAAAAATCCAAGGGATAACACCCCATATGATAATTTTTATGACATCACATGGAATATTTTTAGAATAATGACATAATGCGGTTATATTTAGAAACTTGCATTTCTGTTAAAAAATGGACTAAAATAAGGCAAAAAGAGGTTATAAGATAAGTATAATACATACAGAGTGTACGAGGTTGTGGGTATTGATAATAGTCGAGGCTAAGTTTTTCACACTTTTTCGCTGTGATCGCTATATCAATGAACTTGGACTTCGAACCTTGAAATTGAGGGATCAGTGCAATACTATTGTAAGTGCCTATAATTTATAGGCACTTACAATCGTATTATGCTGCCCCCTTGAAATGTCATCGTTGTCAGCATATTTTCTTATTCCAATTTGAGCAAGATGTGTTTGTGAAACACGAATGCCCCTGTAACAGCATTTTTTTTAAAGTTTGACCTTGACAGATGACCTTGACCTTGTCACATGACCTTGACCTTGTCACACGACCTTGACAAGGTGTACAGCTTTGTATGTCAAATACTTTTGGAGAAAAGGCAAAGGTTAAGTTTGGTTAAGTTTTCGGACAGACGGACGGACAGACAGATGGACAGACAGATAGACAGACAGACGGACATGAGTAAAACAATATGCCCCCCCATCTCTCGATACGGGGGCATAAAAAGTATTTTTTAGACATTTCTAACAATCTGACAATAATTATGTAGAATGCAGACAGTATGATCAAAGATAAGGCTGCACGTCTTTGCAGGCTGATCTTAGTCTATGCTTGCTGTCAAAGCTTTGTAAATTGAAGATATATGCCATGAACTTCAAGAGAAAGGTTAATAAATATTAAAAGCACTTAAGATTTTGGGATTGCGCTGGTGTTTGATATTAAGTTAGTGATCTCTACAACATTAAATTTTCTAAATCCAACGGCTTGAATAAGCCTGTAACAGCTAACAAGAGCACTGCCTACGGGTGCCTACGCTCGGCTGTTGAGTGCTGGATGGTGGGAAAAAATCTAAGTCAAAAAAGGGGCATAATTTGTTCAAAATGCATCTAGTGTTATCCTCCTTGATAGTATAGGTTGCTCTTTGGATGGTGTACATGTGTTCCAAGTTTCAAGTAAATGCTTTCAGTAGAACCAGAGATATCACAAAATGTCAAAGTTTTCGCACAACGATTACCACGACAACGACCACGACAATGACAACAAAGACGACACAAAGGCTAAAGCAATACCTCTGGTTTTCTCCAAAAACAGCCAAGCTAAAATTGGAGAGCTTATCATTGGTTGTCAGCCAAAATATTGTATCTAAGCATTATTATGGATGCATATAATACATTTAGGCCCCCCATCTGAGATGCATGATTGAATCAACATAAAAAATAATTTTTATTTTCCTCTACATATATCTCAACAACAAAAATTGATTAAGATTATTTAAATGCTTACCATACTTAATTAATCCTTGGCAAATTTGCATTAAAATCATAGTAATGAAAGCACTTGATTTACTAATTTGTGAGTAAGTATTTATTTTCTGTTTCAAAAAGGAAAATCAGGTAGTGTAGACTAATCAAATTGTATAGATAAAGATCAGACTGCACTTATGTGTAGGCTGATCTTTACCTATACTTTCTGACAAAGCAGGAATATTTCGGTTTCAACATGACAAGGGTTATAATATCCTACCTTGTTAATTTCATCTGGGTCAATGGTGACGGGCAAATATTTCTTGGTGCCTAAAGAATTCTTTTTGGACTCCTGTAAAACTTTACACCTAATACACTGCCCAATCTTCAATCTCTCACCTTGAAAAATATGACAAAAGACATTTAAAATAAACTTAAATATCCTCAAAATATGGTGATTTTGCAAAAATTCATCTTCTAAAACACAATTATTTAACATAATGATAGTTATTTGCTTCAGTGTAATATCAATCTATCTTTCATTGAGTGTGTGACTACTAGAATTGTTATCCAGGGACAAAACTTGTTGATCCCACAAACGCCTGACCTTAAAAATGACCTTGACAATAGACCTTCAGTCATGATTTAAATCCGTCTTCTCTTTTTAGAGGGGAACATCTGTTCCACATCTTTTTGAATTCCACCGATAAATGTAGCTAAATAAATCAAGTTATGCTCAGAACAAAATATTCATTTTAACCTTCAGCCAGTGTAACCTTCAGCCAGTGTGGAAATAGTGGAAATTAGTTGTATAAATTAACTTGGGAATCCATCATCAAAAGTAGGAGTTATGCTCCTGACAAATTCCATTTCCTCTACACACAAAGGGTATGCACCAATTTGTCATATTACCAACTATGTATTTACTCATTGCACGCAGGCTCAACAAAATCTCTATAAATTCATGACAGGGGAAGTCAGTATCTTACCTCCATTACAATTCTGTATATAATGTTTGGCGTCTTTATTTTTCAGAAAACAGTGAAAGTCCTCGACACCTGTCTCTATCAAATACCCATTATCTTCTTGTCCGCTTATACTGCCGTAGAAAAACTGAAATCAAATAACAACGCCACTGTAAACAGGTACCTAAGCTTGACTGTTGAGTGTTGGATAGTAGATAGAAAATCTGTCGAAAAGGAGCATAATTTGAATAAAATCCATCTAGAATTACACCCCCTTATTAGTAAAGGTTGCTCTTTCGATAGAGTACATATGTACCAAAATTCCTGTGAATGCCTAAATGTCAAAAGTTGGACAAGAAAACAATGACAACAACAATGACATTGCAATGGCTTTACCTGGAGTTTTCTCAGAAAACAGCCTAGAGAGAAATTTGGTCTTATTATCATGATTGCCTGATAAGCATGCTTATTATAATTTATCTTTTGTTGACTTTATATAAGCTGTATTCTCTTTTATCTTATAACTATACATATAACCGTGTGATAACACCCTATATGATATTTTTCACGATATCACATGGATATTTTTAGAACAATGACATAATGCAGTTATATTTAGAAACCTGCATTTCTGATAGAAACATCCACCAAAAACAAGGCAAACATGATAAATATAATAGATACTTAGAGTATTGAAAAAAAATATCTAATTCGATTGTGGGAATTGATAATTGTCTTGGCACAGCCTCGACAATTAACAATCCCCACAACTTCAGATTTTTTTTTCATACAAAGCACTTAGAACATTTTATATATTTCTCTTATTCCAAAGCTTCCTTGGCTTTTCAACCTTAATAGTCTAAACCAGGAATATATCTACAAGTCAGGAGGAATAAACAGAGATTTTATGCACAAACTCAGTTTCTACAGCACAAAAAATAAGGTTATACTTTGGTATTGAAATAACTATTATCATATGAATATGAATTTTATTGTTGATTTTTTGGACATTTTGTTCAGTTGAGGCACAAGTTTTGTCCAAAATCATTTACAAATTGGATATTTCACTAATCTAAGTATATTCTGTCTCCTAAAGCATTTTTACAGCAGGAATATGCTAAAATCAGATGTCAAGGTATTCTGCCTTATTAATGAACTGGCAGAGTGGGGCTTAACCGTGACGTAATTTGGCAAGTTTACTTTTCAAAACTTTGGGTTCTTTATTGTTAACCCAAGCAAATAACTGTGATTAACCTAGATGATTCACATGCTTAGAGAGAGTGAACGCATTTCATCCTTTAGTTACCAAAGCCTCGTAACTTCAGCTTTGATTGAGCTGAAGTTACGAGGATTTGGTTACCAATTTACAATTTTAGGATTCGAGTTATTTGTGTCGACTCTGTAGAAGTAAGTTGCTTAAAATAAAAGCTGATATACAATGAAACCTTACTAAGATCATGGATAATAATTAAGAGATGTTTGTAAAACATTTATGCCCCAATAAAAGCATGTCAGAAGCATTTTTAGTCAATCAATAAAGGGCAATAATTCACAAAATATGATAAGCAGAGTTGTGGTTCTTGTGCACTGGACTTTTCCTTAATTAGATCTATCCACCTGTGAAGTTTCATGATTCTAGCTTGCATACTTTTTGAGATATGCTCTAGACAAAAACAGTCTACAGACAGACGGAACAACCTACTGACGGACTGACTGACCATCAAGTGAAAAGCAATATACCCCCCTTTCAAAGAAAAGGGGGTATATTGCTTTGCACTTCGAAGAAAAGGGGGCCTAATCATAAGGTTAATTACTTACCGGTGCAGCAATCAAACTGTCTTTATTCCTGTGTTCATTCACTAGTTTTGGGTTAACGGAGAGTTGAGGAATAGTAGTTCTAGATACATCAGTGACTTTACATGGTAACAGCGTTCCAACTGTGAACAGGTCTGATAAACTGTGTATGGTCTGAAAGAATAAGAGGTTCTTAAAAAAGCTTTCTGCATCAATGCAAAAAGAAGTAGTCATAAGGAAATGTATGGTACCTACAGAAAGGTCTTGTCCCAAGCCATGATCATGTGAAATATGACTGCTCTTTGACATGCCATGCAAAAGTTATGACCAAGATTAAATTTTTTAAAGAAATTTGACCTTGAAAAATGACCTTGGCCGTCAGGGAGTCCACAGGTAGAAAAGCCAGTGTTACTTGTCTGTCAGGGACACAGGCTTTGCGAGTCTTAGGCTCTCAAATAAGCAGCCAGGACTCTCAAAAATATCTGCTGTGAGTACCAAAGATCCTCATTGGATCAGATTCAGGACAGAACAGAAGACCGTGCATATCAGTCTTCAATTCTTTCCTGAAGTTGAGCTCCAAAGAGTCAATACATATCTTATACTAACTTTACCTTTTACCAGAGAATAGCTCTAAATTCATATGAAAACATGATGGTTCTTCAAAAGAAATAGTCCTTATCTGATGCAAGGACTCACAAACTTAAAACAAGAGGACATGACGGTCCTATATCGCTCACCTTCGTATCTTTGTCTACATGAAGTAATATCAAATTTTCAAGCAAAAATTGCATTTGTACTTGACAAAGTTTCATGAAGATTGGCCCATGTTTGTGGCCTCTAGAGTGTTAACAAGAAAATTGCCATTTCCCATGATATGGAACAGATATTTCCCAATTTCAATAGAGTTCATCCTTATGAGCTGACAAACATTCTGACCAAATTCATGAAGATTGGGCCATATTTCTGGCCTCTGGAATGTTAACACTTAAATTGTTGACGTCTGACGACAGACGCAAGACGGACAACAGACGACTCACGACAGACATTCAATGATCACAAAAGTTCACATTGAGCACAATGTGCTCAGGTGACCTGAAAAGGACCCCTTAGATCCCAATTACTGAGTCCTATAGACCTCGTTTTGTTGAAGTGAGACTAAAACACTGAGTCTGTTTGTTTGTTTGAATGGTTTTTCCGCCGCTTTCAACAATTTCGCAGTTATATTGCGGCGGCCGGAGCACCTCACAATGGGTTCCTGGTATTTCTATCACCTGTACTACCATTACACCCATTCCTAGCCACCGACTGCTATCTCACATAGGTTTACGACTGTCTACCCATTGGTGAGAGACAAACGTCAGAAAGGATATTTGCCGCCACCGTGGATCAAACACATGACTTCCAGATTGGATTTCTTATGCCTAACCAACTGCGCTATGGTTGCGGCTAAACATCGAGTCAGACATGGGAATTCTACACCCATGTTAAAGTCATACCTGCATGTCCCCATCTATCATTTCAGAGTATTTCCTCAGACATTCTAAATAGCCATCAGATATATTAGTTATAGGGAGTTGTCCACGACGTCCATTTGGTAACGCCATCATTATGTGTGTGTCACTGATCTCCTTCACGTAGCCAAGGATCAACATGGATTCTCGAATATGCTGAAATAGCAGTAAAATAATTCAAAAATAATTTCAATCATACATATATTCTGTATCATTACATAAAATGTATGTTTTCAGGTCATTAAGGCATAAGTTAACAGACCCGGGCGTTAACGAGTGAAAACGTGGATTTTTCAGTAAATTCACCTGACGGTAATGCCCGACTTTTTGATTTAAATATTAAAAGTTTCCCTTGTCCAACATTATTATAGAGCTGCCGAAAGACGTTGCTGTAAATCCCATGTTAAATTGTGTGACATCATGAATTTATCAAGAAACGTCAGTATAAACAAGATCGACGTTGTAATGCACGGTGGCATGTAAGTAGGTTTTTGACTGGTTTTATATCGTTCTATGAAATCTTTTTACTCTTATCTATCTATTTATGCAATAATAGCATCAAATCATGCTCTTTTAGGCATTAACATTTGCAGAGACTCTAAAATGTTTTTATCGCCCTCTTGGAAAACCATTTTTCGGGTCTCTGCTTTCCTTTTCCATGGAAAGCAGAGTTTTTGATGGAATTAAATTCTTTTAACAAACTTGGTAAACCTTCACCCAAGGAAGATCTCTTCCAAATGTCAGCTTGATCGGCCCAGTTGTTTAGGAGAAGAATAATTTTATCTAGGATTTTCCTAAATTTCTGTGACCATGGCTACCACAATTTTTGATGGAATTAAATTTTCAACAACTTTGGTATAGCTTCACTGAAGGAACATCCCTTTTAAGTTTCAGATTGATTGGTCCTGTGATTAAGGAGATGTTAAGAAATTGTTGACAGACGGCCGAACAGACATACAGCAGTGGACAGATGTCTGACAATGAGTGATCACAATAGCTCACCTTGAGCACTTTGTGCTCAATTGAGCTGAAACTTAAGCTGGGTAGAATCATGGTTCTTGTGCACTGGACTTCATAATTATACTTTTAAGAGGAACATAACTGTCAATTGGACATCAGATTACAGGTTAGTGCTCCTTTCTTTTTGATGCAGGGGTACAAAAGGGAAATGCCTACCTTTGATTTGTTTGTTTGTTTGAATGGGATTTTATACCACTTTCAACAATCTTTCAGTAATATCATTTCCGCTGGGGCATTTAAAGAGAGATTCCTAGTATTTCTCACACCAGTACTACTATCACATCATTTCCTTTCCTCCAGCTGCTATCTCATTTGGGTCTACAATTATCAACCCATTGGTGAGAGACAAATAGTAAAAAAGGATCAGTGTGCTATCGGGATCCAACCAGGACCTCTAGATTGACAGTCCAACGCCCCATCAACTACACTACGACAGTGGCTTTGCTTACCTTTGTTATTAACTCATATGGAGTCGCAACAAGAACCTTTTTCTCTTTTACAGGCATCTTGGTGTTCATATTTGAAGGTTTCTTTTTTTTCTCTGTGTTTCCTTTCTTTTTGCTTTTCTTCCATCCACCCTTCTCATTCTTGCTTTTTGAAAACAGCACATGTTGATTCAAATCAGCTCCCATGTCACTAGACTTCTGTTCATTTTCATGCTTTACTTGTCCACTCCATTCAAACTTTTGTTTTTTCACATTTTTCAATTGTTTTGTCTCTGAGTTGTCAACACTCAATTTTCTCTTTTTCTTCTTTTTCATCAGAGAAACATCCTATAAAAGTAAAGAAAACAAGTTCAAAATTAAAACGGCTGAAAAAAATCTTTTATGGACAATATTTCATTTAAAAATCAACCCTTTTCTGCCTTTTTTTTAAACTTTGTTTCAAACTAATTGCCAATTTGGGACATTTCAACCAGTCTTTCTAAAGATATTTACACAATGATTAAGATGAAAGCTGGCGGCATATTTACTTAGATCTCAGAGTTTTAATTGTTTATTCAAATGGGGTTTAATACAGCTTTCATCAATCTCTTAGTAATATCGCGGCAGCTGGAGCACCTAACAAAGGATTCCTGGTATTTCTCACACCAGTGCCACCATCAAATCCTTTTCTAGCCTTTGGGGATTGAACCCAGGGCCTATAGATTGACAGTCCAACGCACTACCAACTGCACTATGAATCTAGATATATCCAGTTTAGGAAGGTCAAACAGATTAAAGTAAATCAAGATAAGCAGGGTCTGTGTTTGACCCTTAAACAATGGTTTTGACCCCCTCCCATCTGAAAATATCTTAATTTGACCCCTAGAAATTCTCCCATGGGGGTCATTTTGACCCCTTGAGAGGAATTACTAAGGGTTAAAACATGGTTTTATATCTTAGATTTTCACAAATGACTTTTAAAAGTTCCACAAATTAATTACTTGTTTCTTATCTTTACAATAAACAGTTAAAGTGACTCTTGAAATGCAAAATACTACTAATGATTTGCTTTTTCTGTCGTTTTGAGCCCTTTAGATTCAGATTTGACCCGAGAATTTCTGAGGTGAGGAGTCAATGACTCCCCAATATCAAACACTAACACAAGCCCTGTCCTACCAAAACAAGCAAAATAGGGATTCTATTATCATAATTATAGAAATCACTTTAGGGGTGTGGAAATACACAGTTTCTGAACTCATCCCTGGACAAGTAAAAGCTGATTTTTTTTCTTTGTCCAGGATCAAAATGAACTTGTCCATATAAAGTAGGTAGTTAAAAATTGAGAAAATATTGTTTTTAATGAAGAAAATGCTGTAACCCAGCATTTTCTTCATTAAAGACAATGCTTTCTTCCCTTTGATACAGTCAAATGAATGACTTTTCTCCTAGATCTTCTTTGTACTGTATCAAGATTTGCTCTGGTATTTACTAATCTGCGGACAAGAGGTCTAGAAAAGTGTACTTGCCCGCCAGTAGAAAAGCCTGTGTCGGACAAGTCGGGTGGAATACCCACCCTAACTGTAGCTCTGTTTAACTACTGCAAAAACAGGAATACACCTGCCCTACGTTCAGGATAATTAAACAATGTAGGTAGTTAGCCAATTATTCCCCGCTTTGAACACAAGTGCTCATGCCAAGCAGGGTAAAATGGGCAAACTTTTTGCACCGTTTTGTGATCCAGAACGTAGGGCTGGTTCTTGACAAGAAAATTCCTATAGGTAGCACAACAAAGGAATTAACTGAATTTTTATTTTGAAGGCAGAATCACTGTCTACCTGGAGCTATAAAATCTCAATCAAATAAGTATCCTACAGATTGTGATGGGTTTCATTGAGGAGATGAGATTCCATACTAGTTTTATGCCCTTATCTGCACCTATGTAATGTTGGATTCAAAACTTACTTTAAATAAATCACCATTTGGTGCCTTCGCCTCTTTCTTAATATCTAATCCGCCCCTTGGGAAATTTTCTTCTCCAGCCATTGTCAAAAACTCTTGATTATGGACTCTTCCTCTGTATCTGAAATCCAAGTAAACTGTTCCAAGATTTCTAGAACAAGTGGCATATCAGCCCAAAAACTACGCTTCAAAAATACTTTGCAGGGTTCATTCTAGAACTGAAAATGGGTGGTCCATATGGCCCCCTCAATGCTTTTATCTAGGGCCATTTCCTAAAATAAGGGGTCAATTTTTTTTTGTTGAAAAAATTAAATAAGTCAATTAAAAAATTATAATCATTTATTATCTTTGCCAATGCAAAATCATGAAAAAGTTGGTATGTAAAAAACTTGTTTACAAATATTCTAACTATCCACTTAACTTACATAGACTGACGGAACTTTGATTGTAAACTATTAATAAGTACTTGGGAATATCTTTATTCTACCCAGGATTTATTGTCGAAAATCAGCGCCCTGCCTTTTTTTCCATCGCCCTATCCTAAACTAGTCCCTAAATTGTAGCTCAACATGTCAAATCAGCGATTATCTAAATTTAACGCCTTTTCTAGATCGATTTGCAAACTCACACATATTGAAAGGACTCAAATAAAGACAGTAGAGTTAGCAAAAATGAACTTTCTTGTCTGCATAATGAATAAATGCAAGTTTGCTTGAGTATGTCCCTTAAAAAAAAAATAATAAAAGAAAAAATGAAAAAATAAATAAATAAAATTAAAAAAAAGTGAATAAAAAATAAAGAAAAAAAGAAAGAAAAAAAGACTGAAGCAGGGGAGTATCTGCAGTATTTCCATCTAATATTTCTACTGCCACCTGCCTGATGAGACCCTTGGAGGAGTTGAAACATTCACCCTTTTTACATACCAAAACCCTTTTTTAAACTCACCAGAGCCCATCTTTCAAAATCAAAATCACCCCCTCCCACACACACCCCCCCTCCTCACAGCTTTGCGACTCCAAAGTGCCCTCTCAGGGCACTGTGCACCCTGCCCTTTTGGAAACCTAGCTGGAGCACTGCACATGATGATCATTCTCATGACTTTTGTTTACTTTCGGTTAAACAGGGACCATCTCAAACACTTTGAAAAGGCTTATTTAAGAACAGGGACTTTCTAAAAACACTTTGAAAAGGTTAAATTAGGGCCGATCACATCAATTTGAAAAAAAATATGTTTAATCCATGTAAATTTATTTCTTTCGTTGATCAATAATCTGAAATTGATGTTTTAAGAAGAAAATAAGAATCATCTGTGAATTTTTAAAGTTTTTGACAAAAAAAATGTTCAGAATAATATGCGCTGGTTTGCTGCAGCAGCTGTTGAATACTAGCGCCATTCAGAAAAAATATGCTGGATTGATGCAGGGGCGCGCTCTAGAATTAACACCGACTCTTTTTTTTTCTTGCTCTCCTTTATAAAAAAATCCCCCATAACACTTAAAATTTTGGGACATTTGGAAAAATGGGGCAATCCCTCAGCATTGATTAAACACCGATATTAATGAAATATGTTGTCATTACCAGATTATTCAACCCTTCTGAGGGAATGGCTTACAAATGTAACGATAGTACAGAATTCATTCCAGTTGAAAACGTAAGAAATGTACACATTAGAATCGCTATGAACGAATTAAACGAAATATATATTATGTCCGGTAAACAGGTTGGTGAGATGGCTCGATCGGGCAATATTGCCCAATCGGGCAACCATTGCCCGATCGGGCAACTTGAAATTGAAAGAAAAGTGAAATTTTCCCGAAAACTACGAAACGCCGTAAAAGCGTGTTATCAAAGTTTTTGGAGACCATGAATGGGACCTCAGCTATGAAATACTATACTACATTAAGCCAAGTTCGGTCTATCTTCATGCGCCCAGACTTTTAAAATTTGCATTGAAGTGGACGGAAGAAAATGACAAATTCAAAATATTTACAATACGACGTTTTTTGTCTGCAGAATTCTCAGCATCAGTCATTTTCCGTCATCTTGAATTAAATGAGACGGCCTAAAACGCAAACATCGTCCAAAAGTTCATCGGAAAGAGAGAAATAGGGAGGTGATAAAATAAATACAGGGTGTGTCCACAATTATTTTGATATTTCTTATTGATAATGAACACGTTGCATAATTACAAGTACATTTACTTTTTAAACAGAGACTGCAGAAAATATGATGCGCTGCATAAACACGATATATATTAAAAATCAAAGTGCTGTCAGCACTGTAAATCGTACATCATTGAGAGGCTGGGATAGTGCAATAGTTCGCCAATCAAAAGGGCTCAAATTTGGACAATAAAAGTTGGTAAAATCTTTAAATTTGTGAGTTTTTTGTCTTAACACTCCATCTTTTCGAGGACATCGCCAGCTCATCCAACCTCGTGGGTCCGATTTTGAAAGTTTGCTGATTCGATAGCCCTCTGCTAGTCTAAATTATTTCTTAGCAGATTTTTACGTTGTTATAATGAGCACGCGCCAAGCTAAAAACTTGTCTGTTAATATTATTCCTCTCTCTATAGAGTTTAAAAGCCTGTTTAGCAACAAACATTTTTCATTAAACTATTTACAATTTTGATTACCAACATGTTTGTATTTCAAGCATTGGGTTTTCCCAAATACTGTAAATGCATTTTCCCTCAAGAAACACGTGAAATCGCCAACTATGCTATTTATATCTTTGGTTTCTGACCGATCGATTAAATCTAGCAGCACTCTATGATTATTCATGAGTTGTTCTAAAAATAGATCGCTCTTACTGCTATCCTCTACCAGTTTATCGTATGTTTTTGTCGGTTTATTTGTTGTTGAATAATTTTTCTTCATACTCAAATTTGAATTTATTGAAAAAAGGATTGGAGCGTGATCAGAGTGCTCATTGAAATCAAATATTTCAAAATTATTTCTATTTGTTAACACATGCGAACACAAAGTAAACTTCTCACGCTCCCTGTTTGAGTGCAGACGACTATTGACTAATGACAAACAAGTTAATTGACACATTTCGAGCAGACGATGTCCATTTACGCGTGGGTTTTGACCCAGTGATAATCATAACAGAATTTGATTGGTTGTCAGCCCTACAACTGGTAAATGACCATTCGAGAAAGTTCAGAGCAGTAATATTGTAAGTGCTACAAATTAATTATACAGTTAACCTATTGTACGTTTCAACTCCTTTACTCAACCGAAAATCTTGTTATAAACACTGAAACTACTAACTGGTAATTACTAAAAGAGAAAATTACATCAAATTTTGTATTAGCCTCTTCTCTATTTGTCGAAAAGTAAATAAGGTATAAACAAAGTTTGTAGATTGTGACTGAAAAGGCCGTTTCTTCGGTGTTTGAAAACACATAATTTGGTTTGAACACATTGCTCAGAAGATAATGGTAAAAATGTAGTGGGTCAAACAGACTGGATTTCTGGAAAACGGTAGATATAAATCTACTGCTTCGCAGTACGATTTAAAAAACCACACACACACTTTCAGATGTATATAGTGTTTTTATTTAGCGTAACATGAAAAATCCACTTTGTTCGGGATATAAGAATAAAATTTATAATACAAAAAATATAGTAAATAAGTCATCGTAATATCTACTAATTTTGGTTATGGTAAATATGTTAGCCGCAAATGTGTGTCGAAAATGAAACCATAACAGTGTTGGAATTCTAAACAATTCAAACCGTTTTTTCATTTCGGCTTTTCCAGTTGTTTCTATTCTTATCTCTCTGTTCAGTCAACAGTTTCGAAAATTGTACCGAGGTTATTAAAATATCAATGGAACTACTACACCAAAACAGTTTATTCCAGTGAACGAAGGTTTCAGGTACCAGATGAAATGTTTGTTTCGGATAGATAGAAATGTTCATTTACGAGCAAAAAAAATCGATTTGAAAATAAAAATAAGCTAGTGAATTCATGTAACTTTTGACGTAGGTTGTCACTCTTCATATTTGGAGAATCCAAATCATACAGCAACATGTAAAAATTAAGGGCATGCCAATCATCAAAATTTCGAAAATACTTATGACTAATGGCCGAAAATTTACGCAGACCATATTACATTGAACCAAATTTAATGTGGGCAAGGTGATTCGCCGATTTTGATTCACTTTCAACGAAGTAATCATACTTTTTGAGGCGGAAGTCATGTAAAACTTATCATTGACATTTAACAGTTGAATTCGGAAAGGTAAGTGTATAGAATTTATTAGTTCAAACAAAAGTAAACTATTTCCGTATTCAAAGCATGTTGTATGTGACAATAGCATAAAACAAATTTCACTTACTGGCCTTATTAAGCACGATTTTACTCATGCCGAAATTAAAATATAAAACACAACAATCACAAAATCTATACAGAATGGTTGTCTATGCCCTGAAACACCCAACAAAAAGATTGGTCCTTGTTACTGTAAATCAATTCATACAAATGCAAATTAAAACGTAAGTAATCTTTCCCCGGCGCTTAAAACTAATTTTGGCAGGATTAAACCAAAATAGTTATTAAAGAAACGTCCACCAATATAAGCAAGGGACAACTTAATTTTTTCCTCGGTAATTCCCGTTAGCTGAGCGGTTTAAGAAAAACATCCACGAAGTGGGGTCTTTGCATATGCAGATATCCCAGGTTAAGATTAAGAGTATACATAAAACGATCTATTATGTTCACGCTGAATTTAAGGATTCTCAACAGGATACGTGTACGAAATATTTCTTAAGGTTTATTATAAATAAAAATAAATTATACCAGTCACAGCTCTTTGCATTCCGAGATAGATACAAAGTTACTTTTAATGCAAATATGTTTTCCAGCATCCCTGAACTCGTTTCTAGTCTAATTTCTATAAGAAAAATTCTCCGAGGCTTCACGCGTCCTGTGCTAGATTCCTTACTTTTGATCATAAAAATATTTAGTTTGAGTAGGTACACAACAGATCGTTCTTATTACCCAAGTACACATTAAGAAGTTTTTATGATTCGAAAAACATTCATTATACTGAACGTTTCGAGTTGTATTTACAACAGAACTCAAATGTTTAATATAAACATATAGTAAATGGTGTCCCTGATTTCATTGAGAAAATAAACAAGCCCTTTGACATGGCATTGATTTTCATTTAATTTATGAATATTGCACTTCTATATAAACAAGGACATTTCTAACAGAATATAAACCCTGTGTTGTCTTTACCATCCCAGCTGCATGCCATAGAAATAAGATCAAATGTTTCCCGTGCTGATTGTATTCTTTATACAAACAAGTTTTCATTGATTGGATAGATGATTTTAGGAATGTGAGGCATTGAAAGTAGAAACATATACGAAACTACTAATATGATGTGTTTGAGTTTTTTTTTATAGACTTTTACATGGCATAATTTTTGAGACGACACCGTATTTTTCTTCGCACAATTGTTTTCCGTAAATGTTAATAAAATCGTTGGAACCAGTCTATTTTAGACTGGACCATAATTTTCAAAATGGCGGAATGAAGTTGTTAAAAGATTTCCAGAACAAATTTTGGAGTCAAAGGTGAGCTATTTGTGATGTTACATCTCTTCCGTCCACTTCAATGCAAATTTTAAACGTCTGGGCGCATGAAGATAGACCGAACTTGGCTTAATGTAGTATAGTATTTCATAGCTGAGGTCCCATTCATGGTCTCCAAAAACTTTGATAACGCGCTTTTACGGCGTTTCGTAGTTTTCGGGAAAATTTCACTTTTCTTTCAATTTCAAGTTGCCCGATCGGGCAATGGTTGCCCGATTGGGCAATATTGCCCGATCGAGCCATCTCACCAACCTGGTAAATGGTGCACATTGCAAGAACAAAACGGAAACCATATTTGTCACCTAGGAATTATATATTCGATAAAAAATTGGATATTAATTTAAAGCTAAGGCATGATTTCTTTCGGACATATATTTGAATTTAGATTGTGAAATCACATACTTACAAAATACGTGAAATAAAGTCAGGTTACATATTGTCAAAAAACATGTGGGTACGTAATCGGTGATCGGAATATCTTCACGAAGCATGAGAAGTACACAGATTTTCCCCCCTCCGTCCTACCCACCGTTATTTGATCGTTGATTAACTGAATGGAGATTTACGCCACTTTCAATATTTTTTCAGTTATATCTCGGTGGCTGCAGCACCTTACAATGGATTTCCGGTATTTCTCTCACCAGTTCAACCATCACATCCTTTCCTAGCCTCCAGCTGCTATCTCACACAGGTCTACGGACAACAACCTAGTGCCACCGTTGAGAGACAAATAGTCGGAAAGAATGAGTGCCGCCTAGGGAATTCTCATCAACAGTCAGACTCTTTGCCGATGATTGCGTTTTGTACAGACCTATCCATTCCCAACTAGATCATCAAATCCTACAACAAGACCTCAACCTACTGACTAACTGGAATAATCTGTGGCAAATGGAATTCAACGTCAAGAAGTGCGCCATCATGAACAATTCAACAATAACAAACAAACAACGTTATAGATATACAATGAATGGTGAAGCACTAGAGACCGTGACCCATTATCCTTACCTTGGTGTAGAGCTTAGTGACAACATCAAGTATAACAAGCACATAGACAACACCACCAACAAAGCCTCTCAGACCGTGACTAGGATTTATTAAACGTAACCTCAAGACATGTCCTTCTGTTGTCAAAGAAAAAGCTTATCAAACACTAGTGCGACCAAAATTGGAATACTCATCAACCATCTGGAACCCCCAGCAGAAGACTAAGATCAAACAATTGGAACAAGTCCAAAGAAATGCAGCCCGATTTGTCACCGGGAAACCATTCAACCCTAACCAACCAGATAGTGTAACATCGATTTTGACATCTATACAGTGGCCACCTTTACAAACGGTGTTCAGTCAACTCGGCCTGTTAAAATCTCGGCCCGCGTAAAACTCGGCCTGTGTAAAACTCGGCCCGTCAACTCGGCCTGTATATAATTTATATAGTGTTTAGCCTAGTAAAAGGATATATAAGCACACTTATCAGATAGTTAATCAATGTGTGAAATGTACTTAAAGGAGGTGCGAATTCACAAATGATAACTAAAATCTGCGATCTTCATATTTAATACGCATATAACTTGTCACCTTCTTTTGTGCTTAGAAAAAAATAACTTGAATAATAAATTTGAATAAAAGGTGAATTATGTATTTAATTGTATCTTTTTTTATCTTATATTTACACAAATGCCAAATAATAGTAAAATAAGATTATTATCATTAACCCTTTTAACCAGTGATTATTTATTAATTGATATTTATCAATTACCCAAAAAGCACATAAGGTATCCAAAATATTTACATTGGATCGTCATACATAATACATAAACAGGCCGAGTTGACGGGCCGAGTTAACGGGCCGAGTTATTCACAGGCCGAGTTGACTGTGAACCTTACAAACCCGTCGACAACACTCAGATCTTATCCTTCTATACAGAGTTGTCCACAACCTTGTAGCCGTTCCCTCCTTATACCTACCAACAAGAGCACTTGTTCGTGCAACCAGACAGAGCCATGACTGGAAGTTTATCCAACCCCACTGCAGAGTAAATGCGTACCAACACTCTTTCTTCCCAAGAACCATACCTACCTGGAACAGCCTACCAACCAACATTGTGTCAGCCCCGAGCATGGATGCATTCAAAGCCAGTATCCAGATGCTCTTTAATTTCACTACACACTCTACGACTGCACGGGTTTTAGCCCTCTTCAGTTGATGTCCATCGTGGCGTTGAAGAGTACTCCATTAAAGTTGAAGTTGAAGAACCCGGGACCTCTAGATTGACAGTACGTTGCGCTACCGCAGGAAACATTGCGTGATTTTGTTTGGGTTTCGCTGTTGTTGTTTTAATCTACATTATGTTCATGAGTAATCGGCAAACGGAATTTGATGTTATTTGCTGAATATATGAGGGTTATTTACAATCACTGTGGCAGTGCTCTGCTTCTTTAATGAGGAACATCAGCTTGTACTCACGGCAAAACTTTTTTTTCTAATGTCATAATTTTAAATGCAATATTCTTTCATTAGAATGTATGTTCAGGAGGAATTATTTTGCTTGTTTGGGTCCTTTAAGGTTTAGAAAGAGGGGGAGATATAGAAATATATTAAATTGAATCTAAATTGGCACTACTTTATTCGAAGCTATTGAGATCATACAGTAGTAGCTCTGGTGAACTTTGTTCACCAAAAATATGACAGGCTAAAATTTTGATGGTGCAGGGGAGGCTACTCGTATATAATTTTATCAGACAGATTCAATTGTTGTCTCCCATACTCTTTATCGAGATCACAGATATAGTATGTGAAATTGATATATGCTAATAATAGAATTAGTAAAATCGATAGAAAATACAATATTTAAAGAATAAAACAAACCAAAGACGGTAGAAATAATTTAGACTAGAGTTTTCGCATGCTTGAAAAATATATTGTACATCTTTAAACGATGATTTTATTATTCACCAAAGCTCAAATAATAAAAAAAAAAAAAAACAACTGAAAAAACGGGTGCGGGTGGAAGGCATTCATCTTGTGTCACATTCCATATATCGCCTTTATCAAATATATTCTTGCGTGGTCGCCCTCTCAGTGCGTATAAATCCTAGTTACGCCTATGTTTTAATATTTGTACATTGTAAAGTGCCATGCTAGAGGACAATGGTTAAACTGATTTGACAAAGAATAGTAAATTATTTATCTACATAGTTTCTCAATACGGTACTAGAACTACATCTTCTGAACAAACGGGCTGATTTCAATGAGACTTTACCAGACGCTCCTTGGTTGGCCCTTGCCAAAAAATTGCTCGCGAAATTTTAATTGGCCTATAAATATGGGTGTGGCAGGGTCCGAAATTTTTGAGACATCTCCTCCTGATTGTGATTATCATTATTATTATTATTATTATTTTACACGTTAATATCGCACATTTAAAATTTTTTATCAAATAATTGTTTGTGAGATTTTATGAACGTCGAACTTAGAATCTAATACGTGCATAGTCATTTTCCGAGAAGACTTAAGTGACTTAAGATGAATTGGGTTTTGCCACAAAGGTCAATTTGTTCCGTCTAAAGCTAACTTAATGCGACAGTTTTCCGGACACAAGGGCTAATTGGCTGTCAGCTGATTCTACAAGTGTATGGATTCTAAGAAAGGAGGTCTAAAAGAGGGCCCAAATTATATTCGCCGTGAAAGAAAACCCGCATTAAATGCTAACCAATCTGACAGGCGATAATTTGTCTGACACGGTCAGTATTAATTCTTTACTGAATTTATACTTTTTCTAATAAATTGTCGATATTTGGGAGATTTAAAACAGCCTGTCTCAAGTTTCCCTCGCCGCCATCATAGCGCAGATCTATGGTAGCGCGGCGGTAGCGTAGTCTTATTCAAGCTGTAGTTTCGATGTCTTGATTATTCACCAACGCTCAAATAATAAAAAGGGAGCGGGCGGAGGGCATATTTATCTTTAGTCACAGTTCTAATTTTGCCTTTATTATATATATTCTTTAGTTGTCGCCTTCTGAGACTGCGTATAAATTTCAAAGTGCCAGATACCATGTACTTTATTTGTCCTTAATGTAAGGCGCATTAGGAAAACCTTTTAAGGGTCAAAACATTCGACTTAGAAGAGTAATAATGATATTACTCAAAATTACTCCTCTATCTACGTTACTATCGAAGTTTTAGCCATGAGCTGTTTTCGGACAATAATTACAATCAAGAGAAGACTTTTTTTCTTATTCGCGTAATGCAACAGGGGACTAAATTTGTGAAAATTAGATCGCAGAAAGTTAGGTTTATAAATGCCTCTTCTCATCCTGAATTCTAATACGATAGGTACTTTTTTGTTGACGTCTACGCTTTTCGGAATGATCGTTGTTGACTATGTGACGCTTTAAGCCGGTTTTATTATTTTTGCAGTAATATCGCGAAAATTAGCGCGTCTAATCGTGGCTTCTTATAGTTTCTAACACCAGTGAAACCACAACATTTCATCCGGGCCAGCTACCCATCCCACTTTAGCGTACTATTTATCATTCATCCATTATTATGAGACAAATAACTGGTGTCAGAACTACTTTTTGTCAAATGTCGGACGAAGCTTCGCCTAACCTGGAACTCGTTTTACTCAACGTCTTACGATCATTTTTGCGTAAGACAAAAATTCATTAAAGTTGCTTCTACGGTACTAAGTAAATATGGAATTCCGCCATGCACCATCTAATGGGAATCGTCTTCTAAAGACGATTCCGATGAGATATTGTAAGGCAGAATTTAACAATAAATGAAAACATCAGGTACGATTTGTGATTTTGACTTACGATTAATTTGTTTCGTAAGAAGTTTAGTAAAACGGGCCCCTAGATTCGAACGCATGACCTAAGGATTGACACTCCAACTCGTAAGGAATTGAGCTATCCGGGTTTGGCAAAATGGTCCTTGTAACTTTTGACTTGAAATTAATTGTACTTCATCCGCGGCTACACCAAAGTGGCTTAAATGAAGTTCCCGACTTCTCTTTTGTGCCTTGACGTTTTGTCAACTTATATTTTATTTGTTCGAAAATTAATGAAAGAAACAAAGCACTCACACAAATCCGTTAAATCCTTGTAATATAACAATTTCTCTTTCCGATATCAGCAATTCTTTGTACTGTAAATCGGTTAACTTGATAATAGTTAATTTTGCTTATTTCGCGACTTAACGAAAACGCATAATAAATTAATAAATGAATAAATAAATGAATGAATGAATTAATTAATAAATCAATAAATGAACAAGTAAATGAATGAATGAATGAATGAATAAATTAATTATTTAAATATGTAGCTTAATTTACAAACATTATAGAATTTTAGAAAACATCATCGGAGTGATTCCGAAATGTATTACTACATGTTCATTGAAAAAAAATCAAGTTTGACATTAAGTCCCCTTTTATCGTGACGATGACCGGCAAAGATTGGTTGAGTCAGAACAGGAGCTTTTGAATCATAAGCCTAACCGTAGCCTTGGAAATACAGTTAATCTTGCTCGAGCGACCATGTATAATTAAGCGACTATTTTCATTAAGCGACCATTTTCATTAAGCGACCGTTTTCATTTAGCGGCCGTTTTCAAGATCCCGTTCTTTGAATCAAAATATCTTAAAAGTAAGTATACTTGGTCCAAAAGTGATTTGAAATGAATCCTATTTTGTTGAAACTTGCCAGAATCGTCTCAACGAGACGATTCAATTGAGTTTTAACAACAGAGAGTTGTTGAGATTTTCGCAATAATATGCAATTCAATCTAAAAGTATGTTTCTTATTTGTGAAAATGAATAAATATTAAAATAAATAAAATAAAAAAACAAAATGAAAAAAATATATCAAGCGGCCATTTTCTTTTATGACCGTTTTTGGTTGTCCCAGTAATGGTCGCTTAAAACAAATTTCTCTGTACGCGCTTTTATAATAAAATAATGCCTTTGACACCTTAACAAACTACAAATGTACATGTATAAAACAAAAATCAAAAGATCCAGATATTGGACCCAAGCAATATATGCCTGGTTCAAGCCCTTTATGAACCTTATCTTATTAAGGTTACTGAACGTAAAATTAATTTAGTTACGGAGAGAAACTCCGTGTCTGTATAATATGACAAAGATGTCCAGATTTGGACGATTATGAATAATTCCGTGGCCTTAATTTGTTTGCCGGACAATTTGGGATAAATTATTTTGTTGCCATGGCCACCATAAGTGCCTATAATTCGATTATTAATTCAGGATGCCGAATTAACCCCTCATCACGCTGAACCTAGTTAAATGATAGAGATAGATACAAGAAATAATTCCAGTAGACAGAAAATCAAATGTTTATTTTATGTTTTTCATGTTCTTCAAAGGGTGAGCATATTGTCGCCGCTTTGTCTATTTGCTGTCTGTCCGCTCGTTATTCCGTCCGTCCGGATGAACTTTCCCACAGGCCTTCGCCCAAAGTGGAAGGAACGTCAAACATTGATATCTCTGGATAATTGGCCCAGGCGTCTCTACCCGAGTCTTTGATGATATTACGATAATTAGATAAAGGAGACATATCTAGAATTAAACCATTATATTAATATGGTTAACATCTAGGTTAGCACTGAAGTTTTCTTATACAATTGGACCATATATATCAGTTTAAGAGTTGACAAAAATGATTGACGTCAGCTCACCCCCGGATACCTATTTGCTACGCCATGTCGATATAGCGTAGCGATTAGGGAGATCCCAGGATATCTGAGGATGACACCAGCTGTTCTATTTTGAGTCTGCGAACTATTGCATATGGTCATAGTTTTCTGGTAATGAATTCAATAAATTCCGCGGCCATTGCTTCTCCCAAAGGAGCATGAATTACTTCAATTTATACCGTGACCAGAATGTAATATAAACGTGCGCAAACATGGCACATGGTGGCTAAGACAGACCAATAATCACCGCACGTGACAGTGTCACTATGCGCGTTGTTTCATGTCTGAAATGAACTGAGTGTTCTGCACGTTTGGGGTTTGGAGGGGAGGGGGAGGAGAAAGAGGACAGACCATAACGGCGACATTCATCCTTTCAGACAATTTGTTGCCCACCAATGGGTTGATAATCGAAGACCTATGTGGATCAACAACTTGAGGCTAGGATAGGGTGTAATGGTAGTACTGGTTAGAGAAATTCCAGGAATCAATTGCTAGGTGCTTCAGCCGCCGCGATGTGAGTGCAAAATTGTTAAAAGCGGTGTAAAGGGAAGTGATTACCCTTGAACAAACCGCTCGGAATCACAGAGGCCCGTCACACGATAATTTAGCCTAATTGAACTATAACACGGGGGTGATGTCCATAATCGGAGCCACCGGCTCCGCTTTCAAAATCATGTGTGGAACTTCCGCTCCACGTGTGGCTCCGATTATGTAGATGTAAACATTTCATATTTTGAATGAAAAATGGAGTAGGAGGTCGGGATTTCCTCATTTATATAATATTTAATTCATTAATCATTAAAAAGTCGAATGCTATTCGACCAGTAATACATTTTGCAACGTAAACGCACTCAAAAAATGTAAGAACGCTCGTTGGTTTTTGTTAAAAATGATTTCTTCTGGGAGCAGTCTTGAGCCAGGAAGATCAAAACACGTGTTTTTTACCTTCAAAATGCAATATTCTGAACAGAATTAATAACGCAGACCATTGTTTTCAGTGTATACGAGTTTAACAAAACAACCACAATAATCTTACCAAATGTACTGTTCTGCAATATGATATATATCAAAGAAAATTGTTTGGTTCCGATTATGTAGATTGGCTCCGATTATGTTCCCTGGCTCTGAAGTTGTGGAGTGTCTTCTTCTTCTTGCATATGCACCCGCAGCCTTTAATCTGAAGTTTCTGTTAGTTCCACGGGGCACTGTTTTCTCGTCATACCATGGCACACGTTTTCTTTTTTACGTCTCACCTTTCTCGTTTACTTTCATTAACTCCAAAATGCAAACAGAATGTCTGATGTAGACCCTTGATTTCAGTGTGTACGAATTCAAGAAGATAACCACAATATTCTAGAAAACTGTTCTCTACTGAAATTTTAGATAGTTGAAAGAAAATTATTTGTGTCTAATTATGTACAAATGCTCAAAAGTCTTGGAGTGTCTAGCCTTTAGGGACCGAAACTCATAATCACATGCCTAAAAACTACAGTTATTCATTTGTTTATTTATTTATCTATCTATTTATTTAGTTATTTAGTTAGTTAGTGAGAAAGGACTGACACCGTAGTCATACGCATTGAAGAGTTGTTAGCGCGTGAAGGCGACTAGCACTAGGAGCAAATCCCAAAATGGATTTCGATGTTCATTTTGTCTCGATTTCACTCAAAATCTTGGGTTTTCGCAACTTTTTTTGACTCTCTTTGTAAACTTGTTTTCGATAAGCTCGAGTTTGAAATGAGTCCGGTCGGTGAAAGAATAGGCATTGGTCTCACTTTAAGGAGGTGGTCACGAATTAAATCCACAATGGTATGAGGTGAATAGACCATAACATTTACTTATTTACAGGGATTCACCCTATGGCTATTGCTTTTAAAGGAGTCGACAAACGGCCAAGATACCTCATCTTTGTGGTTCATTGTGACTATGAGTCAACGATACGTTTCCGGCCATAACACAAATAGTAGTACAATCCGCCCTCCCCATCCAGTCAGCACCGAAGTTCGGCATCATTAGTGGTTATTATCGGCGTTTAAACCGGGCAATGGTCTAGTTACCACCCCTCAGTGTCATTGATTTTAATCGCGTAAATGAATCAGTATAATATGTCTATGCGCAATGACGTTCCGAAATTCATTTTTTCACTACCACCAAACTCGAAAACTTGGCTTTATCTTATAAATTTGTTTTCACGGTTTGTCGTTTCCACCTTTATAAGCTGTGTTACTCGACAAACTTGAGTTTCGTACGATGCATTCGATCTGCTGCATGAGAAAACATTGTTTATAACGAAAACCTTCTCTAAGTTATACCGATGCATTCTCTTTCACCGACCAGACTTATCTCAAACTCAAGCATATCAGAAACGAGCTTGCAATGTGAGTTCACAAAAAAACAAAAAACCGCAAGGTTTTGAGTCAAATTAAGGCAGAATGAAGAGCAATTGGATAGCCATGTTAGGATTCAATCTAGGCAAAATTCAGAAATCCACGTCGAACATTATTTGAGAGCAATATTGCACATGAACACACGCGCTAATGAATTTTACAGAGCAATGAAAGCTGACTTTGATTTCAAAATTTTGATTTTGGGGGTAGTCACCAGTAACTCTCCAATGCGTATGTCTTCGGTGTATTCCATTTTGTGACAGATCAATAATTAGTTTACGTTTATTTTGGTTTATCCAATTTTCCAAACTCTAGATTATGGCAAAATTGTATCTAAAAAAGTGATGCTTTATTTTTGTTGTTCAGTATGTATAAGACGTGTTTTCGGCCTTGTATATTGATCCGTTTTGCTAAATGTCAAAATTTTATACTTCTGTTTAATTTTCAACATCGCCTTTATAAAACGGTACCCCTATACCGAAAAAGCGCTCGCGACATTTTCAGTATTTGATTTTCATAGTCTTAAATAAGTTTTAATTTTATTAAATCTAGCTTAATTACTTTCTGATTGAAACGTTGACAAATCCGGAGATGAAGTAGTAAATTCTGATATTAATATGTTCAAATCTTTGCGAAAATATTGAAACTAAATGTTACGCGGGGCTTAAAAACAAGGGACCATTGGTCCTTAAGCGCTAACCTGAGGCATTTACAAGTATTTGACAAATGTGGCAAAGTGTCAAAACTACTTATTTGAAATTCATGACTAGCTCAACAAAAGTCAAAGATATCAAAAAGACAATCATTCCGATTACATTTCAAAACTATTGAGTCTAATATGTTGCCTCTAAAGTACTGAAGGATTTTCAAAGATTTGAAGAGGTTCCAGTTTTTGATCCTTTTTCCAACTCGTAAAAGATTTCAAGACAAAGATCCTGACAAAATGTTTAAACAAATAAATGTCCTCTAGATTTCTTTAATTTGACCTATGGACCTTATTTTTAGTCCCACTTAACCAATTTTTGAACTTAATGAGATTACACAGAGGCAAATATTCTGACCAGGTTTCAAGACATTTGAGTAAAGGAAGTGGTGTCTAGAGTTCGCACAAAGTTTTTCCAAGATTTGACACAGCTAACACAGCTTGATCACAATAGCTCAACATGAGCACTTCCTGCTCAGATGCACTAAAAATCGAAAAAAATGGAGTATTAAGAATCGTTGAGTGCTTTTTTAATAAGATATATTAATCGTATTTCTTGAAATATGTATCAAATGAACGCGAATTTCGCAACATCTTTTTTTGATACCACTCGGAAAATATATGTGATTAAATTTCATGGAATTATCGACGTTGAAAGGGTGTTAGTAGTGACGTTTTTAAAATAGGAACGCTTAGCGTGCGAAGTATAATAAGCAAGAAAAACCTTTGACAGGCTCCGAAGAAATCTTTATATCTCTTCACATTTAATCCTGGATTATAGTCCGACAATACTCTTGCACGTACATGTACTAAGTAATATCAATGAAGCTGACTGTCTAGTAACCGGAATATTATAATAAAAGTAAACAACGTAACTTGGATTGTGGAATCATGATGAAGAGCGCCCCATGAAACTAGTAGAAATTTCATATTGAAGATGTTATATGGATGAAGAAGAAGACACTCCACAACTTCAGAGCCAGGGTACATAATCGGAGCCAATCCACATAATCGGAACCAAACAATTTTCTTTGATCTATATCATATTGCAGAAAAGTACATTTGGTAAGATTATTGTGGTTGTTTTGTTAAACTCGTGTACACTGAAAACAATGGTCTGCTTTATTAATTCTGTTCAGAATATTGCATTTTGGAGATAAAACCACGTGTTTTGATCTTCCTGGCTCAAGACTGCCCCCAGAAGAAATCATTTTTAACAAAATCCAACGAGCGTTCTTACATTTTTTGACTACGTTTACGTTGCAAAATGTATAACTGGTCGAATAGCATTCGACTTTTTTATGATTAATGAATGAAATATTATATAAATGGGGAAATCCCGACCTCCTACCCCATTTTTCATTCAAAATATGAAATGTTTACATCTACATAATCGGAGCCACACGTGGAGCGGAAGTTCCACACATGATTTTGAAAGCGGAGCCGGTTGCTCCGATTATGGACATCACCCCCCGTGTATAAGTCTATATTTAAATACTTTTTTTTTTTCAAACATTTTTTTTCAATCATTTTATAAGGCTAAAATACCATGTCCCGTGTCCCTATGCTCGTTAGCGCCTCCGGATCTAAAAAAGCACTAGATACGCTTCAAATACGTTATATATGAGGCCTTCATTAGTTCAATTAATATCAATATCACCTAGACAATGGAACATTTGAACGAAGTGTTGCTTCTAGATATATTCCCCAGGAATTTGTTTTTAGTTGGCAACTATTAAAGAAAGTTTGAACATCCAATAGACAAAAGGTAGCCTGATGTATAAAGTTGTGAAAAGGTCCATAGATTAAGAGGTCTGTCTGGGAGATCGACCTAGTTTCACGGAGACTATGGAACCCTTACCAATCTAAGCCTTGCCGATTAACCCTTTCTTTAACTCTTATCTTGAAAATTCATTTCCTATTAACTTATATGAAAAAAATTTTTGATTTTTTTTCGAAATTTCTCCAAAGGGGGTCACTCTAGAGTAAAAACTGGGTTTTATCACTCTAATTTATAATAAGATATCATATATATAGGTATTTTGCGCGAATAGCCTTGAAATCTACTTTTAACGGTTAAATTCCCGTGTTATTCTTTCAAAGTAGATAAAGCAGGTTTAAACAAAACCTAAAAAAGATACAAATTACCTTTCAAATGAAATGCATTGTTTGTTAGATCGTTAAGGTATACTCAAACGTGTACTTTCAAAGTTGAAAATGAGGGATCACGATCAATTCCTATCATATGCTTTTTAAATATCACCGATATACCTATGGTAATGGACTCGACGCCTTCGTCGGAGCTCAGTTTTGAAAATATACCTATAATATTTCGAATCCTGCATGTTACTTGCCTACTTCATATTTTTACAAGAATATGCCAGTTGATGCTTGAATCTGCAAAATCCTATTCACAATATGTTTTTTGTTGTTGTTGTTTGTCCTCTTTAAAAACTTGACCCCTAGAATTTCATGATTAAGGAATCAATGACTCCTGGGTGTCAAATACAAATACGAGACTTGCTTTAACATAGTTCACGCTATCAAGAAGAGTTTTCGTGCGCTTTATTTTCATAAACGTGGAGTAGCTTAAAGTTATCTCTAGAAGTTATCTCAAAACGAAAGAGAAAGAAAACAATCTTTTTTACAGCCTGCCTTTTATTTTAAAAGAGGATTGAATAAGCTAACAATAAAACCCAGCGTTGCGTAGCCATGATAAATTGCATTAGTTTGTACTTACAAGTTGATAGTAACTTTTTATCTAAAATCAATTAATAGTCATGTATCGATCAAGATGAATATGTTTGTTGTTGTTGTTTTTGTGTTTTTCGTTGTACGTGTGAAATGTATTAACAGAGAGAAGTTTCAAAAATTTCCCCGGCCACACGAACACTTTGATGTGAAAAGAGTAAGTGTTGTTTTGTTGTTTTAAATTTTGTTGATGTTGTTTCATTTAGAATTATTTATTCATTAGGGTCTTCGTTTAACCCCCTTAACAGCAAGAGGATTGACACATCGTTGGTGGGCTTAACTGAATCTAAACGAAATGATAACAGGTTAAGTCATTCCTTTTCTCTGTCTAGAATCAAGGTCTGTCTTTACTGGTACATATAGGTTTTCGCGGTCATAACGTCGTTGGTAGCGCCCCAGACTCCCATTCAAGTGGTCCTAGGTTTGATCTCCGATGGCGACATACATCCATGGCATTTATTAGAGGGGTTTGTGTACCGCTAAATTATGTAATTGCCTTTATAATAATAGGCACTTACAATGGTGTTGCACAGACCCATCGTAACATATATATATATATATTTTTTTATCTCCAATCAATGTGTTGATAATCGTAGGCCTATGTTGAAAAGGCAACTGGGGGTCGTAGAGGATATCATGGTAGTACTGAGGAGAGGAAAACACCAAACAAAAACAAATTACAAAAAGAAAAAAAAACCCTGAAACTTATGGCCAACAACTACAACAACAATTGATTCATTTCTGTATATTTGAATAAAGAAAATCTATTTTTGATATAGAAAACATGTCTTTGATAAAGAAAATATATTTCACTTGTTTCAGTATTTAGGTAACTGGTATATTGTAGCAAGACTACCATCATGTAACTTTGCTGGATCTCGGGATTTCTCCAACTCTGTATCAGAATACAGCCTAGAGCCAGATGGGACCCTTAACTGTAAAGGAAACTTCAGGTACCATTTTCCTCTTAAGAATCACGTAACTTGTTGGTATTTGTGTTTCGTTCGTCAAGATTCCTACATTATTTTACAAGCACATAAACAATCAACCTGTATAATTTAATGTAAGGAATTCAACAACAACAACAAAAAAGCATTTTATCCCCCAAGCTAAATAACTCATCTTAAATCAAACGACTTTTAGTTACGAAATCATTTCAAAGCAAACCACAACTATAACTATTTACTAAGTAATGAGTTTAAATACGGCCTTTTTAACAGTTTTCAATTAAAACAACTACATACATATTCGATGTTTACCTTTTCTATTGTAGAAGTTCACAATGCACCATGGTAGAGTTTGCCAAGATTCCAACAAAAGTCCCAGGCTACTATATAAATAAGGACCCTATTGGTAAATAGATCAATACAGTCATCTCTGTACATGAAATTTTGTTTGTTAATAGAATTCATCGCGATTAGAATTTCAATGTAGATACATGTATACAGTCATCTCTGTACATGAAATTTTGTTTGTTAATAGAATTCATCGCGAATAGAATTTCAATGTAGATACATGTAGATTGTTACCAGGGCTCGTGTTTGTGTTAAAAACTGAGGAGTCATTGACTCCTTAACCATGAAATTCTTGGGGTCAAAACTCTTTCTAAAAGGGTCATGACAGAGAAAAGGCAGTTTGTGAGTAGAATTTTACAGGTTTCAGTATGAAATGACCCCATCTTGAATCGATATAAAGGCTATTTATTAGAAGAATAGTATACACGATACATCATTGAAAATTTAAGTTATAACACCTAGTTTTGGCCCTTAGAATTTCCTCTCAAGGTGGTCTTAATGACCCCTTTGGAGAAAGTTCTTAGGAACAAAATAGGATATATATTAGATTTTTTAGGGTCAAAACCCTAGTTTAAGGATCAAACACAAGCCTTGGTTACTTCATTAAGGGTATTGATTTGAAAAAAAAGACCACTATAACTAGCTAGTTAACAGATAGTTCCATCATGGTATTCTTTCGAAGGTTGCTTATCTTTACAAATGCTTTCTTCTCTAATTGTTCACTAAATACGCATTTTTATCACAGTCTTATGCCTATTTATTTAGATATTCCTTCTTTTCCAGCACCGTATATTTTCTCATTATTTTCTATTTTGTTCTTTTCCCCTACCCCTTTCTGTTGTGATATGTAAGAGTTGTGTGATACAGGTAGATTGATTACAATATGTATAAGAACGTGTATTTTTTCCCCTTTTCCCCCTAGATAATTACATTGTTTGGATGGTTTGCAAAAAGTATATGAGCCAGTGCTTGACATTTCCAACAATTTTAAATGTGGACGAGGCACAAACAATAAGGAGCCTCGCTTGCATCACAGTGGGATTATAAGTTTTTGTCTGTATAAAGACACTTCGAGACCTTATCCATTTAGCAAGCGTAAAGTGAAAACTCTGAGCGAACTGTGTCAGTGTCTTTTCTTGACACAATTTTGAAACAGTCGAAATGTCATGCGCAGGTTTATTGTGTTTTCGATATAATGTCTTTAAAAAAATCAAAGCACTGAAAGTACTGATGGTGAACGAACCTGATGGCATTCTAGAGTGATATATTGAATTCAATTAGAAAAGAGAAATTACGAATGTAAAAAAAAGTGGAAAGAATTGTCTCGACAACAATTCCGTTATTCGGAAATTTCACTGCAAATTCAAAGAGAGGGAAAGAGAGGAAAAATCTTGTTAGAAAAATATTTGTTAGAATATGAGATGTTACTCTGTGAAAATTTCTTTTACACACTTGAAATAGGTACATTTATTAATTAAACATAAATGGAGAAAACGATTTAATCCTATCTCAAACTGTCTTCAACCTACATCCAATGGTGTTTGTTTTTACAAAAGTAGTTGTTATCATGTTTAAGCTTATTTCAAGTAAATTTGTTGAATTTGTTTTAACTTTTTTAACTATCTTTGTTTCTTCTCATTTAAAGAAATTTGAAAATTCATATTTTTCTCACCCGCATCTTATGATTTTTGAATAAGAAACTCAATTTATGTATTGATTCACTAGTTCATGAGGGTGACCAAATATCGCCGTTACAGTGAACAGCATGTGCGATAACGGGTTAACAAAGCTAACACGTGCAGTCCAACTTTACGTTTGGATTCTGCAGATAAGTCGTCTTTTGCCGAGGAGAAACGACCGGTATTTAATTTATTTAAATCATAAAGCCCAGGTTTAGGTCAATATGCTTCCACTATATTTTGAACCAAAAACCTGAGAGAGTTTTTATCATATTTGAAGCCATAACCAATTCCGTGGTTGACACTTATGTCGTTATTCAGCTTTATAACACTACAGGATGAGAAATATTTAAGTATAGGTTAAAGGAGGTCTAGTGCCCTATTAGTATAATTCATAGATAATTTCTGTTTAAGTTTTAGAAATTAAAGTATAACTTTTTATATTAAACAATTGCTCCATAGTAAATTGCATACTTAAAGTCTCTATAAATATTATTTTTGTAACGTAATTTCTACATCAAAAGCGAATAAGAATCTTATTTAAGAAGTTTATTTTTTAAAGGGAGGTAATAATTGCATGACTATGTCTATGACTATGTTTAAGTATAATACAATGTTTTTTCCTTCCGACTTTCTTTCCAAAAAGAATTGAGAATCTTTACAATTGTCGGTTTATTTTTTGCACGAGAACCTATGGTTTACCTTCAAGAGTTTCGATGCTTGTAAAATCACTCACTATCGATGTTTTATTACAGTATTGCGGCTGACTGCTCGGAGCTAGTTTTTGCTTAAACTGTAGTTAACCAATTCTAAACGTATTTTGGGAAGGATGGAGCCAGTTTTTATTCATCGATTAAGATTTTTATGATTTCTGTAAAAACGCAATGACTTTTCCAGAATAATTTAACAACTAAACCCGCCTGTCGAATTGTAAACAAGTGCATGACGGATCTGGTCCCCCCTTGACCACGGCAATATCTACTCGTCAATTTGAGTGGTATCTAGGGTTGAATATTTAGCTGTCATTTATTCAATTTTCAAATAGAATTTTGAATTGATATGGTTTTACAGATTGAAAAAATGCAAAGTAGAATGGCCCCAATGAAATATCTTCCGTGCCTGTCGCATTTGGTATTCGGCAATATTCGATTCTGGGACAGACGAATACGAAACGTTTTCGCTGGGAATAAGTTCACCGAATATTCGAGTGTATCCGTACAAGCCCTACTTCAGCCAACGCAATTTTACAGAAAAATCTTAATAGCGGCGTTCATCCCTATTCAAATAAAAGTACAAGAAAGGTTGTACATGTAAAACACATGTCGAATCATTCTTTAAACCCGTCTCGAGACTGACTGTCGCTAGTTGAAAAGTTATGTAAAACCCCGTTACCGTTTCTAATGACACAAGGTGTCTTGATGTGTCATTCGTCTCAACTCGGCCGATTCCTCTAACCTACATTTAAATCGGAGCCGTCGGAGATCGCCCGAGTATTGCCGAATGTAAGTTCAAGAGGACATGACCTAAATAAACACGTATTTCCGGCTAATTACTACAAGTTGCACCAGCGAAGGCTTGGGTCAAAAACATAGTATCTGTCTCTACGGTATCTAGACACAAACTTTGTTTTTGCTTTAAACTCTCGACAAGCTTACGCCGATCAAAAATTCCCTTGATAAACATTGCAAGATCATTTTGTGTTTTTAAGGCGAATTTTCATTATTTTCACTTGATAAAGAATACTAGTATCATGCCATTAAAGAAAATAAAAGTGATTTTGCGGAGAAAAATATTGAAAGATACTAAATTGAATTTTAAGAGGCGCTACTTTATTTAAAATGTATTAACAGCCAACAGGATTTTCCTGACATGGTATATAACACTGGTGAACGACGTTCGTTCACCAATCACATCCTAGTATCCATCCATAGAATAGCATGTAAACATTTTTTGATCGTGATAAATCGATCTGTGTTGACTCCAATTTATTTCAATTATCAAATTGTATATATATATTCAAAAGTATTATGAAAAGACACACACTGGGTCGTTAGTTTTGTAAATTTAAACTTAAAATGATAAAAGGAAAATGATAATAACAAAAAATCCCAAAATTCTAGTGTAATCGCATACTCTGTATTTCTCAGCATCTAAGATTTTCCTTTTTATTTTCAACAGTTCCATTACATGTTATTTAACAAAATACGCATGTTTCCAGGAAACCCGACCACAGGGCCCAGCTTGATGATCGACACGGATTATGTGTCCTATGTTGTAATCTGGGGCTGTGCCAAGGCTTTAGGCGTGATATGCCAGGATCCCTACCTCATTATTAAAACTAGACGGAGAAAACCTAGACAGCTAACATGGAAAATTATTGAAGCCGTGCTACAATCACACTTTGAGATTAGTTTGGGTGAAATGGTCATGGTGTCGCATGATAGTAAAACCGGTAGTGTATTTCTTTTTTTAGTCCCCCACCGTTTACCGGTTGGGGGACTATAGGTTTGCTCTATTCCGTCTGTCCGTCCGTCCGTCCGTTCGTCCGTCTGTCCGTCTGTCCGTGTGCTAGCAACTTCAAACTTGGTACACTTATAGATCTCATCGAGGAGAAGTGTCATGTTCAAGAACCGTTACTCTGCCACGCCCACTTTTTGAGTTATTGCCCTTTGTTGTTTTTACCCTTACATTCTTGTCCGGAACATATCTCCTAAACTATGTGTGCTAGCAACTTCAAACTTGGTACACTTATAGATCTCATTGAGGAGAAGTGTCATGTTCAAGAACCGTTACTCTGCCACGCCCACTTTTTGAGTAATTGCCCTTTGTTGTTTTTACCCTTACATTCTTGTCCGGAACATATCTCCTAAATTATGTGTGCTAGCAACTTCAAACTTTGTACACTGATAGATCTCATTGAAGAAAAGTGTCATGTTCAAGAACCGTTACGCTGCCACGCTCACTTTTTGAGTTATTGCCCTTTGTTGTTTTTACCCTTACATTCTTGTCCGGAACATATCTCCTAAACTTTGTGTGCTAGCAACTTCAAACTTTGTACACTTATAGATCTCATTGAGGCGAAGTTTCATGCTCAAGATCCATAACTCTGCCACACCCACTTTTTGAGTGATTGCCCTTTGTTGTTTTTACCCTTACATTCTTGTCCGGATCATATCTCCTAAACGATAAGTGCTAGCAACTTCAAACTATGTACACTTATAGATCTCATTGAGGAGAAGTGTCATGTTTAAGAACCGTTACTCTGCCACGCCCACTTTTTGAGTTATTGCCCTTTGTTGTTTTTACCCTTACATTCTTGTCCAGAACATATCTCCTAAACTATGTGTGCTAGCAACTTCAAAATTTGTACACTGATAGATCTTATCAAGGACAAGTGTCATGTACAAGAACTGTTACTCTGCCATTTCCACTTTTTGAGTTATTGCCCTTTGTTGTTTTTAGTTTACATTCTTGTCCGGATCATATCTCCTAAACTGTAAGTGCTAGCAACTTTAAACTTTTACAGTTATAGATCTAGTAAGTAGGAGATATATTATAAGAGAGGAATTTTTGTTATCCGGTGGGGGACTCCTGTATTGCATCGCAATACGACATGCACTTATTTTATTATGCTTTTTGCATAAACGTATATGTATGTACATGTATAATTCAGTTTTGGGTGTGTTGACCTAGGTCTGTGAATTCTAATTGGCCATTATATTACGTCGTATTAGAATTTCTTATAGGATTCAAACAGAACCGTGTAAATCGTCGCCGTCAAGGCGCAATTAGTAGCACGTCGGAGTGTCAATTTAGAGATTCCGGGTTCGATCTCCGACGGCGGCACTCATCCTTTCCGACAATTTGTCTGCCACAAATGGGTTGATAATCATAGACCAAGTGGGATAGCAGCTGGAGGCTAGGAAATGATATAAAGGTAGTAATCCAGTGAAAAATACCAGGAATCCATTGTTAGGTGTTCCAGCCGCCGTGATGTAACTGAAAGATTGTTGAAAACGGCATAAACCCGCACTTAAACATGATTTTATGTTATGTAGTGAAGTAGCGTTAAAAAAATATGATAATAGTTTGTGCGTGTTTTAAAGAAAAGGGCAAACTTCGATTTGACCATGTACGACGTAAAAGAATGCCATCTTTGAATTAACACTTTGCACATCACGATTTCGAAAATTTCCTTGGGCAAATTAAGAGATATTGATATTTACTCGTATCAATGCATTACCATGACCTTATTAAGAGTATTGCACGCACATTTAAACACGAATAACTATAGCTTTGTTCCTTGCAATCAAAATAAAAAAAAAAATATTTTGCTTAGAGGCAACATATCTTGTACAAACTCAATGAGAAAATATAACGATATGAACCCGAAATAATCGAATAGCATGGGACTAGATCATTTTTGGAATTACAAACGATTGCTTTCAATTTTTCTCCGTGCCTAAAGCATGGATGTTCACGATTTCAACAAGTTAAAAAGGAAATCACGTATCCTTACAAGACGATTTTTCAGAATGGTCCACATTCAAAGGAGTTGAGGTCGATATTTCTAGGTTGATGATTTTTTTTAAAAAGAATCTTATCTCAGGGCGTCAAAAAGCGGGATTTTGTTGTATTTTGCCAATTAATTGGTTTGGGCAATGCGAACGCTATTTGATTTTTGAAGATTTTTGTATCCAGCAAAGGTGAAGTAATTTATCATTTTATAAATGGATTTTTATTCAATTTCCCATTTCAGCCTGTGTTGTATTCAAAAAGAAAAGATGTTGCCGGAAGAAAACATCTAGTCTAGAACGGTTGAGAAAGTTATACGGGAAGTGAATATCCGAATTCCGCTGGACTGTAATTCTTCTCTTTTTATTACAATTGATTATAAAATATTAAGTAATTTATTCATTTCTAGACCATTCCGCAAAATTCATGCGGCTTGCCTGAGCTCGAAGTGTCCAAGGATAGCGTCGCCGAATTTTCGTTATATGTCTTGCGTTGAAATAATTTCATGGACCTATCCAAATCTTCAAAGAACTCGGAGGGGTTGTTTCTTTTGCGACTTTGACTTTGTCGGAGATTATTGATAACTACATGAAATATACTGTATTTATTAAAGTGAAATGTAGAAGAAACCTGTAATCTAAGATTTGGAAGCTTGGAGTTTCACAGTTGCTTTTGATGTATGGGTGTCATTTAAGATAACACATATCCTCTTACGCTTTCTGAAACTTCGAAATTGTACTTATGTTCAATTTTAGTGCTGTCCCTTTGAATAGGAAAATGAAAAAGAGGTACAAATAAATCTGTAATAGATAAAGTCCAAGACCGTTTCAATAAAGTACTTTCCAGCCTCACCATCTTTAACCCGGCACACTCTTAAGGTAGTGGACCCGTAATAGTTCCGCAACATTTCGGACCACATGTTTTTCACATTGTTAAACGTGGTTTCCTAAGAAAATCATTAGGAAACCTCGGTTAATATTGTTTTCAAGTTCATTACATCTGAGAAGTTACAAAGCTATTACGGGTCCACTACCTTAAAGAAATGAATTATTTTACATATAGATGTTACCTCTGCGACAACGTTAGAAATCACTACGTTGATCGCCCAGTAAGAGCCTTTGCTTTGCGCATGTTTTAAATTGCTAGAAATCTCACGCACAGGCTCCTTTGAAACTAAAAGAGGACTTTAAAACGGATACATTAGCTTTCTATTGGAAGATGAATGCAAATCTAATTTTGTCGAGAGTTTTCTTCGAATGGGGATTAAATTTTGTCCAACCATAAAATGTGTCGGTCAAACTAGATCTACGTTGTTTCGTAGTGTACAATTGCAATTCGTTTGTGAATTTATTGCAAGGTATGACACAAGAATTTACCTGATTCCAGAATAATTATTCATCAACTGAATGATTTACAAGCAAATCCCTCAAAATGAATGGCCCCCCTTTTAGCCGAAAACCATTTTAGTGTCGTGTGCTTTCTTTCTCAAAGTATCGATGGTCAATAGTGTCGAGGTTTGTCACCTAAAATTTTGTGACGGTAAGAGGTTTATTTTCTGATAAACTTGAATTGTAGAAGTACACATTTTGTTTTGGAACTGAGTATATATAAATAATAAACTAAAGTGCCGGAGTCTAGAAAAGCACCAATTGTGCCTAAAGCGACTAAGTACATTCTGTGAAAATTTCATCCAAATTCATCCCCGAATGAAGGTGAAGCGTTTGCAAAATGTGGACGGACGTCGCGATGAACAAACGCAATCGGTTACCCTGGAGATTCTACGAAAGCGAACAGAACTCTGTTAATTGCACATTCATCGGAAACCAAAGTTAGTATCATTTGGTTTATAAAAATAACAAACGTACGTGTACCTCTCCGCATTAAACGTTATTATAAGTATACTACGAATCAAGTTTTGTATAATTATCACATTTGAATAAAGAACAATGTTGTTTAAACACGTTTTCGGAAAAGTTTTCGGTCATTTTTCACATTTAAAACCATCATTACGAATAACAATTTATGCGTAGCGTAATGAATTAGAATGATGGATTAGTTTCGATTTTCGAATTGAACTATCAAATAGTAAGTCTTCATAGAAATGAACATATTTTTACATCATGCTTTGTTTATTTATAACATGTTTGTGATGAATCCCGCGGCATTAATTACAAATGGATTTTAAATCATTGTTGGTTGTTATGATCATTAAAGGTGTTACAAGTATTAACTGGAAACAGTTTCAGACGTTCCCTCATCCACAGAAGAATTTTGATGTTTACAAGGTAATTCTTTACATATGTATAGAAAATATATGTTAGTGTCGTAAATAATCAATGTTTTCTGGTCGAAAGTGTAAGTTATCATGAAGAGGCTGTGCCGAGTCATGATATTTTCTCGCAGCCGAGGCCAAATAAAATTGATATTTTAACTCTTGTCATGCTGAACCCAGAATATTCTTGTTTTGATAGGAGGTAAAGACAAAGATCAGCCTGCACCTACGTGCAGTCTGATCTTAGTCAACACCACCTGTCTGTCCTCTTTCAAGGCAGAGTTGTTAATGAATTTATCTTCAAAAAGAAAGATTATCTACACCCTTAGATTCTAGGGCTTTCAGTACTTTGATATGAGTGCAATTCTGAAAGAAGATTTTCTTATTCTATTTATCATGCAATTATTCTTATAATTAACTCTGAAAAATCAAAGAAATTCTGGTGAAAGAGTATTCAAATTGTTTAAAAAATAGACTACGTTATCGGACAGGTGATATCAGGTCAATACAGGCGTCATTGCATGATAAAAATTTTTAGATGTAGGGGTATAATTTTGTTTCTTTTAAAAATTTACATGCTTGTGAATTAATACCTGATTACATCTCACCAAGCCGAAGAAATGCTTCCTAAAAATGGGAAAGGGTATTAAATTTCAAACCTTTTTATAACAGTTAAAATAAAATATATCCTCTGAATGCATAATTTTCTTCAAAATTAAGCTAAGGCGACTTGTTCAAAAGTATGATAATCCAAGTTTGTGACACTTAAGACTGATTTCCCGTAGGGCTATTTCGTAAGTAAGTATTAACCCTTGTCATGCTGAATAAATTTTGGCTAAAAATGGTCATCAAAATCAAAGGGCAAAAAGCACTGAAAGTTCCAAATGTAGGTCAATTTTTATTTGAAAAACTAAATCCATTGACATTTCTGGTTTAAAAGTGACAAACAGGTGGTGTAGACCAAAATCAGACTGCACATATGTGCAGGCTGATTTTTGTCTATAGCTCCTGCCAAAGCAGGAATATTCCGGGTTCAGCATGACAAGGGTTAACAAAAGATGGTTATATTTTCATGAAACAATTCAGCAAATCTAGGATCTTTAAATGAAATAATGCAAAAATGAATCTTTAAATAAAATAAGCTTAAGATAACACTTGACCTTGAAATGTGACGGCGAGGCTTTGGAAAGGTTGTTTTAAATGCTACATCCATTGATAATACAGTGTTAAGGTAAATTCATAAATCCATTTATAAAGGGAGAAGCTCTGCTTCGTCAAGCCAAATTTAAAAATTTGTTCTTTAGCTGTGGCATTGACCTTTTGTGCTATCTGTTTGTTTCAAACTGTCTACTATCCATATGATCGAGACCCATTATGTAAAGATATATTGAAATCCATCAATAACTAATGGCTTTTTTGCCAAGAAGAAATCGGACAGACTGGCGAGCTAGTAGGCACTCACACCGACTTAGCATATGGCCAAATAAGTCTCGCTAACCGTAAGCCGTCTAGATTAAAGTTCATCAAACAAAATACAGTCTCGTGTTGAGGATATCGAATCAGCGAACTCCAAAATATTTTCTAGTGGAAACCTTATCAAATCTACGTCAAATACGATAACAATGTAATTGCATTGACGAAATCTGTATGGAGTTTAGTTTGAAGTTTGCAACATTTTTGCAACGTTGTTTTCTTACAGTACGTGGGTGACTGGTATTATGTAGCTAAAATACCGCCATGTAGCTGGTCTAGTTCCTCCGAGTTCACCAATATCGTGTCACAGTATAGTCTTCAAAATGACGGAATTCTCGATCAAAGAGTTGCATTCAGGTAATGGTTTATTTAATGCTCCCCACCTTTGCGTAATTACAATGTGATTAAATTTCGATTTTTATGAATCAAAATATATTTTCTTCGTCTCCTGAATATAACATAAACACTTATACATGTTTTTCTGAAGATGTCGACTTTTTAATTTCTTAGTTATATTTATCCAGGAGGTAGAATTTTCCGCAAACCAAAGAATTCGCCATAGTTGTGACATTTTCTAAAAGCTTTAAGATCACCACACTATTTAAAATACCCCGAAATATGAAAATTGATAGGCATTGTTTGATCGTGGGAAAGGATAAAATATTCACCTATCATTGATTGACTCTAACTAATTAATTAAAACAACTCGTTTCCTCCCAAAGACATGATTTGTTCTCTCTAAAACACACTCCAAACATATATTTTTTTTAATCTAGCATTTTTAACGTTTTTCGGAGCTGAAAGATTCGGAGCTTTAACTTTTTCAGGAGTGTTGTGTGTACTTTCTATGAAGTAACAAAGACGCCAAAAGACAAGCCTGGTATTTACGAATCTAAAGATCCTATAGGTTTGAAATATATTGATTTGCTCAACTGTTTTGCAAAAAATCATCGTTTTTCAGTTAAAAACATCGTGAAACTGACGCTCAATCCTATCAAAACCAAACTATTCATTCGGTCCAAATACTTATCAATGACGTAACTACCATTACGCACATTACCCAAGTGCGTAATAGAAATAAATCCGTTCTCGAAAATTTTGGTTGATGATTTATCATAACATCGAAAAGGGAAGCAGACGGAGGACATTCATCTTTTGCCACAGTCTACATATGGCCTTTATCCTACATATTTTATCTTGGTCGCCTTCTGAGTGCGTATTAATTTCAAAATCGTAGTACGCCTATGCTTAGAAAAAATTTAAAAACTACATCTAAATATCTCTTAAAATTCCATAATTCCACGTTTTTGCTTAAATGTGGGAGTGTCTGGTTGGTCCATGAAGACGTAGAAATCTTGTCATAGAAAGTGTATGTATATTTTATTGATGGGGGTAATAATTATCGCTTATTTCGCTCAATTTGAACGGAATTAGCGATATTGTATTACCTACCTTCAATTTCATTCAAAACCCACTCATTCATTTTCGTTCCGTATTCATTACAAAATAATTTATTTCGTTATATCCATGATGTTTTCAACTGTATTGGGATCATCACCTTGCTGCTGTCAATGTAGATGTCCTGATAGCTTAAATATCTGCTATAATCATTTCTGTTAGTATTGGAGATATTTACTTGAAACTTAGTATGAAATTTTAAAACATGTATCTTTACTTTCAAGGAAATTTTTTCTTCATTTTTCGACTTTCTGATTTTGAAGGCCCCCGAAGGTGGTCGTTTATAATTAGAAGATAATTTCCATTAGTCTGGTCGCCAATTTCATTTTTACACACCCTCTCCTTGACGGATTTGTATGAAACCTTCACAGAAAGTTCCTCTGTGTGTGAGCATGCGCATACCGTCGCCATTTTTAGACACGATACCGATCTTTTGTAAGCATATTTGTTGAATTATAAAATCTATTCAGTTACAGTAATTGTACTTTAAGTCCCTCTGTGTTTTTATATGTGAAAGAAATGAAAAAATTCTAAAACCAAGCAATTTCTTTTCCCCAATTATATTTTCTATCTTATAGGGTAGCTTCATGTTGCACAAACTTATTATTTTGTCTGCATCCTTTGTTAGTTTCGACCATTCTACCTCTTGAATGGTAAAAAAACGAGAATGGTTATTTTATTTATTTCATGTTTACATCATACACTAGTATTTATACCTCTTTTTTAAAAAAAAAAGATAATTGAAAATAACTTTATCTGGCAACATAGGATTTATGTAGCTCATAGTTAATTTTAACGAGCTTACAAAAGATAAAAGAAACAAACGTTGAAATGAAAACTTCAAGATTTTTTTATTTAGTAGTAATTGTTTGTACACTGTCTGGTATCACATAAACAAATGACCGGGCTTAATTATGGTTGCTAAAATAAATATTCGTTCGGCTCTTGTAGGTAACCCTATGTCTGGTCCAAGTGTAGTATTGGCCACGGACTACAAGAGGTTTGCTATAACATGGGGTTGCACCAGTACTGCAGGCAATATGTGCAAGGACCCTTATTTATACGTCAAGACAAGAAAGAAGAAACCAGACGCTAAGACGTGGAAATTTGTACAGGCTATTTTGAAGTTTTATTTTGAAATGAGTTTGAGTGAACTAGTGATAATTCCACAGGATGATAAAGGTAATTATATTTATCACACAATGAAGCATGTATTGACCTGATATAGCCTGTCTGATAACATTAAATGATATCGGGCAGTCTATTTCTATAAACAATTTGCACTTTAACCTGAATTTCTTTGGTTTTTAAGGGCTTATCATACTTAAGCGCTGAAAAATGATTGCATGATAAATTGATTAACACGTAAGTGTCTTAAAATATCAATGCTATCAGGTCTCGGCTGTGAGAAAGCCTCGTCATGATAAATTCTCCCAACCTCGACCAGATAACATTGATATTTTTAGACAGGAACATATTATTCTCTATTTATCGTATATGATCATTTACAAGCTACTTGGTTGATAAATAGCATTGATATTATAAACTATACTTGTCGGCGGGAAATACTCCAATAATCGTTTTGTTACTCTATAGCTACTATCAATAGCCCAACATCCGTGTTCTATGTGCAGCATTTGTAAAGAAATGTCAAGGTACTTATTCAGATGCCTTGCGAATAAAAAAGTGGATATATTTACAAGAAAGTTTATTTGTGACCGTCATCTTTGACCCTCTATAGCCCCAAACAACGCGAGGCTCCCTTGGTTCGTTTTATGAACTTTCATTGATCTCGATCATATAGATTTGTTCAGTAATCAGTGATCAAATGTAATATTAATAGGAGGTAATCAATATCGCTAATTTTGTTCATCTAGAACAAAATTAGCGATGCTGTTTTACCTCCCTTGAATTTCACGCAAAACTCGCTCCACATACTCATTCAGTTTTGCTCCAAAATCATTCCGAAAACACTCATCTTGTCAATTAAATGATGTTCATAATTGATAATTCGTAGAAAATATATCAAAAGAGGGAGAATCTTCTTTTGGATATATAGATGGATAGCTTCTGAATTTTAACAAAAGGATTCATTTTACTATTCAGAACTAACATACAAGTCAAATGAACCTAGTAGATACTATCAAAAAAATTGCTTTCAATTTCAAGGAATAATACTGACACATTTTAAGGTAATTACCTTTTTCGTGAAGGAAAATTGGTCTCTCATGAGAAGAGCATCGTTAAGGTTAAAATTCTTTTCTCAGCGCATTGGGCTGATAAGCTCCTTGTTTTTCAATGGTGCCTTAATATTCAAAATAAACTTTGTTTTGAACAATTTTGAAAAAAAAAATACCACCCTCCTCGCGACGTCGAATTAAAAACCCCAAATAATAGGATTTTTTTTCATATGATAATGGGAAACCATCACGTTATTTTGTAATTTTGTCCACACAGGATGCTCGACGTTCAAACGAAAGCCAAAGTATTCCCATCATCCTGTTTTGTTACCTCTGGAAAGGTTCAGAAGAATGCATAACAGATGATAACCAAGAAACAGCGACACTTCCACTATCCTTAGTACATGAACTGAGCATGACCATTTCCAATTACATTTTGTGGGCTGGTTCTCAGCGTGGGAAGGCATAACGTACTACGAACGTTTGGAATAGGACCCACATCGCTGGTGTTAAATTACAGCGTTAAATATTTTTTATCTATTGTATTATTTTGCGGTCCATTGACAAATTACATTAAAATATGACCTTTGTCTCGGGAGTGAACCCCCCCCCCCCCCCCCCAAAAACAACAATGACAACAACAACAACAAAAGAAAATAAAAACGTTGTATGTTTTTTTATATTACACGATTTCCACTACACTTATGTAACAATAATGTCAATGAGATAATGATTTGCGTATGATTTACGATTTTGTTAGCGTATTAGTGCATGCGGTTAGAGCTGGGACGGTTAGAAGTGATGTACCGGGGTACCTGATATTTGGTGACCCGCCGATACTCAAGAATTCGATGTAACTGTCCATATATCTATTTCATCAACTTAATAAAAAGGCAGGTCTAAAATTTGGTACAGTGGACTCGAACATCCAACGACTTCTGACAAGGTCTTAAGGGACGCAAGTGATGCGAGTATGAGACTTGCAAATAAGTAGCCAGGCTCTCAACACTATCTTATGTAAGTCCGTAGGACCATATGGATATCAAATTTAGAAAAGAATTGAAGACTGTTTCATTCAAAATTTGCATGAGCATCGTTTCGAATTCATTTTGGACTTCACAACAAGTTAAAGTAGAAGCATTGATACTTCTAATGTAGACACACCTGTGATTGACATCGATCATGATTCTTCACTTTAATGTCTCTTTGTCAGTCCTTGTTCATATATATGTTGATTTTTCAATACGTAACTGTTCGGTCGTTTACTCAGATAACTTAATTGATCTATATTTAAGTGACCAGTGACATTGAAAATATCAATATGTGACCATCTGGGTAATGCGTAAAGTGTGGTCCCTAGTCAGACTGCGCGTACTGCGCAGCCTGACTAGGGTCACCATTTAAAGCACTTTGATGATTTCCCGAATCTAGAAAGACCAATGTACAGTCACGAAAAATATGTTTTTAAAATGCGAGTTCTAGTTGACATGAACTGGATTGATTGATTGAATGGAGTTTGACGCCTTTTTTTTAAATTTTCAGTTATATCGCGTCGGCTGGAGCACCTAACAATGGAATCCTGGTATTTCTCTAACCAGTACTACCATCACATCCTTTCCTAGCCTCCTGCTGCTATCTCACATTAGGTCTACGATTATCAACCCATTAGTGAGAGACAAATAGTCGGAAGGATGGGTGCCGCCGTCGGGGACCGAACCCGAGACCTCTAGATTGATAGTCCGACACGCTACCAACTGCGCTATAACGGTGGCTGACCTTAACTGGAACAAACCTCTTTCAACTGCGTATTTTACGGAAGGAGGGTCCTAGATGGCCCCTTTTCGCATAACAGGTCACATATGAATTACATATCGTTAATAAAAATCCTGAAAAATCAAAACACTCATTTATAACGGGATATCTGTTGACGTTCGTTATTTTCCGCCATTTTGTTTGAAAGAGTTAGTGGATTGTTGATTTTAACGTGACATTACTTGGAATGCATAAGCTCTAGTGACGACGTGAAGTTCACTCTCCAATGATTTTCTGTTTGTTCCATGCGTGTGAAAAAATATTTTGTAGATAAAATATGTTTTAAATTTACCATGGGTTGGCCGTGACTTGGATCAAGGGGCGGGGCCTACAATGTACCTTTAGTTGTGTTTATCTCTTTCGAGGCGACGCACTCTTGACGTCAAACTTACCCGGGCTTTCCTAACAAGATGGTTCTACATTGCTCACTTTCCTATCCTGGACCCCCCATCCCCCACCCACACAAGCGGCAAATTGAAATGCCAATACAGATCATTTAATAGTCATAACAAGCCAATTTTAAAGCGAAGCAGTCTTATGATAATCTGTTGATCTCCAAAAGGTTCTAACGTTTCCTGAACAAGTTTCATTAAGGCTTAAACCTTTTGAACAGACGAACACATTGATATAGAAAGTTATTGTCTCTAGAGCGGTAATAGAGAAATCGTCATTAAGTCCGATTCTTACGGGTTTTTTAATTTGCACGAAGACAGGGTAATAATTGTGACCCAATACAGTTAAGGCCAATTTCCCTGTAAATCGTTATGATATTTGGGGGTTTTCTTTGTGAACTGGTAAACATTGTTACAAGTTTCATGAATATTGGACCATAATTTTGGCCTAAAGAGTGTTTAAAGACAAACGTTATTAAAGCTCATTTTCCCGTAATATCTAAATGATACACCCCTATTTTCAAATACCTTCATCCTTGTTATCTGACAAACACTCTTACCGAGATTTATGAAGATTGGGTTACATTTGTGGCATCAAGAAAGTAACATTTAAATTACTGACGTCTGACGACGGACATTCGATGATCACAATAGTTTTGCAGGTGAGCTACAAATCGAGACTCAAAAGCTAACATTGAGAAATTTGAGATTAGCGGCATAATGATCTCGCATTATGAGTAATGAATCAAATACATAATGGATAACAGTGACCATAACTGGTCGTTTCTTTGTAAGATTAATTCATCTTTCATCGAGAGAACAACAGTTTAGTTTATACTTCTTTATTTTAGTTCGATTGCGACGAAAGCTTAAACTTATAGAATCGCTCTCAAACATTCAATCCTGATGTTTTCAAGTCCATGAGAGAGAGGTAGTGGTTTAAAACAACTGCTACTCAATTTTACAGCTAGGTGAACTGAGGCTGGCTATTAAGTGCCCATAAACACACCCCAGCGACAGTGGGGCTCGAACCACGGACCTCCAGGTCACGGGTCGAGTGCATTTACCACTAGGCCTCCGAGCCAGTAAACAGAGGACAATTAACAACAGAGGCTTTATCATGTTCACATGTGGTGTTAGTATAGCTTATACTTGGTCAGGAAATTAAAAAAAATATCGAACTTATGAAAACAGCTTAATTAATTTTATGTTCCAAAATATTTCAATGCTCGTGTAGACGACAAGTGCTATTATTGTACGTATATATCGCTGGATAATTGTAACAAGTCAAAGCAGTGGTAATGAGACCTCACTTGAAATATTGTTAAAATTGTCCTGTGATCCATGCGGGTTCTGTCCTGATACAAGCCCTTTACAAAGAAACGGTTAAAGAAAATTTTGAAGTTCTCGTTTTTAAATTGTCATACCCAATTTGACTTGAGTACTTGAAAAACTAAATGCTTGTCCCAAGACATCTGCTGTTATACATACACACATTTTGACTATCAACGTGATATTAGAAAGACACTGAAAAATGTAATCAATATAGGCTCAATTTTGACATTTGACCTTGACCTTTGACATTAATCTTGGAGCTATCAGAAAACTTCTTTCAAACAACGCATCTACTCATGATGGAGAAAATTCTGCCAATGTATTCTGAAATCCATCCATAAATATAGGAATTATGTTCCTGACAATTTAATCTAAATTACGGTTGACCTTTATCCTTCGTGCAAGCTCATTTTAAGTTTGGTCTTCAGCTGTGATTTTGAAGCTTTCGGAAAATTTATCCCCTGATTGAGAAAAAATGTGTTATGTAATGTTGAAACCCAACTTTCTATGCAGGTGTTATTGTCCGAACTAATACAGAAAGACGCACACCCTTTGCGCATATGCAGTATATAGCTTTCTTTGCTGCTCAATTTTTGCGCCTCATAAACATTTCAAATGGTTGGAAATGTCATGGACAGGCTCATATTAGTGAAGACTCTGGTCAGACTGTGCGAATGCACAGGCTGGTCAGAGTCTTTGCTTTGCCCACATTTCAAATTGTTGGAAATGTTACACAAAGGCTCATATTTAAACCATTTGAAACATTAGAATGAGTACTGAAAATGACACATAATTGTCACGTGAACGACGATATATAAATCGAGTGTTCTCCCCTGTTACTTAGTGGTGAAGTTTGTCCTAGCCAAGGCCATATTTCATGTATGAAGAAGGTATTTCTCTTTTCATTTAGTAAAGTTTTAACATTGTTTATTCCTCCGCTCTAAAACTTTTCCTTTTACACATAACTTTGATTCAATTATTGCAATAGTTAAATATAAAAGCACCAACAATAGCAAAAGCAATAACAAAGATGTCTTGAAGGGGACTATCGGGTCCCATCACAAAAACATCGAACCTTTGGAGTAGACGGTTTGATAAAGGATGATTTTCAAAGACATTCTTTTTATATGTGAAACAGGGTGTGCGCTATGGCGTAGCCAATATGGCGCAGCAAGGGTATTTTTAAAGTTTCAAAGCGCCTAGCATTATAATATTGCGAGACAAATTATTTAAAATATTTTCTCCCTTGTACAGTCCCGTGTATCAAAAATTTCCAAAATCCAGTCTTCTGATTGGATGATAATGTAGGACAAAGACTAAAATCAAAGATATTCAGGTGAACGTGATTCTGGTTATTGTCAGGAATCATGGTGGGAAATCACGTGAAATAAGAAGGTAACGAGTGACAAAAAGGATGTTTTTTCAGGTATATTTTCTGTCATGTTGGTATGAATTATATAGCCCATCATTAGACAAATAGACACCTTGTGCTAAGTTTATTTTTTCCCATTATACACCCTTATATTACTTACTTAACCAAGAAAAGCATACAGAAACTGAGTAATGAGTACGCGTAATTGATGTTTTCATTTACGAATAGAAGAATATATATCGATATATACAATTTCAACAGATAAAAAATCTTGCATAATGGACACTGCGATCTACTTTTGAACCCATATGACTCAAATACGAACTCGACAAAGACATCATCTGATCAAGTTTCAAGACATTTTAACCATACATGTAACCCCAAGAGTATTCACACGTTTTTTTTTTTTTTAAAAAATGAGATTTTACCTCGTGACTAGTTTTTGATCTCGCTTTACATAATTTCTAACCTGTCTGAGATCACAGGGACAATTCATTCTTCAAAGACTTAAGTGTAATAACTAAGTGATCTGGTATTTCGACCCCAAATGTCTAAATACATGAATAAGTCCAATCTATCATGTTTACAACCATTCTGACAAAGTTTCAAGGCAGTCGAACCATAATGGATTTTTCAAAGATTTTACCTTTATACATAGTTTTTGACCCATATGACCCCGATTCGAACTTGCTCAAGATCTCATAGAGAATATCATTCTCAGTTTCAAGACATTTAAGCCGAAATGCAACGTCAAGAAGGCAAACAAGAAAGAGACCGACGCCAGGTGAAGCAAAACAACATCCAAATAGTCGGAAAGGATGAGTGCCGCCGTCGAGAATCGAGCCCGAGACCTCTAGATTGACAGTCCGACGCGCTACCAACTGTTTTATGACATGGGGGCAAAAAGGGGGTGACAAAAAGTATATGTAAGAGGTACAGATAAGAGAGGGTAAATCTATTGTAAAATCTTTATTTCCCCAAAAAGTCTATGATGTTGGTACTCATTTGAATCGTCTCGATAAGACGCTTCCAATGAGTACAAGCAGCAAAGTTTTTGCTTAAGTTTTACTGAAATATTTGAGTTGAAAATTCAAAATACCTCTCTTGTATATCCAGTGTTTTTAAAGGAGATAAATTAAGACAAATGTCGTGATCAATCTTGACATTTTGTGAACTAGAAAACAACACTACAATTTAAATGCATCAAGGTCTAGACTTGCATATGTGACAACCGTAATGAAATGCTAGATAAGGACTCGTGATCAAGTTATATCCATCACTACCAGATATCACTATCTTAGAGTTTGATAAGCTGTCCCTCGTCATGGCCTTTTGGATAATTCTATCTTCTTTTAGATCGATTTGTAGCTCAAATTAATTGTAAAGTTATTAATTCTAAATGTTGTCACACTAATTGAAGTGTGACAGTAAGCGGTTTCTCGTGTTCTTGGTACTTTGGCGATAGCCATATCTCGATAAGATATTATTAAATCCTTGATTTGAACTCGAACCGACTTACTTCTTCGCTAGCCAATGATGATGTCCACTACGTGTTCTATTCACTTGAATAGAACAAATAGTGGGCATCATCTTTGGCTGGCGAAGATGACCGACTTAGGGATTGCGGAGATATATCTATTATCAGTCATTACATAATGATTGATAATGACGCAGGTTTTGCGTTGTGAAAACGACCTTACAGTACAAAGAGGTCATAAATGCCAAAACAAGTGCACCGCATCATGCGACAGCCAACGCTCATCTGTCAGGTGCTGGAAAGGAAATAAATTTCAAGAATGAATAAGAGCATCACAAGCAGCTGTCAAGCTCGGCTACAGGTATTACATCGAAAAAAAAAAAAGAAAAATAATGACGCAAAATTCCAACAGAAATATAATAAAGACATCTCTTTTACAGTATAGGTTGCTCTTTTGATAGAGAATACACATGTTCCATAATAGCTGCGATGTAGGGTTTACTAACCCCAATATCTAAGCCCATTCTCATCGACAGAGTTACTATTTTTGTGAATAATTCATTTAGAGTAATACCCCTTCATTTTAAAGGTGCCGCTGTGATATTATAAATTATAAATATCAAGTGAATACCTCTTGGAATGTCTACCAATGATCTAACCAAATGTCAACAGTTTCTAAGGACGTTGAGGGATAGGATAAAGTAATACCTTGGCCGATCTGAACCTAATATAGTTACAGGCATCAACAGAAAATATTTGCCCATACATAGATATCTCTGTGAGACCGAAACATCGTGTGAAATAAAACCTTTTTTAATCGTGTACATAATGCCTAGTACATATTACTAATATTCTGATATTGTATATGAAAAGTGACTACTTTCTGGTTTAATAGAAGATTAATATAGATTTACTAAAATGTTTCTACGTAAAATAGGATGCGTCAGGGCAGAGCCCAAATTGGACTCCAGTGGCAAATGAATAAACTTGATAGTGTTCTTTAAAATGATGATATACACCAAATCTGAAAGCTGTCTGCTCTCCGTTCTCAGTGCAGATAACTGTTAAAAGTTTCTTTTTTTATTTTCACATACTTTATTGCTTTGGAAACTATAAAGGGCGGATTTAAAAATCCTAGAACAACTTTGGAAGAACTTGACCCTTGTGTCATTCCTGCAAAGTTTCATTAAGATTGGTCCACCGATCTAGGAGAAGATAGTTTAAAGAGCTGAACGCACGATTGACATTGAATGATTACAATAGCTCACTTCGGGTACAAAAGGTGAGCTAAAATGAGTGGCATCTATTTTACAAAAATCACGTGATCCTCTTGTGTGTACCGTCTAATTGAATTATTTCGTTGAATTTAGTAGGACAACCTAACAAAAATTAACTTTTGATTTGAAATCAAATCAAGAACTAAGCAAACTAGATATATCGCATAACGGACAGTAAACACCAACCAGTGCTTTGTCCCCAGTAACGGAAACGGTTTTATGATTATTATCAGACTGATTTTGATTGGAATGAGTTTCAATTTCATGATGTCTTTAACTGTAGCAGATTAAGTAACCATCGAAATAAATTTTGTCAGAAATTCGCTATATTTAAACTTTTTTATATTTTTGTCAAAATAGTGTCACATCAACACCTTCGATTTAAATTGTGTCCGCGCGAAATTTTAAAATTTTCGTCTTATACGTTTTCTAACAATAGCAATTTTTCTGTTTGAAATATTCGAATTCAGAAATATTAGATGGATAAAATTACAACCATTGAAATGTTTTCAAAATATAAGGGCTACTTCATACTAACTGTGTCATTTCAAGAGTTGTATACCTGTCCTCCTCTACAATTCCCTTTCCGTTTAAAGGGCACCATTGTGAACAAATAATGCAAAATTGATGGATTCGTGTTTTAGCGAGTGATTACAAGGACAACTGAACGACATGATGCTAAAATCAGTCAGTACACCTCAATGTAGGCTAAAAACACTAAAGTACTGATTGAAATTGATTTCACAGATCACCAAAGGTGAATTAATGGGCTGTAAAAGCCGCCTTTATTTTCATACTGTCTAGTTAAAGTACTGAAATATTTACGACTAGTTTTGTCATCGTGAGAGGATGGGTTTCAGAATTATCTTCTTGTCGGTTCTAGTACAAGGGGTATTATGTATCAACAGGGAAAAGTACCAAAGAATTCCTCCACCGCAGAAGAACTTTGATGTAAAAAAAGTAAGTGCCAATTTTGTCAAGTTAAAATGAAAGGCTGTATTAAGTTACAGATATTTTTTATGGAAAGATAGTCCTTGATTTTTCCCTCTTTTTGTATTAAAATACTTTTATTTTTTAGCATTTCTAAGGAAACACTTCTTTTATTTACAAATTGAATTGTCATTCTAACAATTTGTCTCCAAAAACCTATTTGTTTTGCAAAAAGAAATTGTACCTTAATTTACAAATTGAATTGTCATTCTAACAATTTGTTTCCCAAATCTGTTTGCTTTGCAAAAAGAAATTGATCCGTTATCAAAAAAAAAAAAAAAAAAAAAGGTTTAAATGATTCAATACATGTTGAAATAACGGTTGAAAATCTTAAAATGAGGGTTTATTCGTTTTTCATATAACCATGTGACGTCATTTAGACAGATTTTCCTGGTAAAAGGATCATTTATATAGTGGATAATCGTTTGTTTCAGTTTAAGATCGATTTGTATTTCATTGAGTGAATAAAAAAGCTATATTTTCACGAGTGACAGGGCCATGAGTGAAAATATAGCTTTTTTCCACGAAATGAAATATTAATCGATCTTACTCGCAAAACAAACGATTAATCTATTTCTTTATTGCAAAAATGAGACAAAATGTGAAATTTCTAGGACATATGTTCGTAAAGTGCGTCATTTTGCGCGTGCTTGCTATGCAACGTTCATTGTTACGTCACTACTTTCGCCCCTCATAGTTGATGTCAAATAGGATGATATGCACAAAAGCAGGGTATAAGTCTTTGATAATTTCACTGCTCTTGCGGTGACATTATCATGTGATTTTCAACCGTATTTTCTCGATAAACTACAGAAAAGCATTGAAGAAAATTGTTGTTTTTTTCAGTATGTCGGTAACTGGTATTATGCTGCGAAATTACCCCAATGTAGTTTTGTTGGATCATTTGACTTCACGAATTCTGTGACACAATACACCCTACTATCTGACGGCGTGTTGGATCAGAAATGTACCTACAGGTGATTTGAAACGTCTTTGTTTGCAAAGTGGACCTTAAAAAATGTTACACGTTCGGTCAATGATGATTAAAAGGCAATACAAACGAATGCTATGCAGGTGCTGAAATATGAGGAAAACAAGAGGCCGAAGGGACCTTTATCGCTCAACTGGCTTTAATAACCCCAGACTTTCGCCATGCCATGCCCACATTTGGGAGTCATTTTTTTAACAATTTAAGTAAATGGTCACTCAATGAACATCCATGCCAAGTTTCATTGAAGTCGGCACAATGGTTTGGGAGGAGAAGATTTTTAAAGATTTATTATGAAAACATGTCACGCCCTACCACGCCGATACTTGTGGGTCAATAAAAAATTCTTTAACAAATTAAGAAGAGGGTCACCCAAGGATCATTTCTACCAAGTTACGTTAAAATCCATCAGTCAATTGGTTTTGGAGGAGAAAATCTTTAAAGTAAAAGTTTACGCACGGAAGGACGGACGAACGGACGCACGACGGTCATTCCGCCATGACAGTAGCTCGCAAAAGCATAAAAACCATTCTCTTGACGTTGTACAATTTTTAGACGAGGAGCGAAAATAATTTGGTCGAAGGTTCAAATTCTAAAGATACAAGGACGACAATTTTGCAACGATGTAAACACTGGAACAGCGGGATTTTTGGATAGCGACAGGGTATCGAGATGGACATACCCTGAGATGAGCATTTAAAGCAGCTTACACTCCGGCTGGATAAAGTGTGTGTCGCTATGACTGCAATATTATCGGATTTCGAGCTTTCGGAAAACGCCTAAAGGTCACAGAAAACAAAAAGTTGGACCAGCCCTGTGTTCAGGATGTATAAACGTTTCGCGAGCGCTTTGAGATGATAACCCGCTTTGCACGTGCACATACGTACAAAGCGAGGTATAATTTCGAAAGCGCTACGCTAACGTTTTCATCCTGAACGCATGACTGGATAGTTGTTTAGTACCATTTCAGGATGTTACTCCATTCATATTACCGTTCACGATTGTTTCATTTAGTTTCTGTTTTCCTAGTTCGTGATGATTTATAAACTCTTTCGAAAATCGTTTATTTAGAAACTTCATTGGTGGATTCAGACGGGAGGGGGTTAATCAACACCCCCATCTGTAGCCTAATATTTCCTTAAGCATGGATATTTAATAAAAAAAATCCATACTTGTTAGAAACCAACCCCATATTTTTAAGTTTGAACCCCATATGCAGATATCTTGAACCTGTGATTGGGCTATAATGTATTATCTCGGCAATCTGAGCAATGGCCAAGCTGCTCGAAAACAAGAGGCCCAAGAGGGCCTGTATCGCTCCACTGGCTTTAACATCATTAGACTAGCATTAAATGAATCTTTCTTTGAATGAAAACAACACTTTGAAATCTCTTAAGACCTATTTTATATTAATTAACTGGGTATGGCTCACATTGCACCAAAATTCTCAAGTTTCATTGAAATTGGCCCAACCTTCATCAGGAGATGTAGTTCAAAGATTTCGGGCTCAAAATAAGCCACACCCTGACATGCCAATATTTAAGGGCTAATTAATATTTCGCATACAATTTTCGAAAAGGGTCACAGAAGGAACATTCTGGTAAAATTCATTGAATTTAGCCCAGTGATTCAGGAGGAGATGTCCTTCAAAGAATTCAGGCTCAAAATAAGCCCCACCCTGCCACACCCATATTTATGGGCCAATCAAAATTTTGAGAGCAACTTTTGGAAAGGGTCTCCCAAGGAACATTCTGGTAAAGTTTCATTGAAATCGGCCCAATGGTTCAGGAGGAAATGTCGTTCAAAGATTTCGAGCTCAGATTTCCCCGCCCTGCCACGCCCATATTTGGGGGCCAATTAAAATTTCAGGAACAATTTTTGAAAAGGGTTACCCCAGGAACATTTTGGTAAAGTTTGGTTGAAATCGGCCCAGTGGTTCAGGAGGAGATGTCATTCAAAGATTTCGGGCTCAAAATAAGCCCCACCCTGCCACGCCCATATTTGGGGGTCAATCAAAATTTCTTGAACAATTTAGGTAATGGGTCGCCCCAGGAACATTTTGGTAAATTTTTGTTGAAATCGGCCCAGTGGTTCAGGAAAAGATGTCATTCGAAGATTTTGGGCTCAAAATAAGCCCCGCCCTGCCACGCCCATACTTGGGGGTCAATCAAAATTTCTTGAACAATTTAGGTAAAGGGTCACCCAAGGAATATCCATACCAAGTTTCATTGAAATTGGCCCAACGGTTTGGGAGGAGAAGATTTTTAAAGATTTCTAAGTGAAAAAATGCCACGCCCTGCCACGCCCATATTTGGGGGTCAATCAAAATTTCTTTAACAATTTTAGAAGCGGGTCACCCAAGGAACATTTCTACCAAGTTTCATCAATGTTTAAAGAAAAAGTTTTCGCATGGACGCACAGACGCACGACGGACACACCGCCATGACAATAGCTCGCTGGCCTTCGGCCAGTGGAGCTAAAAAGTAGTTCCTTTAGAGAAACTGAAAAGTGTTTTCGTCACTAGTGACGATATCGAAATTCATTAAACTGGGAAATTCTTAGATTTCACTATTAGAAATACAATAAAATGCTTTTAGAGTTTCCAATTTCATGATACGGATTTATTTCATGGTAGTGAACACTCTTTTCAAATAAACATCTCAAAGTTAATATTTCAGGAGCATAGCATGTACTACAGTTGAACTGACACAGACACCGAAAGATATTCCTGGTATATACGAGACAAAAGATCCAATAGGTAAAGTTATGAATTACAAAGAAAAAATGTTGCGTTTGCCTACCTGTTGCCTTTATAGTTACGAATTAACTGTTCAAGTACAGTGGTCGAGTTGCCTTGTGCCCTCAAGCTTTGTGTAATGATTAACTTTCACGCTTTCTATAAAAACCAAACAACCAAACAAAAAAATGTGTCTGACAGGTTAAACTTGTCTCCCAATAACCGACGAAACTTAAGTAATAACCTTACGAAGGACGCAGCGTTGCCGCCGTGTGTACGAAAGCATAAGGAGCAATGGTGAGTTTGCCATTACTAAACTCGCGAAGTTCTGAAGAAAACATCTTTTTTAAAATTCCTTACAATCAAGACTTTCTGGTACCTTGCCATACTTCTAATTTATCGAAGATCATATTTGGAACCATTAAGTCACATCATAAATGATTAGTTTAGTTTACATTAATTTAGTTCAGTTCCATTGCGACAAAAGCTTAAGCTTGTAAATTCGCATTCGAACAATTGTATTTTTTTGTTTTTTGCTAAGTTTATCACACAGACAATTATACCGACAAACAGGCAGAATGACAACGGTAAACTGATATGCCACTGATCTTATAAATGCGGGGTAAGAAAAAAATCTTTGTTGATCTCTACATGTATTTAGTTAGGAACAGATTAACCTTTGGCGATAAAGGCTTAGCTACAAACAGTATTTGGGTTTCATATTTGTGTTTTCATTTCAGGAAACCCTATTTCTGGCCTGAGCATTATAATTGCAACCGACTACAAAAGGTTTGCCATCATATGGGGCTGTCCGAAATTTGTGGGCAAGATATGCCAGGATCCATCCCTCTACGTCATAACAAGGAAAAGGCAACCAGATGCTCATACCTGGAAAATCATCGAGGCCATTTTGCACAAGTACTTTGAAATGAGTTTGACAGATATGATTAGAGTGGTCCACGATAAGAACGGTAAATATTTTGAGAACGGTAAATATTTTGAGTTTGACAGATATGATCAGATTGGTCCACGATAAGAACGGTAAATATTTTGAGAACGGTAAATATTTTGAGTTTGACAGATATGATCAGATTGGTCCACGATAAGAACGGTAAATATTTTGAGTTTGACAGATATGATCAGAGTCGTCCACGATGAGAACGGTAAATACCACGACAGAGAATCACGTGACATAACAATTTCAGAAAATCGTGAATAATTCTCTTAAAAGGTGGCCATTTTGAATTCGTTTTGAAGCAAACAAGGTAAAAAAAATGTCCGGAATTTGCTGGATGACAAATATCTTTTAAAAAATATCTACAAAAAACCTTTTGACAACCAAGTAAAAATTACTTGGTTGTCAATATTTTTTTAACAACAGATTTTCGAAGGATCTACTACATTCGGTAAATTTTTGCCATCTCTGCTTAAAATCGTTTTTTTTTTTTTTTTTTTTTTCTTAATTGGTCAAACATTCACAGAATTATTGTAAAATATCGAAAAACTTTCGTCTCGTGATTTCCCTTTGTGGATACTATTGGGGTTAATTCAGGTTTTCGAAAGCATAGAGTCCGGACCGATTTTTTAGCGGACGAGTGCAGTGTCTGCAAATTTTAAAGCACCGAAAAAACGCATATGTATTTTTCAGTCAAAAGAGCAAACCATAAAATATAATTCATAAAAACGTTTTGAAAGTAGCTCAAAAACGACGAGACTTTTTGTTTTCCAACCAATGGATTGATAATCGTAGACTGTAGTTGAATAGCAGGTGGAGTCTAGGAAAGGGTGTTATTATAGTACCAGTGATATAAATATCTGAAACCCATTGTTGGGTGATCCAGTCGTTGCGATATGACTGCAAGATTGTTAAAAACGGCGTAAAGTCCTATTCAAACAACAACAAAAAAACCCGCCAATACCTACGACTCTCTCAGCCGAGACCAGATAACATTGATATTAATAGAAACTTACATATTATTCTAATTATCATGCAATCATTTTCAGCGCGGAATTTTAACAAACCCTCTAAAAATAAAAAAGGTGAACGTGTTTACAAATTGTTCTTAAAATAGACTGCCTGATATCACTTTATGTTATCAGGTAGGTGATAGCTGGTCAATACCGGTTTCATAATAAATGATGCATGATAAATTGGCTTATGTAAGAGCCTTCTTGATAATTTGCCCATTGATAATTTGCCTATTAAAATCTATATGAAAGAAGTTGGAATCGTTTAAAAAGTTAAAGCTTTTAGCATCTATCCACATGCTGCGCAATAGCACATACTTTTTGTAGGTGGCTGTGAAATATGCAAGATAATCAAAAATGCTTAAACAATATCTTTTTGATTGATTCTTCATCATTTTTAAAACAGCGTGCGTGAAATTTCCGGAATACTCTCATCACCACAAATCACCATATCAGTCGCCAATAGACAGATTGAAGAAGATGTACAAATGATGGATAAGTTACAGTGAAGTCCAATCAAAGATTTGACATTTTGAGTATTTATCGGAATGTAATATGTTGGACTTGAGATGTAAAAAGTGTAAAAATAAAAGGCTTCGCCACTATTTTCCGTTGCTTATTTTTTTCCCCTAGGTTTATACATAATTTATTGGATAGAATGTGTACACTGAGATCAGAAATGAAAGAATTGAAGACTGTTTGAAACAGCCTTCAATTCCCTTCTGAAGTTGGTCCCCAGAGTGGCCCAGGGACTCACATCAGATAGTTTTTTAGCTCTTTTAACTTGCGTCTCTTAATACGCTGCGAATAATAAGCTTGGTAATCGCTCTCTTATTATTGAAGGTACTTGCTTGGAACTTGGTATATATATTTCCACACCAGTCATGCTATCAAAGACGTAACTCCGACATCCTTTGAAGGAATAAAGCGCTTTTTAGACTTGATCACCGGCGGCGGCACATATCCTTTCCGACATATTTTCCAAACAATTAGGGAGATTTTTTGTTTTATTTGAATTGGTTTTTACACCGCTTACAGTAATCGTTCAGTTACATCACGGCGGCCGATGTACCTAACCACCGTTCCTGGTATTTCCAACATAAGTGCTACCATTACATCCTTTCAAAGCCACCAGCTGTGTCTTACATAGGTCTACGATTATCTTACTATTGGCGGAAGACAAATAGCCGGAAAGTATGAGTGCCGCCGTCAAGAAATGACATTTTCAATGATGGTCCGTGCAAGGAGTTCGTGTTACGAGCATAAAAACTTAAGTTTTGTAGATGCAAATAGGCCAGAGAAATATTTGTTCGATGTTTGGAACACCTCTCCGTCAATTAACGATCAACTTCATATGTTTCTGGTGAGACCAATTTAAAACTGAAAGGAACGCAAAAAAGTAGTCATTAGAAAAAGTCGATATCTGAGTTATGTTCTTTTACAGAAGACAAATGTATTCCACAACTATCATTATGTATATCTAGGGTTCAGTGCAAGACTGTACTAAGTGAATATACAGTGTATATACACTTAGTACAGTCTTGCACCAAAGTAAACCCTCGATATTTAAACATTGATGATGTTATGTCAACGACAGCCGACTTCAAATAGCTTAAATAGACACCTGGCATTGACTTAATCAATGATTTCTATACATGAACGTACGGTAAACAAAGACCTAATGGCTTTGCGTTTATTCGGAACTCCTTAACTAAGTATTGTCGCTTGCATTACACACTATTATAGTATATCTCCACCCGCTAGTGGGATGCTGGTTAGAAATATTCCTGTCGAACCCTTTGACTAGAAAGCGCACAGCGAATCATATCTCGTCCTCGGTATGGAATCTAAGTTCCTGTAGTCCCGACTTATGTTTAGAAAAATAACAGAGATCATCGGGGAAAATTGAAATTGGAGGGCATATTTTTGATTTATCAAATGGAGTTTAACGCCGCTTTCAACATTTTTCAGTTATATCGCGGCACCTAACAATGGACTCCTGGTATTTCTCTCACCAGGACAACCATCTCATCCTTCCCTAGCCTCCAGCTGCTATCTCACATAGGTCTACGGTTATCAACCAATTGGTGAGAGACAAATAGTCGTAAAGAATGAGTGCCGCCGTCGGGGAGCGTATTTTTGAGCCCTTTCATATCCTCCAAAATTCAAAAGTCAATTTCTAATCATAATGATGGCCGATGCATTATCCTGGATGAAAACCATGCTTTTGAGGTCACAGACCTTGCCTTGATAAATCCGGCTAAAAAAAACAACTTTCGTCTCATCGAAGTCAGAAAGCCCTGCAAAGTTGCACCCAACTCTTCACAACTATATTCTTGCTAAAGTGGTCTGTCAAATTAATAATACTTTTAGATTTTTAATCAGTTTTGTTTAATTTAGATATATTTGAATAATGTAAATTGACAATCATTGACAGAATACGAAAACAGTCATTTTAACTATTTTTATGAGAAAACGTTTGTACGATTTTGTTGGGGTTTTAAGCACGAAGCGTTCAAAAACAGTTTACAATCCCGCAGTTTCATGTTCTGTGTATTGTAATAAAATCTTGATAACATTGTGTTCAAGACAGTGGGAAGTTATGAAGGATACGTTGGGAGATCGAATTCGACCTATTTCCTGAGAACCAAGTAGTTTGAGTTAATTCCTTGTGGATATTTCGGACACCCCACCAACCAAAATTTGTAAAATTGTTTTTCCATTTCATTCTTTTAAGAAATTCAACAGTGTTTTACTGTGTTCCGCTATATTAAGGATGTTTTGAGCATCTAATTTAGAGTTTCTGACATTTTTCAAATCAGCGCCAGTACAATAATATATCCAATCGCCAAATATCAAAACAAACCTCTGCCACTATTTCCCCTATTGGCGAAAAGTAAACAAACAGTTAAGTTGCCTGAGAATATGTTGTCCATGGTCTTGCCCTATTTAATGCGCTATTAATTGTCGTACGGTGTTGTACAAATAATTTCAAGCGAATAAAGATATATTATTTGTAGTTAGATGGTTTGTGCAAAACCATCACCGATTGAGTGTCACAGTAGTTTTGTCGACATTCACTCTATGTGAGATGCCACAATTAACCCTGTACCCCTTAACAGACCCCTTCCATGAGTAAGTGAAGTAATCTTGGGCGGACTTTCTCTAAGATCATATGCCCGTTTTACTAACCTTCTTACGAAAACATTAATCGTAAGTTTAAATCTAAAATCGTACCTTTTATTTTCACTCATTATATATCATGGCAGAATTCCATATTTAGTTACTTCTGTAGAAGCAATTTCGAATACTTAAGCAAAAAATGATCGTAAGATATTTAGTAAAACGAGCCCCTGGACTTTCTCTAAGATCTTCTCCAAAACAAGGGGGTCAACTTCAACTAAACTTGGCATAAATGATTCTCGTGTGCTTTTCCCTAAAAAATTTGATTGAAAGTTCCTTCTCAGTCATTGTATATTATTCAAGTAAGCGATTTAGAACCATTCTGGCAAAAGAGGATAATATTGCTTGACAAATGCATTTGAGAAACATGAAAGCTTTTTACAGTTAGCTACATCATGAAATTGACATTCACCTCAATCAAAACAATTCTAAATCGCTCACTCAGCCCTCCATTCATTCCAAACAATCACTCAAACGATTCAAAAACGCTCAAACCAATTAAAAAATATAGAATCAACAACGTCATTCAAAACAAATCTTGAAAAAGAAAAATCGCGATTTCACTGACATAAATCAAATTGTTAGCTTCTCAAAGGTTCTTGAAGAAATAGGAAGCTACGTATAGAACTTGTATGCATATTTTATTATAAATAATAATAATAATAAAATCTTTATTTAATGAAGGTAACACATTAAGAAATTATTCAAAAGACCAATTTCTTATTTTCAATATGGCCTTCAAACATCATCAATCCTCATGCATACATACATACATACATAATCCAAGTATTTACAAAATGGAATACCCTTTAAGGCATTGAACCCGCAACGGCTCCGCAACATCTCGGAATTAAAGGGATGTAATCAATATCTCTAATTTTCTTCATCCTGAACAAAATTCACTCAAAACTCGCTCCGCACACTCATTCAATTTCATTCCTATATTATTCCAAAATCATTCACCTTGACAATTTCACGATGTTGTTAACTGTAACATTTCACCTTGAACAATGGTTGAAATCTTTATTTTGCATACAAATGACACCACAAAATGACCGTGACGAGCGATATGGAATCAAGTTCCGAAAGAAAGGAGTCCCCCGTAAGAATAATGTAGTGAAATGTATAGACTGTATTAAACCACTCAAACCGTGGCATTAGATAATCAAAGTGCTGTCAGCACTGTAAATCGTACATCGTTGAGAGGCTGGGATAGTGCAAAAGTTCGCCAATCAAAAGGGCTCAAATTTGGACAATAAGAGTTGGTAAAATCTTTAAATTTGTGAGTTTTTTGTCTTAACAATCTATCTTTTCGAGGACATCGCCAGCTCATCCAACCTCGTGGGTCCGATTTTGAAAGTTTGCTGATTCGATAGCCCTCTGCTAGTCTAAATTATTTCTTAGCAGATTTTTACGTTGTTATAATGAGCACGCGCCAAGCTAAAAGCTTGTCTGTTAATATTATTCCTCTCTCTATAGAGTTTAAAAGCCTGTTTAGCAACAAACATTTTTCATTAAACTATTTACAATTTTGATTACCAACATGTTTGTATTTCAAGCATTGGGTTTTCCCAAATACTGTAAATGCATTTTTCCTCAAGAAACACGTGAAATTGCCAACTATGCTATTTATATCTTTGGTTTCTGACCAATCGATTAAATCTAGCAGCACTCTTTGATTATTCATGAGTTGTTCTAAAAATAGATCGCTCTTACAACTATCCTTTATCAGTTTATCGTATGTTTTTGTCGGTTTATTTGTTGTTGAATAATTTTTCTTCATACTCAAATTTGAATTTAATGAAAAAAGGATTGGAGCGTGATCAGAGTGCTCATTGAAATCAAATATTTCAAAATTACAAAATTATTTCTATTTGTTAACACATGCGAAAAAAAGTAAACTTCCCACGCTCCCTGTTTGAGTGCAGACGACTATTGACTAATGACAAACAAGTTAATTGACACATTTCGAGCAGACGATGTCCATCTGAATTTACACGTGGTCTGAATTTACGCGTGGGTTTTGACCGAGTGATAATCATAACAGAATTTGATTGGTTGTCAGCCCTACAACTGGTAAATGACCGTTCGAGAAAGTTCAGAGCAGTAATATTGTAAGTGCTACAAATTAATTATACAGTTAACCTATTGTACGTTTCAACTCCTTTACTCAACCGAAAATCTTGTTATAAACGCTGAAAATACTAACTGGTAATTACTAAAAGCGAAAATTACATCAAATTTTGTATTAGCCTCTTCTCTATTTGTTGAAAAGTAAATAAGGTATAAACAAAGTTTGTAGATTGTGACTGAAAAGGCCGTTTCTTCGGTGTTTGAAAACACATAATTTGGTTTGAACACATTGCTCAGAAGATAATGGTAAAAATGTACTGGGTCAAACAGACTGGATTTCTGGAAAACGGTAGATATAAATCTACTGCTTCGCAGTACGATTTAAAAACGTGGTAACATCATTGGAAATGGAATCCTACACACATGTAAGATATATATAATACGTACTAAGTGCTTTGTATACAAAAAATATCGCACGAGGTTGGGGAAATTGATAATTCTCGAGACTCTGCTGAGACAATTATCAATTCAAAGAACTTAGTTCGACATTAAAACATGTTAAATGAATGAAGATTAAATTTAGAAAGAAACACAACGCTATCGTTCATTTAAACAAAACTTTAATTCTTACGGTAAGTAGTTGAACCAATAGTTACAAGCTCGATGAACTAGTAACAAGGCATTTGAAAAAAAACGCCTCCAACGTAAAGAAATATATGAAAATAGCAGACTCACAGAAAACAACGGAATATATCCAGAAATAGACATACAACCCGAAATCTGATTGTATTTCGAGATTTTTATTGAAGGGTTCAAAAGTAACGCATGTAAAGATACTTTTGATTTAATACCTAAAGCATTAGTATACATCAGAGTATTATTCATGGTTCGCTAATTCTTTTTCGACTTTAACAACCTGTTTTTATTGAGTTTGTTTGCGTTATGCTCCATGTCATAATTAGGCTCTCTTATTATACGAGCTGTTTTTAGAAAGAACCAATCGTTAATGTCCAACGCTCTTCCTATTCGACCCAGAGATATTGAGGTAGAGATATGACTACAACTTTGGCTTATTGTAGCACCCCCTCTCTCTCTCTTGTTAAAAACAACAAAAAGAAGAAAAATAATATTTGTCTTTTACCAGTCACCACAGCTGTCCATCTTTAATTGCTTTTAAGACAATAAAGCATATGAATATCAGTGACAATTTGTAAAATTGAAAATAATAGACAAATTTAGTAATTATGATATCATTCTCGACACAGGGGTTTTAATATTGATAGACCAGTAATGATACATGTTAATTCACCAGCTATTTCGTTCGTTTAATATTACTTTTAGTTAATATGACCTGTCGAAAGAATGGGGAGCATCCAAGCAGTTCAAAAAATATTGACTTAGATAAAACTACACAGCTGACTGGGAACGAAAGTTTTGCCTTATAACATTTTTTTCTGAAATGAGAATGATATATCTACTTTACCGTATAACTATTTTTAAAATGCAACCTCTGTTTGGCCTTCTCTAGTCGCAATCCCGTTTTTGAACATATTTCTATACAGTTCCAAGATGGTCCCTTTTACAAATATGCAGTTAAATATTGGTCGCGCTATGCAAAATTTCACTGAAAAAAAGTGTCATATTTTCACTTTCTGTACATGTTCTGTAATTTTTGAAGCGAAGTCTCCTTTTCTCTTCGTGCATGTCGTGGCTTTTTATCAAAGGTCAAACACGCTGTTAATGGAAAAACAGCATTTAAGTAAATTTGTAAATACGATGAAATATCTTACAGCATTCTATTCATAAGTTTCTTATAATGTCAATTTTTTGTGTGTGAAGTGGCATTGCTTTTAAATAGAGTGAAATATTGATCATTTCTGCTTTGTAGGTCTAAGAATAATAGGCATCACAAAAAAAGACGCCCAAGAAAACGCCTTGTTGTCCCTCCCCCCCCCTTCCTTTGCCGCATGATTTATTTCTTATATAACGATTGAGATATTTTTTTAATTTGTGTAGAATATCGACAAAAGCTGAGACCTTTTAAATTGACAAACAAAAGTCATAAATTCTCATAATAATATTCAGTTGAAAATTAAGATTTCATTGCCTAAAAAAAATATTGATGCCTTCAATAGTGAAGATATCACTATTCAGTTTTACTACAGGGATTGAGTTTGATTTAATTCGGCGTTTAACGCAACGTTTAACAACCTTTCAGTCATATCATGGCGAAGTTCAAGTGCTACCTAAAAAACTTAAGTACTAGACTTCTCTACATTTTTAAATAAAAGATATGTCAAATTTGAGGTTGCTGAGAAATTTCGTGGAATGCCTTATAATGAAATATGAAAAGAAATCTCATTTTAATTCGTTATTATTGTTTTTAAAACACGCCCCGCAAAAAAATCTCCCTGGTTCGATCTTCCGCTTCTCAAGGCTTTCTTATAAGACTTTTAACCGAAACACCGTTTTCGTATGACCTTATTTGATAAGAGGGACGCAAAACTCCATGCAATTAATTGATGGAACAGACTTATCCAACGGAATTTGACTAAATGAAAAAAATAAAATTATTCTCATTGACAGAAATGCATGACAAGCTCGCATATTATTCCAAAATATATGTCATCTTGACTTGTTGATTTTTTTAGTGTAGTGAATGATATATCAATACCTTTTCCATCGTGAATTTCTTTTTTCATATCCGCAATGCTGATGTCATAAAGGTATCGTAATATGGACTCAATGATTTTCAAAGTCGACGCCTTTGGTATCCTCTCCCTTGTTTTGACATACAAACCGACATCTTGGCATCTATCACCTATTATTTTGGTGCAGCTCCATGTAATAGCAAAACGTTTGTAGTCTGTGGCGAGAACTACGTTAGGACCAGATGTTGGATTACCTGAAACGATTTTTTTCCATTTCGATCGAAATCAAAATCTCCATATATACTGTAAAAATTCAAATAGAGCCCTATGCTCTAATAGAACCTTGTCTACATTTTCGGAGGTTGAAATCTACCATTTTTAGCTCACCTGAGCACGAAGTGTTCAATATGAGCTATTGCGATCGTACAAAGTCCGTCGACCGTCGTCAGTCGTGCGTCGTCCACAATTTCTTTAAACGTCTTCTCCTCCTAAACCAGTGAGCAGATCTTGAATGAAATTGGCAGGGATGTTCCTTGGGTCATGCTCTACCAAAGTTGTTCAAATAAATGAAATCCACCCTTAACTTTCCCTTTAGCCCTTAACAAAAAAGGTGAAAATAGGAAATCTTCAAAAATCTTCTTCTCTGAAACCAGAAGGCAGGCAGCTTTTATATTTGGTATGTAGAATCATCTAGTGGACCTCTACCAAGTTTGTTCATATCAACACCAAGGGGTCATATTTGGGTTCCACCGGGCACGACCCTTTTTTTTTTTCATAGAATCAAAGTTAGAAAATCTTTAAAAAATCTTCTTCTCTGAAACAGGAAGGCAGACAGCTTTCATATTTGGTATGTAGCATCATGTAGTGAGCCCCTACCAAGTTTGTTCATTTCAAGACCCTGGAGTCATACTTGGGCTCGGCCCTGGTACATCCCTTGTAGCTCGAGACTTCTGAGCATGAAGGCAGACAGCTTTCATATTTGGTATGTAGCATTATGTAGTAAGCCCCTCCCAAGTGTGTTCATATCAAGACCCTGGGATCATATTTGGGCTCCACCCGGGCGGAACCCTTTTTACAAAGAATCAAAGTTAGAAAAACTTTAAAAATCTTCTTTTCTGAAACCAGAGGGCTCACAGCTTACATATTTGGTATGTAGCATCATCTTGTGATACCCTACCAAGTTTCTTCATATCCCTGTATAATGGAAATACGATGAGTCTAAAAGAGCCCCGGGTTCTTCACTATGCGTTTAGTAAATAGATAAGGTCTATAAGTAACTGTAGACCATCAGGTAACTTTATTTTTACATTATGTGGCTGACTATGCTACTCAATGTTTGTACCTCAAGAAGATTTCAAATTGTTGGAAATGTCACGCACAGGCTCATATCATTTGCTCATTGAACATTGGTCAGAATTGGTGTCTAGAGGTCAAATTCTACAATACCTTCTTGTGTAGACACTCTGTAATACAAAAATTATTTAAAATCAGCCTGGTAATTGGTTTGATTAAAAGAATCGATGAAACTCTAGTTGAATTTTGAATTTGGTCCGAAGTGGTTAAATAAGAGGGTCAAACCTAAGAAAAATTTGATAAATAATTATGACATTTTTACGGAAGGTCCATTATATACTAGTCAAAACTTCTAACCGGCCACTTTAAAAACAAAGATATTTTTTTCTGTGGTGTTTGGATTTTCATGAAATTTGCTATGTGAATTTTTAAGCAACTTTCCAGATGATTTTGGCGAAAAGTTACCGTTATTTCATTGAATTTAAAGCGCAACACGAGAAAAGCTCAAAAAGCTCTAAATTTACACAGAGCTCAAAATATAGTCAATGTAGCGATTTTTGTCTCATGGGTCGTTAGCTGCAACATAGACTAGGAAAAGAACTGAAAATGTTCGACAATTGTGCGCGGCATATGTCCCTAGAAGAAAGTGAAAGAGATTATGTATGCAGAAAACGGTTCCTAGAAACAACACCTAAAACACTATTTTCTTCAGAAATGCATAAAATATAGACAGATAATTCCCGTTGAGCTACAAAATGTAGGATATGTGAAAAAAATCAGTTTGATGCATCGTTTCATTTCACACCAGACCATATTTGAGCATATTCGCTAGATAAAATGGTTTGTCGGCTGAATTTAAACACCATTTTACCATGCCTCCTATTCTTCCTGTTTCTCCTGTAGTCAAAGGTCACACAAAATTGACAATGTTTTCCAATTTTTTTCTTGGTCTGGGTTGCAGCTAACGATTTGCGGACTTTGATTTGTTGAAAGTGTAATATCCCGAGCTCTATTAAGATTTAGAGCTTTTTAAGCTTTTCCTTTATTACATATCCAAATTTGATAACTATTGGTAAAAATCATAATGGAAATCCACGTACATTATGCTTAAAAATTCACACATCAAACTTCATTAAAATGTTATAACTTTTAAAAAAGTTATCGTCATTTTTAAAGTGGCCGGTTAGGACTTTTGGCCAGTATATTATCCTTTTAACCACAATCCGAAGCCGACCTGCGATTCGCCAGAAGTACTACATTTCATTTGGTTTCCACAGAAGTTCACCTCCAAACTAACGGCCAGAGAACCACCGCTATGCTCGACCAATACAAGCCGCTGAGCGAAAATTCGACAAAAATGTATTTATGTCTTTAATTTGGAGACGAATCAAGCTAATAGTAACTCACAGTTTCAAATGCTTCGTTATTTCTACTTTTTATAAGTTTAACAACAATTATATTATGGTTCAGTATACTAGTATATGTAAGAGAGAATATACCTATATAATCTTTACTTTTAAATACACCGGGACTACCATTCATTTTCTTTGTCAACTCTAGTGTTGTACATGAAATACTTCTGAAAAAATAATATTTGAAGTTAAAAAATAAAATTAAAAGTTTCTTTTAAGTTTGATTAAGATAAATCTTTTTTTTTAATATATATATATATATATATATATAGACGAAGTCATGTAGATCGTGTGATTTGAATTCGCGCCTTAGGAAAAGCGAGAATCATATTAATTGTAGACACATACAAGGTAAAAAGTATTTTTTCCAAAATATAAGTTTTTTTTCCCATTTCAAAACGAAGCCGGTACGATCGCACGTGGTAGAAAAATTTGCGCAATGCTCTAGGCCGACTCGTTGCATAAAGCGACTCAACTGCAAGCTTCCAATCAACAATTCATTTGAAAATATTTCTATTCTAATCGATAAACAAGAGGACCCTGAGGGCCCTAAATCGCTCACCTGATATTTCAAGTAAATTATCATTAAGACTCCATTTCCTATGATATGGCATGAGCCTTCCCATTTTCAACAGAGTTCATTCTTGTGACCTGGCAAACATTTTGATCAAGTTTCATGAAGATTGGACTATATTTGTGGCGTTTGGAGCTCTTACAAGAAAATTGTCATTAAGGCCCCTTTTCCCGTGATATGGCACATATACTTCCCATTTTCAAATGAGTTCATCCTCATGACATAACAAACATTCTGACAAAGTTTCATGATGATTGGACCATATTTGTGGCTTCTAGAGAGTAAACAAGAAAATTGTCATAAAGACCCCTTTTCCTGTGAAATGGCACCGATCCTTCCCATTTTCAATAGACTTCATCCTCATGACCTAACAAACATTCTGACCAAGTTTCATGAAGATTGGACCAAATTTGTGGCTTCTATAGTGTAAACAAGAAATTTGTCATTAAGGCCCCTTTTCCAGTGATATGGCACAGATCCTTTCCATTTGAGCAATTTTCATAAGGGACCACCCAAGGAATATTTCTGCCAAGTTTGGTTGATTTTGACCCATAAGTTTAGGAGGAGATGTCGTTTAAAGATATTGTTGACAAAATTGTCATTAAGGCGGCTTATTCTGTGATATGGCATGGATCCTTCCTATTTTCAATAGACTCCATCCTCATGACCTAACAAACATTCTGACCAAGTTTCATGAAGATTGGACCATATTTGTGGCTTCTAGAGTGAAAACAAGAAATTTGTCATTAAGGCCCCTTTTCCCGTGATATGGCACAGATCCTTTCCATTTGAGCAATTTTCATTAGGGACCAACCAAGGAATATTTCTGCCAAGTTTGGTTGATTTTAACCAATAAGTTTAGGAGGAGATGTCGTTTAAAGATATTGTTGACAAAATTGTCATTAAGGCGGCTTATTCTGTGAAATGGCACGTATCCTTCCCATTTTCAATAGACTCCATCCTCATGACCTAACAAACATTCTGACTAAGTTTCATGGAGATTGGACCGTATTTGTGGCTTCTAGAGTGAAAACAAGAAATTTGTCATTAAGGCCCCTTTTCCCGTGATATGGCACGGATCCTTTCCATTTGAGCAATTTTCATAAGGGACCACCCAAGGAATATTTCTGTCAAGTTTGGTTGATTTTAACAAATAAGTTTAGGAGGAGATGTCGTTTAAAGATATTATTGACAAAATTGTCATTAAGGCGGCTTTTTCTGTGAAATGGCACGTATCCTTCCCATTTTCGATAGACTTCATCCTCATGACCTAACAAACATTCTGACCAAGTTTCATGAAGATTGGACCATGTTTGTGGCTTCTAGAGTGAAAACAAGAAATTTGTCATTAAGGCCCCTTTTCCCGTGATATGGCACGGATCCTTTTTATTTGAGCAATTTTCATAAGGGACCACCCAAGGAATATTTCTGCCAAGTTTGGTTGATTTTAACAAATAAGTTTAGGAGGAGATGTCGTTTAAAGATATTGTTGACAAAATTGTCATTAAGGCGGCTTATTCTGTGAAATGGCACGTATCCTTCCCATTTTCAATAGACTCCATCCTCATGACCTAACAAACATTCTGACCAAGTTTCATGAAGATTGGACCGTATTTGTGGCTTCTAGAGTGAAAACAAGAAATTTGTCATTAAGGCCCCTTTTCCCGTGATATGGCACGGATCCTTTCCATTTGAGCAATTTTTATAAGGGACCACCCAAGGAATATTTCTGCCAAGTTTGGTTGATTTTGACCCATAAGTTTAGGAGGAGATGTCGTTTAAAGAAAAAGTTGACGCCGTGACGGACAGACGGACAGATGGACAGACGGACGCCGGACAACGATCGATCACAATAGCTCCCTTGAGCACTTCGTGCTCAGGTGAGCTAAAAAGCGATGTTAGGTAATGGAAAGACAGCGCGGATATTTTGGTACCTAAAACTAAACATGCGGATCGATGGTCGGTTTTGTCAGAAAGACCTATTGCATTGTATCAGCCCGCTACTTGGACCACAAATCTAAACATGTCATTTATCTGTTATATCAGAGATGTGTTTTTAAAAGGGTTAACTTATTCCAGTGTATATATTTTAAAATTCTTTTACCTGTAGGTATATTTAAGAATCAACACACCATCAGATTGGACATAGAACTGGCCAACGCTGTTGGTAAATTTAGAGGCTCCTTCAAAGCTACACGGATAAAGGCTTGCTGTGTAATACCAATTTCCAACATACTGAAAGAACAAGAAATCTTAACTGAAACTCAATGCCCTCATTCTGAAAATATTACTTTGTATTTTCATAGGATTATTTCAGGGTCATTTGGAAGGTCACTTAGGAAACAGGGTTAATCCATCGCAAGAAATTAGGAGAGGAGACTTATGGTTTTTTGCTAAACCTCCATTGTTTACGCTTAACATGTTGAGTTAAATTTTCTGATTTCCTGAACTTTTCATAGGATAATTTTTTGGTCTTATGGAAGGTTCCCTAGTCAAATAGGGCGGACTCGCTGACACGGGATGGGGGGATTTATAAAAAACTCAAATCTAATTCACAAAGTTCAGAAATGTCATCAAATTAACTTGAAACCTTAACAGGATGATTTTGAAAAAAATTAGGGAGTTATGTGTGAAAATGTATTAAAATGACCAAGTTTGGAGTCCTAAGGAGTTTTGCTCAATTTTTGGAAGGGGAGTAAGTCGGCTAAGTTTGAAATTTAACAGAGGAAAATCCTCATGGGCTTCTTCTTGTGGCTGACGCGACGGCTTGTAGCACTAAGGTTATCAATCGAATCAGAATTAACGAACAATCTAAAACAGCATTTCACAAGACTCATTCCTGTGAAGTTTGGTTGAAATCTGACCAGATGTTTCAGCTTAGACAATTTTCTTTATTTTTTTTCTTTATTTCAACATAGGGACCAATTTTACCCGACGCGATTGCCTATGCCGCCCTAATTATGAACCCGATCAGGCGTTCATGAAAAATTCAGAGAGAGCATGTCCCATAGATAAACCCTAAGACGTTAAATACAGCAATGTTTTTTTCCAGAGAAGATATTTTTTACAATAAAAAGTTAACATTACGAAACTACTCGCAACGGCATAAGCAACATTTGACTTTGCGAAGTGTAACTAGAAATGAATAAAAGCTAGTTGTAAAAAGGAAGACGATAAATTCTCTACTATTGTAGAAATAACTTTACTTTTTGACTTACGCAAAATGTGGTCGTAAGTTTTTTAGTAAAACAGGAAACTCGGTCTGATATATCATGCACAATCTCAAGTCACTGTGATTCATTATCGCTCAGAGATCGACGAAAGTTACGGAAAACCGGAACTACGGACAGTGCTTAACTTGTAAACCCCATACTCGTTTAATACGGGGTCTCCCTATTTGATATGCTATCTCGATAAAACGTTGCAAATAAGGAGACCCAATTCTATCCAAGGGTAGGTATGGCACATTTTCTTTCGAAGCATAAGGAATTTTAAGCAATTCGAATTATCTTGTCTATTTGCTGATACACGCTTCATAGACCATATACTTTTTTAAAAACTATTACCGCAACAAGCTCTTTCACCCAAAGTGTACACTTACTTTGTTAATATCAAAATGTTTCTGTGGAGAAGGGAAATCCTGAAGTTTTTCCCAATCGATGCATTTTACACTGTTGAAAGACAGTAAGAAAATACATATTTTTAAATCCATTTTCCTCAGTGGATAAGCGGAATAGCATTAAAGTTGTATACATACACATTTAAACATAGTATAGTTGGTTATTTAAAAGTTGAAAACGGCACAAATCATCGTATATAGCGGGCTAATATACACCTCGTGTCATTTACATAATCGATGTACAAGATTGATTATGTCTCTCTTGTCTTAAGAGGGATCTATTTTTTTCACCTAGACTACGGAAGCGTGGATATACCCCCCTAATGAAGACTTATCCTAGTTTCCAAAGACATATTGAACTCTACAAGTTGTCCAAATTATGAGGAAAAGTCGATATATATCTCGACATGTTGATCAAAATTGTGTTTTCCTGCTATCATATTTATGTCATATTTCCACAGAGAGAAAAGAAAGTCATCGATTTTTAAAGACAAGTAACAAGACGTCAAAAAGATGTCGACACCAATGTTCTTGCAAATGGATGTATATGTTCATTTAGGCAAGCCTTACATTCTTATGCCATCAAGAATACATATATTTGGTAAACATGTCGAGGTATATGTGGACTTGTCATCGTAATTTGGACAACTCAACTGAGTTCAATACGTCTTTGAAGACTAGTATATGTCTTCACTAGGGGTTACCACACGCTTCCGTACTAGATAGTCTATCTTTTTTTTCCTGTCCGTTCATTCGTATTTCTTTGTGAAGACAAATAGAAAACAAACGCTGGTTTCCAAAAACCTGAAAGGCAATGGAAGTTTCGGGATCCTGAAAAATGTGAAATTCAATGTCCCAAAGGAATAAAAAAATGCGAACTAAGTGAGATTTCCCTACGATGACACAATATAATGTGAAAGTGAACGTAGAAAGGCGTTCAGTTGGCACATCTTATAATGAAGTCTTTCTTGATAGATTAAATCGATACAATATTATATAGAGGATAATCGTTTGTTTCAGTGTAAATCGATTTATATTTCATTGAGTGAACAACAAAGCCATATTTTCATAAGTGAAAATATAGCTTTTGTTGTTCACTCAATCAAGTATTAATCGATCTTACTAGAAAATAAACGATTATTCTATTTCTTTTATGCAAAACCGAAACAAAATGTAAAAACTTTAGAACAAATTTTCTTCAATTGTGTATTTTGAACGTGATTGCTGTGTAACTTTCGAGATATGACGTCATAAATTATGCTCGACTTAGATGACGTCAGTAATGGTGAAATGGACGAAAGCGGTGGATAAGTTCACTGGTTAGGCGGTGAGCTAATCAAGGGATAAACTACTATTATCTTTCGATAAAACACTGAAAAAAATAAAGAAAGGCCTGTCATTGGATGTGTCAGTTAAAACTAAAAGCATTTATTCATTTTCGGGATCCCTCGTGGCACCGTCCTTTGGGTGGCCGCGGCTCCCATAGTCTAATAAAAGTTTAGGGCTACTGGTTCGAGTTATTTCCGCGCGGCTGTTTTCACCGAAATTTCGGCAAAGCTCTCAAATTGCTTATGAGTTTTATGGTAGTACACCATCAGTTAGGATTTTTTTAAGTCGGTACGATGGTAGAATGCATCGGAAGTTTATCATATGTCGATTATGACATGTAGATCGTGAACGTCTTCGTCTTAAAAGCCAATATTAGTGCCATCGGTTCAACAAAAGTATTCTTATGTCTCTTAGTTCTTGAGTAAGAATTTTGAAACAGATATTGATCAAAGATTAATTGTGACTATGACCTCCATGACCCCCCAAATAATAGAGGACATCTTTGGGTTAAGGGCACCAATTCTACAATGTTTAATGAAGCTAGGCCACTTGATTCTTTAGGTTTTAAAACGTTTTAAAACAGTTTCCGTAACTTTTACCTTGACTTTTGACATACATGAACCAAAACCAATTGGGCACATCCTTCGGTAATGTGCAACAGCTGAATAGATTTTAGTGATTCTAGGTCACTTTGCCCGGTCCTACTTACAAACGGACACAAAACGTATGCTAAACGGACACGACGTAAGAGTGAAATTTCCATCCGTTCCCAAAGGCTTGATAAAACTTGTTAATAGTGGCAAAAATGCGAAAAAGAACGGAAAATATCGAACTCGTTAAGTATTTAGCCGGGATGTTGATTGGGTGTCCATCGAAAGCCTTGCGGATAAGAGCGGATGACGGCTCCGAAGAGGTCACCGGGTGTAACTTGTGACGTATACGATCAGCGGAAAGAGCGGATGCATAAAGCATTGGACGTATACAAAACGTATGCTGAGGAAACAAAACGGATACAGCGCGGACCATGCGATTTTACGTGATACATACGATTACATATTTATTTATCCGCGTTTCTTCTCTTTTATATACCCTTTGTATACCTAATATTATATACCCTCTGTGCCTTTTCATCCAAAGCGGATAAGATTTCCAAGAATGCCTAACGGATGGAATGAGGATACAGCGGAATGGTATCAGATACCTAGCGTTTGTTACTCGTATTATTTCGCATTTATATCGTACATACTGGAAAGTTTATCCACTCTACAAGTTTTGTGTAGCTCAAAACTTTCTGCGCGGATGAAATTACAATGGACCGTCGCTCGACGGACAGAGCGTATGTAATTCGTATGTACAGGATAAGAAACAGGTACAAAGCGTCTTTCAACGGATAAAATAAAAAAAATCATACGTTTTACATCCCTAATGCATCTGTAAAAGCAGTAGGACCTGGCCTTAAATTAAATTCTAATAAAATTCATATCTACGGACAGATGGATTGACAAACAGGCATGATAAAACAAATACAGTCATTTCTATTACGCAGTTGTGTGCAATTTTAATAACTTCCAATAATACACAAGAAAAATAGCAAAACACTACAGCGAAATTAATTACTTTAAAATAAAGTTTATTTACATGAATATTTATATTAGTTGTGCTATTCATATTATCGGTTAATGGATGGTCTTGTCAAAGCAGGCTAGTTTTCATTTTCTGTAAATTTTCCTTAATCTGTCATACGGTGACTTTTCCCCTGTAGTTGCATGTTGTGGCGTTTCCTCGAAGGTCAAACAGGCTGTTCGTAAAAAAGAAAAGGTTTTATTTTACTTTTAAAACATCAAGCTTCTTTGACAAATATGTTTTTAAACTAACACGAGAAAAATTGCGAAAACCGCTTACACTGAAAAATATGATTAATTTTCGAACACAGAATGTCGCCCCTCATTTATTTTCTGATCTATTCTATGTGCATTTTTTAATAAAGATCGTAGTCCTTGGTTTTAAAAATATGCTTTTCTTTAGAACATTCGAAAAAACGTTCAGT